>BSBM01001032.1:0-1200000 GCA_027924585.1 Larix kaempferi
AGTGTAATGTCATGTAATACTATTATGACATTCCAATCATAATATTGCCTGGTGTATTAAAATACATGTATGGTGAAATAGTAGTATCAAATAATTGCTATGTTGCTTTATCACTCTAGTAATGTATATGGAGCACTTTAATATTATGCCATATTTGCATGTTAAATAAAATAGATTGAATAAAGTGAGCGTAATGTCACACAGTACCATTATAACATTCCAATCATAATATTGCAGGTTTTGTTTGAGCTCGATAGTGTCATTGGGACAATTTTAAAGTAATGAAGGAATACAGTAAAAC
This sequence comes from Larix kaempferi, assembly GCA_027924585.1. Lineage (NCBI taxonomy): Eukaryota > Viridiplantae > Streptophyta > Pinopsida > Pinales > Pinaceae > Larix > Larix kaempferi. The sequence continues at coordinate 302 of BSBM01001032.1, forward strand.
CAATATGTATAAAATAGTAAAAATATTTGAAAGAAATAGAATATTTATTTTCTTCATTAAGGTACATATAATGAAAAAGTAAGTAGATGAAAGAATGTGAATGACAACATTGATTACAAGACATGTATATTCAAATAGTAGTATAAAAGGCTTTCCATATTGCTTTATCACTTTATTAATGTATATGGAGCACTTTAATGTAATGTCATGTAATACCATTATGACATTCCAATCATAATATTGCAGGTTTTGTTTCAGCTCGATAGCGCCATTGGGAGAATTTTGAAGTAAAGAATGAATACAGCTAAACCATCCAACTTTTGATTGTATGTTATAATATAAGTTATTTAAAAAATATTATGTATAAAATAGTAAAATAATTTTAAAGAAACAGATTATTTAATTCCTGCATTATTGAAATTGAAAATTTAAGGTACATATAATGAAACAAATGATTGGCTTTTTATAGTATGAAACAAATGATTGGCTTATATATATTTATCACTTTAGTAATGTATATCGAACATTTTTATATTATGTCATATTTTCATGTTAAATAAAATAGATTGAATGAGTTGAGTGCAATGTCATGTAATACCATTATTACATTCCAATCATAATACTGCCGATTTTGTTTGAGTTCGATAGTGTCATTGGGAATATTTTAATGTAAAGAATGAATACAATCAAACCAATTTTCTTTTCAGTGTATTTTATAATATGCCTTATTTAAAATATATTTAAAAATGTATTATGTATAAATTAGTAGAATTATTTTAAAGAAATAGAATATTTATTTTCTGCATTATTGAAATTGAAAATTTTAAGGTACATATAATGAATGGTGAAATAGTAGTATCAAATAGTTGCTAATGTATATGGAGAACTTAAATATTATTGTCATGTAATACTGCTTGATTGTGCCATAGGGGTAATTTTAAAGTAAAGAATGAATGCAGTAAAACCAATTTACTTTTGATTTTATTTTATAATAGACCTTATTTAAAATGTATTAAAAAATGTATCATGCATAAATTAGTAAAAGTATTTAAAAAAAAATATTTTTTTTCCCGCATTATTGAAATTGAATATTTTTAAATTAAAGATAAAATGCAAAATTTAATATTGCATTGAGTTTAACATCACCATATTTCGAGTATGACAAATCTGTATTGAGGCAATCCCACATCAGCCAACACATAACTATTACAAACTCTATTAAAAAATTCGTTATTTGGAATTATAAAACATGTCTAAGAAGAGAAGTTAAAAATTTTAAATTAAAATTCAGACTTTGAAACAACTTAACATCCTTATTTCAAATATAACATCATCACTGTCAAAATTAATATACACGAAAACTCTGAGACATATTTAATTGCAACATCCATGACATATACAAAACCAATTACCATCAACCCCATGGTGTCGACAAATATGTTCAATTTGGAAAAGTGATGCCCTGAGCGTAGAAAAGAAATGAAGTGTATAATTGAAAAGGTGACATCTAGATGCAATCACGTCTGCGTCAGAATTATGTAAATATTGAATAAATTGCATGTGTTTCCTTATCTCATCAGAAGCCCAATGAAATTTAGACGAAGATCCATTTTCAATGACTCTGCATGAAGAAACCAATGTAGTATGAAAATATTATTCATTAATTGTACTTTTTATAATGAACTGAAAATGGATAAAGCAATCATTAATGATAATAGAAGAAATAAATGTAAACATACCTGTATCTTCTAAATCTTTCACGATAATGAAAATCACAACCTGATCTATGACAAATGTAACACCAGTTAACATCAATGCTAACAGAACGGCCCCTTTGTCGTTGCAACCATTCTCTACGAATCTTTCGAACAGCCTCTCTTTGACAAAGATGTAGGAAATTTTCAAGTATTTCCTTCATCTTTGATAAGAAGAGAAGGAGATCATCAAATAGATGGCATTCAAATCCATTTTTCCTACTGATCTTGTTTTTAAAGTACATGATGAAGCTTTGCTGCTGCTTTATTTCATCCAAAGTAGAGGAAAATTTTGAAACACATGCATTTTCCATAACTGTACAGGTAAACATATTTTTTTGGGTTATAGTATATTTAACAAAGTAAAAAATTTCTACAAACAAGCATTCAACATGTTTAATATGAATGAATCATCCAAGTTTCATAACCTACAAATAAGCAACTACAACAATACTGATATGTAAACATTCAACATGTTTAATATGAATGAATCATCCAAGTTTCATAACCTACAAATAAGCAACTACAACAATACTGATATGTAAACATTCAACATGTTTAATATGAATGAATCATCCAAGTTTCATAACTTACAAATAAGAAAATACAACAATACAGATATGTAAATATAATTTTAGAGGATCTGCCATCAATAATGTGCAAAATGAAGATATGTAAAAAAAACATTGAATATGAAATAAGATGTACATTTCATTAAAGTAACAGTTAGGCAAAAACAGAGGAAACAAAGGTATTACAAAAGATATGAAAAGATAAAAATAGGAATAGTAACTTGAAACAATGAATGAAAATTTAGTTAAAGGATGTCACAATGACAATGAGTTCAAGCGTTGCTCTTCTTTCTTCCTTATCGTTACAAATGCACCATTTTTCATCTTCAAATAACGCTCAAAAGAGAAAGGCGGTGATATGCGCAAGCCATCTATTGATCTAACTCTTGATGTGGCTGTGAAGGTCAGGCCTTGCCTCTATGTGCTCCCAATATCAATTGTGGCTTGTTCTAAAGTCAAACCCTGTGATTTGTGAATAGTAAGGGCCCATGCCATCTTCAGTGGAATTTGCTTACGATTTCCTCTAATAACAAGTGTTATTGGTACAACTTTTGGATTATTTATATCAAATGGAGTACCAATGTACTTATCGAAAAGAACAGTAGTGTACATTGGAAGGAGAGGAGGTTTTGTGCCAGGCATATAGAAAATGTTTTGAATGCAACCTAGTGCACCATTCACTAATCCAGCTTCAACCCACAAGTTACATGTCAACATGACACGCTGACCTGGGCATAAGAGGACTTCACGGTTTAATTGGTCATCGTCGGCAACATCAATTTCCTTGCGCCTTGTATGCTCAGCAACACATCGTGCAATTGGAGAATTTAAAGATTTCAACATGATCCTATTATGTAGGGTGACCAAATTATTTGTTGCAAACAAATGAATTTCTGAATCAAATAAACTCCTTTCTGTTGGATCTAACTTGGAATCAACCCGCGACATAAGAAGATCCCAATCATCAAGAAGCGGTTCTGCATTTCTTATGTTAGTTAACAGTATCCGAAAAGATGTTTGTCTAGGATCATCACCTTTCTGTCGAAATACTGTATCCAAAGTGACAACAATATTGAATCTTTTCCACAAAACTTTCCCCCGTTGTATTACCTGCATACAAAGGCTTATCTTTGACAGGAGGCAATTGACAAATGTCACCAACAAGAATGATCGATCTGCCACCAAAAGGAATAGATTTATTCTCAGGAAATGCTTCTCGCAATCGAGAATCTATCTGCATGATAAACCTTGATCCTATGAAGCTCATTTCATCAATCAAAACGTAACGAATATCCCTCATTTCTTCTTGAAATATTGCTAGAGATTGGCCTTGCAGTGCTTTCATATCTTTGATAGGGATTTTTAAAGCTGAGTGTATTGTCTTTGCATGAATATTAAAAGCAGCTACTCCTGTTGGAGCAAGCAAAAGCAATGGAATTTTTCCAGTAGATGTCGAAACAGAAAGAGCATGAGAAATACAATGAATAAGGTAAGACTTTCCAGTGCCAGCAGTTCCTTGAATAATCATTTGGAGAGGTTCACAATTTCCATATTCAACTGAATGCCGTAAAATTATGTCAAAAGCAAGTATTTGTTTTGCTGAGAGGGAAGAGGGAGAGGAAAATGTATTATCATAACGGTCACCAACAATACCCCTTGATTGAGCATTCCTTATAAATTCCACGACCTCTTCTGCAATAGGATTTGAAGTTGTTATTTCCTCCCAATTAAAAGACAAATCAAAGTCCCTTCTACCAAGAGTTTGAAGGTCAGAAGCCTCGCCATTGTTTGGAGGAACCACTCGAGATAAAATCTGCCATTCTTCAAATTCATCATCATCATTGACTGCTTGCCCATGGGAATCCTCTTCTTCTTCTTCAACATGATCAGATGGAAAAGGGTGCCGATTAACATGCCATGCTCGATATCGAAAATTCCTCCAATTTTCAATTACCATTTCAGTTGAAGCACCTATATCTGTGGAGATGTTGCGGAACGGCTTGTACAAAAGTAACTCAGTGAAGCAGAAGGTTTCAAACTCATCTGAATCCTCACTAGCAGTGGAGTAAAATCTTGGCCAAACTCGAACAATGGCATGCACATCCCTAGGTTTCCACTGATCATTCTTACATTGGGCATCAAAGGACCAAGATCTTGTTGTTTCTATCATCGACAAATGTTCAAGAAAATTTGGTCGTTCTTGATATATATGAACAAATGTGTTCTGAGATGAACACTGAAGACCATCTGTAGAAATTTTCTGGAATACCTTCTTACCAACAGGTAAGGAAAAAAACTTTCGACTACAAATCACAAGAGGTAGCTTTAGCAACATATGGCATGTTTCTTGAGCTCCAATGTCACGCTCAACAATCGTCTCAGCAAGGAATCTTCTGTATGCACACAAAGCTGGATCTTCAGAGACAGATGAATCTATAATTCTTGTCAACATGTCTTGATAACTTTTAGACCTCTTTTCTAACTTCAAAGCATATTTACGAATATAGTTCATTACAGCATGTGTACAAAGCACAGGTTGACAATCAACATTGGCACGCCACACTGCAAGAAGATCAACATTATGAACATTAGCCCTATCATCATTACGTGCAGGCTCATATTTTTTTTCGACCTTTCTCATCTATGAATAATCTAGATTCATTGCGAACCTCCCATGGGGCATTGTAGCGACAGGTGAGTATAGACCCCCTTTTTTCTCAAACAAGAATCTAAACTGCACTTTGTATGTCGTTGGACACGATTCAATAAGTGTTCGTAATCATCTGAAGGATTGGAAGAGAGAATTTGTCTCGTGTTCAACAAGCAAGGATCATCATTTATTCTTCGAGGAACGAATATGTTCCTTTGGTGAACATCACGTGGATTCCATGCAATTACATATCTATCGAAGAAAATCTCTGCATCATCCACAGCAGACGGGTTCGACCAATCTAACAAATCCATGTTAGGTGCCCCTTCTAGCCATAGGAAACCATGCACATGGGCCGAGCCTCTATGTTGCCATTCATACCTAAACAAAGAAAATATAAAGTAAATATATTTGAAATGGTGCATTTAATTTCAAGTCGATCTATATAAGATAAAAGTAACAAAACAGACCTGTACCAGAAATCTTTTGCTCCAATATGTTTTTGGATGACTTCTTCGCGAAAGATAGTAAACCTTTGGTGCATAAACATTGCCACAATATGGGGGTATTGGATAACATTTTGAATTCTTCTATGGTGTTCATTTAAGGAAGTCGAGTGTGTGTTTCTTGGCATCAAATTATGTAAGTCAGGCCACTTTGTGTCAGCCACACTCAAAGTAAAAAACAATGTTGGACAACCCAACTGAGTGATCATATCAGTGAGTTCAGAATGACACTTTGTCCAATATGACCTTGTACCTCTGAGGGTAGAACCAAAACGCATGAGATGCTCAGCCAACTTATTGTTTGGCAAATCATTTAGTTTTTGACGCAAGTCATGAATTGTTATAGGTGCATTGTCATCTATATTCTTATGTACAAATACTGCAGCAGTTGCTTGGATAATATGATGCATAATCATGTTTAGAAAGAAATAACGGAAGCATGGATGGCTTCCAAATCTTTGATCAAAGTATCTGAGTAGATGCAATGCATATTCATGGAGGCGAATGTCGCAAACCCATGGATGCAACCAATCAGCATCACCATTTGGGTACAAAAGTAAGGAATGCCATGTCAAATAAACCCTCTGTGTTGTATTCATTAAATGGAGACAAACCAATATCTGGCCAGTCTAATGGCTGCGGAGGTCCTGAATTATCATTTTCAATAAACGCTCTTATTTCCTCAACTTCTGTTCGTGCATTTGGTTGTCGAACAGCAAATGAAGAAGGATGAGAGTGTAAATGAACAATGTCGAACCTTTGAATGTCCTCATCATTATTGGCAATTTCTTCAATTTCACTATCAACAAATCGAAGCCTGTCGGACACATCAGTTGGTCTTTCAGGAAGAGAAGCAACTGATTCCATGTCGATTTCAACATCCCTATAGTATTTGTCCATTGCAATTTTGTACTGCAATGCATCCATCACACGTGATTTTTTCACATAACAGTCATAATAGTTACCTTTTGCATTATGTCTGCTCACAATTATGATGTCAAGGTCTTCAACACGTCGTGGAAGCCTTTTTGCAATAGTTGAAATATCTTGTGGAAAGCTAATAGTGTGGCCACTATATTTATATTGCCCACCACGAGCATGTGTCACTTGCAATATTGGATTAACTCGTGCTATTAACATTTCTTCTACTTGGGTAAGTACTCTTAGAACATGAGGTTGTTCACCCGGATCCATGTTATTCCAATGAGAGAAACGATGGGAACTTCGTTCACCCTTACACCTTTTACAAATAGGACCATCAGATTGTCTGCTAACTTGTATTCCGGGATAAGATTCATGACAAACATAGCACATTGTCACAGTAGACAAGACATCAATCCTTTGTCGAAATTTTTTATGAACTGTGATCCTGTTGCTATCAAAACGATGGAGAACATGTTCATTTTCTCCATGCGTACGAAATCTAGGCAGAGTGGCATGCGAAGGAGGAATGGTTGCAGAAGCACGAAAATTTATTTTTCTCAAACTTGTGGATGGAATTTCTCGAAGTTGATTGCATTGTATGGTCTCCTGGAAACGAAATACAATAAGAGTCATGAATGGAAAAATTAAAAGTGTACATAATAATAAGTAGAAACGTAAAAAAAATATGAAATATTGTCGATATAAAATTTACATTTTCTTGCCAATTCGAGGGTCCAGGTTGAAGTGGAGGACAGTAATATGATGGTCCTGGTTCACTTGGAACATTCATTGCTCGATGAGATTGCACTCCGTCATTAACTGAATTACATTCAATAGTTCCCTGCTTGCAAGGATAAATTAGAAAAGGTAAGAAATTTTAGCAAATCATTAAGAATGATCAAGTATTTCAATAATATTGAATATGGATGTTGTGTTTAATACCTTTGTCGTTCCGAGCGAAATAGTATGAGGGATAACCGATGTAGTTCGTTGGAGAACAACATGTTCATCTCGAGGTTGCAGTGGAGGACAGCAATAAGATGGTCATGGTTCACTTCGAACATTCATTGTTCAATGAGATTGCACTCCGTCATTAACTGAATTACATTGAACAGTTCCCTACTTGCAATGATAAATCAGGAAAGGCACAATTTTCTTGCAAATTGTTAACAATTATCAACTATTTCAATAATATTCAATATGGATGTTGTGTTTAATACCTTTGTCGTTCCAAGCGAAATAGTATGATGGATAGCTGATTCAGTTCGTTGGAGAACAACATGTTCATCTCGAGCTTAAAAAATACCATTCGTATCTCCAAGCATATTGGTATCACCCACAACTGGAGACGGAGGTATTTGCTGAGGAACATCAATATGTTCAATGTGCATGTTTTGCAACACATGTACATGCTCACATGCATCATTTGCACCGATGGAAGAGTGAGAAATATGGTTTGTATCTACATTATGTGAACGATCATCTTCCAGAACACGAGATGTTTCACGGAGAAAAATATTGTTGTTAGGAGACTGTGGAAGAATAGGAATAGGAAATGTTATTTGCATTATATGAGCTAAACTCCGATACTTACGGCTATTGGAAAATTCATTTTCAATTGTAACACCATCCCTACTTCTACGATATTGAGCCCTTCGTCGTTCATTTATTGCGTCTTTATTTTGATGATACCGTAAACGCTGATGTTCATTTTCTCTTTCACATGACGCTGGAGACAGAGTGTGTTTCCTATTACGTTTACTTGTCCCTTCAGATGACATTTCTACATATCAAGAGAGGAACAAATATTATACGATAATGTGAAGATGACCATAAAATAAAATTGTATGAATGTATTTCATACTAATTTGTATAAATCCAATTAGACACATGTTAAAGAAAAGCATAGATGAAAAGGCATCGGAAACACATTTAAAAATGTGTTTTGAAAATATAGATGCATATCAGAAAATTGGGATAATAGAACAAACATATTGGCAAGCACACAGTGAATGGAGAATATATTTTATTCCATAAAACAAAATGTGTATAAATGGTTATTACATGTAAAAAATAGTTGACCACTTGAATGTGGTCTACCATCCTAAGTTATGATATCTTCACTCACTGGTGGAATTTTCTCAATAGAATCTGTGTTCAAAACAAGTGGAAAAATACTTCCATTTTCAATGAAATCATTGAAGTTGTCAAGCAATGGGAAGGGAGAGCCAAAAATCTCCAACATTGATACATTATAAATACTTATTGGGATACAGAGGTAACTTGTCAGATGATATAATAGGAAGGGAAGTTGAGCATTCTTTCCAAAAAGAACTACCCCATTCACTGTTTGTAATGGAAGATAGCCAAAGCATTTGCTATTTATATCCATAGAAATGTGACGCAACAGGTTCCATCTGAATCCCCAATCGTCCTCAAAATTGTCCTCTATCCATTGAGAACATGGTTGACCGAATTGAAAATTTTCTACTTCTTGAATAGTCCAAACTGATGTTGAACCATTAAATAGAATGCAGATAAGTTGATTGTTGTATGTCACAAGTGACATACATTGTATGTCAGTGATCGGAACAAATGAAAAACCCCAATCATTTTGAAATACATCCAACCAATAGATAGTGTATCCATATTTAGGGTACTCTTCATATTCCGTGTCTATATACAACCAATAGAATTTATTTTTGTAGAACACTGCATGCTTAGGCAGTGTAACGCCACCGTAAGGAATATTTGTCCTCCTCCAGCAAGTGTCAAGGCTGCTACATATGTAAAACTTAGATGGAACTCTGTGAGAAATATGTTTTAGAACAATCCATTCATATTTTTGAGACCCTATTTTTTCCACCAAGGTGAAGAAACCTCCATCGCCCACCCATATAGATCCTAGTTTCTTAAATTCCCTTGTAAATGGATTGACAACAAAATATGTTTTTGAAAATGGGCATCCAGTCGGTGAAGAAAACAAAATCATGGATCCAACTGTGCACTCAATTTCATATCTTGATTTTATAAATGGAAGAATAATACGAGATATGCAACCTTTTTCACTTAGGTAGGCAACATTGAATGGATTTTCTCCATAGTTGAACACGGGAACCATAAATCCAAATTTATTCTCTGAGAACCGATTGCATGTCGATAGAAAAGAAGGGTTCCGGAGAAGAACATCCCAATGCTTAGAAACAAGTCTAAACCGAACCAAGATGGAGAAAGGAATCCATTGCAATACCATCTCTATTATTTCATAGGGAAGCTTAGACCAAATAAATGGATCCATATTGAAGAACGGAACTGCCTACCACAAAAAAAACCAGAAATCATCAATGGAAACAATAAATATTTTAAATGTTGTAATGTCAATATGTTCATGTAAATATATTGCAATTTAAATATGAATATTTTGTAATACATATTAAATGTTATAATGTCAACGGACCTTATCATTTACACAAAATTAAATTAATAAAAAATCTGCAACCATATATTTATTGTCTTATCAGTAAACAATAATTTAATTACAGACAAAAATATGCTCCCATTAATAAGTATTGAATAAGTGAAGAACAGCCACATAAATCAAACATAGATCAACCGCGAAGGGGAATGTCATATGCAAAGTCAATGCCTGGGATCAACGGGAAAAAATTCCCATCAAGAATGAATTCACTACAAGTATGGTCTTTGGGCATGGAAATACGATTTTGTTCAGACATTGTCAAGTCATCAACTCTAACAAGTGTTGTCATTTGACTTGTCAAATCATAATACAACAAAGGTATCTGGGCAAAGTTGCACATAAGTACAATGTTCCCAATCGTACGGAATGGAAGATATCCATTGCACTTCTTATTTATATCTGTAGTGAGGTCTTTGAGGAGTGTCCAGATCATTCCACAACCATCTTCCCAATATTCATTCGACCGTGTAGGAGGCCGCACACCATGTTCAAAATCGGGCATTATATCACCAGACCACACAAGAGTGAAATGATGATGTACAATCCACAATAATCGATTTTGATGAAGCGCAAGACACATAGATCCCTTACCAAATTCACGATAGACAAAATGGATAACCCACTTATTTTTCTCTATATCAAGGGAATATAGCTTGTTTTTTTATTCTTGGGCTTCCATCAGATATAAACATCTCAACATGCAACCAGTATTTTTTCCCTTATAAAAGATGCCATCCCTAGGAGGTATGGGCTTTGCATTAGATAAGTCTATATCTTTTCAGGTCCTGTTAATACTGCTGCACATACTATATTTTGACCCCTGTCTCTCAAAAGCATGTTTTATGTGTATCCAATCATATTTTGCTTCACCAATGTTTCTGAAGATGGTGAAGAAGCCCCAATCACCAATTTCAATAGAGCCTATAAAGGTGCATACTTTGGTGAAAGGGTTCAATACAAAATATTGTTTACAAACAGGATTTGGATCAGGGATAGATAACAGAAGAAGGCAACCACATGAACCTTCAAGGGTATATAATGTGCTTGGGAATGGGATACAAAGACGTGATATTACACCTTTGTTATTAATGTACGGACACATAGCTTCAGCTCGATATAGATTGCATTCCTCAATGAAGAAACCAATCTCTTCGCTATGTTTCATGTGCCATCTCCCAACAAGATTGTTGCATATAGTTTCATTCCACATCTTAGATATTGATTTGAAGCGAAATAATGTAGACATTGGAAGCCATAAAAATATCATTTGAAGTATCTCAACCGGTAGAAAGCTCCACGTAGAAGGATCCATTGCAGTATCCATTGTACTATAGATTAGGAAAAACCAACAAATACAAAAAAAGTCAATAATAGCTATATATTGAATATTTCGAAGCAGTAATTGTATATAACAAAATACAGAAAAAAAATGTATTTAGAAAAGAAATTTGTATGAATGTTTATGTCCTAATGTTGATAATGTTTACCGATTATCATAATGTTTATTATTTAATGGTTATCCTAATGTTGATAATGTTTACCGATTATCGTAATGTTTATTATTTAATGGTTATCCTAATGTTTATTATTTAATGGTTACCCAAATGTTTATTATTTAATGATTATCGTAATGTTTATTATTTAATGGTTATCCTAATGTTGATAATGTTTACCGATTATCGTAATGTTTATTATTTAATGGTTATCCTAATGTTTATTATTTAATGGTTACCCTAGTGTTTATTATTTAATGATTATCGTAATGTTTATTATTTAATGGTTATCCTAATGTTGATAATGTTTACCGATTATTGTAATGTGTATTATTTAATGGCTATCCTAATGTTTATTACTCAATGTATTTTCCTAATGTTAAACTTTATATATGTTTACAATGCACTTATGTATTTTATAAAAAGTTACATAGATGTTAACCAAATGTTTAACCTAATCTTAAACCTAATATAAAAATATGTTAAATTATCAGATATATGGTTTAGGATATTGAAGCTTAATATGTAAACCTAATATTGAAATTTAATATGTAAACCTAATATTTAAACCTAAACTTTATTAATACTAACATATAAATTTAATGTTTAATATCAATGTTAATGTCTATCTATTAATGTGTATCTAGCAAGTTGTATATATTAAGCTATATGTATTGTTACTGTATATAATATTAATGTGTATATATAAAGCCATATTAACGCATACAGATGTGTATCTATTAATAGACAATAGGTTTAAATATTAGGTTTATTAGGTTTAAATATTAGTTTTAATAATGTATAAATGTTTAAATATTAGGTTTAAAAATGTATAAATGTTTATGTCATAATGTTTATAATGTTCAATGTATTATTGTTTATAATGTAAAAGTTTATCATGAAATGTATTATTGTTTTATTACTTAATAAAATGTATTATTGTTTAAGGTATTGATGTTTAGTACTAATTTGAGTTTCAGGTATTAGTATTTAATATCAATGTCTATTATTAATGTTCAACCCAATGTTTAGTATTATTATTCAACGTAATGTTTAATATTAGTATTTAGTATTAATATTCAACCTAATGTTTAGTATTAATGTAAGGTACATCAACGTAATGTAAATATTAATATTAACCAAATATAACCTAATATTAATATTAATATTAATAATAATCTTAATATTAATGGTAATATTAAGATTATCATAATCTTAACTTGTCTAAATCTAATGTTTAAACAATGTATAAAACTATAAAGCCAATCAATATTAATATTAATATTAATGTAAGGTACCATTGTTTAAATGTAAATATTAATATTAATATTAATATTGTACATCAACCTAATCTCAATATTAATATTAACCAAACATAACCTAATATGAACATTATCTTGAAACAAAAGCTCTTCTTGAAGAGTAATCTACCCAATCTGCCCAATGTCCCTGCCCAATATATATATAATTCAGTTAAATTGTTTAGTGGAAACTTAAACCTAATCTACATTTTGTTTTCGAGAATTTTCTACAAGCATAGAAATAGACTTATTAAGAATCATAATTCTAAACATCAAAAGCAATCATATGGCAATGTCTAAAACTATTCAAAAAATCTTGATATGAACATTACCTTGAAATAAAAACTCTTTTTGAAGAGTAATCTACCGAATATGCCCAAAGCTCTTCTTGAAATAAAAGCTTTTCTTGAAGAGTAATGTACCCAATCTCCAATCGGGCAATATCCCGAATCTGCCAACATATATAGAATTGGGTTAAATTGTTTTGTGGAAACTTAAAGTAATTACAATTCTTTACATATATGTGTTTCAAAGAGGTAAATGCTATCACCTAATGTAAACCTAATGTTAATCTACCCAATCTGCCCAATGTCTCTCCCAATATATATATAATTCAGTTAAATTGTTTAGTGGAAACTTAAACCTAATCTACATTTTGTTTTTGAGAATGTTCTAGAGGCATAGAAATAGACTTATTTAGAATCATAATTCTAAACATCAAAAGCAATCAATATGGCAATGTATAAAACTATTCAAAAAATCTTGATATGAACATTACCTTGAAATAAAAGCTCTTCTTGAAGAGTAATCTACCCAATCTTCCCAAAGCTCTTCTTGAAGAGCAATGTACCCAATCTCCCTGTATGGCCAATCTACCAATATCCAGAATCTGCCAATAAACTCAGACTCAAATTCAAATCCGTAAACATATTTATACCATAAAAATCTCAAATCTAATTAGAAAATCCAACGCCAACCCTATCCTGAAATTCTAAAACAATATTTACAAACACAAAAATAAATACCATCTACTTTAATAATGTTTAATCTCAAATATCATCATCTTTGTACTACCTTAATAATGGTTGTTCTTTGGACTACCTTAATAATGTTGTTGAAGATTGCAAACTTACATAAAAATATTACGATAATTAATCTACGAACTAAGTTCATATTCATATGAATAATTAGTTTAAATTTGTTAATCAAATTCTAAATTTAAAAATCTAAGTATGGAAATCAAAATTTTAATTTCTTAATTTTCTCAATAAAGATTTCACTCAAAAAAATCTAGCGCCATAATATCCTAATTACACAACCCAATACCAAACTACGAAATGAAATGCACAGAAACAAAATGAAATGCACATAAACAAGAAACAAGAAGGTTTCAAGAAAAAAAATCATACAGAACAATAAATTGGCCAAAACAAATATCTTATAAAAAGAACTTCATTTATTTATTGTTATATTTATTATTTACTTAGATGTGCGGGAGTGGGTTCAGATGAATCATGATTTATTTTTATATTACAAAATACTTTTCCTTAAATATCAAAAAAACTCATTCAAAGATCTTATACATAATTACTGTAATTTAATGCAGAAAATTTAGACAGTTATAAACAGATTTACATTATTTGAAACTGATTTATATTATTTTAAATGATCGTAACAGTAAGATGATAATATAGTAAATAATTGCTAAATGTAAAGAACTTTATACCTAGTTTTAAAAACTATGCTAACTTTATACACACTTTTAAAAATTAATTAAATAGCCACAAAACCCTAAATAATACAACCTGTAATGTCCTATCAAACTTAATAGTTGTACATGATTGATTTTCCACCGAATTAGAAGTTGTATTTAAGTTACTTCATGAATAATCAAACATGCAAAGTTCTCTAAAGGTTGAAGCAAAGCAAGTATAAATTATGTGGAAAAATAAAATCACGAAATAACTTGACATAAAATAAATCTTATTTCAAAGAATACAATTTTTTTTAATTTTCAATAATTCAAAAAAAATCTTAAATTTGTTATTTACCAATAAATAATAGTGAATGAACCAATATTTTACAATAAATCTTAATAATTAAGATTTCTATATACTTTCAGCAAATTAACAAGAACTTAACAAATTATACTAAAAATCACACAATGGGGGCAATTGATCTACTTTAGAAATTGTAAGAATTTGATCTAATTATTTTCCTAATTTCTCTTACTGTGATTTCAAATTCTAAAACCAAACTTTTTTCTGCCTAATTCAATTCTAAAAACTCAGAATATAACAAAGTAGCCAATTAACAAAAAATCATATATAAAATTACCCCAATTTCCCAACAATACAAAAAGACATATATAAAATTTGAGGGAATGGATTATGCCTAAAGTATCGATTTGATACCTAAGCACTGTTGCGATCTAAATTAATATCAATAATGGAAGCTAAATTAAATTAAGAGATCAAATACTACAGCTCTTATTATAAGCAACCGGCATATATTGTCCATGAATCAGAATACAAGTAAAGGTTATTTCTAATGACCAAGCATTTTTGCTACATGATCTTAGAATAACGCTCAACCATAATTTTTTAATGATTCTATCAAAACTTACAACTTTACAGCATTTAAATATAGAATTTCCATTAACTTGACAGAATAAAAAGAAAATGTGAAAATTGTTGTTGACTCTCAAATCTTGTTAATCTGTGAGTTGAACTACCAGGCATATCCAAGCGTTTAAATACCTGCCATACAGAGAAAATATGTGTTGAATATTATTGGAATATAAAACCGTGGCATGCAGATACAACAGGCACACGGATTAACATACAGAAGGTTGCCACACCCCATGATATACCGAAAGATGGGAAAAATACGACCATCTGCTACCTAACACCTAATTATTTGTAAGTGCTTTATAGAGTTCAAACAAAAAGTCTGGAACCACTGGCCCAGTGCCCAAATGAAGTGATCAACCCATATCAACATCGACATTATGCATACATGGATAATAAGCTAGCAAATATATAAGCATCCACATAAAAATAAAATAATAAAATCGAGGATCTTACTCTGAAACATCTGCACATCATTTGGATTTTAATTTACAAATAATATGCCGCAAGAGTTAGCTAAGAAGATTGATTTATTTAAGCTTTTAGTTATTTAATTTAATGATAAATCACACAAGAGCACAAATAATATGAGATTTTGCTTATTTAATTTACTGATCACAAGAGCACACAAAAATTTCTTTAAACCTTTAATTATTTACTTTACTGATCAATCACACAAACCGTCAATCATTTGGCCATTATTCCATGGCCACAAATTATACACGGCAACAAAACCTTAACAGAAACTCCCAAAATTATCCACCGAACAAAACCCTAACAGAAACTCGCACTACTATTAATCCTAGAACACGGGTTCATGGCTGGGTATCGCAGGCTCATCTCTACATTGTGGACATGAGATTCTTCAATAGGTGCACACAATCACAGAGACGGAGAATAAAATCACAGAGACGACACAATTTCCATAGGTGCACACGAACGGAGAAATAGCCACACTTAAATGGGGAAAAAACAAAATCCCTCGCCTTACTATACAATCATTAAGATGCAATTCATACTTTAATAAGTATTAAGCTGCAATTCATACTAATTAGTAACGTTTGATGATAAAACACAACCATTTATGATGAATTGCTATCCATAGTTAACAAAGGGTTGCGAGCGTTTGGAAAAAATTGAAATGAAAATGATTGCAAAGGTTGAAAATGAAATAGTCCACTCACCCCCACAGCCAAAATAGTTTCAAAATAATCCTTCTCTTTTATACCCATATATTGAAACTATTTATATCCCAGAATTCGCAGACCCAGAAATTCCCTCACCACTAACATATTCACTAACACATAACAAACAGTTTGCATTGTTACCGATCCAAGTAAACTAACATGAATACCGGAGAATCCAGATACATTTTTATAATTATATTGCTGTCATTGCTCCTTTCAGTCTTGCCAGCCAAAATAATAAGAAAATTTACACTGGTGAATTCTTGCAGAAATATTTTTTGCACGAAATATCATATTACAGATTCTACAACTCTAGTACAGTAGGGTTTCCTAGACTACGCCATTCATATGTAGAATCACAGAGACAGACTGTAGAAATCGTATTCAATCGCTAATTTCATTCACAAAACCCTTCAAACAATTTCAATCTTCGTATGTGCAAATTGAGCACTGCATTTTACACAGTTCTGTGATCCGTACCTGTTTCTGCTGGTGGTTGTTGCTGAAGATGCAGGATCGGTCTGATCACTCTGCTGATGGCTATTGAGATGCATGCTTGCTGCACGCTGGCTCCTCTGCACTATCGTCTGGGGTGAATGTGTCTTGGCTTTTGCAGGAAATTTAATAGCACAGAGGGACATTTGAGAGTTACATTACCAAATGGGGTGTCGAGCGGTCGAGCAGGTGAGCATATGGTACAGGTGGAGTGGAGCTCAGCGACCGTTTAATTCCAGCAGTGGGAAGAAACAATTGGCAGGTGTAATTATTTTAATAAATTATTTGAAACATTATGCGTCGTTTGGATTTAAAGATGTGAGTGAATTAACTCAGCAGATCTGAATGCTTCATTAATGCACCAAACGAAGCATATTCCCCCACCTTCAAAATCCAGCCGTTGATTATTAAATGTATAATAAATCTGCCACCAAGCCCCCACCCCCAAAAGTTAAAAGAATACGCCTATCGGCGTAACTAGTGATAGTATGGTGTGTTTGTGATGTACAAGAGCACCGACAATGCTGCCAATGTACATTTCTAACTGCACATGAAAGCACATGCAAAATTATAGTTTAAAATTGTATTTATGGTGTGCTTGATATTTACAGAGGCATCGATAATGGTGCCTCCATACATTTCCTAGAGCACCAACAAACATGGACACTTTTTAAATAATTTTTTTTCTCAACGGTTTGTTGCACTTATAATATATAGGAGCACCACTAATAATACCCCCTAGTATTTTAAAGAAGACTGAGTGGGTCTTTTTTAATTTTTTTGGTTTTAGCGAGGTGTTTTATTTACCAGATGAAACACTAATGGTGCATCCTATAAATAAAGAAGACACATGACATAGTTCAATTTGATTTGAATGACTTGAAATCACCATGCCATTTTTCTTAATTGAAAAGAAAGGCAAATTAAAACCAAATTCTAAATTTTCAACTGTTAAAAATGTAAACAAAGGAAATAAATTTGAACAAATCAATGATGTTGTTTAACAAGATGATAGACGATGGCCCGGGAAATAGTCACCTTCCCTACGAACATAAATCAAAGTGTTGTGGATGTGGATGGAACATTACCAACAAACATGACTGGGCTGTAAGATTTCTAAACATTCTTGACACTTAACACTTAATTTTTGGAGACATTTATCTTTGATTGGGAAAGATTCTTTAAGCAATATGTAAGTTGTTATTTTGTTTCCTTGGGATAAAATAATGTGGCATTTATCTTTGCCCTAACAAATTGATCTATGACATGGGTCAGGGGTTTGCTTATTGAAGCTTATGTTGAGAGGACGGTTAAGGCTTTTAAGATTAATGGCAATGGAGATGAGGGTTTTGAGAAATTTTAGTATGAAAAATAGATATAATTTCACTATTTTGGTTTTTCAAATTTGATATTTGAAATGCATAATGATAAGCACTTTGATCATCAAATTCTTAAATCATTAACATTTATGTTTAATGTTAATGATATTTGAATTAATTGTACAACCATAATTCAATATGAAAAGGTTGTGAGCTTTTATCATCTAGTTATTTTTAATGTGTTTTGAATTTTAAATTTATTGTCTCACACATGTTATTACTTCATTAGTATCTTCCCTGTCAAGGAGACATGGTTTCCATGTTGATAAAAAATGAATACATGGTATTGTTTTGCAAAATTAAAAAACAAACCAAATTCATCGGTGCAGTGAAGGAATCGGGGAATCCAAAAACACAATAACATTGATAATGGGGTAGCCATACTATTGAAATTTGGTTGTCATTGATGTCAAAGAGGACTTAGTATCAATGTTCCAGTTTGAAGAAGTACATAACAACCAGCTTGAAGTACATAAAATTATGTGCGCAAGACCCATCTAGTCATGGTACTTCAAAAAGTGATGTCAAAGAGGTGGTTGAACAAGTCTTGGAAGTGTGCAAGAGTCTTAGAAGTAAGAGGTGGTTGGACATGTATGAAAGTCTCGAAATTGCGTAAGACCCACCAAGCAATGGTACTTCAAGGGCGCAAGACCCAACACATAGTGGTTCCCAAGTGTGCAAGTACCACTATGCTAAGGACCTAGTGTGCACGAGACCCACAAGTCATGATACCTGAGTTGCATAGATCAAGACACGTGGCGGAAGTGTAAGTAAGCTTGACCGTGAAGAAAGATGGAAGAAGGGATGTTTCCGTTCAAATTGTGGACACATCGTCTGAACAAGTTGAGTATAAATAAGAAGCAAGTTGGTGAGCGAAATGTAAGCTTGAAATGAACAAGAGGTAGCATTCTTATTTGGCAAGCTTCAAATTATTGGGGTATCAATGGCTCGTTGATCTGGAACAACATGATTTAGCAGAGAGCCAAGTGCACAAGAACAGAAGAGCATCACAAGAGATGATGTGCAGGAAGATTTAGTATATGAGACAAATGCGCAAGAACATAATAGCAGTATAGTAGACGATGCACATAATTGGATGATTATGCAGATGCGTAGAACCAGAACAATATGTTGAACAACACACAGATTGCAGAAGTATATGAAGTATGAGAACCAGTGTGCGATATTGATGTAGTGATGTGAAGTAAGAGATGAACTGATGATGCAGTACAACAGTTGTGAAGAACATAGCATATAGCAGGTGCGTACAAAGATAGGTAATGTAGCAAGTATGAAATGTGGGAAGATCAGTAGACATCAAGAAGAAATTCTACATTCATATCAAGGTGAAAATATGGGATAAGGATAGGGAGTTGGAGCTTCCTTCAGGTTGAAGCCTATAAATCAAGGGGGTCAGTGCCTCCTTCTAGTTGGTGATGGTAAGTGAGGGAGTCGGTGCTTCCTTTAGGTTGAAGCCTGTAAATCAAGGGGTTGGAGCCTCCTTCTAGTCGATGCTAGAGAATGTTGGAAGTTGGTGCTTCCTATGAATGTAATATTTATTATATAATAAAGCATTCTATGGTTTTCTCCCATTTGGGTTTCCACGCTAAATATTTGTGTTCTATGTCTCATGCATGTGTTGATGAATGACATTGTTTATGGTGAACGCATAATATAAATATTGTTTGAATTTGGTAAAAGTGAAAATTGTTTAAAACTACGCTTAATATTGATTCACCACCCCCTCTCAGTATTAATAATATTTCCAACAAATGGTATCAGAGAGGGTGTCTTCAGTAACATTTTAACACCTAGAAGATATATCTGTGCATAGATATGGGTGGAAAGGAAATATATCCTCAAAGCAAAGTGCCAAGGTTACATGAAAATGGCACGTGGATAATCTCTCTAACACATAAGTAAGGTATGTTATTCTCACTTAGAGAAAAACTATAGAAGAGGTCAAAAGGATTGCAACTGATATCATGCAAACTCTAAAAAGGAAAGAAGAAGAGTAAAAAAGGATGGCAGCATACTTTACTAGTCAATTACAGGAGATGGATAAAACCTGTCAAACTAAGAAACTTAAGATTGACACATTGGAAGGTGAACTATAAAAATCAGCTACAAAAAATCAGAAGTTATCCAAAGAGGTCATACTTCTAAAGAAAGAACTGAAACATGCTAAACAAGAAAGAGAAGAAAGAGTTTCTAAATCAAATGAAGAAATATTGTCACTAAAAGATCAGCTCCAAAAATCTCAAAGACAGAGTGATGATACCAACATGGTGGTCAATGAACAACAAATTCAACTTCAAGCAAGAGAGCTTGAGATTATTTCTCTAAAAGAGAAAATCATTAAGAATACAAAAACAATCGATGAACAAAAGACTCAACTACTGGAAAAAGAAAAAGAAGTTGAAAGACTACAGACATAGCTAAGGACAAATCATATGTTTGCCAAAAGCGCAAAAGTCTTGAATGAGATTCTTAGCAAATAGAGGTCACCATTTAACAAATATGGTCTAGGTCACAAGATTGAATTCAACAAGAAATAAGATCCATCTCTCAAGAAAGAAAATGAGGAAACCAGTCAAAAGGAAATTCAAAGGACAAATTACAAGAATATTGCGCCACTAAAGGGACCGTACTCACTTAGAACTGTTGAATATTGGAAGTGTAACATGGTTGGACATACTGGAAAGTTCTGTAACAACATAGTCTATTACAAGTGTAATGTAATTGGGCACAAATCTCAGAAATGTGGAAATACAAAGATTCATTAAATGTTGGAAGAAGAAAACAGGGAAGACAAATGAGGAATCTCGGTCGGTTCTATTCAAAAGAAGGAATACTCCTACAAATCAAGAAAAATAACAATGTAGAAGGATTTGGAAAAGGAAGTATGCAGATAAAATTAATAGTTTGACTCTATGTGGAGTTAGTAGAGAAATAATTGAAGATCAGACTAAGTCCAATGTATTGAATCGAAATGTGGAGAACTTCGGATATCAATCTATCTCCACTCCAATATAAGAATAAAATACATGCAGATGGACTTGTCATAGAAAGAAGATTGTGCGCAAAACAGACTGCGACAAAAGGTGAGAATTGATGACCAATGTGTTCGGATATCCACATCATCTTTTTGAGGATCTTGCATGCAACTAGGGTTTGCATGCAGAATCTAGGGTTTGCATGCACCTGCATGCACTTGCATGCATCCCAGTCACCAGTTTGATGCCTCCAGCACCTTATCCACCTTACTCTAGCACCCGGGAGCCACTTACTACAGATTTTTAGCCCTCCTAGGCTGAAAGGCGCCCACTTCTCACCTACTGCCAGAGAAGGGCGCACTTGTTCACCTACCACTACAGTTCCACTTCAGTTACATTCAGCTAGCTCCAATTCTCCCTGATTTGAGGCTAGTTTCACTCCCGACTGACTGTTTCACTTCCGTTGGACCTCCAGATTGACTAGATGACTTGTTCTGACTTCAGTTAGCCTCCCATGCGCCCCCACTGAGCCTCCTGATCCTTAATCAGTGCTACACACTTCAGTTACACTTATTACACTCAGTTAGACTCAGATTGACACCTGGATGACTGGTTCTTGTGCATTGATGAGCACCACCGATTGATGATGAGGACTCCTAGTTGGAGTCAAGCTACTCCATTCAGTGATTCGAATGGCCTACTTAGCCAATTCGAATTGCTCATTGATAGATATTGTATTCTATTGTAATTCATTCACCCTTTCTGGGATATTGAGCACTGCTGCATGTTTTGCACAGTTTTGCACCATATTTTCTATGTTCATCTGTTGTGATTGATTTACTTGTTCATTAGATCTGTTGTGACTAATTTTACATGGTATCAGAGCCATTGCAGGGACAAGATCTCTTTTCTACAGGTGTTCTACAAGAAGATTTGACTGAATTTCTCAAATTGCAATAAGTTTTGGCATGAGATATCTCAAGGGCATTCTCTCCTGTGCATGCAAAGCTTAAAAATACTTCCAATACCACTCCAGAAGCTTGAGTTTCCACATAATTCCTGGATCTGATACATTGGACCCATTCAACATTGTTTGATCTCCAATCCCAGGTGTGATGCAACTCTAAAAGGGTGGATTGTTCGACGTTACGGTTCTTGGTTTTATGTGATTTGCAGGTTTATTGTCTCCATCAATTGCACTCGCTCCATTGTGCATGCAAGCTTCCCTATAGCAATTGCATTCGCTATTGTGTGCATGCAAGCTTCTTCTACATCAGTTGACTCGCTCCTAGCAATGGAATACTCTTCTTCAAAGCCTATCCTCACCCCATTCAATTATTTTGATTGGAAAGATGATATGGAGATCATATTACGTTCAAAAGGTTACTACCGAGTCACTCTTGGTCTTGAATTGGAGCCAAACAATGTGTCAGATCGAACCAAACACTACAACAAGCTTGATGAAGCTTATGGTCTTCTTTGTCTCTCCATCTCCAAAGATCTTCACTTCCATCTCAGCGGATTGAAGACTCCAAAAGATATATGGGAGCAACTTGAAACACTATTTGGCAAGCAGGATGAGCTTAGGGCTTTTCAATTAGAGAATGAATTGATTGGCCTTAATCCTGAGAATTTCGAGACCATCAATGAATTCTTCACAAAATTCAAGAACTTGAACTTGCAATTGAAGAACAGTGGAGTTATCAAAGAGGATAAACAATTGATCCTCTCCATTCTAAGCAAGTTTGGGAAAGATTATTCGGTATTTGTCTCTACTTTCAATTCCGGTCGGCTAACTACCCCGAATTGGAAGATGCCTACCTTGAATGCCTTCATTGAGTCCATCACAAAAGAGCATGACAAGTTGATTCAAATGGGGTCCATAAGCTCCAAAGATTCAGCCCTATATGTTCAAGGACCCAAGATCTCGAATGGTAAAGGAAAGCAAAAGAAGGAGAAGCCCAAATTCGAGCCTCACAAGCAAAAAGACAAAGGCAAGCAAATGGATGCTCCATCCAGTTCGAAATCCAAGCAAAAGGGCAAAGAAGGTAACCAAAAATCTAAATGTACTTATTGTAACCGTGGCTTTCATCCCGAAAGTTCATGTATGAAGAAGACTATAGATCAAATGGCCCTCCTTTTGGAAAAGAACAACATAACCCTTCCTGACGGTGCAAGGAAGAAGGATAGGAATGATGATTATGAAAGAGGACAAGCACTCATTGCAACGGTTTCGAAGCCCACTACTCTCTTGATAGATTCAGGTGCATCAAATCATATGGCTGCAAATATTGATTCTTTTTCCTCATTCGATCCAAACAGCTCCATCCCCATCCATTTGGGAGATGACTCAAAAATTTCTTCAAAGGGCAAAGGTACGATTCATGTAGAAACTGGAAGCTTTCAGAATGTTCTCTATGTGCCTTCCTTGGCTTCAAATCTCCTTTCTGTGTATCAAATGACACATACTGGTGAACCAAAGCAAGTTACATTCAGCCCTAATACAGTTGAAATTTCTGATATCAAAAGTGGAAGACTAGTTGCGGTTGGAAAGGCAAACCACACTGCAAAATGCTATGAGTTTTCGCACTTTATTCCGCTTGCAAAGCCCACCGCTCTTCGCACACATGGTAATGAGGTTAGTAGGATTTGGCATGAAAGATTTGGACATCTTAATTATAAGTATTTTCTGCTGTTATCAAACAAATCCATGGTAGATGGGCTCCCACAACTCCGTTCCTCGAAGGGAATATGCACCGGTTGCATCATTGGGAAGCACCCCGAGCATAGATTCGACCGCGGCAAAGCTAGCAGAGCTTCTACTATTTTGGGATTGATCCATTCTGATATCAGTGGTCCGCTGCCCCATATTTCATTAAATGGTTCAAGGTATGTTTTGACATTTATTGATGATTTTTCCCGCTTTACATGGGTATTCTTTCTCAAAAACAAGTCAGAAGTGCTTGGAAAATTCAAGGATTTTAAGGCTTCTGTTGAGACCACCACTGAGAGCAAGATCAAAGCTCTTAGATCTGATAATGGTGGGGAATATATCAAGTCCGAGTTGCTGCAACTTTGTGCCCAAAGCGGAATTAAGATCCAACATACAGTTCCCTACACACCCCAGCAGAACGGTGTAGCGGAAAGGAAAAATCGGTCACTGAAAGAGATGGCTACATGCATGATTGAATCGAAAGGTTTGGCTGCAAATCTTTGGGCTGAAGCAATCAATGTTGCTGCATATATATAGAACCGTGTTCCACATTCATCCGTGAAAGGTATGACTCCTTTCGAAGCATTCTTTGGTCACAAACCGGATGTGTCAAATTTGAGAGTTTTTGGCTCTACTGCATGGGCTAGAATTCCTTCTGAGAAGAGACGAGCTTTGGATCCACAAAGTATCGAGTGCATATTGATAGGATATGGGGAAGAATCAAAATCATATAAACTCATGGATATCAGATCTAAAAATATATTCATAGAGCGCAGTGTGCAATTTGAAGAACCGCTTCAAGAATTGCAACTAGTCGAGGAGAAGACTGTCAATTCACCGCCTTCACCAGAAGAAGATCCGAGCAGCGATAATGAAGGTATGAGTTCTGATATTTCTGATATTGTAGCAGCATATGATGATCATGACATATCAGGTTCGGAATCCGACCATTATGATCCTCCTCAGTTACCAAAGTGGGCCCAAAACACTCTACATTCTGCTGGTTCGAATCTTGGAAATCCTGCTGATCCGAGACGAACAAGAGGAGACTTTCAAAGAGCAGGTATGGCTCTTTCTATTGCTGATCCATTTCTTCCTGAGATTTGTTATTTGATGGCTGGTTCAGATCCTACATCATACTATTCATCCCATCGAGATCCGAGATGGAAAAGTGCCATGGACGAAGAGTACAGTTCTCTTCAAAAGAACAACACATGGGAGCTAGTTTCTCTTCCACCTGGAAGAAAATTAGTGAAGTGTAAATGGGTCTACCGTACTAAAGTTGCTGTTGATGGCACTATCAGAAAATATAAAGCAAGTTTGGTGGCAAAAGGTTTTTCCCAAGTCCAAGGAGTGGACTACACTGAGACCTTTGCACCGGTTGCAAAGATGGATTCCATCCGCCTTGTTTTAGCTATTGCCGCATCCAAGCACTGGGAAGTGCACCACATGGATGTGAAGAGTGCATTTTTACATGGAGACCTTGCTGAAGAGGTCTATATGCAGCAGCCAGAGGGTTACATATCAGATCCATCATTGGTTTGTAGATTGAAGAAATCTTTGTACGGGTTAAAACAGGCCCCAAGAGCTTGGTACGCAAAGATGGACTCCTTCCTTCTTTCTCAAAATTTCCAAAGATGCAAATCTGATCCGAATGTGTATCTTCAACGAGTTAAAGGTAATTTGTTGGTTATTGTACTTTATGTTGATGATCTGCTTATTACTAGTAGCACACTTACTTCAATAAACAAGCTAAAATCTACCTTAAATCTAGCTTTTGACATGAGCGATTTGGGCTTGCTGAGTCATTTTTTGGGCTTGGAGATAGCTCAAAATTTTGATGGGATCACTATATCTCAGCAAAAATATGCTTCCGACCTGTTATTGAAGTTTAATATGGCTGAATGTAAGCCAGCCCCATTCCCATTCCTTTCAGGAATCAGTCTTGAGGAGGGAGATTCCACACCGCTTGCAGATTGCAGTATGTATCGACAGTTGATTGGTTCACTACTTTATTTGACACACTCACGGCCTGATATCTCATATGCCGTGAGTGCCGTGTCAAGATATATGCAGCAGCCACATGAGCTTCATTGGTGGGCAGCCAAGCGGATCTTGCAGTATGTGCAAGGTACGAGACAGTTTGGCATACATTATGCTGCAGATTCTGAGCTAGATTTCATTGGTTTTACTGATTCAGATTGGGCAGGTGATAGCATTGATCGGAAGTCCACTTCCGGTTATGTTTTCATGATTGTTCATGGTGCTATTTGCTGGTCCAGCAAAAAGCAAGCAGCCATTGCACTTTCTTCAGCAGAGGCAGAGTATCGAGGGGCAGTCAATGCCTGCATTCAGGCAGTTTGGTTGCAGGGTATTCTTTCCGAGTTTGGTTTTGGTGGCACTACTTCGACTGTCCTATTTTGTGACAATCAAAGTGCTATCAAGATCTCCACAAATCCAGTTCAGCGGCAGAGGACCAAACACATTGAGATTCATATGCATTACATTCGACAGCTGGTGCATGACCGCACCATCATTCTGCAATATTGCCCTACTGATGAGCAAATTGCAGACATCTTCACCAAGAGCTTCACTGAGAAGAAGTTCTCTTACCTCCGTTCACTGTTGGGGGTGAGTTCCATCATGGTGGAGACAGATTGATTCATTATTATGCTTTAGCTTGAGGGGGGGCTTTCTTACCACTGGGTTTTCCCTCTTTCCTCACTTAGTTTATTTTCAGCATTTTTTGGATTATTGTATTGGGGTGACCTTTGGTCTTAGTTACCAGGGCCCCACATTATTTTTGTTGGCACATCATAGTCTAGCTTGAGGGGGGGTGTTCGGATATCCACATCATCTTTTTCAGGATCTTGCATGCAATTAGGGTTTGCATGCAGAATCTAGGGTTTGCATGCACCTGCATGCACTTGCATGCATCCCAGTCACCAGTTTGATGCCTCCAGCACCTTATCCACCTTACTCTAGCACCCGGGAGCCACTTACTACAGAGTTTTAGCCCTCCTAGGCTGAAAGGCGCCCACTTCTCATCTACTGCCAGAGAAGGGCGTACTTGTTCACCTACCACTGCAGTTCCACTTCAGTTACATTCAGTTAGCTCCGATTCTCCCTGATTTGAGGCTAGTTTCACTCCCGACTGACTGTTTCACTTCCGTTGGACCTCCAGATTGACTAGATGACTTGTTCTAACTTCAGTTAGCCTCCCATGCGCCCCCACTGAGCCTCCTGATCCTTAATCAGTGCTACACACTTCAGTTACACTTATTACACTCAGTTAGACTCAGATTGACACCTGGATGACTGGTTCTTGTGCATTGATGAGCACCACCGATTGATGATGAGGACTCCTAGTTGGAGTCAAGCTACTCCATTCAGTGATTCGAATGGCCTACTTAGCCAATTCAAATTGCTCATTGACAGATATTGTATTCTATTGTAATTCATTCACCCTTTCTGGGATATTGAGCACTGCTGCATGTTTTGCACAGTTTTGCACCATATTTTCTATGTTCATCTGTTGTGATTGATTTACTTGTTCATTAGATCTGCTGTGACTAATTTTACACAATGTAGTAGTGGCAGTAGTGGTGACCAATTAAGGGGTGGCATCAGTAATTAGTGGCAGAGGATGGTTAATTAAAGTTGGACATGATCAATAAAAATATTGAGAAAATTGAAACATTCCAATTTTCAAGAGTGGACCAAATCTAGGTGTGTAGAAATCATTAATGACAGAGGAAAGTTGCCAAACCCCTTATAAGGCATAGATATCTCTAGTATGACCACCCGCATATACTAAGAACATTAGCTACAGAGAAAATAGTTGTGAGTGAAGGTTGAATCTCGGAAGCCATGACACCCAAGAGACAATGCAGGACAAAGAATCCATTCATAAATGTACAGGGAGAATTTACACAAACACCAGGTGCCTCCTCTTCAAAGCTCGCAAACGTCCCTCGTGACTACATTCTGTCTATATAACCTACTGTGGCACCTGTTAACTTTCCCAATGTAGAAGAATCAGATATATTGACACAGAAGGCTCCAAAAGGTGTGATAGTTGAAGAAAACATCTTCGGCCAAGTGTACAAGTTCCAATTTGCAGATCATGATATTACCAATGAAGAAAATTTTCCAAAACTAGTTATTGACAACTACATGGATAGGAGGGTCAGGTTAGATCCTAAGACATCGGTTGTAATGGAACTTCAGACATGGGAAAATAGACTGATGAAATCAGGGATACTGAACTTGTTGGAGATCCCTCACTTTGGAAGGTCCTCACAGGTGAAAATGTGTATGTTGCTATCACAAGTGCATGGTCGGTTCCTATGGCGGACTAGGATCATCTCCATTGACACCAAGATCATTGAATTAATAATAGGGATGACTACCATAGGAGAAGACATAGGTCATCTTCTAGATAGAAGTTGACAGGAGAAATACCTTGGAAAGAAGATGGTTGAAAAGTATGGAACACAACGGGCCAGCAGAGGGTATTCAGTCACGCAAATAAATGACAAGGCTTTGAGATTTGCAGTCCAAATACTGGCATGCAAGGTATTCCGAAAGAGTTTCCAGGACTAATTCTTAGCACCAATCATTACAGTTGCAGTACAATGCGTGGGGGGGGTGCAAATGAACTACTTGATGTTTTTACTGGACGAATTGTTGGGGGGATGCAAGGAAATGCAAGAAAAAGGTACACCCTTCCATTATACTTGGTTGTTAATATGTATTGTGTTTGTAGGATGGAAGGAACCAAAATACATCCAATTATTTGACAGAAATAGGAAGTTGTTCTTGGCATCTAGATATACAAACTTATCGGCTACTAATATTCTGCGAAAATAGACAGACAACAACATCAATTTCTACCTATATAATGAAGAGATTAGGATCATTTTACAGGAGACACCACGCATACAACCTCACATAGTTGAAGCATACAAAGGAATTGCATGCTTCAAGATAGGAATGCATCATATTTACATACAATCCATAAGAGATCCTAACATGCAATGGCTACCTACTATGTTCATTTGCTCTTAGGATGACATTGTGCAAATTGTAAATGAGTGGGATCTAGTGTGGAAGGTTCCATTAATAGAAGAAGAAGAGGCTACACAGTAGGAACATCCTAATATTCCAACATCCAGCGAAAAGGAAACTGACGGTGCAAAAATTCCTCCTAAAACTACACAACAATCTGTGCCAGTTAAGAAGAGTATAGAAATGAGTCATCCTGAAGAGTCATCAAGGAAGAAAAGGAAAATTTCAACACTAAGTCTTGTTTAGATGCTGACAACAGATGATATTGATAAAATTGGCCTGCAGGTCAAAAATATTACTAAAGAAGCAATGGAGAATGTAGCCACAAAGGAAGAAATTGAAGATCTTGTGACACAACAAGAGGAGATCATGTTGAAGATCGAAGAAAAGTTTGCAACAATGAAGGAGATGATACCGATGACCAAGGGAAAAGGACATAATGATGTGGAGGCACACTCAGACACACATGTGTGTAACTCACAAACACACCCTGTCGTGCATATAAAGGAAACGAAAGAGTCACATCAAAGGATGAAAATTTCATCTACAGCTCTGGGGATTCCCACTCAATAGTTGCAAGGATCTTTAATTCATGTATAAATTATTATATCACACTTACCTCTGAATGAGCTACATGCACTACATACATCTGTTGCACAGAAAATCAGTGACATGAAGTTGTTATAGCTAACTGGTACAAAAGAAAGAATGAGAAGGAAATTCTACAGGAAGAATGTTCCAGGATGAAAATAGAAAAGGAGAAGACTGTGCAAAATACATCATAGTTGGATATGAAAGTAGAAGAAGCAGTCACAAAAGGTGATCAGTTGAAACATGAAGTGGAAGAAGTACGGCAGAAGGTCTTAAAGCTACAAAAGGAAGTAGAAGAAGTATACAATGCACTTCTATAAGTTCAAATCGACGAAGATACTTCTCCAAAAAGAAACGTTTTGAAGATAGGCGAGGCCATTCAAGGTCAACATGCTAAAATCGAAGAACTGTCAGCAAGACAATAACCAGGAACACCTCTGGAGGTCAAAGCAGAATGTGGAAACATGTTAGAAAGAATAAACATTACAATAGAAAATACCATGACCTTGGAGTTAAAATACATAGAGTTGCATGAAGAAAGTGCTCATCTATGGGGGAAAGTTAGTCGTAGATGAGCAATTGAAGGAAGTAGGTCAAAGGCTATAGGCTGTGCAAGAAATGGAACAAAGGATGCGTGATAGATTAACTTGATTACCAGCTATTGAAAATATGAACAAAATAAGAGAGTACATAAAACAACAACAAGAAGTAGTCGGGATTTGGGATGAACGGCAGAAGATAACTAACAAGCTTGAACCATTGTAAGAAGAATCCTTTAGCATCACATAAATTTTCCCACAATTACAAGGGGAAATCAAGGAAGCAGTTGATGAATGCTTAGAAACTCTGAAGTCAGCTTCTGATGAGCAGGTGGAAGCAAGCGTTTTTTCCAAGGAAGGAGAAATGAAAGAAAAAGGTTGCAGCTGCAAATGAAACTCTGCAGAAGTTTGCAACTATAGTTCAACCAGGAACATTAGGAGATAGTATAACTCCTTAGTACAGGAAGGAAGCACAAATACAGGGGGAGTAATCGAAACAAACAACAGAATGTAAGGCATCTTAAAACCAAAGTATAAGTGCAGAAGAGAACCTGAAATTGTGCATGGAGAGAACCTCTTTGCCTCCACGGAACTTAACTACTTCACTTAACGAGACCTTAACAACTACTATGCATCAATTACTGCCTTGTAGAATTAATCTTATGATTTATGTAATACAACAAGCATATTATATTGTGCACTGTATGGATCCTTTCTTTAAGTGATTATCCAACCAACACATACATTCACAGACCTAGAAATACTTTTTCATCTTCTAGTCAATTACATATGCGACACTTAACATAGTATTCCCACTCTCATTCTCTTGGCGAATAAATATAAAAGTAAAACACATAAGCTGACAAGCATGAGTTCAAGCATCCATGGTAAGCAAATAAACAAGTGCAAAACATATAAGCAATCACACAACACAGTATTTAACGTGGTTCACCCCCAGGATGGGATCTACGTCCACAGGAACTGTTGTTATATTAGTCTTTGGGAAGGGTACAATAGTTCCAGTCTGCGCACTCAGCTGCAGACTCTCTTCTCTCTCAATAGGTCTCTGTGCACACAGCTTGCAGAGCCTTTACAAAATTGTCTCTTACAGAAAATTTCTCAATAACATTTGACAATAGAGAATCAACAGCCCTTTCCATTACAAAATATGCCTTATTTATAGATCATGCCTGTAGGTCATGTATTTACAATGCATGGCAACAAACCCTAAGGTTCCCAAAATTGGTGTGGATTCCCACCACCCTTCCTGTTGCCAACGACAGCTTTCTCCACTCGCTTTGGCCGCCATACTGGACCACTTGTGGCTCTGACACCCTCCTCACATCCGCAGTCATCAGCAAAATGGTTACAACTGCATCGTAACCTGTCATTTTCCACTCCTTTAGCCTTCCTGTCATCGTCGACTTAGTGGCCTAGCTTCTCAACTGCTTGCCACCACTCTCTTAGACAGGTCGCTTTCCTCGTCCTTCATTTTGATTCTTACCCAAAATAGGTTGCTTACTCAGCTCGACCTTCTTCTATACTTCTTTACCAAACGTAGCTGTTGCGCAGGCCCTGCGCACCTGCACTGCTGCGTCAAAACTGCTTCTGTACTCTGAGCTGCGCATTTCTCAAAATCATGTCTTCTGACTTCGTAACCCAAAAGCTACGCAGCTCCCAAAACTGTATCCCTATCAAAATTGTGCCTACTTGGGCCACGCCCAACAGGCCCCTAACACTGACTTGTGGCTTGTCCCGAGCCACTTCAGTCTAGTTGCTCCATCTGTGCCTCTTTTGAAATTCCTGAGCAGGTAGTGAAGTCTTGAACAGTTGCACTCAATCTTGCAACTACTTCCTTTAGTTCTTGCTCATATCCCTTAACTGTGTTTAACATTTCATCCGTAGCCAGCTCTTCAATTTGTTCCTTAACTTTGGCCTCTACTGCCTGAAGGTATTGCAACCTTAGTTCGATCTCATCTGTTAAAGTGAGTGCTTCTTCCTGCAATGGCTGTAACCTCACAGAGGTTTCAACTGCCTTTGCCCTTAAAGCCTCGATCTCCTTCCTGAGTACTTTGGTTTTCTTAAAGGCGTGCCTCTTCTGACGAACCAACAAGTCCTTCATGGAAGCATCCGTAGAATCCACTTCATGTTGCTTTCATTGTATGTCATCATGGATCTTTTGTAGCTCTGGCTCATCCTACAATATGCTCCAAATGTTTGAAACATCATCTAACAGGATTTGGCATCACGCGACTTCTGCGCAGATGCCCTGCATAGAGGCCCTCAGTGCCTCTTCTCTAGCTTCTTGCACCTGCTGCGCCATATCGACTGGCCGTCGTGTTTCCAGTTCCGCAATTTTCGCATGATGAGCGGCTTCCATCTCTGTTATCTTCTCCGTGTGGGAGATTTCCAATCCCTTTATTCTTTCTTGAAAACTATCAATGGCAACGCCGATCTGTTGGATAGCCACCTCAACTTAGGGAGCCGTGTATATACTGCAGACATTGCTCCTTTTATCCTACACTTTTTTTCTTGAGTGCGCTGAAGCTCCCTTTCCTTCTGCTCACATTCTGCTTGTATTTTCTTGTAATTCTCTTCATATTGAAGGCATTGATTGTGCGAGACAATGTCTCGCTCATGCATTTCATGGGATATTCGAGTGTGCAGCTGGTGCAACCCTTCAGCTGGTAGCATAGCTATATTCAGTTCTAACTGCTTGAGTAGCCTCACCATTTATGTCATCTCATCTGTTGGGAATAAGATAGACCTTGGTGCAATCTTGACGATGTGCGTCCGTGTTGTGAAGGAAGGTGACCTGCACATCGTCTCACTTAGCTCCCCCAAGTGGTCATCATGGTCCATCTCCTTAGTCAAGTTACGATGGACTTGCTCCATCCGTAAGACCAGACTTGTCAGTTTATTGATATTTTCCCTGACCTCTTCTTATGTCGGTTCTTCCTTATCTTCTAAGTGCACTAACACCAGCAATGTTATCTGTTCATAGTCATCATCATGAAGCATTGTGTCAAGTGATTGTCTGTTAGCTTTAGACTTCTTCTTTTGTGGCTTCTTCGGCGTCTGGGTAGCTGGTTCCTTCCTTTTCTCTCCTACCTGTGGCCTGGGTGTTTGGACTGGTGTGCTCTGAACCTCTGGGTTCTTATCTGTTTGGTCCTCCTCCTCTTCTTTCGAAGACGTAGTGATAACAGTCTCCGGTGCATCCTCTTTCTAGTCATCAGGCCAGTCCTCAATGATCATCTCAATCATTGGTGCGCCGAGCTAATGCTAGCCGTCGAACCATTTCTCTGTTGTCATGCGCGGCTGTATCTGGATAGAGTGTAGGGTAGCATTGAAAATCATCTTGGGTCGGTACATATATGTCACCTCCTCTGTGATGCACGGGGTCTTCTCTATAACCGCGCATAACTGCTCAAAATACGTAAGAAATTGCAGATCATTAAGTCGTTGCTTCTATGGGCTTGTGGACGCCCACATGTTCGCGAAGCGGACTTCGCGGAAATCATCTACTGCTATAGGCAGGTCGTTCTAATGCACAGATTCTTTCCAACCTACGAAATCAATAAGTATTAGCAGCCAGCTAAAGTGGAAGGATAACCCCTTGTCCTGGGTATCCTCTATATCCAGCAAAAACTCATTAAGCAGAAAGTTTGCCCAATTATACTCATGGACATCCATGGCTTTGGCTGCTAGGGCCACAACTGATGCGTTCACTTCCTTTGGCCTTGCCTTCCTTATCATCCTTCTTGCCAGCAATTGAATAGTGAACCGCAGGGGTTCAATTGTGATTGGGTCTGTTTCATATCCCCTACTTCTTCTTACCAATTTAAACTCCGCTTTTATCTTCACGGCTAGTTCCTGGTCGTCTTTCTTGCCGACGAATTTGCAACAGGGTCATCACCCTTCTTACTCAAACCAGTAATCCTTGCTATCAGGTCGACAATGATATTGACCTTGAAGTCCAACCAGATGTATCCTTGGTGCGTACAAGATAACAGCGTACGCACCACAGCTTTGCATTCTTTGCTGCAGTGAAAATGTGGAATTCTCAGCAGGTTGAGCAGACCAGACTGGGCCAATGGCAATGCCCAGTCCATTGGAACAACCTCTGGATGCTTTGATGTTGCACCCTCATTGCTACACATGAACTTATCCGGCTGTAGGTGTGGGAATTTCTTAGCGTCCATTAGATCGTGATCAGCAAACTTGCAGGTAGGAATTCTGCCAAGCAAATCCTCCTTCGTCTGAACGTGCTTCGACATCGGAGGCATTAGGATCTCGTATTGCGCATTCTTCTCCAAGTGCCTCTCCGGGGCATCACTCTTTCGCGGATTGATATACTTAAGAATGAGCCATACAGGTGGTGGTGGGATCCCTTGTGGAGCCGCCGACTTAGAAGCATCTGGTGCCTTTGTTTTTTTCGATGCGGCAGCCGGGTGCTTATCTTTCTTTTATTGCTTTGGCTGGTTCGGCTTCGGACTCTTGGACGAGCCACCCCGTTCTGGTGTTGTCTACTTCGATGGCGTCTTCATTACTCTGCTTATACCAGAACGTTTGAAAGTGCCAAGAATCTCTTCTAAGGTTTTCTCTTCGGACATACACTCAGCAAATACTCGTACTCTAGTTGCTAAGTGCTTACGCTCTTCACAGTTAGTAAAATTTCAAACTCAAAGTAACATGCATAAGGGAGAGTTGGCGAATATTTATAGATCCACTACCCGATGGTTTTCCTTCGTCGTATACTTAGAGATTAAATGTTGCATCTGTTCCCAAAATCACGGCTAGATATGCACCTTATGTGACATTCAATGTATCAGGAATGGCTAGACTAGGTATTAAGTGCTAGGTGTGCTGGACGAGATCTTGCTGGCATCTCAATCTTTTTCCACCATAAAATATGTCAAGTTAGATTAACTTTCCTTAAATGCTGAGGTGTAATGGTATTGGCAGTCGTATGACAGCCTAATAGACAATTAAATGTTCAGTTCATTGCCCGAATCCCGTTACAATCTAAATCATTTCAGTTTTTTATTACGGCCGAACGGCTGGGATATTCCTTTAATGCGGGGTTGTGTCAATGCCGCCCTTTTTTGAATAATGGCTTTACTAACCAGCCGACAGTTGTAATGGTCACCTACTTCCGTCATAATGCATTGGCTGCTCTGACAGTTTGCTTTGCTGTCATCCCTTGCCCTCGTGTCTTCAACTGCGGAACTGAGCTATGGTTTATGCCTTTTATCATAGCTACACATAGTCCATAGTCGTCCTGCTCCTTTTGATCAACATAACAACCTTTCCAGCTTCGCAATGCACGGTACTTGGCTATGAAGTTTGTACTTTCTCTGGTTCTTTGGTCGGCACAGCTACCTTTTCAATCATTGAGCTGTGCAGCTCTTCTTTTCTTTCTCTGTTTCTCTCTCTCTCTCTCTCTTTTTGGCGCAGCGACATGTCTTAGCAGTGTTGCGTGGTATATAAATGTTCCTCATCATACATCGCGTACAGACTCTTCCCCATTTCTAGTGCCCAATTCCAACTGTACTTGGCACTTAGAAATTTCATTCCTTACTGATCATCATGGGATCTGCGAAGCAAGACTATCCCGATAGGGTTTTAGCCTACTTCCATTGACTAACGTGGATAACTGAGCTGTGCCACCATTAGTAACATGCACAACAGTATATGGACCAAGCCAGTGCATTTTAAACTTTCCAGGAAACTTCATGAATTTACTATCATACAAGAGGACTAGATCACCTACCTAAAAGGTCTTGTTTTTGATATGGCGATCATGCCATGCTTTTTCTCTTTCTTGCTGCACTTGTTGGTGAAATCCTGCGATGAAGCGATCCTCCTCCAGACCAACCAAGTGTAGAATCCTTTCTTCTAGTGCCTCTTGATCTTCCATGCATGTAAATGCAGCTATCCTTAAGCTGGGAACAACGTATTCCATTGGCATTATTGCTTCCTGTCCATAAGCCATCCTAAAAGGTGTGTGGCCCGTCAACTTTTTGCAAGTAGTTCTATATGCCCATAAAAGGGCTGGAATGCGCAGGTCCCAATCATCCCTATCCACATTGCATACCTTAGTTAGCGCATTCTCCAGTACTTTATTGAACGCCTGAACAGTTCCATTCGCTTTCGGATGATATGGCGTACTTTCCTGATGATGAATGCGGAATTCTTCTGTCAATGCCTCAATGGTTCTGTTCAAAAAGTGAGTGCCTTGATCACTCATCAAAATCTTCAGGCATCCAAACCTTGTAAGGATGTCTTCAAATATGAACTGTGCAGCAGTACCTACGCTACAGTCCTTCACTGGCTTCGCTTCTTCCCATATGGTGAGGTAATCAGTTGCAGTAATAATGTACCTCGCACAAGTTCTCTTTCCCGGTGGGTTTATAGGTCCCAAAAAATCAATTGCCCATTTTTCAAATGCCTATAATGTTAACTATGGATTCAATGGCATTTTGTCTCTTCTCGACGGCCTTCCTATCCTCTGACAAACGTCGCAGCTCTGACAGTGCTCCTTCGCATCTTTGTGAATCGTAGGCCATCATAGCCCTGTCCTTAATATCTTCTGCGCAATGGCTCTTCTTGCGTAATGACCTCCTGCTGCTCCTGAATATGCATCCGCCAGTATAAATGGTTTCTCGTGTTCTAACACACACCTGCGCAGTACTTCATCTGGTCCCAATTTGTATAATTGACCTGCGATTATGGTGAAGTCCCCTGCTCTTACTATCAGTTGCTTCTTCTGCGTCGTAGTAAAATCTATGGGCACTAACCCAGTATTCAAGAAGTCTATGATGTCTTTTTAATATTCATCAGCTATCTGAATAGCAAATAGTTACGCATAAGGCAGATTGTCTTCAAGGTTCGTAGGCTCTTCTCTTGACTCAATTCTTGACAGATGATCAGGTCCTAAGTTCAATCTGCTAGGTTTAACGACTATTTCAAAGTCATACTCCTGAAAGAGTAACAACCATCTACAGATTCGCCCCCCTAACACTGGCTTGTTGACCAGGTATTTCAAAGCAAAATGGTCAGTGAACATAGAGAAGTGCACACCAAGCAAGTAGTGCCTAAACTTCTGCAGTGCATAGACCATAGCTAGGCCTTCTCTTTCAGTGGTGGTGTAATTCTTCTCTGCAGATGAGAGCTTCCTGCTAGAAAATGCGATGGAATGGTCAATACCTCCCTCTCCTGGTTGTGCTAAGACAACTCCCAATGCTATACATGTAGCATCGACATGGACATGAAACAACTTCTCCCAGTTTGGAAAGACTAGGATTGGAGCAGTGACCATTTTCTCTTTTAGTGTATTAAATCCTTGTTCACACTCTGCATTCCAGATGAACGAAGCGTCTTTCTTTAGCAGCTTCTCCATTGCTGCGGTTATCTGCGCATAACCCTTTATAAATTTCCTGTAGTAACCGGTATGCCCCAATGTGGTGCGCATCTACTTGACTGAATTTGGTGTTGGCAAGTTTATAATAACTGTGATCTTCGCAAGATCAACCATCAAGCCCTGTTTGCACACAATATGTCCCAACATAATTCCATAGGGTACACAAAAAATACACTTCTTCAGGTTGAGCGACATTTGATGTTGTCTGCACTTTTCTAGCATCAATCTCAAATTTGCGCAATGGTCCTTCAGTAATCCGAATACTATCCAATAATCGAAATGAGCTTCTCAAAACTTATGCATGAAATCCTTAAATGTTGCCACCACGACTCTGGAAAAGATGGCGGGTGCATTCTTCAGACCAAACGGCATTGCTGTGTACTGGAATGACCCCCATTTCGTAGCAAAGGTGGTCTTATGTTTATCCACGGGATCAATTATTATCTGATGATATCTCAAAAAACCATCAGTAAAGGAATAGGCCTCATTTCCTCCAAAATTATCAAGCACCTCATTAGTGAAAGGAGTAGGAAATGGGTCATGCATTGAAGCATCGTTCAATTTTCTGAGATCCACACAAATCCTGATCTCGCCTTTTGTCTTCTTATCTTGGACAACCATAGGGCATATCCACTCAGACTCTTCGACTGGCTCAATGATCCCTGCATCGAGAATTTTATCAAGTTCTGCCTTGACTCGTTCTTTGTATCGCAGGTTCAGTTTATAGGGCCTCTGCTTAACAGGCTTTGCACCTGGCTTAAGAGGTATCTTCATAACCCCTAAATCTCCCAAGATTCCCTTCATCTTTGTGAACTTTGTGGGGAATAACTCCTGATATTCATGTAGTAGATATGCGATCTTCGTAACAATCTGTTCATCCCAATAGTCTCCAATACTTGCGAACTTTGGCTCTTTGCTAGTGCCAATGTTCACTTTCCTTGTTTTCATGGGTCCACTCATGTCTGGGATTTCCAGCGGAGGTCCCTCTACATCGCGCACTCCTTCTGACTCAGGAATGTTTATTTTGCGCGGGTCCTCCTCATCACTTCCTTTTTTCTTCATCCTCTTCAACTAGGTTATAACATTCCACAAGATGTTCTACCTGTTCCTTCCATTCTGTCTGTAGGCTTGCAGGTACGATGTCAGCTCCAAAGAATTCCTCTAATGTCATGTTCTTATGTGGACATTTTGGTCTGAATATTATTTCCGTAATAATTTGCAGCGCATCATTTATGGTAGGACTTTTGTCCTCAAAATTGAAACTCTTCTAGAATTTCGCAGTCAGGGAAGGCCAATCTATAGCTTCCCTGCGCAGCTCCATATCCAGGTACCATTTCTTTGGAATTCCTTCCTCCAACGAGTGCACAAACAGATGCACCCATTCTTGTTGTGGTCTCTCCTCCCATGCTTATGAACATACCTCAATATGTTGTCTTGGATCTATCTGTCCATTATATTTTTCAAAGGGTAGGGTAACCTTGTCAAGAAACCTGATCTGCATCTTGATTCTGCATTGATCCCATGTGGTCAATGTCTGCTTATGCGCATCCCACCATCTGGCAGGTGTCTCGCGCAGTGCCATGTCTAGTGCTAAAAAGTGATGTTCATATGAAATTGCTACAGTATATTCTTTGATAAAGGAATAAACATTAGATAAACCATCATAGGTGGGGATTGGGCTTACCTCCTTTCCAACCCAGTGCAGTGACTTTGTAACTTGCCCGCATCTCCTTGCTGATATTTCGTGCATACGACTTTGCCAATTTTCCAATCCCGCATCAGAGTCTGAGATGTAAGAACTGTCACATCTCCAACTGAGTGTTCCATCCGCAGTAGGATTAATGTAATCTTCCTGTTTAGTAGTCATCTTGTACAGTCGGTCCAAATCTTGAGCCCTGGATTCTTCCTGAATCGGATTATTGTTTATGTCTGCATCTGCAGGGTCCAATGGTGCGATGACCCTGAGATGCTTTCCTTCGAAGATCATCTTCTTCGTCTTCAATTTTATGATGGCGAGTTTATCCATAGCCCAGTCAATCCCCAACAGTGCAGGAAAAGGCTGGCTATCATCCACGATCTCGATAACCTCGAAATCTGTGTGAGTTTGCACTCCATCAATGTCAAAAACCACATTAGCTAACTGTCCAAAAGGTATGACTTTCTCCTGATTGGCCATTCTCAACTGGATAGGTGACCATAACAACTTTGGTCTCCCCATCTGCTTCCATGTT
Organism: Larix kaempferi; assembly: GCA_027924585.1. NCBI lineage: Eukaryota > Viridiplantae > Streptophyta > Pinopsida > Pinales > Pinaceae > Larix > Larix kaempferi. The sequence continues at coordinate 40,234 of BSBM01001032.1, forward strand.
TGTTTGGTTAAGACATTTACTTTTGATCCCAGATCAAGAATGATCTCATCCATTTCATAATCTCCTATCTGTGCAATGAGTCTCATTTCTCCCCTTGTTCTCTTATGTTTCTTGATGTGATGAACTGCGCTATCAGTAGTTTCACATTCGCTGCGCGGTTCATACTAATCTAACAACTTCTGCAATTCTTCCATAGCGTTTGGACTCTTCAACAATTTCATGCAGCTCCTTAGGAACTGCGCAACAGAGGTGCATGTCTCTACTGGGGCGCTCGTTCTGTCATAAGCAGTCGGCATATCTTCCATATGTGGTATTTCACTACGCAATGGCATTCTTGGCGACTCAGGTGTTGATTCTTTGAAGCTATCCCGCACTTCTTTAAAGACTTCTATGTTTTTCTCCAAGTTGAAAGCAGGTGCTTTCCCGACAGCTTTTCTTATCCATATTGTTTCAAGAGGAGTCAACTTAGTGTTAAAATCTCATGAAGTCTAAGCTTCTGCTCCTCTATCTCTCCCTGTCGTAGTGCCACTTCCCATCACTACGTTGATACTTGGATCTAAAGGTCTTTCTTCTACTGCAATCAACTGAATGTTTGGGTTCGGCACCTCTGGCCGCTTCCTTTTCTGCATTTCTACCTCTAACACTGGGCAATCTTCAATAACATGATCAAATGATTTACAATAACTACACGTAGTGCATGGGTTGGTACAATCTCTAGATACATGGCCTGCTTGGCCACAATTATAACAGATTACTTGACCTCGACCTTGTCCTTGCGCCAGGCCATTATTCCTTCCTCTCCCATGGTATCCTTCGCGGCCGCTGTATGTTCCCTGATCATGCTGTGCATTATTTTATTTCTGCGGAGTCTCTTCTTGGACTCTGTACATTCCTCCATACATATGCTCAATATATTTTTTTCTTTCTAGCATGAGCTCATATGTGTTGCAGTTAGACTGATCATGCCCAACTAACTTACAGAAATTACAATATAGGTTTTTAGGTGTTCTTACGTATTTCTGTATCAGGTGGCAGTCTTCTGGCCGATGTCCTCTAGTTCTATAAATTTCACACCATGGCCCTTGGTTTGGATTTAATGGGTTTGGTCCACCCATGTTAAGGAAATATTGGAATAAAGGACAGTGGCCCTTAGTGTGTCCTTCACCCTTACAGCCTGTACACCGGACTTCCCGTCTTTCTTGTTTTCCTTTCTTGATATCCTACAATTGTAGTGTCAGGGTAGAGAACTGGTTCTGAATCTGCGACATCCTAGTGCTACTTTATCCAATCGGTGAAGCTTCCAACTTCATCGCGATTTCCAAGGATTCTTCTTGCGAAGCCATCTTCTGCTGCATCAAAGGCTGTCTGATATGGGGCAACAACGCGGCTATAAACCATTCCTTGTGCTGTTGTGGTGCTATGACGAAGCTTACTTGGTCCAGCAGTGTCTTAAATTTCTGATCAAACTACCAGACTGTCTCGTTAGGTTTCTGTTTGATCTCTTTCAACTCTGTTATGCACTGCGATTCTGATTTTGGCTTCTTAAATTCTTCTATGAGTGCAGCCTTGATTTATATCAGTGTTCTATTATGTCCCTGCAAATATTTCATGAACCGATGCAATGCTCTGTCTCTGAAAGTGGTGACGATATGTGCTTGCTTTACAGTGTCATCCTGTACTTGCTTTACACTCCATACGGCTTCACATAGAAACCAATGTTGATCAGGGTCTTCTAGACCCTTTCCTTTGAATATCGGCAGTTTGATATCATCATCCATCCTTCTTCTAGGTGGCATAGTTGTCTGAGTAGTGATAGGGATAAGACTCTGCAAAATGATCTGAGGTTGAATGTTCTGAAGTGGGACAGCCTGAGATGGAGTAGGCTGGGTCGGAATAGCCTGGGCACCCGCTCCTACGGTGTTACTAGTACTAATGTTCTGCGGTGTGGGTTGCATGGTGCTCACAACCGGCGGGTTTTGAACTGACGGATTCTGAGACAGGGGAGGCGTGGTTTCTGCAACCAGTAGGTTCTGTGGTGTAATAGGCTAATATGTGGCTAACAGAGGTGTGGTTTAATTATCAGGCTCACATGGTATCTGGGTATCTACGCGGAGTCCATGTGGTCTAGGATTTTTCTCAGCAATGAACTTGTATCTCTTTCCACTTCTCAGGTTATGGGTTTCTTTGTAAGACCCACTATACGTACTATCTACCATGACAGATTTAAACAAAACTTCATTGCATTCTAAAAACTCCTTTCTCTGCCAAAATCATTTTAATGTATAGACTGAGGTTGTTCAAGTACTTACCTCTGAATCCCTTGAAAAACTCTCTTTCGACTGCGCTGTAGAACTTTAGCATGTCCACAACGAACTGCGTCACGAAGTTATGTAGTGTATTGTTGACCCAGAAGTCGACTGCTCTCGTGAATGGTTTGTCTACTGCTTTGAGCCTTTCAATAAGCTCAGGTGTCCACTCAGTCAGTACGTCTCGTAGTATACAGTTTCTTTGTTTTGCGAGCCTTGACAACCACTCGTGTAGCTTGTTTCCAAAAGACGCCCAGAAAACTTCGTGAAAGTCTTTCCACAAGTATTTGTTCAACCACTAGATGTCGGAGAGATGTGGGTGTCTATTCTCCTTTCTTGCAAAGTCTCTCTCTGTCTTGTCACACCAAGCCCAGATTTATTTCTTGTTTGGATGTCAAAAGTCAATACCCAGCAAGGCTTCATCTTCGTCGCACATCATGACTTCAACTCATCACAAATTCTTAGTGCGGCAACGGAACCATTTGTTGGATTCAGTCACTGTTCTAGAGGTTTCTAATATAGACCGAGGTTCTTGGCAGTTCGAGGAACCAACAAAACCCCTTTTCACCGACCCTTTCGAAAAAAATCTGCAAGCAGATTGAGGTCTCACCCGAGGCGAAGTTATGGGGAGCTACGGAATCAGGTTTCCACAACTATGTGATGAGTTGCTTAACATAGATTCAATAAACAACGCACCGTAGAGCCTGCGTTGTGGACTGGTGCTTATACGTGTCAAAATACTACACCACCCACGCACCCAAGGGCTGTGCAATGCGGTTCTTATTCAACAGTAGGCCAACGTCACTGCTAGCTGCGCTACCTCCACGGAACTTAACTACTTCACTTAACGAGACCTTAACAACTACTATGCATCAATTACTGCCTTGTAGAATTAATCTTATGATTTATGTAATACAACAAGCATATTATACTGCGCACTGTATGGATCCTTTCTTTAAGTGATTATCCAACCAACACATACATTCACAGACCTAGAAATACTTTTTCATCTTCCATTCAATTACATATGCGACACTTAACATATTATTCCCACTCTCATTCTCTTGGCGAATACATATAAAAGTAAAACACATAAGCTGACAAGCATGAGTTCAAGCATCCATGGTAAGCAAATAAACAAGTGAAAAACATATAAGCAATCACACAACACAGTATTTAACGTGGCTCACCCCCAAGATGGGAGCTACATCCATAGGAACTGTTGTTATATTAGTCTTTGGGAAGGGTACAACAGATCCAGTCTGCGCACTCAGATGCACACTCTCTTCTCTCTCAATAGGTCTCTGTGCACACAGCTTGCAAAGCCTTTACAAAATTGTCTCTTACAGAAGATTTCTCAATAACATTTGACAATAGAGAACCAACAACCCTTTCCCTTACAAAATATGCCTTATTTATAGATCATGCCCGTAGGTCATGTATTTACAATGCATGGCAACAAACCCTAAGGTTCTGAAAATTGGTGCGGATGCCTGCCACCCTTCCTGTCGCCGTTGACAACTTGCTCCACTCACTTTGGCCGCCTTACTGGACCACTTGTGGCTCTGACGTCCTCCTGACATCCACAGTCATCAGCAAAATGGTTACAACTGCATCATGGCCTGTCATTTTCCACTCCTTTAGCCTGCTTGTCACCGTCAACTTAGTGGCCTAGCTTCTCAACTGCTTACCGCCACTCTCTTACATAGGTCTCTTTCCTCGTCCTTCAATATGCTTCTTACCCAAAATAGGTTTCTTACTCAACTCGACCTTCTTCCATACTTCCTTACCAAAAGTAGCTGTTGCGCAGGCCCTGCGCACCTGCACTGCTGCGTCAAAAATGCATCTGTATTCTGAGCTGCGCATTTCTCAAAATCGTGTCTTCTAACTTCGCAGCCCAAAAGCTGCGCATCTCCCAAAACTGTATCCTTATCAAAATTGTGCCTACTTGGGCCACGCCCAAAAGGAGGTTTTGCATAAAACTCTACTAGAAGGTGATTTCCTAATAGTGTTTGTAGAAACATCAATCAAGAGAAGTTGAAGTATTTCTTAAATATGGCATATTGATGTGAATCCTTGGTGTTATCATTTTGATGACCTTCATGATTTTTTATTGGGCCTTACTAGTTGCATGTAGTCCAGGGTCTACTTGTTTGATTTTGAGAGCTTTCCCTTCTAATTTCTATTCCACATTCTATGGCCATTATTTATTTTTGCTCCTTGAAATTACTCGGGAAAAAAAAAAAACCCTAGAAAAGGTAAGAATAAAAGAAGGCCAAATTAATTTGCTCCCCACTGTTGTCACTACTACCACATAATCATTTATTTAGATACCTACATGTAAATCAACTGCTATAAAACTTGGCTACCTTTGCTACATTCCCTCCTCTCCTTCAATCCACCTTATGGATCAACATGGATATGCCTCATTCTCTCATTAGCATATGCATATGGTATGTTAAATAAGAATATTAAGAGTGCCTTTGCAATTTGATGATGGGAAGGATAAACTATATGATACTTCATATATAGGTTTGCAAAGGATATTTATTTGTAAAGTCAATGATCCCATCTATTAAGGCATGCTAGGTAAGTGCTTTTACAACTTGATGGTTTATGTGATATGTAGATTAGTATCAAATTGCTAACTAGTGCAACCAAAGCAAAATGGGAATTTACTCATTGGAAAATTTTGTTTCCCTTCATACACAACTTAGTCCTCTTAGGATCTAATAGACCCATAACCTACAAATAGTGTAATTAACATTGCAAGTTGCATACACAAGGAATAAAGACACTCACAAATAACTCAACAAAATATTTCCACAACATGTCTACTTGTATTATTTAGAGAATATTTATAACTACTTCCATGCACATGAATTGTTTCCTCTTTAATATGCTTATCCTATAAAACTTCGTGAACTAAACCGTTATCAACTAGGTCTTTAATCCTATTATTATTGTGCCTTCTGTAAATGTTATAATGACTCGTTAACATTTGATCCCTTCTCATGTTCTTGGTTCACATGATTGTGCTTTTCCTTCAATTCCTATAATTGTTATTCTATAGTTGGTCCATTTGGAAAACCTTCATTGGCTTTGTAGTTTGCCTTGATATCTCTCGTTACTTCTCATTGATGTGGTTGAAGGCCATATGTCTTTCAATGCTCATGTCTTTTGTTAAGTCCTCTATATCATGAATAATCTATCTTTTATGATCGAATGATGGTTGAGATCGTTGGGAGGAATGTTGTGAAATACTCTCAAGAATCTTGATATTCTTTGCCAATCATCGATCTACCCAATATCCAATGATGATTAGGCTCTCCTCCCACACATTATGCCTTCAATCCAAGTTGTTCATATCTCCTCCAATCTACTGAAAATTGAGGTTTCTCTTTCATATTCCTCACCTTATTCTTGACATTCTTATTACTTGATCCGATGGGTATCGATATTTCTAGTGAGAATCATCTACACCCCTCCAAAGGACCCCAACATCAAACCTCAACTGTCAGTTTATGCTCAATTGAATGACTTTTGATTCATTTTTCATCATGTTGATTCCATCTCGATCTTCGTTGTTTTGTGAAAAATGCTCAAACTATGTTCGTTGAAAAGTTAAATCAGAAGACAAATCTCTTCCCACGTTCATCTTACTCTCATCAACATGTTGAGGAGTTCCCATCATAAATGCTCCTACATCACAACCTTTTTAGAGATGCAAGTGTACTTTTTTCAAATGTGAAAAGCAATAACTTGTTATTGATAGTAATCAAAGTTACTTAGTACAAAAATCCAGAAAAGTATTATTAGTGTTCCAAAATCACAGACAGAAAGATCTATCATCACTTAAAACTACCCCAAGACATTATCTCCCAATGTAATGCACCCATTTTAGTGGCTCCCTGGTCATCCCTCTAACCCATACAATCCGTATGGGTTCATGCATAAAATTGAATTAAATTGGTTAGGGATTAATTTTTATGTATGATTAATTAGTTCAATTAAATTAAACATTGGAAAAGAATAGAGCCCATAGTTGTAAATGCTTAGTTATTAATAATTGTTATATGAGTTGTAATTGCCTAAGTGGCCCAAGAGGGCACATAAGGTTGAGGTGGACCTCATTATATGTTTCCAAATAGAATTTGGAATAAAGCAGTGAAAATTAGAAAGCATTGAAAAGCAGGAAGGTGGCAGAAAAGCAGGAAAGTGGCAGGAAAAGGAGTAGAGCAGAGAAAAGCAAGAAAGTGGTAGGAAAAGAAGTAAAGTGGAGAAAAGTAGAAAAGTGGAAGGAAAATTAGTAAAGCAGAGAAAAGCATAAAGTAAGGAAAAAGCAGACTAAAAGCAAGGAAAGTCACATAAAGCTGCAATTTCCAATTAGGCTAAGGAGGGAGCAATATATGAGCTAGAGGACCAAGTACAATGCATCTAATCTTGTCCAAGAAGCCAACAACATTAGAAAATAAGGTGGTGCGCACCCATTCACATCTTTTTCCATTGTTGATATTCGAATTGGAGAGCTATGATCTTATCCAGACTTGGGAGATGTTCCCCTTGTCACCAGTTGGGAGATGTGCCCCTACTGTCACCAATCTAGTTGAATAATCATCTAGAGTTTGATTAGGAAGGCATTGAACCTCTCTCATTAAGTTATTTTATGTCTTTAATATCATTTCCATATCTGATCTCAAGCTTGGGTTGAATTGCTTCTTGAGAGTTTAAGAATTGAGAAGAAGAATTCACCTTCGGAGTAGCCTTCTATCTTCTCTTCTTTTTAATTCTTTTGATGTCTCGTGGCTCCTACCATGTCAATTTTTCTTGTGTTTCATAGCTTCTAAGGCATCCATGAATGATAAGCATATGTCCACCCATACTTGATCATTCCACTTTCCATCAAGCGAATCATTGATCTAGCAGTGTGAAGAATCAATTGATTGTAGTGCGCCTTCTGCAGTTATGTGTATTTGTCCAATGAGGAGAGTGATTTCATGAGTGTTTCTGCTGAATTTTCAGCTCTTCAATGTTAATTTACTCCGCTTCAATTTAATGTGATTATACTGCTTCTTATTCTACAAATTCGATCTCTCTTTTCATTGGTTATTCTCTCATATGCTCGATTGATGCTAGATTTGACTAGTTTTCAGTATAATTGTAATTAACTTTCTTAAATGTGTACAAATCCTGTTATGTGAGTTTATTTAGGTTGTTAAGTCTCCAATTAAGTCATCCCAAGACTTAGTTTTGAAATTCGTGACCATCTAGGGTCATTTGGACTAGTTTGGAAATTAACTAGTTGAGCAGTCCTAAGTAGCGCACTTGTTTTTTCTAGCCTCCAAAACCATGTCAAACTGAGTCCAAACCTTTGTATCAATTTTTTCATAGTAGGTTGGTGTAGATATAGGCAAGCCACTTCTAGATATGCACCAGAATCCATTGGGTTTCCACATAAGTCCTAGGGCAATTTCCTTGAAGCCTTGGGTTTAGCCCAAGGAGTCTACCCACGCGTGATGCACCCAGAAACTGTGCAACTGTCGAAGTTGGGAGTTTCTTGAGGCTGTTGTAGAATTTCCTTGATCTCTAGCAAGTCCTGAGGTGCATCTTGGGAAAATTTGGGATATTCTAGAGGTGTTTTGGGTTCAACCTTTGATTTCTATCCAAACTAGTTAAATTTTGTATTTAGCCCATCTTCAGTGTGTTTGAGTTTTCAAAAGTTTTGAGTTAGTGTGCCTAAGTCAGTTTGGGTACATAAAAGTGGTATCATAGCATGGTCCTCTGCACCTATGAGCAACAATAGCAAGCTCCATAAACTCTCAATTGAATTGGTATTGCAAATCACATCTTCAAGTTGCAGCCATGTCCTTGTTCAGTGAAGAAGATTTTGATTGGTATGAACAAGAAGAGGTGATCTATGTTGATGGAGGTTTGAAAATGACAAGAGATAAGGATGGTTACCTTAGTAACCAAATGTACAGTGGAGATACAAGGGCAAAACCACCAACATTGAGTATTGTTGTTGGCAAAGTGTTCTTTGGAGGACAACCATTGGGAGTTAATCCTTTTGAGTACTTCCGAGTATACCAAACATTCAAGAAAGAGATCCAGTAAGTCCTACCTTTCCGATATTTTTTCACTTTCAAGGTGGAAATATTATTTCCAAACATGGATCCCTATTGTAGCACACATCAAAGAAGGGTAGTACATATTGTCGAGAATGTGTGCAGAGAATTGGAGCAAATGTTGCAACAGAACGAAGTTTTACCATCAAAATGCTCTACTTCAAATCTCTGTGAACAAAGTGCAACCAGTATCATGGTGGAGCCTACTGATGATGCAAATCCTGATATCTCTCATGATGAATAAGCCTCAATGTTCCAAGAGGATAGCATGAAATCAAAAGCACCCGAAGACAAGAATGATGACTTGCATGTCAAGAATGAAACCTGTACTATGGATCTATGCCACAAGCAAGATGAGCTTAGGTGTCAACCATTGGAATAAGTGACCTTGGTGGAGGATATTCTTTGTGAGCCACATGATTTGAGTGGATCATTGAAGGAGAACCAAGAGAAGCTTATGGAATCCATGAAGAACTTTAATGACGCCAATACCTTGGTGACAAGATGTTGTTGTAAATATTCAGGAGGAGAGTTGAAGGAGAAGACTTTTTGGAAGAGTTCATAGCACTCAAAGAAGCAATGGTAAAGATGAAAGAGAGTTACATGAACTTAATTTCATATAGAGATAATCTCCTCATGGTGGTTGAAATGTACCATAGTGCGCTCAAGGATGAAGAAGAAGAACCAGAAAGGTTCACTAGTGATTTGGATCCCACCAGTCATTCATTGAAGAGCACACAAAGGGGCCTTCAAGAATCAAGAATGTAGAATGATAAACTTTGAAAGGAGTTGAATTCATCACACCATCCATCCTGCATGGAAGATAGTCGTTTTCACATGGCAGGTGACACAGTCGATTTGACGGAGGAACCTCATGTGAGAGTTGAACATGAGGTAAATTCAAATTTGCAAGTGCTTAAGAAGAACAAAGATGTAGAATATTTGGCCAAGTGCTTGTCGGTATGCATATGGGCATAGAGAAGGAATTAGCTATGGGATAAATAGCTAGGGACATACCATTTAAGTCTGCAAGCCATGGTATTTGTTTATCCGAGGATTGAGTAGACAAGTACATCACTGAGATGGAGGCCCAAGGATGCACAAGTATGGCTTGCATCTGTAGGAATTGTTTGACATGCATGCCTTGAAATAGATACCTCATGAGATACATATATGGAAAGAAGACTTGGATTTGAAGAAGGTGGTTGATTACATTTCACATGGATTAACGATCCAAAGTGTTTAGTCATCCATGGGTTGGGTGGATAGATACATAGCAAGGATGGAGATTCATCGAGGTAAAGATTATTTTTGCTTCTATGATAATTTGTTTGGTTTCATTAACATTGCCTTACCATGTGAGCAACATCAAGGGTATGTATGGAAGCCATTGGATACTTTCATTACACATACATACATGGATTGGGTGTGAAAGTACATGAAATATTTGGAACTACCATGCAAGAGAAAATAATCTTGCATACAAAGCATGTTGGAGACAACAGAGCATGCAAGCAATCAACTTGTACAAGAAGAGATCCAGACATTGTTGGATCAAATGACAAAGACCTTCAGATGCTTTGGAAATGATGGCATTCCATCATGGCTATGGGATCCCGGTATCCTTTGGAGTGACAAGTTTCTCTAAGTGACCAATATGTTGGGAGGAATGCAACATGATCAATGGGATCCTAGAGTGAGAGACGGATTTCATTTTCAAAAGTCTATTCATATGGAGCAATGGATGAATTTCCTACATAGGAAACCTTGTGATGAATGGACACACTATGTTCATGTTGGATGGTTTGGGAAGACTCTATGTGTTGACACTATGTGTTGTAGAGGAGGATGACACGAGAAGGTTCTTGACAACCTCCCCCCGTAGACCACCAAACAAAGAAGATGGGCACCTACTTGAATGGGAAAGTAAGGTGCAAGCCCATAATTTGGTTGTTGCATACAAGGAAGAGGAAAAGAAGGTAGTAGCATGCACATTTCTTCCTTTAATAGAAGATCCATTTGCTTGTAAGGTTCAACTAGTGGTGGAGTCTTCTAAAATTCAATTTGCATGTGAGCCATTGAATGATTGGATCCAAGATGAGCAGCATGAGAACATGAATGAAGTTATCCATTCAACTCCAAGATTAGCCCCAAGGAAGGAGGTTATGTGGGCTTCCCAACATTCGCTTCTTACCAAGCGCTCTCTCAAAAAGGGGGTAATGGCTCAACAGAGGTTCACTCTATCCTACAAGCATGACAAGAGGCCCAATGGTGAAAGTGAAAGGCATACCAAGGTATCTTCTAAACCAAGAATCAGAAGAAATCGTTTGGAACCAATTGCATCCAAAGTCATTATGATCCAAAAAGGAAGTGAATTGCTTGGGAACAAGATCTTCTCCATGTTTGATCATATCCACTTTGGCCATCATCAAATTTGGACGGGAGAAGAAATTCTGCAAGAAACAACTCTTGGTTGTCAATGCGGTAATTATGGATATCTATTCATGGTCATTGGCTTAATTCATGCACCCATTCCTTCACATCCTTACATGGGGAGAACATACAACAAGCATCTTGGTGATCTTGTATTTGCTTCCTTTGATAGCCCTCTGATTCATTGTAGGATGTCGGAGAGGCATTCTCTCAATTGAGAAGTTGCATGGTACACTCTAGTAAAACAATCATTGTATGATAAATTGCTTGAATGTGAAGTTGGAGGGATTAGGATAATATATCTTGATCTTATGCTTGAGAAAGGCAAAGTTGGTGCCTACATGAAGAGGATTTGGCCTACCTTTGTTTGGCCCTTTTCTAAAAATGTGACCAAGCTAAGTAGAGACATTAGGTGTGATGCATCTTGTAGAGGATCTCTCCATTTGATGACAAATATGGCTGCCCAAGTTAGGAGAGGAGATTCCTGTTGGGATGAGAAATCAGGGAAAGTTCTCAAAAGAATGAAGAGAGTGGTGATGTGTTGCCCCATGTTTTCCTCCCTAAATTTGCTTCATCACTCGTGCTTGTGAATGAAGCTTCAGGAATAGGCATAGGAATGGATTTGATGGAGAATGGACATATCATTGCTTATGAGAGGAAGTTGTTGCAGCCCCATGAGACACACTATTTGATTCATAGGAATCTTGAGGTAGTCTTGCAGCAACATTTTGGAGGCAGTTTTCTAGTTTTCATCACTCATTCTTTTCATTTGCTTGAGGACAAGCAATCTTGGGAGGAAAGGATTGTAATGTCCCCATTTTAGTGGCTCCCTAGTCATCCCTCTAAACCATCCAATCCCTATGGGTTCAGGCAGAAAATTGAATTAAATTGGTTAGGGATTAATTTTGATTTATGATTAATTAGTTCAATTAAATTAAAGATTGGAGAAGAATAGAGCTTGTTTCAACTTAAATGCACACCTGGGGGGGAAGCACAACAAAAATATTTCAAAGCTGCTCGATGTGACCTTGGGGGAAAGTCTCGAGCCAGGTGTCGTCACCTAATCCTGACTCCTTTGTGTAAGCAAACTCCTAACGAAGCCAAGGGGGGTAGACCCTACTAAAAAAAGGTTTCTAAGGCTTTTTAGTTAAATGTTGAGTGATTGGAAAGAGTATTGTTTTAGGAGTTTTTGATGCAAATTAAACCAAGTTTGTTGGCCAGATTTATTGAAACACATCCAAAACATATAAAATCATAAAATAGACAATAGTTTTGTAGGATAGATAAAAAGAAAAATATTAAAATACTGTTGCTAATGAATGAGACTAGTGTTAATGGAGTCATTGATATTTTGGAGTGTTGTCCTGAAAGGATTGTTGTGCGAATGCTCTTGGTTTATTTTATTAAGTATTTTTATGGGATGAGTTGATTAATTGGGGAAGAGGGGATTCCCGATATACCTTGGGGTACGGGGAATATGTTCGGATTATGATCTAAGTGGCTTTGTACAAGGACATGTGGGTTGGAATGGAGTATCGAGAGCGGTGTTCAACACTACACCAACAAGGCTGTAGCCTAACTATGCTTTGAGGTCACCTCCCAGTTGTTCCCGCTTCCTTAGTCAAAATTTCCCCACTTTCGATCAATTTAGAGGCAACGCCGGATTTTCGTTGGTTAAATGGGACTTGGTTTTATTAGTGTGAGTGATTTAACTTAATGTGAAAATTTTAACAATTGCAACACTACCGCTTTTGGTATCCCAAAGATTAGACTAGCCTACCATGGGTAGAGCATACGCGGAGTGAGTGAAGTATTCGTTCCAATTTGGTTAAACTCTCCAACATAGAGCACTCTTGATCCGCTTAAAGTGAGATTCAAGAGATTTTTAAAAAAGAGAAAAAACTCTCCGATAGAGAGCACTCTTGATCCCCTTAAAGCGATATTCAAGAGATTTTCATGAGTAAAACTACACTAACAAACTAAAATATACAAAGTACTTAAATAAAGCAAAAATCATAAATTATCTAATTACTACCCAAGAGTCTCTTTCAGGTCAAAGATCCTACTCGGGAAAGCAAGGGGGTTAGTACTTGATTTAACATGCAATAAAAAGATAAAATTTGCAAAATTGAAATTTTAAGATGAATTTTTACTTTTTGCGTAATTTGAAAGCTAGCCTAACACAATACTACTCTAGTTCAATGCAGGTAGAAAGATACAGGATTCCCCCAAATGGGGGAAGAAGGGTGTGGGAGCTGTAATCCCACTTGCTCTTTATTAAAAGTATTACAAAAAAATTATTAATAACTCTCCGATAGAGAGTGCTCTTGATCCGCAAAAATTGCGAGATTCAAGAGACTTTAAGCTTTCAAAGAAAGCTGAGAGAAAGAAGGGGATTGAAGAGAGGGATTTTTTTTTAATATTTTATGCTAAAAAAAATCTCCGTTTTCCTCTCTTTCTAGTAAAACAAATACAGAAAACCAGGAAACACTAAAGGTATATTAGTATGTCAGTTTGTTAGTCTAAAACACATAAAAATACAATCTGAATACTTGCCAAAAATTAGGAAAAATTAATGCTTCAAGTATTAAGGAAATAAGGTTAGATCTAACCAAAGATAACAAGTTTGAAGCCCTTTCAAGATCTAACTTTAGAAGCAAACAAATAACTCAATAGATGGTTTCTTTTTTTATCTACTTTGCTTGCAAAATAAAAACAAGGTAAAAGAGAGAGAGATTGTTTTAAAGATTTTAGAGATGGAAGAAGAAGTGGCTCCCCGATCTTGAATCTTCTTGAAAGAGCCTTGGATTTCACTTGGTAAGTGAATGAAAACACTTGTATTTGGATCCAAGAAAAGGAGATGCAACTTAGCTCAACCTTTTACTTGGGAAGATGATATGCAAACAAATTCTATCACACTTGCAACAAAGGTATTAAATCTAGTACTTTATATTAATTGAAATAAAAAAAGCATGAAATATAACTGAATATAACAATGCTCTTTCAAATATCTAGAAGTAAAGAAGTAAGCAGATAACTTGAGACTACAAATATCTACTCCTATGTGCTTCAAAGAGCCCTCTAAAGCATAGACTAATTATATCATCTAGATCAACAAACATGACAAAATTGAAATTATATCACCTCATATACCAAGCACATGCATCAATGGATCACACCTCATGAGCCTCCAAAGCCTTCAAATTTTATTCAGATGGTTGCATAAAATCAACAAACATTACAATACAAACAAGCAGAGGTTCCTTGCATCCATCCTTGAGGAATGGAGCAAGCCTCGCTTAAATAGCCAAATACAAGAGGAGGGGGGCACATGAGATGGAGGGGCGCATCCACGATTTAGGGAGATAACAATGCATTGAATTAAGTTAACTTAGAGCTTTGGTTGGTGTGAGGTAATGAGGTGGTTTCCACCTCATGAGAGGGGCACCCCTCTTCACCTTGGAATCATCACCCAATCTTTACAAGTGGCCACATGTGAAGTGATGCCCACGCGAGGAAGGAAAGCGCACCTCTATGATATCACTCACCACATTAATATTTTGACTTTTAAACCATGCTTTAACCATTTGATATGATCTCCCTTCATAATAAATGATTATGCCACATTTTCCCATGTGTTTTAAACATGTTTTTCGATTTTCCAACCTTTGTCTTTTTGTGCAATTTGTAGCACATTTAGCATTTAAATGTTATTTTGTTGCCTCTTTAAGAAAAAATGCCACAAATTACAATTTAATGGCCCGAAACCTAGGAAAAGTGGGTCCTAGGTTAAAGAGGACGTTCTGAGCGTGAAAACGAGCATCTCCACGCCAAATTCCACCTCCAGGCCATGCTTTTATTACACTTTGAATTTTTCCAATTAAACCATTAAAAATGGTCTAATTTTACGGAAAAAAATAAAAATATTTTTATCAGAATCGACTCAAACTCCTAGGAGACCTAGTGCATGTCCATACGACTTATTATTGATGCCTATAATGTAAAAATACATAGACACTTATGATTTAATAACCTTCCTAGGTTCGACCACCATGGTAAATACTCCAGCTTTGGAGGTGTGAGTGAAAAACTCAGGAATTATAAGTCTTTAAAGTGAAACGCATAATTCCTAAGGAAAAAAACACTCTAGAGTATCCCCTTGATAACTAAACCTAAGGTAGTCCAAGCCTTTTACAAAATGACCATGCTTAGACCAACTTATTACAATCCCCCCTTGGGGGTCTCGACATGCGATTTTTACAAAAGGGGACAAAATTGGCCCTGAAAAAGTCTTTTAAACTTCTAAACACTAATGGTGAACACTTGATATGTTCATAAAATTGGAGGCTCACAAGAAGTTCAGTTATGGTACAAAATAGTTGGTAACAGAGCCCATAGTTATAAATGGTCAGTTATTAATAATTGTTATATGAGTTGTAATTTCCTAAGTGGCCCAAGAGGGCGCATAAGGATTAGGTGGACCTCATAAGTTGTTTCCAAATTTGGTAGAAAGCAGTGAAAAGTAGAAATGTTTGAAAAGTAGGAAGGTGGCAGAAAAGCAGGAAAGAAGAGAAAAGCAAGAAAGTGGCAGGAAAAGTAAGAAAGCAGAGAAAAGCATGAAAGTGGTAGGAAAAGTAGTATAGCAGAGAAAAGTAGGAAAGTGGCAGGAAAAGCAGTAAATTAGAGAAAAGTAGAAAGCAAGGAAAAAACAGACTAAAAGCAAGGAAAGTCACATAAAGCTGCCATTTCCAATTAGGCTAAGGAGGGAACAATAGATGAGCTAGAGGACCAAGTACAATGCATCTAATCTTGTCCAAGAATCCAACAAGATTATAAAAGAAGGTGGTGTGCACCCATTCACATCTTTTTCCAGTGTTGATATTCGAATTGGAGAGCTCTGAGATTATACAGATTTGGGAGATGTGCCCCTTGTCACCAATTGGGAGATGTGCCCCTACTGTCACCAATCTAGTTGAAGAATTAGCTAGAGTTTGAGGAGGAAGGCATTCATTCTCTCTCATTGAGTTATTGCAGGTATTTAATTTAATTTCAAGATCTGATCTTAACCTTGGGTCAAATTGCTGCTTGAGAGTTTAAGAATTGAGAAGAAGAATTCACCTCCGGAGCAACCTTCTATCTTCTCTTCTCCTTAATTCTTCTAATGTCATGTGGCTCTTATCATGTCAAGATTTCTTGTGATTCGCATCTGCTAAGGCAGCCATGAATTCTTAGTATATGTCCACCAATAATTGATCATTCCACTTCCTGTCAAGCGAATCATTGATCCAATAGTGTGAAGAATCAATTGATTGTAGTGCACCTTTTGCATTTCTGTGTATTTGTACAATGAGGAGAGTGATTTCATGAGTGCCGCTATTGAATTTTAAGCTCTATAATGTTAATGTACTCCTATGGAAGTTAATGTGATTATACTACTTCTTATTCTACAAATTCTATCTCTCTTTTCAATGGTTATTCTCTCCTATGCTCGACTGATGCTAGATTTGAATAGTTTTTTAGTATAATTGTAATTAACTGTCTTTAATGTGTCCAAATCCTATTATGTGAGTTGCTGCAATATTTTAAGTCTCTGATGAAGTCATCCCAAGCCTTAGTTCTGAAATT
Organism: Larix kaempferi; assembly: GCA_027924585.1. NCBI lineage: Eukaryota > Viridiplantae > Streptophyta > Pinopsida > Pinales > Pinaceae > Larix > Larix kaempferi. The sequence goes on from BSBM01001032.1 coordinate 56,723, forward strand.
TGTGACCCTCTAAAGTCATTTGGATTAGTTTGGAAATTAACTAGTTGAACAGTCCTAAGTAGCGCACTTGTCTTTCTGGTCTCCAAAACCTTATCAAACCGAGTCCAAACCTTTGTATCATTGTTGTCATAGAAGGTTGGTGTAGATATAGTCCATCCATTTCCATATCTGCACCAGAATCCATTGGGTTTCCACATAAGTCCCGAGGAAATTTCCTTGAAGCCTTGGGTTTATCCTAAGGAGTCTACCCAAGTGTGATGCACCCATAGAATGTGAAACTGTTGAAGTTGTAAGTTTATTTAGGATGCTACAGAATTTCCTTGAGGTCTAGAAAGTCCTGAGGTCCATCTTGGGAAAATTTGGGAGAGTCTAGAGGTGTTTTGGGTTCAACCTTTGATTTCTAGCCAAACTAGTTAATTTTTGTATTTAGCCCATCTTCAATGTGTTTGAGTTTTAAAAAGTTTTGAGTTAGTGTGCCTAAGTCAGTTTGGGTACATTACACCCAACTAGCTATATCAAAATACAGTCCATATACAAAAAGGAACAAGCAACAGCCTCCAAAGTAACTGCAATTGTTCAAGCTCATAAAATGTAAAAAGACCTAGTATCGACTATGTGGTCTTCAACAAGATCAACGTAATGAATGTAACCATCCATATGACCAAGAGCCATTTTTGATAGAGAATTTGCTTGCTTATTAAGCTCCTGGAAAATATGAAAGAAGCATATGGAAGGAAATCCATTGATCAATTCTCTGGTCTGATCCGCCCATTGATCCAAGAGAATAGTATGTAGCCTTGAGATGCCAGATGCCCATTCGATAACCACTCTTGAATCCCCCAAAACCTTTAAGTTCTGTATGCCTCACTTCTTAGCAGTCCAAAGGAGACCCTAGAGGACCAAGAGTTCATACTTAGTGTTTGTGCCCCTACTACCTCCCATTTTTAACAAAATACTGTGGCCTTTTTTTAATTTGTAAAACCATACCAACACCATAGAAACTGTCCTGAGCAGCACTGTCAAAGAAGCCAACTGATGTATATTCATCCATCTATGGCACTAAAAGGTTTCAGGCTTTTTGTGAAGGCTTTTCCTTATAATACTCATAATACAAACTAATCACCTTCAAAACAACAAGAAATACGGAAACATATTAGTCATCAAATATCTCTCTATTTCTCATCTTTGAGAGCTCCAAAATGATAAAAGGAGGCAGTGCTTTATATTTGACTTTGGAATGAAACCAGTGGAAAAAATAGTCAGGAAAAATTTGAAAACAACCACTCATCTTGGTGCCAAAGTTCTCCCAACTTCGTCCCAAACAACCCAATAGAACTTATAATGATTGAACAAATGTGTCACCGATTCAACATCAGCTAGACAAAGTATACATCTTACAGGAATGTGGAAACCATGCTTATGAAAATTATCCCAAGAAAGGATGTAATTCTCCATACATAACCAGATATAGTATCTAATTTTTATTGGAGCCCACCATTTCCAAATCAAAATTTTCCCACCACTTCGGAGCTATGGAAACCTGTAAATAAGTTAGGGCATTATAGGTTGATTTGGCAGATAATACCCCATTGGAATTACCCCAATCCCATACAAGTGTATCCATATCTTATGATAATCTGATACCTTCACAATAGAGAAGTAAAATGTAATGTGTTCATTCAAGAGCAAACTCTACTGGTAGTTTTAGATCCGAAGACGAAAACCAATATGATGAAGAAGAATTAATAGCATCAGGTCGACGAACTTAGGCAAAGACAAATATCTTACATCTATGTAGCTGATAAATTAATTAATCTGATAACTTGTATTGATACCCAACACCAAGGATAGGATCAATCCCAATATAAATATGAATGCCTCGACCAACTTTCCAATTGAGCCATCCACCAAGGAGTGGAAACATTTTAATGAGACCCCTCTAGATAATTGAAGCATTATCGACAGATAGCTTTGGATTCCTAATCCATTGCTCCATAATCAGTTTTTTCAAATACTTTGTAGAGATAACCTTAATCCACATTCATGTCCCAAATATTCCCCACCAGAGGCATTTAACGCTCAGTGCTTGAAAAAATCGACCCAAATATTTGAGTCCCCATCCACCAATATGCTTCGACAGATAGAGAATTTCCCAACTTGCCAAGTGGAATTTCGAAATATTTAAGCTGCTAGCCCAAAGGAAATGAAAAGTACATTTTTTGATGCCTTGGATAATGGAATCCAGAACCATCGCGAAGGAATCCCAATAGACGGGAATACTTTCCAACACATATTTTTCCAATATACGACGTCCTCCGAAAGAAAGCCACCTAAAGCTCCAGTTACTAATGCATTTGTCCACCTTGTGCAGGAGCCAGGACCAATCATCTTTCTTGTAGCAGTTAAGTTTTAGGAAAAAACACAAGTACTTAAAACCACAATCCAACAAGTCCATATAAAATGGAAATAGCATTGACATTGAATTACAAATACAATGATCATGATAGTTAAATACAATAATGAGGATTTTTGCACACTTACAGACATTCTTGAAGCATAACAAAAAGTATCAATAATTTCTCTATAGCACTCCCATTCCTTAACCGAACTGGTACAAAAAATTAATACATCGTCAACAAATAAGAGATGCGTAATGGAGAGTGAATAGGTCAAATTTATACCTTTTAATCTCTTGTCTTGTTTTACAGCAACAATAGAACGACCAAGGTCTTCAATAATCAAGAGAAAGAGTAAAGGTGAGAGAGGGATAGGTCAAATTTATACCTTTTAATCTCTTGTCTTGTTTTACAGCAACAATAGAATGACCAAGGTCTTCAATAATCAAGAGAAAGAGTAAAGGTGAGAGCGGATTGCCTTGTCGCATACCCCTTCCACATTTGAAGAAAGTAGTGGGAGAGCCATTGATAAGGATTGTGAAGTTTGCATAAGTAATGCAGGCCATAATCCAATTAGTCACTTCTATCGACAATCCAATATGAAGCAGGATGAACCAGAGGAAATTCCAATCCACGCGATCATATGCTTTAATAAGATCCATTTTGAGAATGAAAACCTGAATGTCCTTAGACTTAATCGAATGGAGACATTCCCGTGCCACCCCCAAGGCATCCAGAATTTGATGATCAGGGAGAAAATCAAATTGTTCCAAGGAGACAGACCTAACTAATGCAGGTTTAATGCAATTGGAAATTATCTTAGTTATAACTTTATAGAGAATATTGCACAAAGATAACGATTGAAACTCATCAAATATTTCTGGCTTATCCTTTTTAGGAATGAGTACTAAATAGCTGGCATTCAAACGAACTGGCACAAAGCATTTCCTTATGGATTCCTCCACAACCACCTGAATATCTTTACCTAACAAATCAAAGAAATGGATCAAAAACTCAGTGGTCCAGCCATCTGGACCCAGACTTTTATCTTTAACAAACAAGTTTAATACATCCCTGATTTCCTCCAGATGTACCTTAGCTCCAATCTTCTCACCTTCATCCAAACTAAAGAAATGTGGAAACTGCTTAATAACTTTTAGCTGATCTACAAGTCTTGTTGAATTTTTAGCTTTATATGTGGTCTCAAAATGGGACACCGTTGCTCGTTTGAGAGAGTCCCGAGAATTCACTAACACCCCAGCCGGATCCTTCAATTCCCAAATTGAATTGTTTAGTCTCCTTTGGTTGGCATATCACTGAAAAAATTTAGTATTATTGTCACCTTGTGATACCCAGACCGCTCTGCTTTTTAGCCACCAAGTATCTTCTACTTGCTTCAAGATATTAGCCCTAGTAGATTCCAAATAGATCAAATGTTATTTCCTTTCAATAGAAAAGTAATCTCCATCAACCTTCAAGACCAAAGAATTAATTTCAGCTTCAATTTGTTGAAGTTGTTTCAAGTTAGCCTTTTTCTTCTCCCCATCCCACTGTGCAACCTTGGATATGAGAAGGTTTAACTTCTCTGTCGGACCTAATAATGGAGACAAAGTATTGGAAGCCAATATGGAAGACCACTTTTCCTTCACAAAGTTATCAAAGTTTGGATCCTCCAGCCAACTACGATTAAACTTGTAGCGGTAGTAGTTAAATTTTTTATCAAAATCATGCTCAAGTGCTATGGCTTTGTGGTCCAAAACACTTGTGGGAACTGCCTAGGATCTAAATCTTCCCAAATCTATCCATAGATTCTCATCCATAAGGAAACAGTCTAGCCTCTTTGCCACCCCTGCTTTCCTCGAACATGCATTGGTCCAAGTCGAAACCAAGGAGCTAGGGACCACATCCAACAGACCATCATAGTTGAAAGTCTCCCTAAAATACAAGGATAGTGGATCAATCATGTTCCCAGAACCCCACACTTCAGCTGAAGAAAGAGTCAAGTTTAAATCCCTCGCTAGTATCAGTGAAGGGTTATTCACGATCTCTGTGCCAATAATCTTATCCCAAAACACCTTTCTCTGACTATAAGGACCATATATATTCAACAGACACACCTTCTTATTTTGACCCCTAAAAGAACCAACAATTTGTAAACCGACAACAATGATGAAAGGCTAGAAAGCAGCGCAGGCAGGGTTCCATGCCACCAGAAGGACCCCCGAAAGACCACAAGAATCAAAACCACAACATTTCCACCCTAGCTTAATCTTAAGAAAGAAATCACAGGATTTTAAAGCAAGAACCATAGTCTCTTAGAAGAAGACTACATTTGGTCTAATAGTCTCAAATAAATGCTTTACAACAGTTTTATTGGGAGCACTACCAATCCCTCGAATGTTGAAGGATAAAATGATCATTAAGAACCTAGAGAATGGGGCTCACCTGCTTTAAGACCCCCTTCAATAGTCAAGGAGGAGACTCAAAAGATAAATCTGTAGCCATAGAATAAAGGGAGGACAATTTAGGATTGATACAAAAAGGGGCGTCCATATCCATGGTCCCAATAGAGAGCTAGGGAGTTTTAATAGACTTACCTTGTTTTCCTTTCCAGGTAGTAACAAGAGCATGTCTAATAGAGGCAATGGGGATAGTAGTGCTCGAGGGTTCCATAATATTGACATAGGTTGGGATAGGTTCCACGACTAAAGGGTGCAACGAGGACGAAAGTCCACCGTCTAGAGGAGGTGAACTATATTGGTCTTCCAAGGGAGAGGACGAGAGGGTAATGTCCAAGGAGGAAGGAACCACAACGGCTTGTGACGGAGGCAGACCAAACATCTATAGTGGGTCCACAACAGGACATGGAAGCACATGATCAAGATGACTTGAACTAGGAGAGGGACACAATCTAACATCAAGGGGTCGAGAAAGAGGAACCTCTTCTACCAGAGAGCAGTCGATTAAACCAAAAATACCCAATGACCCCTCCATAGGTAGGGGGGATAAATTTAATGACCCTAATATATCCTCGACGAAAAGATATTTTAATAATAGTGGGAGAAAAGTTTTGAACTTACCCAAGAAACGCAGAGCAGAGTCCTCATCCAGTGGAGAAGGGAAGTTTAGAAAAGGCTCATGATCATCTAAATCCTCCTGTGAGGGTGAAGAAACCTCGGAAGCAGCCGATGATCCATTCGAGCCCTAGGAACTATCCTTTCAAATATGACCTATCTAGTGACACTTGAAACAACGGAATGGAATCCGCTAGTAGTCCAACCTTTGAATGAACAGGCGACCAACCCACCGTATTTCAACATCTTCAGGTAGGCCCTCCAAGGGATCTAGTTCAACCAAGACCCTAGGAAACCTCCTATTATAAGCCACAAGTGTGGCTTCCTCGACAAGAATAAATCTACCAATGGTATTTGCAACCGCCATAAAAGACCCAAAATTCCAACATTGTAGTGGGAACCCCGACAAAAGAACCCACAAATGGCACCAAGGGAGTTTCTCCTTCCAGGGATCAAAACCTGAATGCCAGTTGCATAAAACCAAAGAACCGCTGCTTATGACCTAGAATCTGGAAAAAATAGTGTGCAGACTCTCCTCCGATAGGAGATGGAAGTAAATCCAGCCATTTACCAACATAATAACCCTAGGCACATAATTGATAAATGGTTTCTAGGTTTGAGAAATCCAGTCCAAAATTTCCAAACGAATCATTTTAATGTATTTGAACTTGCCTAATAGAGCCCTGGTTGACAGACCTTCCACCATATTGAAGGTTATATCCTTCCCTAGTACACACAAAGCTCGCCCCTTCTTTACCTTCTCTAATTTTATCCTCCGACGGGCCCTGGCCTGCTCCCCATGTATAGTCCCCTGAGAAGTAGGAACTAAGCCACTAGGATGTGGGATCTCACCCCTTGTATGAACTGGCGTACACTCAAAAGGAAACCCAAAAGTTCTAGAAGAAGACTGTCGAGGCTAAGCACGGGCGAGTGTCTTGTCGGGAAGGGGCAAATGATTGCCAGACGAGGCCTTATTGGGAGAGGAAAAAACCACCTGTGCATAAGGGTTTGTCCAAACCCTAATACCAGAGGAAAGAGACAAGGGAGTCCCATCCCCACCGTTAACTGCTGAAATATCTAGGCTTGACAAACGAAAATCGGGAACAATTCCAACGCTAGAACATAAAGGTGCCATATCGACATATGGAGCCCCAATTAGACGAGTCCGGTCCTTGATAGGAAAAAAATGTCCATAGAAAGCGACAGTCATGTGCAACAACAAAAAACATGACATATTCCCACTTTTTTTAGGATAGGTTGGTACTAACCCCCCCATTATTGGGTGATAGACTCCTAGCTCCCAACATACTAGAAAAGTGTAAGTTGTAATCAATAGTGAGTCTGTGGGAAAAGAAACATGGTCGGAAACGACACAAAAACCACGACCCGACTGTAATTTGCAACAAACCCTAACCACCCATAACCAAAACTTTGACTGCCAATTTTAAAGATACAAATGTAGTTATAACACACTTTTGATATAAATCTATATGAGAAGTCATGAAATTGGTTAATAAAGCATGATATTATTATTCACCACCAAAGTTCAATTATCTAGAAAAGTGTTATGGAATATGTTGATGTTACTGATGAATCTGTTAATGTGAACCATGAAAATATGACAAACTTGAACCATGGAAATATGACAAAATTTAACCTCTAGACATACTTATAAATATTTCTTACCCAAAACTTTACAAAACATTAAAATTCTACCTATATTTATGACAAGCATGTTTGTTCAAATTTTTTTATTCAATAGACTATAAACATTAATAAACATTACCTACCTATGATAATCCACATAAATTTGAATAAAGATAAATGCGGTGATGAAATATCTACTCATTATTCTTTTTTTCACACTGAAAAATAACTATATATTTATTGACAATATATAAGAAAATTCGAGCAACATTCCAGCCATGAAAACTCTCAAGAGGTAGATACAGCTCAACCATGTCTATCTAATCTAGAACAATGAGACGTGAGATGCCATATCAGCCATAACATCCCAAAGAAAACCACGCCACCAGGCAGAAAGTAACATCAGAGGGTCATCTGGATAGGCCGAGATGATACATAACAAAAAAGAATTATGAGACAAAAGGTAATAAGAAGGAACAACCGCAAAAAAAAGACCCGTGGTCCCAAAAAGCCACGACCCCTTCACCAGCATGAGGAGGCTGGAAGAGGCAGACTGCCGCAAGAGTGAAGCCCGGAGAAGGACCAAAATTCATAGTGGATACAACAATCCACCGCCGAAAGAGCTAACTTGGATAATCCATCAGCTTGATCATTGTAGTCCCGAGAAATATGCTCAATGGATAGGAGAGGAAATTCATGTAGCAGTAAAGAGATCATGTCCTTCCAAGGAGAGAATGCCAGTGAGTGGAGGGCTCCCCCCCCGAGAATGCCAGTGAGTGGAGGGCTCCCCCCCAAAGGCCCAATCAATAACCGCTCAGGAATCGCCGAACAAAAACCGAAAGAAAATGTCTTTCTTTCTAGCAAAAAACAAGGTCATCCACAGGGCCATGAGCTTATCAAAGAACTCATGAAATATTTACTCATTTTACTTATCAAAGAAAACATTATTTTTAATTTAGAATTGATATGATGAGTTCCTTATTCGAAATTTTAAAAAAATGAAATTCTAATAAAACATCAAACCTCCACCTACATCTCCATTAATCTTAAAAGTTAAGAAACAGTAGCTTATTTATGACATCCCACTTAATTTATTATTTAATTTCGAAGAAAGTTAATTGTGATGTGGAATATTTATCCACATTATCTTTGATTTAGATTTATTATTAATTTAGTTTAACACGCGCTAAATGAAATCCATCAAATGCAACTTACATATTTTTGGACTCATATGCGAAAGGTGGGCAACAGGTCTTATCATGACCACTGTTTGGCCGCACAAAATCATAACAAAAAATCACACCCCACCAAACCAGTGATGACATGTCATAAAAAATACAAAAGACTAAGATTTTTTTCTCTACTGTCTACTTGCTGGCCGGGCAGTTTCTCTCTCGCGCTACTCCGTATACGCAGATGACAGCAGATAAGTGCAGCAAGACGAACGGCGGAGGTTCGATTTCAGGTACGTCTGCCCTCTTTTTACGAGAACGAGAAAACACTTCAGACTTTTACTGTTCACGCACAGTCTCCACGATCAGCAGTCAATAATCTTTGCAGCGTTTCATTTCTGAGCGTTCTTGGAGATTTGAGAACAAATAACGCTTCAGAAGCCCCCCCTGATTTCAAAAGAATCTCGGATTTTCATTTTGAGCGTCTTCAGAAAAAAATACTCTTCTGTAGCTCTTACTCTCGATTATTATGTGAATTTCAGTGCTCCATTCTGAACATTTTGAAGTTTCTACATCAACTCTTTTCATTGTTGCTTCTTTGGAGCGTTACAAAGATTTCAGCTTTTGTTGCTTTGAGCATCGAGAAGTTCCAACTTATTATTATTTTGTTGGAGATTTCGACTTTTTTAGATTCGTACTCAATATTTTAAGAAATTAATATAGATTTGTGCAGTGGATGCTATTAAAGATCAGACAGATCGCATGAATATTCAAGTATTACGGCTGAACACGCGTGGAAATTTAAAGGCGCAGGAGCTGATTGTGGAGAAAATCTTGTAATTCTTATGAGAAGGGAACACATAAAAGATAATTTCTCTACCTACTCGCCTTTGTGACATCGCTTCAGATATTGCCGAAATTTGCGGGTGAACAAGATTTATCCGAGGTCTAGTGGCACAGTACAGATTTTATTGTGGTCGTCCAATGAAGCTGTATAGATTGTTGTTACAGAGGCTTTAGTCGATACTCAACGATATGTGCTTTGTCTCCGATTATTCCAGCTCGCGGTTGGAAAACTGGCGGTTTTTTGATCCTCCTGACGCGAGGGATTGAGCTTTTAAAACATCGAAAGAACGAACGACCGGCAGTGAAAGGAGCTCTTGTGTTCAATCTCTTTCCAAGATCAGTTTGTTTACCAAAATGACTCACCACGGCGACCACAGCGGGCCTATGCGTACACGACTTGGAAAGTATGAGCTCGGTAGGGTTATAGGAGAGGGATCGTTTGCCAAAGTTCGACTGGCAAAAAACGTGGAGACGGGACAAAATTTGGCCATTAAGGTGCTCAACAAAGAGAGGATACTGAGGGATAAGATGGTGGAGCAGGTACTTTTTATTTTGACGCTTCTACCGTAAAATAATAATGTTTTGGAAGGTATGAAAATCTAATTGAAGGAAAAGATGGTGGAGCAGGTACTTTTTTATTTTTTTATTTTGACGCTTCTACCTTAAAATAGGAATGTTTTGGAAGGTATGAAAATGTGAATCCATGGTGCTTCTAACTTTTTGAAAGCGAAGTTAATTTGAACCCCGAGGCTATATTATGTTAAATATTTCTAGCTTCTTTTTGAAAGCGAAGTTAATTTGAACCCCGAGGCTATATCATGTTAAACATTTCTAGCTTCAGGATTGCAAACTTCGCACTGCGTTCTTTAGGTTTAAAAAATCGTTTTTATAAACCGTTTTTAAGGTTGGAGTGGGGTTAGTCCAGTGAGATCTGTTGCTTGCTTTGTTGTTTTAGTGAGATCTGTTGTTTTGGGATTCAAATACAGTCATAACAAAAGCATTGAGAATTGAACTAGGACTGATGGTAGTTGTAAATTTTGCACTGCGTATTTTAGACTTAATTTTTTTCCTTATAAACCGTTTATGAGGTTCAAATGGGGTTAATTCAGTGGGATCTGTCGGTCATAACGAAAGCATTGGAACTTGAACATGAATTGGTAGTAATCAATTTTCATTAATCCGATGCTAAATCATGACTTGCTTAATGATTAACTTTAACCGTTTATGAGGTTGAAATGGGGTTAATTCAGTGGGATCTGTCGGTCATAACGAAAGCATTGGAACTTCAACATTGGGTAGTAATCAATTTCCATTAATCCGATGCTAAATAATAACTTGATTAATGATTAACTATAATTGTACTAAAATATACTGCAATCACAAATAACAAATATAACATTTCCATTGCTCTTGAATTACTCATCATTGATTCATCTTTTATATATATATATATATATATAAACTTATTTACAAGAATTTGAATAAGTTTGTTTACCTGTGCTGAGCACTAATCCAGAGAGAGGCACACTAGTATGGAAAGTAGTAGTTTAAATAGGTTTTGGATTTTTATTTTGAATTATTTTATTTAAAATTAAAAAAATTATAAAATTAAAATTGCTATCTCAGTTACATAATTTTAATCTAATAAAAGTATTTAAGAATACAATTTCAATAATTAAAAATTCTAAAATGAAATTTTAAAAAATCCAAAATCTTATCAGATTTAACGAACATACATTTCAGAAACTAGCAAAATATACTTTTTGAAGATTTAAACTGTGGTGGAGCAATAACAACTCAATGATCTTACAGAACCACCTTGCCTGTCCTGACAAATCGACCCATTTACAGCCATTAAATTAATCCATATCATATTCATTGGGTCAATGGATTAATTTTCGTGTTTATATTAACATTTACGCTTGTACCTACGAGAAACATCCCTGGATTGCAGTCCATGTTGCAGTTACATGGTCAGCTAAGACGTCAGCAAAATCCCCTGATTTTGTAGTTTGCCAGCGGCGTGAAGCGCTGCTAGACCTATTGAAATCCTTGATTAGTGTAGCACTGAGAAATATTTCAACCATGATCTCAATCAGGTTAAGTATATTGTTCATACCTTGTGGGTAAGGTTCAGCTGCGAAATTTATAAATCTCGCATGAGTTACATGTTGTCGTTCTAAATATTTCTTTCAGACATGCATCATTTACATGTTGCATTTTAAATATTTTTTTCAGACATGTAAAACTTCAGTGCTTTTCTTTTCACCCTGAATAAATTCAGATATGTTTCTGCAGTTTAAATATTTATTATTTATACTTGGTAAGGTGGTAATTCATTGTTTCTGATCAGGCGGTGCAAACTCTTGTTGGAGTAATTTGCTAATACATTTTCTTGTTTTCAGATAAAGAGAGAGATCTCCACAATGAAACTGGTAAAGCATCCTAATATTGCACAACTTTTCGAGGTAATTTTACGCGTCTGCCTACAATACCTCTCTAATAAAATAGTGTAGTACATTTTGTTAGATCTGCAGCTATTAATAGTGCTTGTAATGTCTGTTTTTTATGAGAGAAAAGTCAATAGTTGTGGCATACAGTCCTTAGCTAATTGGTAATCATTATATCGAGTTTTCTTTGCCCTTCGATGCATGCAGGTTATGGCTAGCAAGACAAAGATATATTTTGTTCTTGAGTACGTTACAGGAGGAGAGCTTTTTAATAAAATTGTGAGCATCATCATAAGCCTAAATTAGTGTGTATAGTTTAATGGGATCAATGTAATTGCTGCAAAATTTCATCTTTCTTTTTATTATTTACATTTTGTTCTTCTCCCTAATTTTTTGCTGCCCTCGACATCTAGCGAATTGGGTTTGGTTTGGAAGAAATTAAGTTCTGCTGCATCTTGTACACTCTTTTAAGTTCCGTTCTGATGCAACACAGTTTCTTTTTAACCCTCTTTTGTGGGTGTGTGTATGTGCACATATGACTTTCGCTACATCTATGGATGCCAAGAGTTCATAGACAGCAGGATCATAATGTGCTTGAACTCCATACACCAAAAACAAAACAGCAGAACAGCAGAAAATTATCAGACTCAAAGCCAATAAAAAGGAACAAGAGAATCACTGTATCTATTATATCTGCTGCTGAGAAATGCAAGAGGAATTCCTCTATTTATAGCAAACTGGGAGGAGTCCAGCATTTAAGAAAGGTAGTTGGCAAGTATAACAAGCAGTTAATGACTTACTTACGTGATCTTACTATTGCTTACTATTGTGTATGTACATTGACACCCCCACTTGAGTGAAACTTGGGGAAGTATAAAGGGAAGGCTAAATCTAAAAGATGGTTCCTGTTGTTGCACAACCTAGCAGCTCTCAGATTGAAAGGAAGGGGAGGCTAAATCTAAAAAATGGTTCCTGTTGTTGCACAACCTAGCAGCTCTCAGATTGAAAGGAGGCATCAGCTGCTAAATTGGCAAAACCTCAGGATAATACCCCTAAGTGTCACATGGGTAAAATCCTCTCTCTTTAGGTTTTCCAAGTCCACCAAAGCAGACCTGGACTAACCACGAGAGGTGATCCCAGCCTAACTTTTCCGTGTACTTGCCAAACAATACCAGCGTTCACATAGTACTTGCTTGACTGCTTTCAAAGAAACATAATTCCTAAGGGAATTAGAAAAAGGCCGAAATATGGCAGACTGTTAGAGATGCTAAGGGGTTATAAGTTAAATGGATGGAAATACCCCTAAGCGAAATGTGAATGATCAGAGTAACCAGGTAAGATCTAGAAATAAATTTGCAATCTATTCTAAAAAAAGGGGATAGTGACACTGCTTATGATCTAGTCTGAGAGTCAGATTTGAGAATTTATTTCACGGTGACCAAATGTGCCTAGGCTATGGTAAATATGTGTCACTGTTGGGATTAGGTGTTGAGTCTTAATGTTTACCATCTTTGATTAAGGTTCAAATCTTAATAAGTTTTCAATATGGTGTTTAAATCTGCAAGTATGAGTTTTTAAGGGTGTTGGTTTTGAGTTTAAATGGGGCTCAACACATGGAACAACTTGTGGGTTTTAATATTGTCTGATTTCAATTGCATAATGATAAAACAAGAAGCATACAAAACACACGTTAAGTCAAACCAAACATAACCAAGCTATATGCTATGCAATATGAAGATTACCGGTGCCTTCTAACATAGATCATTTTAGATTAATGCATGCAAAGATATTCTTTAGATTTGTATGTCCAGTGTGCAAGATATTTAAGCTCAGCAATGAAAATTTTCCCTAGGGCCTAGTGCCTTGGTGTTGGGTAGTGGAGCCGATTCACCCCTCCTAGCACCTTGAGATGAAGACGAGATTTTGAAATTGTAGAAGCCCCTAAGCAATCTACAATTTGAACTAGCTGAGGCACCTCCTTTGGTATCAATACTCCTCCAACCTACAAAACTGGCTCAACCCAGAAGTTGGAATTCGATAAGAAGTTCCAAATCCTGAGAAAAACCAACAAACAAAGTTAGAAAATGAATGTATAAGTGGTGAGAAATAAAACTAAAAAATGAAAGCTCATGCAATAGAAATCTGAGTTAAATCTCTTACCAGAAATCCCAAAGTGTTTAAACAATTGTAAATTTCAGACTCATACATGCATAAACTAGAATAATATTATCTAAACATAGATCCAATCTCATATACATATCAATAGCGGAAGGCAAGGGCCAAAATTCAACGACAAAACACCGTTAACACACAAGATAAACTCAAAAAATCAGAACTGCTTTATTACTCCAAATTGCCTCCCTTACAAATGAGTGGCTCAATCTCTTTTATAGAACAAGAGAGAGCAAGATCCCTAATCTAAAGAGATAAAGGTCCGAGATCTTCATTTGAGTCTCCCCTTTACAATGAGAGGCTTAGATTAAATCCAATTTTCCACGGAGTTTCCGGGACGGGGAAGCGCGGGAGCGGGGAAATGCACAAGGGGGATGTGTGGAAGCAACCCCAAATTTCAGGGAAATTTCGTGGAAATGGGGGGACGTTGAAGTCATAAAAATTAATTTAAAATATAAATATTATTAATCCCAACAATAACTATTACCATGTAAAAAGTAAAACTAAAAACTAAATTCATCATTATGGAATGTACATCTTGTTGTCCACTAAGTTGGACTTAGGAGGACTCCCTGTGAACCTTAGAAGACTTGAACAACTCACCTTGTTCATTGCTAGAGTTCACAAGTTCATCAGGCCAATTTTTTGTCCCTTTGTAAAATTTGCATGTCCAGACCCCCATGAGGGAATTGTAATAAGTTGGTCTAAGCATGATACTTTTGTAAAAAGCTTGGCCTACCTTAGGTTTAGCTGTCAAGGGGATACTCTAGAGTGTTTTTTCCTTATGAATTATGCGTTGCGCTTCAGTGGCGTATAATTCTTGAGTTTTTCACTCACACCTCCAAAGCTAGAGTATTTTCCATGGTGGTCGAACCTAGGGAGGTTATTAAAGCCTATGTGTCTATGTATTTTTCACATGCTAGCCATCAGTATCGAGTCATATGGACATGCACTAGGTCCCCTAAGATTTTCAGTTGATTTAGACAAAAATAATTTTTCTCGTTTAATGGTCTTTTTTAATAATTTAATTAAAAAAATTAAGAAGTGAGAAAAGTGTGGTTAGGAGGTGAAATTTTCCATGGGGGTGCTCGTTTTCTAACCCAGAGCACCCACAAAACCCCTAAGCCCACTTTTCCTAAGTTCTAAGTGAATGTTATTCACTTAAATAAATATTCTCTCAAAATTAATTTTGGAGAATTATTTAATTAAAAAAAATAAAGATATGAGAGAAAATCAAATTCCTATTTTAGAGGAAATTGTCCCTGTAAAGGCCCGGTTGAGTTGGCAATGGCATCCCATGAATATCTCATGCAATATTGAGTTGAATCAATCAAGGATTTAGTGGTTATGAGGCGACCTCAGGGCACAGTTAGGCTACATCCTTGTTGGTGTAGTGTTGAACACCGCCCTCGAGACTCCATTCCAGCCCACACGTCTTCGTGAGGAGCCAACTTCACTTAATTTCCGGACATTGCTCCTTGTACCTCACGGTATATCTAGAGTTTCCCTTTGCCCATAACTAACTTCCATTTTTAATAATTTAAAACTAACCAAGATACACTTGCAAAACTTTCCCTTTCAGTAGCATCTATTTTTATATATTGACTCCATTGGCACTGGTCTCCAACAACAATCATTTCATATTTGCTTAATATCAGTAAGTTGTTGTTATATCTTTATATGTTAGTGGTGGTTTATTATTTGCTGTTGAAAGCACTTCCTTAATTTCTTGCAACAAACTTGGACAGTTTAATCATACCCTCTAAAACTCCTAAAAACACCCTTAATTAAATTTTCTAGAAACATTCTAATAACCTTAGAAACATCCCGTAGGGACTAACCCCCTTGGCTTCGGTTAGGAGTTGGCCTAAACGGAGGAGTCAAAATCATGTGACAGCCTTGACTCGAGACTTGCCCCTAAGGGCACATTGAGCAGTAGCAAATATTTTTGCTGCGTTAACCAGGTGCGCAATCCGGCGGCAACACATCTATTAGTTATTACCATATCAAATTTCAAATTTGTAAATGATATTGAACTATGTTACTATCACCATGTAAAAACTAAAAACTATTATCATTATGCAAAGTATATCTAAATTCAAATTTGTAAAAGATAATGAAACAGATTCTGAAGTTTGAAATAGTCAAATAGATACTGAATAGTTAACACAGAGAAGTTAGAATAGTGAAATAGACAAAAGTGAAAAGTCTAATAAAAGATTAAAATTTCTCAAAAAATACTAAATAGCAAAGAGTCAAGGACTGCCATAGGTATCTAGTATCTACTATCTAGAGTCAAAACTAAAACAATGAAAAGTAGCTGAAATGAATCAACATCATGATCAAATAAGCATTGAGTGTGCTCCATTGATTGATGTGAGAGGGTAGCTTTAAGAAGGTGTTAGACTCTTAGGTTAGTCTAGGATTTAATTTAATTGTGGTTTAATTATGTTTTAATTTTTTTAACACTTTAATATTTTAATTTTCATTTATTTTTACTGTAAAAAATGAAAATTGGGGGAGGCTTCTAGGTGTTCCCCCAGGGGAGGATTTTGGGGGGACACCCAGAAGCCAATCTGGGGGGAAACACGTTCCACACATGGGGAAACTTGGTGAAATCCGTTTCCTCGAGTTTCCCCCAAAAGGGGGGCATGGGGAAACGCTTCCCCAGGAGTTTCCCCATCTCGGAAGCGTGGGGGAGAGAGGGGGGGCATTCCCCACCCTGTGGTACATGTCCCCGTGGCAAACTGATTAAATCATAATGTTGAGATTTACATTAAAAGTTCTCAATATTGCATGTGGAGAAATTGACCCTCTCTTGGTGGGGCACACGTGTCCAAATGGACAATGTGTTGTAGCCAGACAAGCAATTTGAGGAACTTGAGCAAAGGAAGACTATCTTTTGAATCAATTGAAAAAAAAGAGGTAAGCTCTGTAATTATAGATGGAGGTAGCGCATCAAAATTTAGTCTCCATGGAGGTCATCGAAAAGTTAGATATGAAAATGTATGCCACATCCCAATGCCTACTATGTTTCTTGGTTGCAAGACATGCAATGACTGTTTCAAAACAATGCTTAATAAAAATTTATATTGGAGACTACCATGAGGAAGTTTTGTGTTATTTGACATTGATGGATGCCTACCATATATTTGTGGAAATGCCATTGTAGTTTGATTGTGGTATGTTACAAGATGACAAAAGGAACACTTACATATGAAGGATAAGAGGAAGAAAGACAACAAAGTAATGTTGTGGTTTGATAAAGAGCCCTTCAAAGAAACAACCAAATATTTTGAAGAACATGTTGAACCAACAAAAGTGAGATAAATGGACTTGAGTAAAAGAAGGGAAGACTTACTAAACTTGTTTGAAGAAGATAAGCAAAGTGCATGTATGGATTCATATATAGCCATATATGAGAAGGTAGAAGGTGAGCTACAACATTGTAGTTCGGAAGAAGATGTGAAGTGAGAAGTACCAACAGTTAGACTGAAATGGAAGAACATTTGAGGGAGGATAATTTTCTACATGAATTATACAATAAACAACAAGAAATGAGGATAGAATCTTGCAAACATTTGGAAAAGGATGTTGACAGTATGGGTGTGTGTGTTGTTGCAAAGGTGGTAGAACACCCTATAGTAGATTCCATAGGGAAGTAGTAAGATTGGTGTTACAGATTAAAGTTCCACTTAAGCTACAATATCTGAATTGTGGGTGCAACCCTAAAGGTAACTTAAGAGGGCTATCATTGTCACCACAATAGCACCTCTTCTCACTTGAGGCCGACTCTGCATCAACACAAGAGGGGTATCCCTACGGTTAGTGTAATGTACCTAGGGAGGATAATATGGGGTACATAGGGAGTTACCCAAGAGGGCATCTTTATTAAATAATGCCCATGTAGTGTGAAGAGTAATAATTTTAATAATGCTTACTAGAAGGTTCTTCCTATTAGAACATTCCTTCTCTAGGAAGTAACTAGGAGGTTCCACCTACTATAAAGTACCTAGGAGGTTAGATAGAAACTATATAAATAAGTAGAAGTAATGTAATGAAATGTCTTGTGAAGTATTGATGAATTATGTTGTAGCAAGCATACCTTGTGGAGTGATTCCTTCCATAAGGAATAATTGATGGTGGTGACCGACCTCAAGTGTCCTTTCCATATTCTTGTGTTTATTCTTGAGTAAATTTGTTTTGGTTATTTATGAAGTTTAAGGGTTCTATATAATTGTTGTGATTCAATTTCAGGGTTAAGGCTCACTACATTTAGTATTACTAAAGCTTATACAATGAGGCTTAGTTTTGGATGAAGATTTGCTTTAGTGAAACAGAAATTTAAATTTATTCTATTAGGTTTATGATTTATGCTGGTTGGAGCTGAGTGACTAATGCCAATAACCCACTTGGGCATATGGAGTCTTAGGGTCTCTAAGAGGGCTGAAATTTATGAATGAATGGAGGTAAATATGTCGTTTTAACATGAAGAAATTTTGCCTATGAATGCATGATCAGATTGCTGGAAATTAATAGATTTGCTGGCCCTTACAAGCCCAAGGTGCTCTACTTATGTACATGCTAAACAATAAGGAGAGATTTTACTTCTAGCTAAGATACACCATGTACTCTTTCAATGAAATGCCATGTCATTAATGATCCAAATTAGGAAGTAAAAACAGAAGAAGATGGATAGATAGAATCTCATTCGATTCCCTCTCTCAATGACAGATCTGCTCTATATGAAGTCCTTACTACAGCAGAATTAAGAGAAGTTTCCATAACATAAAATCAGCTAGATGAAGTGAATGGACAGCCACACATATGTAGATAAACATTTTGATTCACATAGCCTTCATAAGAAAATCAAGTACACAGCAAACACAATAGTTCTTTCTCCAGTTCTCCAGAAACCATTACAATGTGACAGAGCTTCTGTTATATAGAGTTAGGGCTCAAAACCCTCAAACATAAAATAATAATATCCAAGTCTTAGATCCATGTTCTCTGCTAGGGAAACATAAAGTATATCATCATTTAACTACCTCTAAGACAAGTAAAATCATAAAACAATAAAATAGTTGGACAAAATATTAGGGATGCCACTTGTCCTTGCCACATATAAAACACCTCCTTGATATTGACTTATTTGACCATGCCAAGCTCTTCATTGTACCACATGTGGCCTCATTCCATGGAGGGTGCCACTAATAGACCTCCATAAATGTGCATAAGACCAATAACTAAGAGAGCACTCCCTTAGATTAGGGAGTCAAATTTCCTAGCAAACTAAAGCAAGCCCAAAATAGTACAAATATGCTAGGGCGTTCTCTCCAAGAGGCCAACAAACTCACCCCCGAGGGAATCTCATGAAGATATCTGAAAAAGTGTTCATTAAACATTTAGCCATTATAACCACCTCAATGGATGAAGACCTCAAAAAATATGCCAAATCATAAATACGTATGCATGCGTATTGAAATCCATTCCCAACTCCACAAAATAAGGTGGGTGCTCTAGAGAAATGTGAATGTAGGGTTGTCACACCTCACAACATGTGCCAAAATAATGATAAAGGAGAGTGCACCAATAATCCAAGGAGTCAACCACTCAAAGAAGCCAAATCATGGAACCCCTCCTCTAAGCAAGGTGCTCCACTAAAAGGGCGTAACAACAAACCATGGCCCAATATCCAATATAAAGTGCTCTAGGAGTCCTCAACAAGAGATGAACCAATATACAAGTAGACAACTATGCTTAGAACTCAACACCCACTAAGTGGTCAACAGATAAACTGTCCAAGGGGAAGTGTCTAGGAAAGTGTGCACAAGTGATATGCTCCTCGTCCATCCAAGCGCTCAATTAGATCAACTTGTATGCCTCTGACATGTGTGATGATGATGCCAAATAGATGAAAACCCATGATTCATATGCATCCACATACAACATAATGGCTCCAAATCAATATACACCAATCATAGCTTGCTTAGGAAAGGTCTTCAAACAAGTACAAGGCCTCATACTATATGAG
Organism: Larix kaempferi; assembly: GCA_027924585.1. Taxonomy (NCBI): domain Eukaryota; kingdom Viridiplantae; phylum Streptophyta; class Pinopsida; order Pinales; family Pinaceae; genus Larix; species Larix kaempferi. The sequence continues at coordinate 76,514 of BSBM01001032.1, forward strand.
GGGTAGTAGGTATAATGGACCAGAACACACACAACAAATGATATCAATAAACAAACAACCACAAATTTACCATTGGAAGCTTACTCAAGCAACTCAACACAACAAGTAGATAGTAACTAGTTCAATACACAATCTCAATCATTAGACAAATCAACAGTTGTTTCAGTAGTTTTTGTTCAGTTGAATGAATTTATTTCATAAACAAAATCACAAAGCATTGTCCATAATATCATTTAGATTTTTAATGGAACATAGCTTCAATACATGATAGTGCAAACTCAAAGCCTCAATGTACATCAACCATATTTACTAACAACTAAAGCTAAGGTTTTGTGAATTGCTCTCGAGCCTCCAGAGTCCAAACCATGACTTCGAGCTATCTTTGGACACCCCCATTAAATGGATTTAAGCAGCCTTTTATGGGCCCCAAAACTCCTGCAGTTTGTTGATCATCGTTGGCCACGGCAACTGGTTCCACATCATTGCTAGCTAGTCATAGCTGACCATGTCAACTGGGTCACATCATTACTAATAATCAACTGCGATGTGGGATCTTTTTTTCTTGAGGAAAACCTTGCGAGATCCCCCCTCTTCCTCGTAATATATGATATTATGAATGGAGAGTGGCTCAATTGCTAGCCACAATAGTGAGAATTTTTTTTTGGGTTGCTTTTTGCTTTTTCGCGATTTCGACCCATTGTACTCTATCTAATCCCGGTAAAAGGGATTAGGGTTGTAACCTAATTTCGGGTAAACGAATTATGGTTTTAGATGCTGCGGAATACCATATATTGTAAACATATAATGAAAAGGAGCAGTGCGGCTCTAAGTTTTGCTGGTTTTTTCCCGGTTAAGGGTTTCCAGGTGAAAATCTCTGTGTATTGTGTGTGCCATTGTGTATTTTCTGTTAATGCTTAAGAATCAATATAAGTTTGTACTTCACTGTTAAGGTTTAAAACTTACAGCGTTATCCTTGTACTCCAGCTTCCAAGGTAATCACGCCCTCAAGGTAAAGCACACGGGAATATGCGTGACCTATCTTGTTAGAACGCTGCCTTTGTAATTGAAGAACCCGTCTTTTTGCTGGGTTAGGGCACTCACTTTAAGGAAGGTTCATGCTAAGAGGGAGGGAGAGCTGCTGCTCTCTATGTTCTGCTATAACACGCCCTTGCTTTTAGATGCAAGATATCCACAAGTTTAGGGAAGCTTCCACTGCTACGTTTATTTATGTGAAACCCCTGCCTCTTTAACACAAATATGCAGCTATCACGTGAGGGATGGAGCTGCCTTTGCTGCCCACGATTTCTACACAGTTCCACGCAAGTCTGATAAGGAAGGAGACTCCCTCTCTACTAGTTAATGCGCCCTTCTCCCAATAGGTTTGATACCTGGTTAAGCACGCCCTTGTCCTCAGTCTTCCAAGGGATGCGCACCTCTGGTCACTAGCTCTTCAATGACCCTGCTCTTAATGAAAAACTTTGTTTTGGTTCAATGCTTGGCTGGAAACCTTCATGATTTTGATATTCTTTGAAGTGTAATGATAGATCTAGGTAATCTATCCATTAAACTTGGTTAGGATGTATAGATTTCAACATCGAACCCAAACTTGTTGGCTAGGGCAGTGTGCCCTAAAACCCTAAATGGCTCTCAGAGCTCTTAACACGAATCTCGATGATCAACAATAACAATAAATACCTAGTAACTTACTTTATCCTTCTTGTTATCACACCATAGTAGCAGGGCTACTATTCTTGTTCAACAGATATCTGCACATTCCAGAGCTTCCATTATTCAGAGCATGGCTATGATGATTGTATATTCTGTGATCACTCATGATCAGAGCAGTGTATTATTCAGACTTATGTTAGACCTTGTGTCAAGGATGAGCCTTGAGAGTTCAGATTTGATGACCGATGTGACCCTTTATCCCATACAGTTTCAGTTCAGTGCTTAGAGATGTATTGCAGCAGTGTTTTAGATGGTATATGATGTTTATTACTATGATGATGTTGTATGATCTATGGATATTTTATCATTGACTGTGGATTATTATCTTGTTGATTTAGTCATGTTCACAACATTTGCTTGGTATATTATTCCTGATGTGGCAAACTGTTTAAAATGAACTATAACTCATAAAATGGACAATTGCTTGCACATTTAGGTCATTTAACAAAACCCACTGGTTTTCCACCTTACATAGATATGGTCTTTCCTGACACCAGTTGTCTGCTAGTGTAGGCTCCATATTCACTTGACTCCATCCATATATGACTTTCCTATTTGACTTTAAACCTTGACCTGTCTCATTTGACTTTCTGATACTGAGGACTTCCCCATTTTTCTACCTCTGTGTTTGGACCGCATCCCTGTATGATCAGTGTCTCGGCTCTAAGTTGGTGACAAAACTTGCCTTTGGTGAGTTGGATTGTAGGCCTAAATCATTCTGGTCGGTTGTCCTGATGTTTGGCATTGGCTCGAACTCCCCCTAGTCACTTGAGATGTTGTTGGCTAAAACTGAAAGCTCATGTTCTACTTATGGAAACTCATAAATTTGCCCATGGAAACTAAAAAGGGCAAGAGCGATGAACAGCTAAAAATACTCCTCGAAGAGTATAAGAAAGGTCCAAAAAAGCAATGGTTCTTAAAAGCTATATCTAAACAATTGCTGACCTTATATGAATATGAAAACATGCCCTGGATGCAAGCTGCAACTAGTTGTGCTTATCAGCACACCTGAAATCCGAAGGGTTATGTAGGCCAAAAAGGCCATGAAATGAAATTGAATGATCCTAATGAACCTGGATCAACTTGATGTAGACATGATGCCTAAGTTGAATAAGCACTCTCTGAACAACTTATCCATTTTTGAGGCACAGCCATCCCCCGTGTTATTTTGTCCAGCACAGAGTTTGTAACTTCCCCCTTCTCCCAGTCCAAAGTATTTTTGAGTTAAGTTAGACAAGTCAACCCCTTGGCCCAACCTTGTTCCTAGCCTTCATCCTTCACTAGCAGTTTGACCATGTCCAATGGGTGAGTTTGTCATTTGAACTATTGTGCAAGTAATCTTATATAACAAAGGAATATGCTAACTTGATTAATGCCACTGAATGGATGTTATACTTTGAGCTTGGTTGTGAGAATGATTAAAGAAGCATGTCTTAATCTACTGATATGATTTATCCTTGGTTGTATATTATTGGGATCCGTGATGATGTGGGCCATATATATATATACCTATTGATGATGATTGATGGTCCGACATACTTGATGATGATATCATATGATGGACAGATGGTTCAGATGATGATTGATGCAGTTCAGCAGGTTTTATTATTACTTCAGATCATCAGATTATGCACTGTCCATATATGGTGGACCCTACAGCTGGCCCATTAGGGCAACCCATGGTGTATGAGTACACATTCCTAGTGGATTTGGGTCTTCTGGATCCAATGAGACACTTATCTTTCAGTTCCAGGCACTTCTGACAGTGATTGATGCAGTTTTACACTTGTTGACCAGATTTGGGGCTGATTTCCCAGCCTGAGCAGCAAGGGCCTTGAGAGGCCAGTTCACCTAGGGCGCTGTATGAGGAGGGGGTGGTCCAGCCACTTGTTATTACCATTTACCCCCCCTTCTGGAGAGCCTGGTGGGCTCAGTTGGACAGCGCAGATGCCCTAGGAGGCAGTTTTGGCACTTTCACAGTTACCGAGGCAGTAAAAAAATGGGATAAAGTGGTCATTGAGGAATTCGATTTGGGCAATTGAGGCAAGGTTTTGGCATTTGGTTTTCACAGAGGTCTTCCAAGGTGATCCCACTATCTTCCAGCCAGTTTTCACCATGTGGGTAGGCCCACAACGATCACAGGAGGTCTTTTACTGCTTGTCTGTCACAGATTTTGAGGACAAATTTGATCATTTATATTATATTGGACATATTTTATTATTTTTATTGTGCCTTGGGGATGAGCTAGTAAGGATTGATGCCTCCTAGCCCCACCATGTGCTTATTATGTCATGTCCTAGTCATCATGAGGTGGATTTTTGGTACTTTTACCCCCTCTAGTGGATGACGTCACCCTCCATGATTATTTTATACTATGACGTCATCATTATATTGGGTGATCCATGTGATATATTGTTATGGTTCATCTTAGCCATTGATTGTATGATGAGATCTTTTAATCTCAACCACTCATTTGATGTAGTATTGTAAAGTGGTATAGGGTTTTGGTTTTTATTATCCTATATAAGGAGGAGACCCCCTATTGTATAGCTCACCTTTGGAGCTCTGGAATATTGGAATAGAACACTTCTTTGTGGAGCATATCTCTCTTGTCTTGTGGATTCTCTTGCATATTGAGTATACAGTATCTCTTCTATGTATCATTGTGGATTTTGGTGCTTCTACTAGTTTTCTTGTAGGAAAGTCGAATTGATGGAGAGGAGGGCGATTTCTTGAGGGTTATTGTTGGAGGGATCCACATATTCTCTCTTGGGTTGATCTTGTGACAGGGAGTATCATTATTGTATCTTTGTGACATAGTTGATGCTTTCTATTACATCTTTCTATCATTTTCATAATCATCTTGCTTGACTTGTTTCTTTGATCTTGTCTTGTAGGAGGAGGACGATTTGGCTATCTTGGAGGAGGACGTTTTGGTTGGAGCTCTTGGATCTCACTCTTGAATATACACATAGGGGAATGCTATCAATTTGCAAGGTGGCCACAAGCAATTGAGGTAAGATCTACAAGGTATGTGCCTTTTTCATCCATTCTATCTTCATTGGTCACAAACCCTAATTAATTAAAACCCTCATTTTTGGTTTTTCTTAGATCTACTTAGATCTAGCCTTGCTTTTGAAAAGATCTTAAGAACCCACCTCTATAGCATCCACCCCTAGTTGGATTTATAGTTGGGTGGTGATTGGGTTAAAATTGACACACTTTTCAAGGCAATATAGCCCTCTTGAACCAAATCGCACTTCCTTGGAGAGGCTTGTTGGGTTAGATCTAGCATATGGGTAGGTGAGATCCTGCTTGATTTGTAATCGACACACTTGATAACCTACCCCCAGACTGTTACTTTGGTGATTTCTACCTTGTGGGCATCATTCCACATTTTAAGGGATTAAAACCCCCTTTTGAACTACTTGGCATCTTAAAACTCAGATCTAGTAAGATCTAACCCTTGGATTGACTTGATTTTCTAGATCCACATAGATCGGTGCATAAGCTACTTGGATCTACAGTTTGGTGGCCATTGGACTTGATTTGGTCCACCTTATCCATCTTTTAGCCCTCCTTGAGCAAGGTCGCACTCCCTTGGGTGAGTGAGTTTGTCCACTTTGAGGAAGTGGGTGGTTGAGATTTTTGTGGAGTTGGAACGACCATACCTTGAAACCTAGGTCTAGAGTATCATTTTGTGACGATTTGCCTTGGGGGTAGCATTCCTTGTTTTAAGGGATTGTGGTCCACTTAGGGTCATTTCATGAAACCCTAGATCTAGCTAGATCCAACCATTCTATCTCAATTAGCCCACTTGACTTGACCTCTAGGTGTCCCGATCTACACTTTGACATACCTTTTGACTCCATTAGCCCATCCAACAAGGCACTAGTACTCCTCAAGCAAGTCGCACTCCTTGGGAATTGTGTCAAACCTTAGATCCGGTACATGGGTACTCCTAATTTCAACTTAGATCCATAGATCTACTCATTGCACATCCTCTAGTGCCAATTGCATCCCTAAAGTTCACCTTGTGGGCCCACATTAAGCCATTTCACATATCCCAAGAAAGTAAGACCCACTTGTGTAACACATGGTACCATATCTTATCATTATAACTAATCATGTGGCCTAAATCATACATTGGTTGAAACACTAGTCATTTCTCAAACCACCTTCAACCATACTTTAACTTCTAGGTCCATTCAACCCTGCATTGGTTTCCGTAACTCATTATCTACTTATCCCTAGGAACCTTTGTTTGGATCCAATTATCTTTGATTGGTTATAGGGTCTCCCCCTAGGTCTTGATTCACCTTGACCTAAAATGAAGAGTGCCTCGGTTGACGTGACTCCCACCTTGCATTGGGAACCGTGGCATCTCTTGGGTCACCTCTTTAGTTGTCCATCTCCTCTACCGTCCCGGATGGGATACCACTAGGGGCAACTGCAAGTTGTGTGATAACACTTCTTTTATAACTTTGACATTGCATGCCCTAAATTTTGTATACCTAAGTTACTTTTCTCTTCTATTTTTCAGTTGAGTTGCATGCATGTCACTTGTTGCATGCATCTCACCTTTTGCATGCAGGCTCGCACGCTCTTGAGCTGTGGCTCACATGCTCTGCATGTCATTTGTTCCAGTTTTATCAAAACGGAACATTACACCGAACTATACAATTGAGTAATACAAAAGTTCTCCTTCTTTATCCTTCTTTTATAACTTTGACATTGCATGCCCTAACTTTTGTATACCTAAGTTACTTTTCTCTTCTATTTTTCAGTTGAGTTGCATGCATCTCACCTTTTGCATGCAGGCTCGCACGCTTTTGAGCTATGGCTCACATGCTCTACATGTCATTTGTTCTAGTTTTATCAAAACAGAACATTACACAGAACTATACAATTGAGTAATACAAAAGTATGAGTTGGTCTAGGCATGGTCACTAGATCTTCAAAAACACAAAAAGAGGCTATCTCTGTCCTAAAGTCTCTTTCAGAGAAAGCTAAGAGACTGTTTCAAGTATATATCCGGATATATGCCTAAAACAGAAAGGGATTTACATATCATGCTAGAAATTTAGTGGAAGGAATGCTGACTGTAGGATTCTCCTGGAACTCCATTGTCTTATTGAGGCCCTGGATTCTCAATTTCCATGCCCTCCATCATTTTTGAGACTGTTTTTCTTCTTTAGCGATCGCCGAAGTAGAACGTAGAGAACACCGGTGATTGGAGTTGCTGAATATTTTCCTTTGAGAATAGCATCCATAGTGGATTTGAGGGATATGCTTTCAGCCTCGAGCTTGAATTCGACCTTTCTGTTGCATAATGATGTCTCTTAGTGCAGAGTAGGTTGAATTTTTGTTGCTATGAACTGTACTGGAGAGGCAGATAAGAGAAGTCCTATTTTCGTTGATAAATCCATCATGTATTCTTAGCAGCCTCTGAATGTCTCGAATCACTTGTTGACATTTACTGTGGCGGCCTAGACAGTCCATACTGCTTGAAATAACCTGGGTTAACCCAACTGCAATAGGGGAGTGGAGTATGAAATATCCCACTGAGAGTGTGGGAGAAATTGACCAGGGAGTCTCCTATATTCCGCTCAGAGTGTTGACCCTAGAGCTCACCATTGTTTACCGAGCTATAAACATTTGAATAAGCTTGCAATTCACAATGCATAGAACACACACGTATAGTAATTCCCAATCCCAATTACCAATTCCCAAGTCCAAATTGTTTGAGTAGCTATAACGAGAATGCTTGGGGATAGCAATTCCCAGTTCCGCCATCCGAGAGGTTTCACATAACGCAGACACAGGGCTAAACCAATTGCGAACTAAACAAAACAATCCACTGAACTCTAGGCCTAGCCAAGTGACAATATAAGAGACCACAACCCAAACACCAATAGGACCCCTGAGGAAGCCTTCCAATCCATGAATGCCCCCAACTCAAGAACTAGAGATTAAACTAGAGCTTGGATAAACCCAACAGATCAAACAACCAACAATGTCATTGAAGAATTGGAATTGAATCCCACATACCTTAACGAATTTGATGTCAGAGCCAACTCTGCGCGCTGCTTCCAGGCATGTCTGAACTGCAACATCCATTATCCCACCTTCTCCAATGTAATTGAACTCTAAGCATTCAAAACGAAATGATGTTGGGAGGGATGGCATGTGTAGTACCATCTCATACCAGTCCTGACCCTTTATTGCACTATAATTCGCCTTGTGGCTACCAATGCTACATGTACCTTTGCATGAAGTAATTAATGGTAGATTTGCAATTCGATAATAACCATTAGGGGATTGAAGGTGGATTGTAGCCCCATTTGTTTTGCAAGTTCCTTCATCCAATTGAGAGGTCGAGTTGGCTTGGAGGTCTACTTCACCATTTGGGTTGTGGAGGACATGGAAGAAGCTAATATCTTGAAACTGAGATGCTTCTTGCTTGATTCGAGAGACAAGTTTGGTGAGAGAAAGGTTAGGAGTTTGGTAGTCCTTGTTCATGAGCTTAATGAGAATCGATGGTTCCCCAATCACTAGAATAGTTTTTATCTTGGTTGTATCAATGCTTTGGAGCCCTTGTAGTAGCGCATAGGCATCTACTGGATTATTAGTGGTTATTTTAAAACCCCAAGTGTAGCTGATTTCCTTGGTTCCTCCGGGATCAATGATGACCCCCTTGCACTTGACACCCTTGTGCAAATGCATTTATTACTATGCTAGTGTTATGTGCAATAATTGCTTGCCTTAAAATGCATTTAACCTTGATGTGATGCAAGGATGATGCTTGATATCTAGAATGAAAACAATCCAAGAAGATCTATGTAACCAAAGCTTCATTCGCCACCATCAAAACTATGCCAACAAAGGGTGAGTTAAGATCATTCATGAGTAAACATCAAGGGCATAGTTACCCACCATAAATATATCATCCAATACAGTACCCGTAGTTCTCATGAAACAAGAAAGGTATCTCAATGAAATCAATGAATCATAAAAATAAGGAGTTCCCCATGCCCAAGGGCCTGTGTTAATTATTCTAACCCTAGCAATAGATAAAACAATTCCTAGTAATTTTCCTTGTTTAAATTAATTTTCAGCTCATTGATTATTTTATACTTGCTGAGATCTATCAATAGAAATAAATAGTGGAAGCAATGTAGGAAACAGATAAAAAACACATGCACATTTTTCTGCCCTTCAAAATCAACTTTTCATTAAAATATTCCAAGGTTACAAGGGCTCCCTTCCAGGGAAAATGGCCTTGAGAAAAAATACATAGAAAACCTGGCAAAATATTCCCTCCAAAAGATGGATCTTCGCATGCAATATGCCTCGAGAGAATTCAGCAAAAACCAAAGAAAACCCATAAATCATTCTGCTCTCTGTTGCCCCGACTATCCTATTCGCATAGAATGATCAGTACGACTGTACGGATTTTGTACGAATGTACGGATTCCGTACGGTCTGTCTGTATGGATATACGATCTGTATGTTGTTATCACACAAACTCTAGCTGATGGATAATGAATGTCCCAACAGGGATGGTAGAGGGTGATCAGCTAGAATGGTGTAACCTGCAATAGCCAGGTCCTCCGTTCAGGGAACGGAAGTCACACCGGACAAGGCTACTGTCGCTTCAGACAAGGCACGTAGCCAAGTCAGGGGGGAGACCCCGCTCAACCAATGATGGTTGAGACTCAACAATCAGACACCCAACCCAAAAGATAAGCAAAGCAAGACATAAGGTGAATGCCTAAGTGTGAGATTTCTTCCAGCCTAGTGAAATCGAGATTCTGGATTGGAAAATATACTAAATGAGACGATCTCAGATCTGATTATAAGTGTTAAATGATGAATTCTTTAAAGATTAGAAGGCTGGAAACTAAATCAGAAAATTGAAATTGAGTAGAAGGGTGACTAAGAAAATCTGCCTATGGGGAATGAAGCTCACTATGACTACTCAAGCATGGCAGAAGTAAATTAAGTGATTAAAACACACCTTCTAGCAATTGTTAACTTGATTACTAGCTGATTTAGTACAAAAGAAATGCAAACCAGCAAGAAGTGAAGAGATGAAATGAAACTGCCCAAGACAATGGTTAAACAATGAGTTAAATGGATCTAGGGCAGCGAATAATTAGCGTTTATAATCACTTCCAGCAAATGATACTTGATTTCCTAAAGGTAAAATGGTGTTTTAAATCCAAATCTAAAGTACCCAGAAACCAAAAATTTACCCAACAGTGTGATTGGCTAGTTTGCCCAAGTGGGGCGAATTCAATGAAGGAATAGTGCCTGGTTAAGTGGGTAGATGGAGTCGGAATCAAATGAAATATGAGATATGGGGGTTTAAGCACATTTCATTAGTGGGTTTACAAGAAAACAAATTCTAACGGTGAAAAATTAAGTTTTGTATTTTTAGGGGTTTTTTATATGAATTTTCTGCTCAACACACACAATAAGATTTAAAATGCTAGAGACCAGCAAAGATAACCTACTTGAGAGTGAATAGACGGATGAGATTGCCGAAGACTAGCCCTCCAAACTCAATTGTTGAACAGCAGCGTGCTCCCTTTGGCGTTTTGGGCTCCCAATGACCAATTTCGCCCTAGGTACCTGCCACAAACAAGATCAAGTATGTGTATGCAGCAAATAATAAGAGAAACCAGCAGGTGAAAATGACTAAAAATGAAAGAAATTGAAAGGCACGAGGCAATAACAACTCCCTTTGTTGATACTCTGAAGAAAACAAGCAGTTGTGGGGTTCCCACTCCAAAAATTGCGCCCTTCTCCAGCTGTGCTCTTCACCTGCAAATCGTTGGCCAAGGAAATGATGGAAACAATACACTAACAACTCAACAAGGCCAAGGAAAGCTAGATATCAGTCAAGCAACACACATCCATCCATAAACTCTCAAGAAACTGTGGAAGAATGGCTCTATATCATCAAAAACTCAAGTGTACAAATGTGCCAAGAGAGGCAACAATGGAGTGAGTGCCTTCTCTTATAGAGAAAGGCCACTCTCAAAACCTATTTCTCCCCAAAATGGAGGGCTAGGATCAATCCCCATCAAGCTAAAACGAATGGTGGAGATCTCTCCTCATGGGGGTGCGAATTGCCCAAGGATAGCGCACTAGTGGATGGGGATCCCTTGTAGGGCCCATATAAACATCAAATACAATGCTAGGGGGTGTCTATAATGGTGTTTTAGCCCCCTAGCTAATACATGATGGCCCCACATGCCAACATTACATCAAAATCGAATTACCCAAGTGGAGAAAAATGCCTCCCCATGGACAATTCGTCCAACCTATTGCGCTAGGCAAGAGAGGGCCCCACTTTACATAATACCATGTCAAGACATTACCAATTTACCTTAGGAATCACCCTTTTATTTGCCAGCCATTGATTTTTACCCTTTGCTATAGTTGCCTTTGTTAATTTTTGATTTTCCATGTATTTTATTGCTGGTTTATATTGCTGAAGATGTAATTTGGGATTTTGACCCACCTAAAGTGCCCGGATTTCCGAACCGTCTGCTGCAATGTGATTGTGGACCCCAAAAATAGTAGGAATGACCACACGAACGACCCTGATCCCTCACTTAGGCATTATTTGCCCAAAATCCATGATTTTTAATTAAAACAGGTCATTAATGACGAATAATAATTAAAAATCTCACAAATGCCTCGATCTTTTTGCATTCTGTCACTTGGAGGCTAATATGGGTCCCCTGTAGATAATAATTGACCAAAATCGAAATTCCGGTCGCAACATTTTTCGGGCCCATTTTTGGCCTGGTCAACCTAGTTTGACCAAGTCAAATCTGGTCAACAATGGTGCTAGCTGAATACCTATATGCAATCATGAAGTGAAAGGCTTCCTTATACAAGTTAGTACATTACTAAACAATATGACAATAATATGGTGATAAAAAATTGTATTAAATCTCAGAAAAATACAAGGTCCCAAGTGAGGTGGGCCCACCACATCCAAAAGACTCGACTGCTATGCACAACCTATAGACTTGACCACCTAGCTGACTTTGGGTGATGTGGAATACATGGTGAAGGATGAGGGATGACAAGGATAAAGATCATGTGACCTTTCAGATGACTCGGGAAAGTAGGGTCCACTGAGATAAGTATACCATGACAAAACACGGGGAAGGGCGGTGCCTCACAAATGGGTACAGTGCAGGGAAACCGCCACTGGTCATCTAACAAGTATCATCCGTGCCCGAAGACTTTGTGAGGTTCTTTTCTAGAGCCGCCAAACTGGGTGTCCGGCAAACCGTAACTTGAGACTCTAGGGGACAATCTTGAGCTTGTCCCTTGCTCCCTCTCACCTCCTTGCCCCGCAGGACTAGGTGAGGAAATAACCACTACAAATGTTGACATGTACGGCTGACCTGTGTCCATGTTTGTTTACAAACACATTGCATGGATTTTACAATGAATTTCATACTTAGCCCTTTTCTGGCTAGATTTTACATTTACAAAAAGCCTTTCTGGCTTGCTTTACATTTCTTCATTTCTTCAATTTTCATCAAGGCCCTTTTGGGCTACATACATATCTCAATAGATATAATCATGGTGCTCATACTGCAAAGTAATGGGGGTGAGCAATACATGCTTCGATGACCAATGGGGAACACCCAAGGAGGCTACACAATCCTAACTGCATTGCAACATCGGGGGCAACCGACAGGAGCAAATCCCAGGTTTGAGAGTGCATCTCACACACTAAAGAGCTGAGGCACAATATACAGGGAATCATGGCATACTTAGAGATCAGTGGGGAAAGGGATCCTCAAGGTCACAAATCAGAATCCAAGTCGGGAAGGACTATCATGGATGAGTCGGATGGATGGAGAAGGTGAAGGTGGATCCAAAGTCAACTACCTAAGGGGGACTAAGTGACCAAGTCTATACCAAGAGTAGGGGTGTGACCCGGTGTGCATATACAAGGGCCTACTAGGAAGGGGTGGACTGACATCACCAAGGGCCCAATCATATATCATAACAATAGCTAGATCACCAAATCAATCATCATATGTAGAGTTAGTGTACTATCATGTATAAACAAGTCTAAGCAACAATCATGAGCAATATACATCAAATGCAATACCTGCCGCACCATATACCTGCTGCTGAGGCTGTCTCTGAACTGGATCTCTGCTGAATCCGGGCACAAATAGTAAACCAACAATACTCTGTGATAGTCTCAATCAAAGCAAGACTAGGCAACTGTCTCAATGGGCTCATATCAAAGCCTGGCATGGAAGGGTGTCCTTGCGGTAAATGCTAAGTAACATGTCTGCACCACTGTACAACCATCTGTCCCCTCTAATACATCTGCTTGGGGCAATCTGAACAAAACTGTGTGCCTCCTCTGAAGGCATTGGATCTCTGATTTGGAAAAAAAAAGTACCGTGTGGTCCTCGGCCACACAGTCTGCAGTATGGTAGCTCCAGCTAACATAGATGTGATAACATATGTATAGCTGCCTGGTTGGTTCTGTTACTCGGCCTTGCCTCTACTGGACTGGCACGGTCGCCTACTATTGTCTTTTCTCTCTCCTGACCAAGAACTAGAAATCAAGAAGTCCTCCTAATTTCCCACTCAATGCTTGAGTTTCTCTTTTGTGAGATGTGTGTCTTCTCCTCTCCCCTTGGCTGCCTTTTATTTTTTTGGGATGAACCGAAACCCTAACTCCAATGGCTAAGATTAGATCTCACTCACTTGAGATCGATGTTTGTGATTCATTTAATTAACTTAAATCACTAATTCCCAAAACTTAGGTGTTTCTCCAAATTGACCCCAATTAATTATAAAAAGGCATTCACTTTAATTAATAACTTGAATAAAGTGAATTTCCCAAATTCCTGAGAGGTAATAGTGACGATTCCCATGTGCAAGACACAAACCCATGGAAATACCTATCCAAGATACAAACATCAACACTCCCTCTTAGTGAGGAAGGTATTTTCCACCACTCCTAGCTTATCTTCGAAGAAGACAAACTTCTCTTTCACCAAGGGCTTGGTGAGAATGTTTGTAACTTGCTCGTCTGTGGAAATGTACTGGAGCTTGACTGCTCCCTTATGGACCCTATCTCAAATGAATAATACCTGATCTCAATATGCTTAGACCTGTCATGGAGCACTGAATTCTCAGAGAGTTTGATACAACTTTGATTATCGTAGTGGATCACTGTAGGCTCCAACTCCTGACCAAATAATCCTGTAAGCAATTTGTGAAACAAAAGTGCTTCACAACTCGCCATACTCACTGCCATATACTCTACCTCTACTGAACTAAGTGCTATGGAAGTCTGGTTCTTGTTGAACCAAGAAATCAGTGTTGAGCCCAATTTGAAGCAACACCCTAAGGTGCTTTTCTGATCAACTGCACTCCCTGCCCAATCTGAGTCTCAGTAACCCTGCAACTCCACTCCATCACCTCCAAGGTACCTCAATCCATACTCCACCATGCCCCTCAAATATCTAAGCACATGCTTCGCTGCTACCCATTGCACCTGCCTCGACTCCACCATCAACTGACTCAAGGTGTTCACAACAAAACATATATCTGTCCTGGTGTTGACCAAATACATCAAGGAACCTATCGACTGTCTGTCTACTCTGGGATCCACCCACTCTAAATATGAAGAGTCAATCTTCTTTAGGTTGGATACCATAGGTGTAGTCATCGGTCTACAATCCTCCATCTTGAATTTCTTTAGGATCTCAATTATGTACTTCCCTTGTCCAAGGATTATGTGATCCGATCTCTACCATACCTCTAACCCCAAGAATTAATGCATCAAACCTATGTCCTTCATCTCAAACTGCATAGCCAAATCGGCCTTACACCCTGCTATAAACTCCTCTGCACTTGTGAGAAATAAATCATCCATGTACAACACCAAGATGAGTGGATCAGATCCAACAAGTATGAAGTACAATTTGGGATCTGCCTCACCCTTGGTGAAGCTCATGCTCTACAAATATCAGTCAATCCTGGCATACCATGCCTTGGGTGCTTGCTTCAGTTTGTACAAATCTTTCTTAAGCCTGCACGCATGGGATTTCCTCCCATGTACCTCAAAGAGTTGAGGTTTCTCTATGTATACTTCCTCCTCAATGATCCCATTGAGGAAGGATGTCCTCATGTCCTTCTGGTGAATCCTCCACCTCATGACTGAGGCAATGTTTTAGAACTCGGACTCAAACTCAAAATCGATCGAGGGTCAACTCAGACTTGGACTCGAAATCGATAGAGGGTCAACTCAGACTTGGACTTAGAATTGATAATGAATCGATAATGACTCGGCCAATTTGAATTTAATGACTTGGTTTACTAAAAAACACATAAAATATTTAAATTTTAAAGATTCTAATCCATGATTCCAAAGCATTAGAGACAAAATATCCAAAGTCTGCTCATGTATATACCATATAAGGGTGAATATATCAAAATGGCATGAAGTGTACTGAGCAATACATATCTGGAAGACTAGAACAAAATGAAAATACATAATCAATGAGGCCTAAATGGTCTGTAGAGTGACATTCCAAAAACAACATGATATGATCTCTCTTAACACTCAACACTCAACACTCGTGAGTTGTGACTCAACAGTTCTTTGGTCTCTCACAAAGGAAATGCCACAACAACCCTGTGGACCTATAGAATGACGCTGGTTGGAAACTTGGAGATGGAGTGCACTGTGCAGTTAGTAGACTCAACATTCAATACTAAAATGTTAATGCTTCTCTCAGGCCCAACTCTCACAGACTAATCGCTAATCACAGTCCACGGGACCACGACTCCACAGATTCACAGTTTGACACTTATTGTTGATGTTTGTAGCATTGGACAAGTACTTCCACAGTGGTTTGTGTCTTACATGTGGAAGTCGTCATTAATACCTCTCAGGTACTTAGGAAATTCCCTTTAATTAAAGGAATTATTAAAGTGTATACCTTTTTATAAGTGATTGGGGTTAATTTGGAGAAATGCCTAAGTATTGGGCATTGGTGATTTAAATTAATTAAATGAATCGCAATTGTTGATCTCAAGAGTGAGATCTAATCTCAACCATTGGAGTTAGGGTTTTGGTTCATCACAAAAGTATAAATGGCAGCTAAGGGGAGAGGAGAAAGACACAAGAGAGACTCAAGCATTGAGTGGAAATTAGGAGAAGGACTTTCTTATTTAAAGTCTCTTGGGTAAGGATGAAGAAGGAATTTCATCCAAGAGTGGAAAGATGAAGGAGTTTTTTATTTTGAGGCCAAGGAGAGAAAAGACAACAATCAGGGAGTAGCAGGCAGCCATACCAGTTCGACAGAGGTGAAACTGGGCAGAGAAAAACATGCAGAAAAGTTGTAGGTACAGCCGTACGAAACAGGATGTACATATTCCATACAACCGTACAAACAGGCCGTACGGAATGTATACAGTTGTATGGATCTGTCTGCATAGGTCCGCACAGTATGGATCTATACAACCATACAGATAGGGCAACAGGCAAGGTGCAGACAAAATTTTCTTTTTTTCTGGGTTTTTCTCAATTTTCTCTAAAGACTTTCGAGGTAGATTTGCAGAGGAAGTTGTTCTTCTGAAGGGCAGATTTTGCTAGGTTTTCCGTGTATTTTTCAGGGTCATTTTCCAGTAAGGGAGCCCTTGTAAGCTTGGAATTTATTTAATGAAAAGTTGATTTTGAAGGGCATAAATTGGTGCATGTATTTGTGATTTGTTTCCTATTTTGCTTTGAATAATTTTTTGTTAATAGATATCAACAGTATAATTTAATTAGTGAGCTGTTAAAGTAATTTTCAGCAAGTGAAAATCAGTAGGATTTATTTTATCTAGGCCTGAGATCAGAAAAATTAACATGGTATCAGAGTAGAGACTCAGAGAGGGAGCACATCTGAAATATATTGTAGTAGATCTAGAAGATCTGAGTGACAAACAAGCAGATCTAGTGCAGACCTGGGGTTTATAACAATAGATCTTGGTGGGTTCTTGAAGGACAAAGCACAAGACAGTTATTTGTGGTAGATCTAGTTATGGAAACAATCAGTCTCAAGTTTGAAGACAGGTTAGATGGGGCATCTAACTTCTTGGCATGGAAGGAAAGAGTAGTCTTGTTGTTGAAGGAGCATGATCTTTGGGGGATTGTGGAGAAGGCAGTTACCAAACAACATATCCAACTGATTTGGAAACCTATGATAAAAAGGAGAATAAGGCCCAGAGAGCGATCCTAGATGCTGTGAAAGATCACTTGATTCCTCATGTAGCAAAGAAGACAATGGTCGATGCAATGTACAAAGCTCCAGTGGACTTATTCCAAAGTGACAACATGAATAGGAAGTTGATCTTGAGACGCAAGATCAAAGATGTCCAGGTGTTGAAGATTGATAATGCTACCTGTTACCTCATGAGGATTACCCAGATTCGTGATCAAATTGCAGTTGCTGGAGAGATGGTTCTTGATGCGGAACTCGTGAATGTGGCATTGAATGGCTTCCCTAAGTCTTGGGATCAATTTGTTAAGGGAGTTGTAGCTCGAGAAAATATTCCAGATTGACATAGGCTTTGGGATGATTGCATCCAGGAAGAGACTCGAGAGGTGTCTAAAGCATACAAGCAAGAACATGAGGAGGAGGAGGAGAACCTGGCTCTTGTTAGTAAGGCACGGAGAAGCAAAGGACTAGGTTCCAAGGGTAACAACAAGGGAGCATCCTCACAATAAGGGAAGAAAGACTTGAGTAAATTCAAGTGCTTTACTTGCCACAACAATGGGAAATATGCATATCAGTGTCTAGAGAAGAAGTACAAAACAACATCAACAAAGACGCAGATGTTGGTAGTACAGCTGCCGTTACACCAAAACCTGCAGGTGATTGGTAAACTCACCACCGCCAGATTTCAAGGATCCATGAGAGGCGATTAGTCCCTTGTCACGATACACCGGGGAGCACTGACTACTTGCAATTTCGTGCAACAATCTCCCCCTCAGTGTGAGCTGAGTGTGTATCGAACTCGTGACCTCTAGCTCTGATATCAATTATTGGTAGTACGGCTACCGTTACACCAAAACCTGCAGGTGATTGGTAAACTCACCACCGCCAGATTTCAAGGATCCACGAGAGGCGATTAGTCCCTTGTCACGATACACCGGGGAGCGCTGACTACTTGCAATTTCGTGCAACAGCAGATGGATGAGTTTGTAGTGAAGTTTGAGAAGGACTTCTCACTAGTCTCCTGTCTCACCACCAACATCGACAAAAGGAGTGTTTGGTACTTGGATAGTGGTGCATTGCATCACATGACTGAAGCACGGGAGCTTTTCAGCAGTCTAACGGAGAAGGACTCAGAGACCCATGTAGAGCTTGGTGATGATGCCAAGTATGTATTAAAGGGGGTGGGAACTATTTGGTTCTCGCTTGAGTCAGGAGGTTTGTTGGAGGCCTAGGAGGTGCTTTGGGTGCCAAAGTTGAAGAAGAATTTGCCCTCATTATTAGTTTTGGAGGATGAAGGTTTTGCCATAACAATCAAGAAAGGGCAAGTACTCATACGTTTAGAGGGATCTATCCCTGATACAAAAGTCATCATTGGGTTTAGAGAGGCCAAGCTATACAGGTTGAAGGGAAAGCATGTAGGTGGATCGAAGGGGATCTTGGATCATGGATTAGTGACAGAGGATGAGGAGCAGGAGGCTCTGAAGGGTGAGCAAAGTTCACATACTTCCAGTGTGGGGAGTCAACCTTTAGATGGGAAGAGGGAGTTAGCCCCTTCCAACTTTGGCAGAAGACTTAGTTGGTATGAACTGACATTGAGGGATGCTCAGGAGCAAATTGAGGCTCCTAAGAGCACGGTCCGGGAGAGCAGGCCTCCGAAGATTCGTATGGCACTCATGAGTATCGTCATTGATGATGAGCCTTCAAGTTTTGAGGAAGCAAGAGATTAGCAGGTATGGCAGGATGATATGGTGCAGAGTGATATACAAGATATTGTACCAGGATTGGAGGAAGAACTAGTTCCAAGCGGCTCTTCCAAAAGTACCTTCCTCGCTAAGAGGGAGTGTTGATGTTTGTAGCATTAGATAGGTACTTCCACAGTGGTTTGTATCTTAGATGTGGAAGTCATCATTAATACCTCTCAAGTGCTTAGGAAATTCACTTTAATTAAAGGAATTATTAAAGTGAATTCCTTTTTATAAGTAATTGAGGTTAATTTGGAGCAATGCCTAAGTATTGGGCATTAGTAATTCAAATTAATTAAATGAATCACAACCGTTGATCTTAAGAGAATGAGATCTTATCTTAGACATTGGAGTTTGGGTTTTGATTCATCCCAAAAGTATAAAAGGCAGCTAAGGGGAGATAAGAAAGACACAAGAGAGACTCAAGCATTGAGTGAAAATTAGGAAGACTTTATGATTTAGAGTCTCTTAGGTAAGGGTGAAGAAAGAATTTCATTCAGGAGTGGAAAGAAGGAGTTTATGATTTCTAGGTCAAGGAGAGAAAAGATAGCAATCTGAGAGCAATAGGCAGCTATACTAGTCCACAAAGGTGTAGCTGGGCAGAGAAAAACAAGCAGAAAAGTTGCAAGTCCAACTGTATGGATTTAGTATAACGGTATGGATTCCATACAGCCGTATGGATTCCATGCAGTCGTACAGAACATGTAGTACGGATTCCATATAATCGTATGGACAAACTGTATGGAATCTGTATAGGCGTACAGATATGTTCGTACAAACCCATATAATACGAATCTGTATAGTCCACACAACTGTATGGACATGGTAGCAGGTAGGGTGCATACATACATTTTTTTCTAGGTTTTCTCTAAAGATTTTCGGGGCAGATTTGGAGAGGTAGTTGGTCTTCTAAAGGGCATATTTTTCTAGGTTTGCTATGTATTTTTTAGGGCCATTTTCCCAGTAAGGGAGCCTTTGTAAGCTTGGTATTTATTTAATGAAAAGCTGATTTTGAAGCGCAAAAATTTGTGCATGTATTTGTGATTTGTTTCCTATTTTACTTCCGCTGTAATTTTTTGTTAATGGATCTCAACAAAATAATTTAATCAGTGAGTTGTTAAAGTAATTTTCAGTAAGTGAAAATCACTAGGAATTATTTTATCTAAGCTTGAGATAAAAAACCTAACACTTATGCGGCAACCGACTGTCATGATTCGAGTATGAATCCTTATGATGGCAAATAGAGAGGGGGGCAGTTGTCTTATAGGTCTAGGGTTAGGGTAGATTAGAAATAATTAAAATATGAAATTTAAGTGTTATTCTTACTCCACACCGCACGAACCCTCACATGCCAGCTGCAGAACAACTCAATCGAGTCAAGTTGTAACTCGGGCAAGTTGGTCGGTTAGGTACTAAACCGACCGAGTTGGACACCGACTCGGTCAATTTAGTATTGAATCGGTCACTTGACCTGAGTTATGACTCAACTCGGCTCGGTTTGGGATCAACTCAGTCAACTTGGTAGACTCTAAGTTAGAGTCACCTGATTTTTAAAACACTGGACTGAGGCAATAGATATCACAACCCGAATGAAAGCATACCTCGTGACTGAAGCAAATGTCTCCTCATAGTCCAATCCCTCTCTCTGAGAGAACCCTCTCGCCACAAACCTTGCCTTGAACTTCTCTATGTTTCCATCTACAACATGCTTGATCTTGAAGAGCCACTTGGAAGTCACCACAGACTTCCCCTCCGGTCTAGGCACGATGTCCGCACATCATTCTTCATGATGGAGTTGTACTCCACCATGGCATCCCTCCAAACCTACTGGTCGATTGCTTCCTCATAACTGGAAGGCTCAGAATCAATGTTCCTGCTCATCATTGCCATATAGTTCGTAAACTTCCTCGGAGGCCTACTTTTCATGAACGATCTCTTAGGAGCCTCAACATGCTCCCGAGCATCTCTCAATGTCTGCTCAAACCATTTGGGCCTCCTAATAGAAATAGAAGGATCTAACTCCTCCTCATCACCTAAGGTTGACTCCTTGAACTAGAAGTCTATTAACTTTGTTCTATCTTCGGAGCCTCATGCTTCTCGTCCTCTGCCACTGGAGGCAACTCATGAGACTTCTTAGATGCTCAGTTCTCCTTGAACTTAACATCTTGGCTGACCACTGCCTTCTGTTGTGCTAGCATGAAGATCCTGTAAGCCTGAAAGGTCTCGTTGTACCCCACAAACACACCCTTCTCTCCTGAAGGCTCAAGCTTCCTCCTCTTCTCCTTAGGTACATGGATATGGATTGGACAACCAAAATCCTCAAATGTTCGATCTCTGGCTTCACTCCTGTTAATGCCTCCTCGGGGGTCTTGTCCTCCAATACCCTGTGAGGACTTTTGTTCTGCAAATAGATTGCTATGTTACATGCCTCTGCCCAAAGAAACATAGGCAGTCCTTGATCATGAGTCATGACTCATAGCCTTTGCAGTATTGATGATGGACCGGTTCTTTCTCTCTGCAACCCCATTCTACTGAGGGTTGTTTGAGATTGTCTTCTCCCTCTTGATCCTTGCCTCCTTGTAGAAATCCTTGAAGTCATTGGAGGTGTACTCTCCCCCATTATTTGACCTCAAGACCTTGATCTTCTTTCCTGTCAAGTTCTCCACATGAGCCTTGAACTCTCAGAACCGATCGAAGACCTCATCCTTGGTCTTCATGAAATAGATCTAGGTTTTCTAGGAAAAGTCATCAATGAACATCGCGTAGTATGATGCTCCTTGCATCGATACTATAGAGTCATAGACATAGGCCCACATACAAGATGGAGTCCCTTAGGGGTGACGCCCTAGGAGACCCACTTCGGGCTAGGACTAAATATAAAAACCTAGAAATCTTTCGCCAAGATACCACATTATTGAAGCTAGAGAATTTTTAGAAATTTTAGTAATTAGGGTTTAAATGAGATTTTAGCTTAGACCAATGGATAAATTAATAGAACTAAGGAAAATCAAATGCAATCACTTGATGTCCGTAGATAAATGCCGTATGGTAAAGACTAGCCCCAACAAGATCAAATGAAGGGCTTGTGTACCCACGTCCAGAGAACCAAGTGCACCCCACCTAACCTGCATAGCCGAGGAAAGATCAGTCAGTAATGCAAATAGATGAGTGATAAAACAATGAAAGATAAGATAAACGATGAGTAAATGGTCAATGACAAATTCACTCCCTGTTTAAACCCCCGATCCGAGAGAGAGAAGCAAGGCAAGCTCCCTCTGCGAGTGCACTCCTCTCCAAATCGGCTTCCCTGCTGCAAATCAAAGATGGATCTGCGAAGAATACAAAAGGTACAACAAATATTTAACAGTGCAAGAGAAGACTAGCATTCAGTCACCACATCTCGCATTCAATCATGGGCACAAGAATTTGATCACAATAGCTTTCTTTATTTCTAGTAATTCAGAGCCAAAAGTCCGTTTACAATGAGGGGTTCTTGTTGCCGCCTGGTTCCACACCTGGGAAAACGCGACAGAAGTCTTCAAGCCGTTGGTGTGGCCTTGAGGGCAAGCCAGAGTCAAGTGTTGTCACCTGAAACTCGACTCCTCCGTCTAGGCTTACTCCTAGCGAAGGCAAGGGGCGTGGACCCTAAAAGAGTGAAAAATAAACTAAGGTGTCTAATCTATGAAAGACAAAACATCTAATCTAGGAGTTATAATATTTTTATAAACCAAGATCAATGTAGCATATATATAAAGCAAATATCATTCATCAACATCATTGTCGTTTTAAAACATCCATCATCATTGAAATATAACAAGATAGACCAGTGCTGATAAATGGACTCACAAAAGTGCTTGAATTGAAAAGACAATGTTGTGCAATTCGTTCTTGGTTTATTTTATTATTAATGTGGTAATGATCTTTTTTATTAAAGGCTGGGGGATTCCCGATATACCAAAAGGTATAGGGAATATGTCCGAAATTCAGCTGTGTGGTTTCTCACTCAGACATGTGGGCTGGATTGGAGTCCCAAGGAGGTGTTCAGATGCTATACCAAACGAGGGTATAGCCTAACGGTTTCCAGGAGGTCGCTATCTAGGGTTTTTCCACGCCCTTTGAGAAATTTTCCCACAACAGAAGAATGAACGTTTGTGTCGGATTTTCACAAATAGTTGGTTTATTTGGGATGTGTTAGAACCTATTACTAGTCACTCATCCCTTTCTGATGTGTGCCAGCATGTTCAGACTATGCTGCAGTGGCCACAGAGCATACGGGGAAGAGCCTTGGAAATTTTAAGTTTTTTAGAACCAGTATTTTACTTTTTTAGGCCCCAAGAGTCTCTTTTCAGGCCGGTACTCGGGCAAGCCCTTGTCTTGAAACCTTACTTTGGGAAAGCAAGGGGGTGTTTTGGATTTGTAAAAAAATGGAAAAAGCTAGGTCCTGAGTGAACTTGTGGCCCGCCAATGGAATAGACGAACGAGGTTAGTTTTAATTCTAGTTAATTTTATTAAAGTACTGAAAAACAAATCTAAGCTAAAAAAATGCACGCCACGAAAATGAGTCGACACAGTTTTCCCCTTGGGGGGATTGGGTGTGGGTGCTTGGTTAGCCCACTTGCTCTCGTTTAATACGTCTTTACAATGCAATAGAAGTGCCCTAGTCTTTTTATATGACTTAGTGGCTTACAAAAATGGAGAGAAAAAAGTATCCGGTTTGAAAAATAAGGTTCTAGGTGCTCCGGATGGCCTGAATCTTCAATTTTTGGCCAGCATCTCCTCCTACCTATTCATCAAATGCTACAAACCAGCAAGCAAACATTAGTAAAAGATGCCCAAAAACACTTTAAGAGTGTATTTGGGACACCAGCTAAAAACCCAAAAAATTTCTAAGTAAAAATCTAAGTTAAAAAACGGAAAAGTAACTAAGTGAGACAAGTTGTGAGGCTTGTCTCCTTATGATCTTTGCAGACTTAAGGGGCTGCAAATTCTAAGCTCTTAAATCAACCAAGTAAACATTAAAGTTCAGATCTAAGCACAACTTTTCAAACTTTTGAAATTTGACAATTTTTTAACAAGTTAAGAAAAATAAAATGCTTGATAAACAAAGAGATCTAATCTATGAAAGATGAATACTTTGTAAATAAAATAGACTAGATTTCTTAAAAGTAACTTCTGATCTACTTAAGAGGATAAATATCAGAATGTAAATAAAAAATACTTTTTTCAAAAGTAACCAGTAACCAAAGATTATAAAAAGTAGAAAGAGAAAGAGATGGAGAGTATTTTTTATCAATTTTTTCTTGAAGAAGCTTTGGATCCTTCCTGGTGGTGAGCTGAGGGACTGTGTCTGCAAAATGAGTTAGAGTAATGAAAAAAACAAACAAGATCTTCCACCCATCTTACTTGAAGCAACCTACAAATCACATCAACTTGAAATGGAATGATCAAATCTAGAAAAACACATATGAGAAATCAAAGAAAATGCTCATAAACAAATGACACATTTAAATTAGATCTTTACACATGCATAGATAAAAGACTAAATAATAAACAAATTATCTAATCCTCCTTATAAATCAATACTGATCCTTCACAAAGCTAGATTTGATGCAAAGAGAGACAAACAACCCAAATACAAGTTACCTCAATAAAGCTCAAAACATTCATCCACTCATGAAATGCCCAACACCAAGCATGACCTCCAAAGTCTCTTATTTTATTAATAAAAAACACAAGTACAAAATAATGGCATGCTCCAACTCTAACTAGAGCACAATGGAGAGAGCTTGCCAATTTATAGAAAAACCTCCAAGAGATGGGCGCATTGGGTGAGAAGAGGATGGGGGAATGGATGGAGTAACTTGTGTCATTGATGGGGCTGCCTCATTCCTCTTAACGTGCTGCCCAAACCAGCCCCAAATGTGCCCACCAGTCAGCACACAATCAGCTGCAAACAACCGTGAAATGGGGGACCCATTCCATTGGGAAATGCGCCCACCACTTGTGGGGAGTTAATCGCACAAAATGGGATGCCCATACGTCATGAAATTCAGCCCCTAACACTCCTCAAATAGTGCTGATATGAATCAGACCTTTAATCACTCAAAAACAATTTAATTTTTTTATGAGTTTTTTGAGTTTTTTTTTTATTTTTTCTCACTATTTTTCACTTTTTTTGATTTTTTAGCCATAAGTGAAAATTAAATGCCTCAACCCCTATAGAAAGTGGGTTTTGGGGTAAGGTGGGTGCTATGAGTTAGAAAACAAGCACCCCCAAGGAAAAAAAGTCTCCTAGACCACACTTTTATGCCAATTACAATTTTTTTTATTAAACCATTAAAAATGGCTCAATTACGGAAAAAACTTTTTTCGTCGGAAATAAAAAAAAAACCTAGGGGGACCTAGCACATGTCCATACGACTCAAAATTAATGTCTAGCATGTTCATATACATTGACCCATGGACTTTAATAACCCCCTAAGGCCCGTTAACCTCACCAGGCATTCCAGCTTTGGAGGAGCAGGAGAAAAACTCAAAAATTATGTTATGCAAAAATGCAAGACATAATTAATAAGTGAAAAAACTCCTTGGAATACCCGACTTAGTCAAAAAGTCCTAGGGAACCAAGTCCTTTACAAAAATACCATGCGAGTACATTTTATTACAAACCCCGCAGGGCATGGACATGTGAAGAAAACATTAAAAAAGGGGCCCCTATAAAGGCCTGATGGACATCAAATCACTGAAAATGAACATGTAACATGTTCAACTTTGCCCGCTCACTTGATAGTCCAACTAAGTACAACTTAGCTGGTAACAGTTCTCTCTCTTAAATAGAATCGAGAGAGACCAAAACCCTAACCACTTTTTTAGATGAGTGGTTGAGGTCCAAAGATAATACAATGAGATCAACGACTAATATTAGCCAGCTACCATATACATGGATCATTAAAAAAGAGAGGGACGTGTTCCCTCAATGACGCCCTAGAGGGACGTATGACATAACATGTGACCGGGAACAACAACATATCATCATGTTGGGGTGGCTAGGAGGTAATAACATCTTCACTAGACCAAGCCCCATATACAATAAGTACAAGATACATCATAAAGTGACTAAAGTCACTAGGACGTGTGTCCCCAATACATAAGAAGATGCCCTCATGAGATGACTAGGAGGACGTGTGGACCCCACTGAAGATGAAGACCATTCCAGAAGGTGTAGAATGCATCAAAACAAGTCTTGAATCAAACCCCATGCCATTTCCTTGCCTCACTAAACCAAATCGACTTCTTTGCTAGCCATTTCTTCCATTTTTTAACTGCTGGAACATCACCTGAAAGTACAAAAATTACTGTAACTCATTGCCAATTGCTCTGGGCACCCATCTGACTGCACCAATGTGTCTGGGGATATGGGAATATAGTAAAAACAAGTGGCTGCACCCCATATCTCCTTTGTAGCGCCCTAGGAGAAATAAAACGATCTCTGCAAGTGTTGTACAAGCCATTTTTATATGGCAATCTGCTGCAAAGTGATGAACTAACCATATCATTAGCTGTATGTGCCTGGAATCGAAAACTCAGTGTCCCAATGGATTCAGAAGGTCCATATCAAGTAGGAATGAGTAGTCATACACTATGTGACCATTAAGATAATCGTTTGTAAGCTCATCCATGCCCGAATAATAAAAATAATGGCCTGTGACTGTTGATAATAATAAAAATTTCACAAACCATCACATGAAACAACCGTCTAACGCATGAAACCATCTAATGGGTACCAAAGGACCATGAATAATCAACCTCGAACATGATCGGCCCAACTCATCCCAGAACCTGTTGTTGACTTGGTCAAACAGGGTTGACTAGGTCAAAACTGATCAAAATGATGACCCGGGCTAGAAATAGTTGATGCTTCAAGTGCAAATGGATAAGATATGCTCCCTTAAATATATTGATAGCGAGACTAAATTCTAAAGTGGCATTTAACATGTGATTACATATAAAAATCATTAATAACAAGTCTAGATTAAAGTGACTAATTACTTAAAAGAAGAACCTCAAATGTATACTCATTTATGGACGTGGCCATTTTGCTAGAAATGGGTGAAGGTGGAAGAAACAAGGCTGGGCTAAAGGGTATGGCTTAACAACTTCAACACTATGACCTCTTGGATAAAGGAATGAGGGAAGACCACCTACACATATGTTGGATAGAGAAACACAAAGGGGATGGAGATGTCTCACAAATGGGTGAGTGCTGAGACTGCTTCCAGTAGAATCTAGACAAGTAACCTTTATAGCAATTTGATTTACTGCCAGCTTTACACACTTTGAGATTTAACCTTTAATTCAACTTAAATATTTTCACTAGCTAGCCTCCAAGAGCAGGTGCCCTGAATAGCCTCGTGGGCTTCAGATAATGACTCGGTATGACCTCCATTGCCTGCCACCGTCCATAGGTGCGATGGAGTGACTACCCTATTGCCCTGTGGAGGCAAACGACCTTACATCATACAAAGGATGAGTGCTCGTCTCTTGGCCACTGACTAGCTATTATAGATATAGTGTTTAGCAACACTGTTTTTGCTGACTTAGCATCCTTTTAGATATGACATTTAAGTTTCAATGCTTTAGTGTTTAGCAACACTGTTGTTAGGCATACTTGGTTTCGAGGACTAAAGGATAACAATCACTGTGACAAGAATCACACACTCCAGAGTCGAGACACAAGGTAAACATGGAGTCTATCCAACACAGAGGCATAGGTGGGGGGAGTACTTGATATCACTAGCTAAGGTGTATGTCGAGATAAAATTAAGAATGGATCATAACGGATGAATGGGGAAAGTGACAGATGATGCCATGACTAGCAAAGGCCTTGGGTGGGAATGGCCAAGTCCATACTACTATGAGGGCATGACCAACGAGTATACACAAGAATCTATAATTTAAAGTAACTGAATCACCTCTACTCTAAACTGTCAATACGAGCCTCACAAAATATCGCTAAAGCATGACCACCCTATACCTAGTCAAGCTACCAAGATAAGTAAACGAGCATAATATGAAATATCCAAGTGCAAAAACCATATACCTGTTGGGTCATATACTTTTATCCACAATCTGAACCACTAAAAGGCACCGGAACACTGCTACTGTACAAACTGTTACCTCCTAATTTGTACATTAGGTGGATTTCTTGCGAGCCGCCAGAGTTGTGAACATTTACAATGTTCATCATCAGTGTTCAGAAGTTCACTAGGCCAATTTTTTGCCCTTTGTAAAGTTTGCATGTCTAGACCCCCTTGGGGGAATTGTAATAAGTTGGTCTAAGCGGTCATTTTGTAAAAGGCTTGGCCTACCTTAGGTTTGGTTATCTAGGGGATTAGCATCCAACCTTTGCTCATGTATTGCGTGATATTTTGTAATAAGATTTTGTTGAGACTTTGGAGGTCAATGAGGTGTGCAGGATCCATCACTGTGAAGTATGTCTTTGGTTGAGGTATAATTTTGTTTAGCTTTCATATACTTACTGTTTTGAATTTGTGGATTTGTTTAGCTAAGAAGGCCTCTGAGCCGAAGAAACATACATTCATAGTCTTTGAGTTGTTTTCTTTTAACATGTTAGTGAAAGGATAGGGAGTAGTATGCGTAATCAGTTCTACAATTACTCTTCATAATTTTTCATTACTTTATGTTTTCTAGATTTAATCCGTTTGTTCTTGTAAGTGTATGAGAGTTTTTGCAGGATTGAAGTTGATTTGGAAGCGCACCTAAGATGGATTTTCTTCCTCTCCAACAAGAAGAATATATTGATACACATGCTAACAAGTTGATTTTGCAGATCTTCATAAGCCTTCATAATCCTCAAGCTTGGGATAGGTTCCACTTTTCTCACCTTTTAAAGTCAAATCAAACTCTTTTTTCCCTATTTTTTGTTTATAGAAAGCAAGTAGATTTGAATTTAAAAGCTTCATTTCTAGAATTTATTTGCTTTATTACTAGATCTAAAAGAACTTCAAGATATTCATAAGTAAGATCTATTTTTTTTTTTACAACAACGGATAACGAGCTTTTATATTAAAAAAGAGGCGATATTACAAAAAGATGGGAAGACTGATCCCAAAATTGAAGAGATGTCATGAAATCTAGCTCTTCACTGTCCAGTCTTGTAAGATCATACATAAACCCTATTCTACGATAGCTGTAGACTCTAACATACTTGCCTAGAAGCAAACAACAGGAGAAATACATAACATAGAAGGAAACTTTGAACTAGCTGAACATCAGCTTCTACAAGCCTATCAAAAAGAGACTTATCACAGAGTTCTGAAATGACATAGAAGAGCGAAGAGGTCGAATTGAACTAAGATTTCCAGAAATAACAAGTTACTGGTGAGCATTCTTTTCCTTGTTCCCAGCCGCAGCTCTAGCTTTATCTTCAGCAATTCCTTGGAAGACATTGGTACTGTTCTTGATATCAACCCTTATGCCATCAATCTTAGCTTCTACAATTCTGAGACTGCTATGCAGAGACCTTATTTGGGTACTCAAATCCACCGAACAGGGGAAACCATTCTCAAACTTCCTAGCCGGAATGTCATAATACTCTTTCAGCTTGTTACTGCTGCTGCGAACCTCAGAATTCGTGATCTGAACAATAGTGAAGAGGTGGGAGATGGCTTTTTTGAGATCAGAGTTCTCTCCTCGAAGCCAACGGACTTGTGTTTCCAGCTCCTTCAGATGCAAATGGACCTCAGATGGCGGACTGTCCAGCCCATTTGGAGACCCCAAATTGTTGAGACCACTGCAATCACCTACAAAATGAGCCCAATTCCTGCCATTACTTGACTCTTCGTTTCTGGAATGACCATGAACACCATGCTGCACTGAGCCACAGAGTTTCTACCCCTGCACAACGTCGAGAGCTGAGACATCTTTGCAAACCAGCACCCCTGAATGGGCCGAGGACTGGAGATGTTTCCTACAGTGAATACATTGCAACGTATAGAGATTCAGACTGACATTGTCTTCTTCCATAATTAACCAGACCACAATAACCCAACTCTTAGCGCGAGAGAAAACCTGCAGAGTGACAGAGATATCACCCCTGAGCGAAATATATGTTGGGGATTCCTCGGTACATGGGCACCATAAA
The DNA here is from genome assembly GCA_027924585.1 of Larix kaempferi. NCBI lineage: Eukaryota > Viridiplantae > Streptophyta > Pinopsida > Pinales > Pinaceae > Larix > Larix kaempferi. The sequence continues at coordinate 106,423 of BSBM01001032.1, forward strand.
GTCCCGCATGTGAGACAGGTGGAATCGGCATGTGAAGGCCTCCAAGAGCTCCGAGAGGACACGAGCAAGGATCGAGGAGGGGTGAAGGATCCAAAAAGATCATACCATAACTGAAAATCGGAATTGAAATGGGGCTATAGTTCATAGGTTTATAACAATGGTTATTCCTTGCCAAGGAGAAACACCACATTAGAGCAATCTTGAGTTTCATCGTCGAACCTGGAAGGGGGCTTATGGAACCTAGGTGTTGACAAGATTTTGACCATCGCTGATCGAAATTCCACAGTCCAAACCAACACCTATGTTGGCCATGATGTCTGCTTTCTGGTTTTTATTCCTCAAGACGTGAAGAAAGTTGATAGAGTTGAAGTCTTTAGCTAGGTAAATGAAGAGATGATGGAGCTTGGAGACAGGTTTTTTTCGTTTTTTGGCCAAAGTTCTAGCTTGCCTTATTACCAACATTGAATCTCCGAAGGCCACAAGGTCCTTGATATCTTCATTCCTTGCGATTTCCATTCCTTTGATCAACGCGAGCCATTCCGCATCATTATTGGTCCTCTTACCAATTCCCCAAGCAAAATCTTTCACCTTGTTTCCCTCAGAGTCAAGAAGGACTCCTCCCGCACCTGCCAACCCAGATAAGTTAGATCTATTTCATACTAAGTACTTGCAGCAATTTTATTCAACATTTTTTCAAGTACTAGAGTGTAAATTTTTTAATGTATGTATATGTACTAATACATTAACAAATTTTTAGTGTTTGCTGGTTTTTCATGTTTATTTTACAGGAAAGCGAGGAAAAGAAGTTTTTTTGGAGCATAAACTCATAAAAAATCCATTTTCTTCAACCCCTTGCTCTCCCTCAGCTTTCCCTAAAGCTTAAAGTCTCTTGAATCTCGCAATTTTTGCGAATCAAGAGCGCTTTCTATCGGAGAGTTAATAAAGGTTGTAATAATTTTAACAAAAGAGCAAGTGGGATTACGACTCCCACACCCCTCTTCCCCCATTTGGGGGAAGCTTGTATTTGTCCCTTACTTGCTCATTGATTTTTGCATAGTTAGATCAATAACATGCTAGATTAGTTTCCATTTTGCAAAAGAATCAGTAAAGTAACTTGGAAGTTTTTCTTTTGCATTAAGTTGGTCTTTTCCGAATAGTTTACTTTTGTTCAAGTCTCTTGAAATTTTGCTTCTACAAAAAGACTCTTGAAATTCTTTTTTTCCGTAGAAGATTTGAAGTTACAAAAATTGCAAAAAGTTCAAAGTTTCCAAAATTTTTCCTTTTCACATGTTTAGTTAGTTTCAAGTTTTATCTTTACATCCTTTTTCTTTTGATAAGCTATTAAATTCCATCCTTTTCTTTTTGCTTAAAATCTCTTGAATCTCACTTTTAGTGGATCAAGAGTACTCTCTATCGAAGAGTTTTTATTGTTCTCAAAATCTCTTGAATCTCGCATTTGTGGATCAAGAGTGCTCTCTGTCGGAGAGTTTAACAATTTGAATTAACATTTTGCAAACACTGTGTATGCTCTACCCATCACAGGCTAGTCTGAGCTTTGGGATATAAAAACGGTTGTTTGCACTTCATAATTTTTTCACATTTAATTAATCCACTCATTCTAATAAAATCAAGTCCCTTTTTAACCAACGAAAATCCGGCGTTGCCTCGTTAGTGATCAAAAGTGGGGAAATTTTGACTAAGGAAGCGGGAACAACTGGGAGGCGACCTCAGAGCACAATTAGGCTACACCCTTGTTGGTGTAGTGTTGAACACTGTTCTCGAGACTCCATTCCAACCCACATGTCCTTCTACAAAGCCACTTAGATCACATTCCGGACATATTCCCTGTATCGCAAGGTATATCAGGAATCCCCTCATCCCACAATTAATCAACTCATCCCATAAAATACATAATAAAATAAACCAAGAGCACTCGCACAATGGTCCTCTCAGCATTTTAAACGAACAGTGACTCCATTAGCACTGGTCTTTCATCAAGAACAATATTTTGCAAGTCTTTGCTTTTATCTATCTTATAAATTGTTGTTTTATTATATCATGCTGTGGATGTGTCTTGATTAATTTGGTGAACAACTTGGTTTAAATTTGCATCAATTAAAAAACTCCTAAAAACATCCATTCCAACAACTCAAACATTAACTAAAAGCCTTAGAAACCTTTTCTTTTAGTAGGGTCTACCCCCCTTGGCTTCGTTAGGAGTTTGCCTAAACGGAGGAGTTGGGATCAAGTGACAGCACCTGACTCTTTGCTTGCCCCCAAGGCCACACCGAGCAACTTCAAAAGATTTTTGCTGTGCTTCCCCCTAGGTGTGCATCTTGGCGGCAACACAAACCATGGGCACTGTCATCATATCTGCTCTGAATGAAAGAGAATGGCTAACTCAGTCATCAAATCTGGGGTCATGAGGCTCAGTCTTGACTTGAGGTTGAAAATAGGTATGCTTTGGGTTCGCTTGTTGTTGTAAATGTAACTTCGGAAGATATTCATTTGTATTTTATATTTATTATTATTATTGTATTTTACTTGTACCTCCGACGGAGATGTTTTTCCTCCGTTCGGGGATGTCATTATTATGTTTGGTCATGCTAGGTCATTGAGGTAAAACCTCCATTGTAAGTCGGGGCAATAGCACCCAAAGAATAAATGTAAAAGGTATTATCAAGTCTCCCTAGGACAGGTCGGCCCAGTCAAGTTAGTCAAGCTGACCTAATTAGGAAAAAGGTCACCCAAACATAAAGTATAAATATAGAGCTTGCTCTTTCATTTGGACACATCTGTCACTCACTCAAGTTCGCATAAGCAGAGAGAGAAGACAAGTTTGCTGGAGGAGAAAGAGAGAGAGTTGTAGAAGACAATCTTATTTTTGGGTTTTCCATTTTGTGATATTGTATTAGTGACAAATCTATCTTTGAGGAAGTTGCGGGGTTTTCTCCTTTATGGTTTCCCCGAGGAAAATTATTGTGTCTATTGTGTTTTGATGTGCTTGTCTTTCTTTCAGTTAAAGATCCTAGTTAAATTGAATTAAAGTGCAAACTCTAACATGGTTTCAGAGCCAATCTGAAAAGAAGTCATTGTGCAGCAGCGGGAAACTAGGGCTTCTTAGTTCAAGGTCTTCTCTCCATAGATCATCAAGAAAAGAAGGCTAGGATAACTCGCCCTAAGAGGGCGAATCTTTTGGAGGAAGCAAAATCGAATTTGGAGAATTTTCATTTTTGACCTAGTCACTGGTGCCGAGAAAAAGTAGGGCTTCTTGTTCTGGGCACTTTCCTCCACAGATCAACCTGAAAAGGAGGTCAATTCAACTTGCCCTAGGAGGGCGCATCTTCCTGTGAAAGCAGAATTCAAAACCGAGAATTTTCATTTTTGGCCCTATCACTGCTGTCGAGGGGAAAACTAGGGCATCCGTTATTTTGCAATTCTGTCCATAGATTTGGGAAAATGAGTACATTTCTCAATTCGCCTTGAGGATGCGCATCTTTCTATCTAATAGAAATTCAAAATTCCAAGTTTGGAAAATTAAGGTTTCTTTGATAAACCCTAGGTCAGCCAGCTCCAGAACCAGGTTGGGCATCTCAAATTGGTAAGATCTAAATCTTTGCTATTTCCATTTGAGGTTCTCATTTCAAAATGACTAATCACACCAAGCTTGAGGATAATCTTGAAGAGCTGACAACTTCCGAGCATGGAAGTATAGGATCTCTCTTGTCCTCGAAGAAAATGATTTGGACAAATATGTTAGTGAGGAGGTTCCAGCACCAGAGGGAGATGAAACAAAGGCTATCCACAAGAAGAACTTGATCAAGGCCAAGAGAATTATTGCAGACTCCATTAAAGATCATCTCATCCCTCATGTGTCATCCTTAAAGACACCCAAGGAGATGTTCGATGCTTTGACGAAGTTATTCGAAGGAAAGAACATAAATCGGAAGATGACATAAAGGAACCAGCTCAAGAATGTGAAGATCCTAAACTTAGAGACCATGCAATCTTACTTCACAAGGGTCTCTCAAATCAAGGAACAACTTGAAGCAGTTGAAGAAAAAGTAGAAGAAGGAGAGATTGTTATGACCACCTTGAATGGTCTCCCAAGATCATGGGACTCATTCATTCAAGGAATATGTTCCAGGAAGAAGTTGATCACCTTCGGCAGACTATGGGAAGAATGCACCCAAGAAGAAGCTCGACTAGTAGCAAGAGAAGAGAAGATGGGAGCTAATGATGACCAAGCACTAACTGTTCACACTAAGAAGAATCATAACAAGAGGGAGGACCATCATCACAAAAGATCCAAAAGGCTCAATAGGAATCATGGACCTAGAAGGGATCTCTCCAGTATCAGATGTTTCACATGTGATGAGAAGGGACATTACTCAAGAAATTGTCCCTAAAATCAAGGACCCTCCAAGAAATCCGACAAGAAGAGGCATCATGCTCACATAGCTGAAGATGGTGAACCAACAAGGAAAAGAACCAGAGAAGAAAGGGATGATTCTTCAAGTGATGAAGAATATGTATTATGATGAATAAAGAAGAAGGGACACATAGAGTCTACTCCAGTACAAAGAACAAATGATCTACAATACTTGCTCAACATTTCCGATCATAAGCAAGAAAGGCACGGGTCCTCAGAATCAGACGATGAAGTAGAGCACACTGTCAGAGACTCCAGGAGTTCCTACAAGGAAGCAAAGATCAAGAGGGAGTCCACCCAACAACCAAACAAAGATAATTATTTGAATTGTCATTTCTTGTATCTCTAATTACTTAAATGATATTGTTTAGTCGTGTACATACTTATGTTCCTAGATTTAGGATGTGTATTATGCATGTTAGAAAAGTTGCATTAATGAACGTAATACTGCTAATATACAAGTAATGGGTAAGTGGCCTATGGTACTGTACAACATTCCATTTCTACTTATCTAGAATGAAACCTCTTTGTTGACATGTTGGGAGTAGTGCACGCTCTTAATAATGTTTTGGTAGAGATGGAAGGCATCTAGAAAGTTACCATATGAATACGAGATATGGATGAATGTTGTGTTGAAGCATTAACTGAGATAGTTGCATGACTGTGTGACCTATGCATAAAAAATTGTTTTGAAAATTATGAAATGTTTCTAATCACGCAACTAAATTGACCTGTAGGAAAGATCGTGAGAAACTTGTGACGATGATTCAACTATGACAATTCAAGAAGATCATGAAGACCGCGACATGGAAAAACCACAAGAATTTGTAGATCCACCTTGTAAGAAGAAATCCCACAAAAGAAGACCAGCATGGGCACGAGAAGCAATACAAGATGCAGAGAATTATGGTGCTCCAGAAGGGATGCACAGAGAAAGCAAGAGACCCAGACCATACTCAAACCATGTGGCCCTGCCATGCGACATCATTGATAAAGAACCTTCCAACTATGAGGAAGCAACAGAGAAGAAGGAATGGAAGGATGCCATGATCGAGGAGTACCAGTTGATTATGAAGAATGATGTCTGGGAAATAGTTCCGAGACCAGAAGGGAAGTTTGTTGTGACTTCGAAGTGGATCTACAAGATCAAGCATGCTGTAGATGGTAGCATTGAAAAACACAAGGCAAGATTTGTGGGTCGTGGCTTCTCCCAGAAAGAAGGCATAGACTACGAGGAGACATTTGCACCTGTAGCAAGATACACTTCCATCAGATCTATACTTGCATTGGCTGCAGTAATGAAATGGAAGGTACACCAGATGGACGTCAAGACAACATTCTTGAATGGTGTAGTAGAAGAGGAAGTGTGCGTGGGGCAGCCACTGGGATTTGAGACACATGACAAACAGACTTGTTATCACACAACTTGTAGTTGCCCCTAGTGGTATCCCATCCGGGATGATAGAGGAGATGGACAACTAAAGAGGTGACCCAAGAGATGCCACAGTTCCCAATGCAAGCTGGGAGTCACGTCAACCGAGGCACTCTTCACTTTAGATCAAGATGAATCAAGACCAAGGGGGAGACCCTATAGCCAATCAAAAGAGATTAGGTCCAAACAAAGGTTTCTAGGGAAGTGTGAAAGATGAGTTACGGTCCACGGAAACCAATGCAAGGTTAGGTGGACATAGAAGTTTAAGTATGGTTGAAAGAGGCTTAAGGGATGATTTATGTTTCAACCAATGAATAGTTTAGGCCACATAATGAGATCAAATAACAAGATCTAGTACCATGAAATACACAAGTGGGTCCCAATGCCTTGGGATATGGAAATGGTTTAAATGGGACCCACAAAGTGAAGTTAAGGGTGCAAATGGTACCAAGGGTATGCAAGGAGTAGATCTAAGGATCTAAGATGAAATTAGAGATACCCACATATGGGATCTAGCACTTGACACTAATCCCAAGGAAGTGCGAATTGCCTTAGGTGGACTAGTGCTTTGTTATGGATGGGCAAATGGAGTCAAAAGGATGTCAAAGTGTAGATCGGGACACCTAAGATGCAAATCAAGGAGGCTCTTCAACATCAAGTGGATGTGATGGTTAGATCTTACTAGATCTAATGTTTCACTAAGTGACCCAAGTGGACAACAATCCCCAAAATGAGGAATGATACCCCCAAGGCAGTACTTCACAAGGTGATACACTAGATGTAGGTTTCAAGGTATGCTCTTTCCAAAACAAGTGGGATCTCAAACACCCAGTTTCTCTAAGTGGGACAACTCAAACCCCCAAGAAGTGTGATTTTGCCCAAGGAGGGCTAAATGCATGGAAAAGTGTGTCAAATCAAGTCCAAAAGCCACCAAAATTTAGATCCGGGTAGTTTAGGCAATTATCAATGTGGATCTTGAAAATCAAAGGCATCCAATGGCTAGATCTCCATAGATCTGAGATTGAAGATGCATCACCAAATTGACCCAAGTGGGGCACAACCCTCAAAATGAGGAATGGGGCCCACAAGGTGAAAATCAATGAAGTGAAGCACTAGGGGTAGGTTATCAAATGTGAGGATCATGAATCAAGTGGGATCTCACCTACCCATGTACTAGAACTAGCTTAACTCAAACACCCTAGGAGGGCGACTTTACCCAAGGAGGGCTAAGTGCCTTGAAAAGTGTGTCAAATGAAGCCCAATCCACACCAAACTATAGATCCGAATCGCCGTGGATACTATAGAGGTGGGTTTTCAATATCTTTTCAAAAACCAAGCTAGATCCAAGTAGATCTAAGAAAAACAAAAATGAGAGTTTTGATTTTAAGGGTTTGTTGACCAATGGAGAAGAAATTGATGGATCCAAGCACATACCTTGTAGAACTTACCTCAATTGCTTATGGCCACCTTGCAAATTGATAGAATTCTCCTATGTGTATATTCAAGGGTGAAATTTTGTTGCTCCAAGCCAAAACGTCCTCCTCCAAGATGCCAAATCGTCCTCCTCCTACAAGACAAGATCAAGAGAAACAAGCCAAGTAAGATGATTGTGAAAATGATGGAAAGATGTAATAGAAAGCATCAACTATGTCACAAAGATACAATAATGATACTCCTTGTCACCAAGATCAACCCAAGAGAAAATATGTGGATCCCTCCAACAATAATCCTCTTCAAATCGTCCTCCTCTCCACCAATTCGGCTTCCCTGCAAGAAAACAAGATGTAGCTCCAAAACCCACAATGATACATAGAAGAGATACTGTATACTCAAGATGCAAGAGAATCCACAAGACAAGAGAAATATGCTCCACAAAGAAGTGTTCTATTCCAATATTCTAGAGCTCCAAAGGTGAGCTATACAATACGGGGTCTCCTCCTTATATAGGATAATAAAGACCAAAACCCTAGATCTCAAAACCACTTTACAAAACATAAATATGAGTGGTTGAGATTAAAAGATCTCAATACATAATCAATGGCTAAGATGAGCCTAACAATATAACACATGGATCATTCAATACTAAGGTAACGTCATAGCTAGAATAAACTCATGGAGGGTGACGTTATCCTCTAGAGGGGGCAAAAGTACATGGGCCCACCTCATATGACTAGGACAGGACTCATGAAGCACATGGTGGGGCTAGGAGGCATCAATCCTTGCTAGCTCATCCCCATGGCACAATAATATAAAATAATATGTCCAAAATAATACAAATGATCAAATCTGTCCTCAAAATTTGTGAGAGACATGCAGTAAAAGGCCTCCTGTGGCCTCTGTGGACCCCACTGACTAATGAAAACTGGCTGGAAGATGGGGGGTTCATCCTGGAAGACCTCTGTGAAGACCAAGTGCCAAAACCTTGCCTCAATTGCCCAAATCGAATTCCTCAGTGACCCTTTTATTCCATTTTTAACCTGCCTCGGTAACTGTGAAAGTGCTGAAACTGCCTCCCAGGGCACCTGCGCTGTCAAACTGAGCCCACCAAGCTCTCCAGAAGGGGGATAGAATGGTAATATCAAGTGGTTGGACCACCCACTCCTCATACAACGCCCTAGGTGAACTGGCCTCTCATGGACCTTGCTGGTCAGGTTGGGAAATCAACCCCAAATTTGGTCAACACGTGGAAAATTGCATCTATCACTGTCAGAAGTGCCCGGAACTGAATGATAAGTGTCTCATTGGATCCAGAAGACCCAAATCTACTAAGAATGTGTACTCATACACCATGGGTTGCCCTGATGGGCTAACTGTAGGGTCCAACATATATGGACAGTGCATAATCTAATGATCTGAAGTAATAATAAAAACTGCTGAACTGCATCAATCACCATCTGAATCATATATCCATCATATAGCATCATCATCAAGAGTATGTGGGGCCATCAATCATCATCAATAAGCATACATGGCCCACATCATCACGGATCCCAAGAAATGACAATAGTCAAACTGGGTTTGACTAGGTCAATATACAACCAAGGATAAATCATATCAATAGATTAAGACATGTTCCTCTAATCATACTCACAACTTAACTTAAAGTATAAACATCATTTAGTGGCATTAATCATGTTTGCATATCCCATTGTTATTATTTTTATTACTTGCACAATAGCTTAAATGACAAACTCACCCATTGGACATGGTTTAACTGTTAGCTAAGGATGAAGGCTAGGAACAAGGCTGGGCAAAGGGGTGACTTGTCTAAACTCAACTAAAAGACACTTTGGACTGGAAAAAGGGGGAAGCTACACTCTGTGCTGGACAAATAACACGCGGAAGGGCTATGCCTCACAAATGGGTAAGTTGTTTAGAGAGTGCTTATTCAACTTAGGCATCATGTCTACATCAAGTTGATCCAAGTTCATTAGGATCATTCAATTTCATTTCATGGCCTTTTTGGCCTACATAACCCTTCGGATCTCAGGTGCGCTAAAAAGCACAACTAATTGCAGCTTGCATCCAGGGCATGTTGATATATATACAAGGTCAGCAATCGTTTAGATATAAAGTTTAAGAGCCATTGCTTTTTGGACCTTTCTTATACTCTTCGAGGAGTATTTTTAGCAGTTCATCGCTCTTGCCCTTTACTCACGTGTGTTCAAAAACACATTCTAGAGTTTATAGTTTCCGTGGGCGAATTTACATAAGTTTCCATAAGTAGTACACGAGCTTTCAGTTTTAGCCAACAACATCTCAAGTGACTAGGGGGAGTTTGTGCCAGTGCCAAACATCGGGACAACCAACCAGAATGATTTAGGCCTACAATCCAACTTACCAAAGGCAAGTTTTAGTCACCAACTTAGAGCTGAGACACAAAACAAACATGGATGCGATCCAAACACAGAGGTAGTAGAAAGGGAAGTCCTCAATATCAAAAAGTCAAGCCAGACAAGTCAAGGGTAAAATCCAAATAAGGAAGGCCATGAATGGATGGAGTCAAGTGAAAGTGGAGCCTAAGCTAGCAGACAAATGGTGTCAAGAAAGACCATATCTATGCAAGGTAGTAAACCAGTGAGTTTTGTCAAACAACCTAAATGTGCAAGTAAAATTTCCATTTTATAATTCATCATTAAGATAGTCCATTTTAAGTTTACAAAGTTTGCCACATCATGAATCATATACCAAGCTAATGCTGTGAACATGACTAAAGCAACAAGATAATAATCCACAATCAATGATCAGAAATCCATAGGTCATACAACATCATCATAAGAATAGTCATCATAAATCATTTGAAACACTGCTGCAATACATCTCTAGGCACTGAACTGAAATTGTATGGAATAAAGGGTCACATCAGTCATCAAATCTGAACTCTCGAGGCTTAGCCTTGGCACAAGGTCTAACATAAGTATGATAAAATGCACGGCTCTGATCATGAGTGATCTCAAAATATAAAGTCATCATAGCCAAGCTCTGAATAATCCAAGCTCTGAAATGTGCAGATATTTGCTAAGCAAGAATAGTAGCCCTGCTACTATGGTGTGATAACAAGACTCATGTGTTCAAGTTAAAGAAATCCTTGTACGGATTGAAGCAGGCACCTAGGACATGGTACGACAGGATGGACAACTTCCTGATGAGCTTAGGCTTTACCAAGAGTAAAGCAAATTCCAACCTTTACTTCAAGGTTGAAGACAGAAGACCAATGATACTTCTGCTATATGTAGATGACCTGTTCTTGACAGGTGAGGATGAGCTTATTGCAGATGCAAAGAAGAGGATTGCCACAGAGTTCGAGATGAAGGACCTAAGGATGATGCATTACTTCTTAGGCATGGAGGTGTGGCAGAGTGCAGATGGGATCTTCCTTGGTCAAGGAAAGTATGCAGTAGAGATTCTAAAGAGGTTCGAAATGATGGACTACAAGGCAATGGCCACACCAATGGCATCAAACTTGAAGCTTCCGTGTGATGCTTCATCAGAGACAGTTGATGCCACGATATATCGACAGATGATTGGTTCGTTGATGTTCCCGACGAACACGAGGCTAGACATATGCTTTGTTGTGAACAACTTGAGCCAGTTCCTGACGGATCCGAGACATGTTCACTTGATTGCTGCAAAGCATATATTGAGGTACCTGAAGGGTACAGTTGAGTATGGGCTCAAGTATGAGGCGAATCAGAAGATTAACTTGCATGGTTATGTTGATTCGGATTGGGTAGGAAGTGCCACAGATAGGAAGAGCACTTCAGGATGTTGCTTCAATGTGGGATCCGGTATGATCTCCTGGTTTAGCAGGAAGTAGTCATGCGGGCGCTGAGTACAGCCGAAGCAAAGTATGTTGCAGCTTGTTCGGCTAGTTGTGAGGCAGTATGGCTTCGAAAGCTACTGATAGATTTGTTTGATCTTGAGCTCGAGGCGACTTGTATCTTTTGTGACAACCAGAGTTGCGTGAAGTTGTCTGAGAACCCGGTGTTCCACGACAAGTCGAAGCATATTGAGATCAAGTATCACTATATCCGGGATATGGTGCAAAGAGGAGCAGTGAAGCTCCAGTATGTGGCGACAGACGAGTAGATAGCCGATACCAAGCTGTTAGCCAAAGTGAAGTTTGAATACTTCAGAGAGAGGCTTGGTGTTATCCAGATCAAGGTTCCTCGAAAGAGGGAGTGATGAAACTGGAAGACGCAGATGCACTAGAGCTGGTTCTCACATGGTGGAAGACGTAGGTGGTCCTTGGGAGTCGGGACGTAATGCAGAAGACAATCTTATTTTTGGGTTTTCCATTTTGTGATATTGTATTAGTGATGAATCTATCTTTGAGGAAGTTACAGGGTTTTCTCCTTTATGGTTTCCCCAAGGAAAATTATTGTGTCTATTGTGTTTTGTTGTGCTTGTCTTTCTTTCAGTTAAAGATCCTAGTTAAATTGAATTAAGTGCAAACTCTAACATCGCTGAGAATGAGAGTGATCATCAATGAACTGCTCATCAACTGCTGATCTTGTGCATATCATACTAAAGGGCTGGCTCAGAAATATGCTCAAAACTGGTCTGAAGACATGGTAGCCCCAGCTACTATGGATGTGATAACAATTCCCATGGGCAAGACACAAACCCATGGAAATACCTATCTGAGCTACAAGCATCAACAGCCTGGGGTCTGTTGAAGGGGCAACAGGCTGCAAACATAAAACTGTGGCTATCTCTGGCTACAACTCGTGTGCCTGGTTTACCTGGGTTGCCTTTGGCTGCCTCATCAAAGTTGATTTTGATCCAGCCTTTTTGAGGTGATGCCATTCAGTTGTGGGCTTCTTTGCCCTCTATTTGTTTAAAAGAATCCTAATTTATCACGTTCTCCGATGAGTTTTAAACTCAACAATTTGTGGCAAATGATAGTGTGCAGGGTCCCTAATTGTTACTAAATTTTAATGGGATTAGGATACTAATGTAGCATTGTGGTCTCATTTGGTTGCATGTATACTATTTGCAAGGTAGTTGAAAGTAGCAAGATTTGAAATGAATATGAATTCAAACATAATTTGGTACAGAGAAAATATCAAATATGTAACGAAAAATTCCTGTATGGCTCCTATATATATATATATTTTCCATGGTTTAGAGGAAGTTCAACCTCATGAATGCTTATTAAATAAAATAAAATAAAATAATTCATCCTCTGAAAATTTTAGGGTTAAGTTTTTTGAAGGGTTTGATTAAAATATTTTTGGCCTTTTTGTGGGTTTATTACTGGACAGGTATGAAAGACATGATTTATATTATCAAAGATATCAAAAATAAAATTGACCGTACCATATCCATACTATACCGAAAATTCATTGAATTTTATACACCTATTGAATATTCGCACAGCAATTTGCAAAGGCCAATATGGCCAAACCTTGCTAGTTGCTACTAGTTAAAAGTGAAGATTTAATATGATGAAATAAAATTGAATAATTTTTTTTTAAATGCCAGGCCCAACATGGGAAGTTCAAAGAAGATGATGCTAGAAAATATTTTCAGCAACTAGTAAATGCAGTTGATTATTGTCATAGCAGAGGAGTTTACCATAGAGATCTCAAGGTATGATTTATTGCCCCCAATAGAAAGCAGGTTGCATTGTCAGCATAAATTTTGCTCCTTTAATAATTCACTTTATGGCATGGATATTTTAACAGGTAAAAAAACTGACTGATTAATAGATATCTTTGAGCATAATTCCTGCAAATTGAAGGTAAAATGGTTTCTGATAAGTAGTTGAACTTTGTTTCCAGCCGGAGAACCTTCTATTGGATTCAAAAGGAAATTTGAAGATCTCAGATTTTGGTCTTAGTGCACTTTCACAGCAAGTGAAGGTAACTACTGGTGATATTTTCCTGTCTCTTTTTTGATGATGTTTTGTGTTAGCAGAACCCGAAGAGCATGCTGTCTTATGGTCAATTCTGGTATAGGTGCACTGTAGTAATTTCCTTAAGTTCTCAAACGATTGCCTTGGCTTGTGTTCTTTTTAGTTGTTTTCTCCAATACGCAATCTAACTTGTTTTTAAAGTAATAGTTCTCTATACAAGTCCATATGTAGATCTGTCTTCCAAATTAAGAAAGTATATTATAACAATGATTTTAGACTTTTGATAGGGATCTTTGTAATCGGGTTTTTTCTTGCTTATACCATGTCATGGATTAGCTACAGTAATTCAGTTTTTAAAGGGTGGAACTGCCTAGATATTGTAGATGCTATGTACTGGTTATTGAATATGGTAATTCTAAATGACATCTTTGCCTGAATATATTGCAAAATTAGTTCATGTAGATTGCTTGGGGTGTGAACTTTATGTACAAGTATGTTGGCATTTGAAGTGAGAGTGAACATCTTTCTCTTGAATAATTTAATGTTTTTTGAAAGAAAAGCCACATTCACAAGTGATTCATTAACTTTGTATCTTTGGGAAAAAGCAACTAGGTAACAGTGGCCATATACATTATACACAGTCTTTAAACAATATAACTTTAACATGGGCTGGAAAACCTGAGGAATAATTTAGTAGACTCCTCGTTTTAGCATTTGCATCTTTTTTGTTTGTGGGAAGAGTTATATCTTTTTGAGCTACTGTGTTTGCAGAAGAAGAATTGCATTTCTCAGTAATTTCTTACTTGGCAATACAATTTCACCTTTTTTGTTGGTCAAACCTAAGCATCTCGTCTTCACACTAAGAATTTCCTTGTCATTTCATTGGTATTTTAACTTGGATTGATGCTATCTGTTACCGGACAAACTAGCAGGGCCAGTACCCAGTAAGCACATGTAGGAAGTTGTGACCCAATGTCACCTCAGTCACACTTCCTTGAACTTCTTGGGAAGTAGATACCTCCAAGGGGAGAGCCCTTATACTGGCTACCTGTTGACAAAATAAACAAAAACCTTCCACCGCCTTGGTAGCTAGAGATCAGTGCCTTTGGGTGGAGTCCATTCATAAAGTTCACTAACATAGTGTAATCATTTGAACCATTCCAATAATCACCATAAAGAACTTTAACAAGCCACTGTAATGTTAATTGGCAAAGGTGAACAGTGTACTATCAATGGTGTTTCAATATGTAATTCATGTGTTAGAGATTGCATCGGGGATATGTAAATATGATTAGTTAGAAGTTATATATCCACCAATTATTTAGCCACCAGTCAGTAGTGCATAACAGCAGTTAAGACTTTGTCATTCAATTCCAATCGGTGTGACATTCAGTGTGTTATTTGATTCATGATAGATCCAAGATACTTAAACCAATCATGCATATAGCAGCATCCAACAGTAAAGGATTTAGGTATTCATGTAGCCCTTCAATGGTACTGTAGAAACACACCCAGCAGCTACACTAACAGTGCTGTGAGATATGTCTTTATATTGCAAACACTAACTAGTTCAATGATTATAAATAGTGAAAATCAGTCCTTGAATAATGATATTGTACCAATTGGCATAACTGCTAACCTTCTTTTGAATATTGCAGCAAAATATCCTCTCTGAAATGCAAATGGCAGCGAGATTATATGGCAGCAGGGTGGTCATAAGTGACGCTTCAAGCTTCGTTTTGGGCTTGGCTGAGGTACTAAGGGTGAGGGATACCCATAGGTGAAGAATGCTAGGGCTAGGGGAGACGCAAAGGGGAAAGGAAAACTGACCTAGGGTTTGCAGCAGTGACTGTAGCAGTAGTTAGAACTTAGAGTAAAAGATTTGAGTGTTTCAACAGTAGGATGATCACCAGCCTCCCAAGCAAATTAGATTATGAACATTAGGAACCTTTACACTTTAGAATGCTGATTTAAATGACCTTTTATGGCTGTAAAATCAGGTCTGAAGCATCAGTTGACAGTCTGCAATCACGAACAGCAGTGGAGATCGACTTCTAAGCCTTCCCAAACACAATTCAAGGGTTCGCTGAGGTGATAGAATCCCTTTCCTAGGGTGGCCGAAGGTCTGTTTAAGGCCTGCTGTGACAAAGCATGAGGTCTGAGCTGCTACAGCAGGTCCTCAGGATTTCAGCCCCCCTTCTAAGAGTGACGCACTGTGGTTTATGGGTATTTAGGGCAGGGCGCAGCCCTTTTAAACACTGAAATTTGGAAAAATTAAGTTTTTTTTTTTAATTGTTTAATTTTAGATTTTTTTTTTGAAATTTTTAGGGTTTACAGAAATAAAATTGCAGAGGGGTAGCAGCAGGTCTGAAAGGTGACGCCCTAGGGTTTTTAGGGGGTAAAAGGGCAGGGCGAATTTTTAGGGTGGCCCAGATTTTGCAAAAAATTAAAAAATTTGAATTTTAAATATTTTTTTAAATTTTTCTGATTTTGCTATATTTTTTAGGGTTTTTCAGATATAAATTGCAGACCTAATTCTACAATGAAAATGCAAAATTACACATGAAAATGCAAGGAATTTTGGATAAAGAACTTAAAAAGTGACAAGAAGAGGGATATGATCTTTCCCTCAATCTCAAGGCATAAGGGATCGATGATTAGCGTCCCTGCAAGAAGAGTTCCTCTAGGTTTGCAAAATTAGAGCATCCACTAATAACCACTAGGGTTCGTTGGGGGAGCCTAACAAAAGCAAAAGTAGAGATCCAAGGCCTTTCACAAAGAAGACTTCTTCAAGAGAAGGTCTTCTAACCATACAAGGTTGACAAAAGCTTGATAATTAAACCCTAATCAACAAATAGAATGCACTAGCATAGCACCATTCAATAGAGATAGAGAAATTCTTACCAAGATTCAACAAAGATGAACAAAGCAAAACCCTAGATCACCTTTGTGCATGAGTTCCATCCAACCATTCTAGTATCAACATGTATGTGCAAAACAAAACCCTAGTATCATCCACATTTCACTTCACAATCCAAGAAAGAGACTCTCCAAGAGGTAGCATCACATCATAAATCCATATAACAAGAGAAGGAGAAGAAGTTTCATATTTGATCCCAAGTCTTTTGTTTACAAATGAATTAAGATGGTCTATTTATACCGATCTTATCACAAGAATTTTAATTTATCCAAGCCTACCTGTCAATTTGAAATTAAAACAAAAATAATATAAAATATTCTAATACATGGGTTACTTGGGGTATTTTCCCCATAGTTTACCAAAACTGATGAAAATGACTAAAACTGAGCAAATGACTCCACTCTGAAGGATGGAATGAGTAGGGGGGGAACGTCATGCCCCATCTAACCCCAAATATGTTGAAAAACCCTCAACGCCCCCCCACAAATCAATGCTTGAAGGCCTGATAGCTAGGATGACATCAACATAGTGTTGGGCCCAAGGAGAGAGGGCATTGTGCTGAAAAGGGGTTAGGAGGGGTGCCTGAGGTGACTGGAAGAGGAGGCAAGTGCCTCTGAGTGAAGCGTTATCACCAATGAAGAGATCAAGCAGGGGGTCATGTGACCTAGTAACCTGCTCCTAGGAGCCCCGTACACCAACCTCAAGGCTACAAGCCCCAGAATGAGGCAGTTAACAATGACACTAAACCATAGTACTCCTAGAGGGAGGATCAAGGGGTCCGGCCATAACCAACCCTCGAAACTGCAGATAATACCCCCATCCTGGCCCGAAAGAAGAAAAATGGCCCCTCCCTAGGCAGATATCTAAAAGTGAGTAGGTATTGGTACTGCGTAACACTATCCACTGTATCCGCTCACTTCAAATTCACAACAGCTTGGATTGATGCTATTCACTATATCTGCTCACTTCAAAGTCACAACAGATGCATTGCTTTAGTATATCAAGGGCTAAGCACCTAATTTAATGACACATAAAAAGCAGCAGGAAGCTGGTCCTTGTTGGTTTGATCTTTACAAGAAAGCATATGCATGTGCACACCCCAGGCAGAAGATTGCCATAAGTACTTGAGTGGATGATTTGAACCATTGATGGTACTATTATCACACAACTTGTAGTTGTTCCTAAAGGGATCCCATCCGGGATGGTAGAGGAGATGGACAACTAAAGAGGTGACCCAAGAGATGCTACGGTTCCTAATGCAATCTTGGTGTCATGATAACCGAGGCACTCTTCACTTTAGATGAAGACTAATCAAGATCAAGGGGGAGACCCTAGCCAATCAATGAAGACTAGCTAACCCAAAGGTTCCTAGGGAAATGTGTAAAGTAAATCAAGGAGACCAATGGTGAGTTAGATCTATGAAAATTAAGTGGACCCTAGGGTTTAAGTGTGGTTGAAGAGGCTTAAAGAGTGACAAGGTTTAACTAATGAAAGACAAGGGCCACTTGTGAGGTTTAATCAAATAGACCTAAGAGATGACTTAGTACCATGGAAATTAGCCAAGTGGGACCCACTCCTTAAAAAGTGGAAATTTGGTCCAAGTTGGGTCCACAAGGTCAAAGATGAAAGAAAATGGTACTAGGGGTGTTCAATGGCATGGATCTATGGATTGGCCAAAAATTAGGAACACCCAAGTGTGGGATCTAGCAAAAGCCACCAATCCCAAGGAATGCGATTTGACTTAGAGAAGACTAGTGCCTTGGATGGAGGGGCAAATGGAGTCGGATGTCCACCAAAATGTAGATCGGGATAGTCAAGGTGTTAAGCAAGGTGGGTTTTGAAGATCAAGAGCATGCCATGGCTAGATCTCACTAGATCTAATGCATCACATAGTGACCCAAGTGGGGCACAACCCTCAAAATAAGGAATGAGGCCCACAAGGTGAAAATCACAAAAGTGAATCACTAGAGGTAGGTTTTGAGGGAAGATCTCTTCAATGAAACAAGAATCTCACCTACCCACGTACTAGAACCTAGCAAACTAGCCTCTTCAAGGGAATGCGAATTGCCTTGGAGAGGCTAATGTGCCCTGGGAAATGGGTCAAATGGAGGCCAATCACCGCCAAAATATAGATCCGAATTGTCGTGGATGCTGTAGAGGCGGGTCTTAAAAATTATCCCCAAAAGCTTGCTAGATCCAAGTAGAGCTAAAAAAAAAGTGAAAAAGAGGGTTTTAATCAATGAGGGTTTTGTGATCTAAGAGAATAGATGGTTAAGATAGAAGAATATCATACCTCCTTGAGCATACCTGGAAAATGAAGATGGAGGTTGCTTGTGACGAGGATTACTTCCCACAAAGATCAAATGCCAAACTTGATGAAGCCCTTCTTGCCAACGTTTTGCCTCCTTCACCCAAATCGGCCTCCCTATTCCTGTCAAGCAAGGACACAAAGGTCAATCAATTGACAATAATGGAAGTAGATGCAAACAAAAGAGATGAATAACATGAAATTGTTGGTACAAAGACAAAACAACTCCCTGAAACCCAAAACGACTCGTTGAAGTGAGCAGGGTGGGCGTCCCCACAAATGCGAATTCCCCCCCAAGACGTCTTCTTTGCCTGCAAAAAGTGTTAGTGAAGATAAAATCCAAGATGGTCACCAATATCTGTCAGTGCAGAGGAAGAAGCATTTAGAATCACCACAAGCATTCCAACTCCAAGATCCAAGATGCCCAAGAAAGTTTTTTTTATTCCAATAGCCAAGAGCCAAAAATCTCTAGATAGTTTTTACAATAGGGGGATCTCCTCCTTTTATAGGATAATAAAGACCAAAACCCTAAACCACAAAACCACTTTTTAAAACTAGTGGTTGAGATCAAAAGATATAACAATCTAATCAACGACTAAGATGAGCCAATACAATATATCACATAGATCACTCAAAAGGAGGGTGACGTCATACATAAAGTGTCTCTAAGGAGGGTGGTGTCACACCTAAAGGGTGGCTAGATGACATGGAGCCACAACATATGACATGGACAAGACATCTAAAGCACATGGTGGGGCTAGGAGGCATTAATCTCCTTCACTAGCATGTCCCCATGGCACAATAAAATAAAATATAAGTCTATGACATGTCCAAGTAACACAAATGATCAAATCCTGTCTCCAAAATCTGAGAGAGACATGCAATAAAAGACCTCCTATAGCCACTGTGGACTCCACTGACTGATGTTCACTGATCTGGAAGATGGGGGGTTCACCATGGATGACCTCAGAGCAGACCAAGTGCCAAAACTTTGCCTTAATTGCCCAAATCGAATTCCTCAGTGACCCTTTTATTCCATTTTTTAATTCTCCTAAAAACCCTAAAAGTGCCAAAAACTGCCTCTAGGGTGCATGCGCTGTCAAACTAAAGGTGCCATCATGTCCGGAAGGGGGGTATAATGGTAAAAACAAGTGGCTGGACCAACCCCTTCCTCTGTGGCGCCCTACGCAACGACTTGCCTCCAATGCTCCTGCTGGACAGGCTAGATCAACATGCCCAAATTGGTCAACAGGTGGATAACTGCAACTATCATGCCCAGAAGTGCCCGAAACTGAAAGATAAGTGTCTCAATGGATCCAGAAGACCCAAATCCACTAGAGATGAGTACTCATACACCATATGATAACTTGTGGGGTCATCTGTAGGGTCCACCATACTCGGACAGTGTAAAATATGATTATCTGGAAATAATAATAAAACTAACCAACTGTATCAATCATCATCTGAAGCATATATCCAACATATGGAATCGTGAATAGGTGTATGTGGGACCATAGATCAACATCAATAAGCACATGTGGTCCATCTCATCACAGATCCCAAGAATGACCATGGTCAAACTATGTTGATTAGGTCAAGACTCAAAATATAACCAAAGACTAGATTATAACAATAGACTAAGACATGTTCCTTTAATCATATTCACAGCTTAACTTAAAGTATAAACATCATTCAGTGGCAGTTAAGACATATATATTTCAGTGTTATTTATAATTTACTTGCACAAAAGCTTTAAAGACATACTCATTCAACGGACATGGCCTAACTGCTAGCAAAGGGTGAAGGCTAGGCAAAAATGGATGACTTGACCAACTCTACTAAGTGACACATTGGACGGGGAAAGGGGGAGCTACACTTTGTGCTGGACAAAATAACAAAGGGAATGGCAGTGCCTCACAAATGGATGAGTTGTTTAGAGAGTTCTTATTCAACTTAGGCATCATGTCTACATCAAGTTGATCCAGGTTCATTAGGATCATTCATTTAATTTCCATGGCCTTTTTGTCCTATATGACCCCTTTGGGATTTCACATGCGCTAAAAAGCACAACTAATCGCAGCTTGCATTCGGGGCATATTTACATTTATGAGGTCAACAATATTTAGATATAGCATTTGTTTAACCATTGCTTTTTAGACCTTCTATACCCTTCGCGGGGTATTTTAGCAGTTCATTGCTTTAGCCTTTATTCATGTGTGTTGAGAAACACATTCTAGATTTTTAAGTTCATAGGATTTCATAATAGATTTCCAATATAAGTAGTACATGTGCTTTCAGTTTTAGCCAACAAAAACTCATGTGACTAGAGGGAATTCCGCGCTAAGCCAAACATCGGGGCAACCGACTAGAGTGATCTAGGCATAAAATCCAACTCACCAAAGGCAAGTTCTGTCACCAACTCAGAGTCGAGACACAAAATAAACGTGGATGCGGTCCAACACAGAGGTAGAAATGGGGAAGTCCTCCATATCAAGCAGTCAAGAAGGAAAGTCAAGGTGAAAGCCAAAAGAAGGAAGGTCATGGATGGATGGAGTCAAGTGCATGTGGTTCCTAAGCTAGCAAACAGGGATGTCATGAAAAACCATGTCCATGCTCACAGGAGGGTAATGAAACCAATGAGTATTGTCAGAAAACCTTAGAGTGCAAGTAATACATCCAGTTTTATATTTTATAAAATCATCCAAGATATTTCATTTTATTATTTTAGATAGTATTGCCACATCATGAGTTATATACCAAGTCAATGTTATGAAGATGACTAAAACAACAAGATAATAATCCAATGTTAAAAATCACAAGTCTAATGGTCTCATCACTGTATATCACAAATAGTCATCAGAAAGGACTACTGAAACACTGCTGCAACAATATAACTGGGCATTGAACTGAAACTGTATGGAACAAAAGGTTACATCGGTCATCAAATCTAAGCTCTCAAGGCTCAACCTTGGCACAAGGTCTACTTAATGTCTAATATATACTGCTCTGGTCTGTTTGTGATCTCAAACAACTCTGCTCATCATAACTGATCTCTGTAAAAATAAGATCTGGAAAGTGCAGATATCTGCTCAACAAGAATAGTAGCCTAGCTACTATGATGTGATAACATTTGGCTCCAGCTGGGACAAGTGCTCTAAGGGAGAGAGCGCTTGAGAACCTCAGAATCTCTGGTCTCGAACTGCTCTGCATGAATCTTCAAATCAGCAACTCATCATCCTTGCGTTCAACTTTTATTTTGCAACCTGTATCTGCACTCATGGCCACTAAAATACCTCATGACACATGTATGGGATAAAATAAAAATAAATGCTGAAAATGAAATCTATTCTATAGCAGAAACTGAAATGCTTAAAGGAAATACTAATCTAACATAACATGCAAATTTTATTAATTCTACTGTGGAGGAGGAAGGAAAGCTTTTCTAAGAAGGCATACTCAACTCACTTGACATAGAAGAACAACAAACATTCAAAACTCAAGAAAACTTAACCAACTTCAGGTTTTATTAAATGCATGCAGGAGATGAGAAAAGCTTAGGAAGGAGCAAGACTCAACTCAATCAAACAACTTAGCAAAAAGAACAAGCGTTCAGAAGAGAACTCAAAGGATCATCAACAAGTAAGAGAAAAGAAAAACTCGCAATACTTAACACTAAGAAAAGCAAAAAGCACACAAATCCTACTGCTCAAATGAGCTTATTCAAAGACCTAGCTACTCTACTCTAACCAGTCATCACAAATGTTAGGTAAAATCATAAATCCAGTGCAACCATTCATCTACCAGGTTAATGATTCTTCTTTGATTTTTGTTAATAAAACAAGTCCTGATTGGATTAGAGATTAGAGAACTTGATAACTTGACTTTTTCAAAAATTGAAAAAAGATTGGAATGGTGCAACATGAAATTATGCCAAAGAGAAGACTGACTGATGCAAATATCCTCCATCAAAGAATCGACAGGATCAGAGAAATTATGCAAATTGATCTTCGAGATTGATGGAGGAAAAATATGCGATGAAAGATTTGACTTCCCTTGGCTCATATTAATTTCTTTATTCACTTCTCTCACATATTCAATTTGGTTCTCCCTAGGCTTGATGATCAAATAAAAATCAAATGGAGACAAATTAAGGCTCAAAATACGGAAAATCAAAATCAGACCCACTTGATGCTAAAAAATGGAGAAAAGATGAAATTGGTCTTTAAACACCTTTTCTAGCCACCAAGAATGATTGATAACTTGACAGCAAGCATTATGGTTCTAAGGTGACTGAAAAGGGAAATGAAGTGCTTTTTCTCCAATCATGCAATCATGCAATCATGCTTATGCTTCCTATTGAAAATTTCAAAAGCAAAAAGTTGACTAGACCACCAACCCAAAGAAGATTGAAAAGGCTGGGAAAGGAGGGTGGATTGAAAATATGCACATTCTCCCAGATGGATAGACAAATATGGCCTTGGAATTTGACAAAAGGAAAGGCCCTTTAAAGCAACATTATTTGTTCTGGGAATGATTTTAAGTTTTTGATAAAGTCTAATGCTTACAATTTGAGGAAAAGATTGACAATAACTATCTATCTCTAAGGACTGGATAAAGTTATCATGATTAAGGATGAAAAAAAGGAAAACTTAAAGACTCACTATAAGAAGTGGAACAAAGATTAGAGCATCTAGTGTGATTTATTAACTCACCGTCATCTTGAGATTGACCTTGTATTGATTTATCATTAGATTCATATGAGGATAAATGATAATTTTCATTTAATTGATCACGGAGAAAATTAACAGGCTCACTTATTATATCCTGATTATTTGCACAATGATCATGTGAAATCACTACTAAAGGACCTTGGTCGATGTCCCTACTTTCTTCTTCTTCAATAGGGTGATAAGAAATTGAATGATCACTAATGATAGAATGACTAACTGAAGGAGGAACTTCAATAGACTTACCAACTAAAAGCTCATCCTCAGGAATTTCCTCAAGATCAGGACTAGGGCTACCTAAAAAGAAATTTGAAAACTTATGATTTATACAATGATTATGGATTTGAATTTCGATTGACTTAGAAGTGGAAGACTTATCCTCAAAAGAAATTGGGCAGGGGGGTCATCTCCGGATGTTGACGATTTAATTGATTCAATGATAGGATCGGGAAGGGTAAGGTTTTGATCTAGGATTTGATTTGAAGAATATATATCATCGTATTCGCTTCCCCATTCTTCTAAAAATTTATTTTCAAACATGTCAAATCCGGAAATGCTATTGGTCTTCAAATTCAAGAACTAGAGCTTAGCTCTTCCTTGGAAAGATGAGGCCAATAGTTTCATACATACATCCTCATGGGTTATAGATAATTTGTTAAAAATTTCCCTAAAGACCTCAAGGTGCCTTTTAGCAGAGATCTCATAACTTCCATTGAATTTAGGCAACCTTTCACAGGTTTGATGAGGAACATGATGAAGATACCCAACAATTTTTGAGAAGTCAAAGACTTTTAATCGACCGAAAGTTCTAGGCCGCTCAGAAGCAGCCATGGATGGCAATTATTAAAAAAAATCAAGAACCTAAATACAAAATGATGTACCCTATGGGTTCTAGATATGATAAGATCGATCACCAGTGGAGTCGCCAGGTAGATTTTAAATCTCTTCTACCAAAAGATATGTTGTTAAAATAGCAGGGAGAGATGAGTGACAAATAGATGGCTATGTTTAATTAAGGATTGAAATGATAGCCATCTAGATTAAACCGGATGCGACAAGATATGAATTACACATGGATACTCGCAGACACCTGAGGTAAGCCTCTACCTCCTCGGTAGTGGCGCCAAAAATGTTATCACACAACTTGTAGTTGTCCCTAAAGGGATCCCATCCGGGATGGTAGAGGAGATGGACAACTAAAGAGGTGACCCAAGAGATGCCACGGTTCCCAATGCAAGCTGGGTGTCATGATAACCGAGGCACTCTTCACTTTAGATGAAGACTAATCAAGATCAAGGGGGAGACCCTAGCCAATCAATGAAGACTAGCTAACCCAAAGGTTCCTAGGGAAATGTGTAAAGTAAATCAAGGAGATCAATGGTGAGTTAGATCTATGAAAATTAAGTGGACCCAAGGGTTTAAGTGTGGTTGAAGAGGCTTAAAGAGTGATAAGGTTCAACCAATGAAAGGCAAGGGCCACTTGTGAGGTTTAATAAAATAGACCTAAGAGATGACTTAGTACCATGGAAATTAGCCAAGTGGGACCCACTCCTTAAAAAGTGGAAATTTGGTCCAAGTTGGGTCCACAAGGTCAAAGTTGAAAGAAAATAGTACTAGGGGTGTTCAATGGCATGGATCTATGGATTGGCCAAAAATTAGGAACACCAAAGAGTGGGATCTAGCAAAAGCCACCAATCCCAAGGAATGCGATTTGACCTAGAGAAGACTAGTGCCTTGGATGGAGGGGCAAATGGAGTTGAATGTCCACCAAAATGTAGATCGGGATAGTCAAGGTGTTAAGCAAGGTGGGTTTTGAAGATCAAGAGCATGCCATGGCTAGATCTCACTAGATCTAATGCATCACAAAGTGACCCAAGTGGGGTGCAACCCTCAAAATGAGGAATGAGGCCCACAAGGTGAAAATCACAAAAGTGAAGCACTAGAGGTAGGTTTTGAGGGATGATCTCTTCGATGAAACAAGAATCTCACAAACCCACATACTAGAACCTAGCAAACTAGCCTCTTCAAGGGAATGCGAATTGCCTTGGAGAGGCTAATGTGCCTTGGGAAATGGGTCAAATGGAGGCCAATCACCACCAAAGTATAGATCTGAATTACCGTGGATGCTATAGAGGTGGGTCTTAAAAATTATCCCGAAAAGCTTGCTAGATCCAAGTAGATCTAAAAAAAAGTGAAAAAGAGGGTTTTAATCAATGAGGGTTTTGTGATCTAAGAGAATAGATGGTTAAGATAGAAGAATATCATACCTCCTTGAGCGTACCTGGAAAATGAAGATGGAGGTTTCTTGTGACTAGGATTACTTCCCACAAATATCAAATGCCAAACTTGATGAAGCCCTTCTTGCCAACGTTTTGCCTCCTTCACCCAAATCGGACTCCCTATTCCTGTCAATCAAGGACACTAAGATCAATCAATTGACAATAATGGAAGTAGATGCAAACAAAAAAGATGAATAACATGAAATTGTTGGTACAAAGACAAAACAACTCCCTGAAACCCAAAACGACTTGTTGAAGTGAGAAGGGTAGGCCTCCCCACAAATGCAAATTCCCCCCCAAGACGTCTTCTTTGCCTGCAAAAAGTGTTAGTAAAGATAAAATCCAAGATGGCTACCAATATCTATCAGTGCAGAGGAAGAGGCATTTACAATCACCACAAGCATTCCAACTCCAAGATCCAAGATGCCCAAGAAAGTTTTTTGTATTCTAATAGCCAAGAGCCAAAAATCTCTAAATAGTTTTTACAATAGGGGTGTCTCCTCCTTTTATAGGATAATAAAGACCAAAACCCTAAACCACAAAACCACTTTGTAAAACTAGTGGTTGAGATCAAAAGATATAACAATCTAATCAACGGCTAAGATGAGCCAATACAATATATCACATGGATGACTCAAAAGGAGGGTGACGCCATACATAAAGTGTCTCTAAGGAGGGTGACGTCACACCTAAAGGGTGGCTAGATGACATGGAGCCACAACATATGACATGGACAAGACATCTAAAGCACATGATGGGGCTAAGAGGCATTAATCTCCTTCACTAGCATGTCCCCATGGCACAATAATATAAAATATAAGTCTATGACATGTCTAAGTAACACAAATGATCAAATCCTGGTTCCAAAATATGAGAGAGAGATGCAGTAAAAGACCTCCGATAGCCACTGTGGACCCCACTGATTGATGCTAACTGATCTGGAAGATGGGGGGTTCACCATGGATGACCTCAGAGAAGACCAAGTGCCAAAACCTTGCCTCAATTGCCCAAATCAAATTCTTCAGTGACCCTTTAATTCCATTTTTTAATCCTCCTGAAAACCCTAAAAGTGCCAAAAACTGCCTCTAAGGTGCCTGCGCTGTCAAACTGAAGGTGCCATCATGTCCGGAAGGGGGGTATAATAGTAAAAACAAGTGGCTGGAACACCCCCTTCCTCTGTAGCGCCCTAGGCAACGCCTTGCCTCCAATACTCCTGCTGGACAGGCTGGATCAGCATGCCCAAACTGGTCAACAGGTGGATAACTGCAACTATCATGCCCAGAAGTGCCTGAAACTGAAAGATAAGTGTCTCAATGGATCTAGAAGACCCAAATCCACTAGAGATGAGTACTCATACACCATATGATAACCCGTGGGGTCATTTGTAGGGTCCACCATACTCGGATAGTGTAAAATATGATGATCTGGAAATAATAATAAAACTAACCAACTGTATCAATCATCATTTGAAGCATATATCCAACATATGGAATCGTCAATAGGTGTATGTGGGACCATAGATCAACATCAATAAGCACATGTGGTCCATCTCATCACGGATCCCAAGAATGACCATGGTCAAACTATGTTGATTAGGTCAAGACTCAAAATATAACCAAAGACTAGATTATAACAATAGACTAAGACATGTTCCTTTAATCATATTCACAGCTTAACTTAAAGTATAAACATCATTCAGTGGCAGTTAAGACATATATATTTCAGTGTTATTTATAATTTACTTGCACAAAAGCTTTAAAGACATACTCATTCAACGGACATGGCCTAACTGCTAGCAAAGGGTGAAGGCTAGGCAAAAATGGATGACTTGACCAACTCTACTAAGTGACACTTTGGACGGGGAAAGGGGGAGCTACACTCTGTGCTGGACAAAATAACAAAGGGAATGGCAGTGCGTCACAAATGGATAAGTTGTTTAGAGAGTGCTTATTCAAATTAGGCATCATGTCTACATCAAGTTGATCCAGGTTCATTAGGATCATTCATTTAATTTCCATGGCCTTTTTGTCCTATATGACCCCTCTGGGATTTCACATGCGCTAAAAAGCACAACTAATCGCAGCTTGCATCTGGGGCATATTTACATTTATGAGGTCAACAGTATTTAGATATAGCATTTGTTTAACCATTGCTTTTTAGACCTTTCTATACCCTTCGCGGGGTATTTTAGTAGTTCATTGCTTTAGCCTTTATTCACGTGTGTTGAGAAACACATTCTAGAATTTTAAGTTCACAGGCTTTCATAATAGATTTCCAATATAAGTAGTACATGTGCTTTCAGTTTTAGCCAACAACAACTCATGTGACTAGAGGGAATTCCGCGCTAAGCCAAACATCGGGGCAACCGACTAGAGTGATCTAGGCATAAAATCCAACTCACCAAAGGCAAGTCCTGTCACCAACTCAGAGCCGAGACAGAAAACAAACGTGGATGCGGTCCAACACAGAGGTAGAAATGGGGAAGTCCTCCATATCAAGCAGTCAAGAAGGAGAGTCAAGGTGAAAGCCAAAACAAGGAAGGTCATGGATGGATGGAGTCAATTGCATGTGGTGCCTAAACTAGCAAACAAAGATGTCATGTAAAGCCATGTCCATGCTCACAGGAGGGTAATGAAACCAATGAGTATTGTCAAAAAACCTTAGAGTGCAAGTAATACATCCAGTTCTATATTTTATAAGATCATCCAAGATATTTCATTTTATTATTTTAGATAGTACTGCCACATCATGAGTTATATACCAAGTCAATGCTATGAAGATGACTAAAACAACAAGATAATAATCCAATGATAAAAATCACAAGTCTAGTGGTCTCATCACTGTATATCACAAATAGTCATCATAAAGGACTACTGAAACACTGCTGCAACAATATAACTGGGCACTGAACTCAAAGTGTATGGAACAAAAGGTCACATCGGTCATCAAATCCAAGCTCTCAAGGCTCAGCCTTGGCACAAGGTCTACTCAATGTCTGATATATACTGCTCTGATCTGTGAGTGATCTCAAACAACTCTGCTCATCATAACTGATCTCTGTAAAAACTAAGCTCTGGAAAGTGCAAATATCTGCTCAGCAATAATAGTAGCCCAGCTACTATGATGTGATAACAGGTACCATATAATAATTTGGTTGGTGAGTTATCTGTGTATTACTATATAGTGCTTGGAAGCTGAAAGGCTGTAACTTGTAGCAAATTTCCATGTAAGGAGCAATAAGCTTTGTCTAGACTCTATGCTATTTGAACTAAAGCTCCGGGATTCTAAAGTTTTAGACGATCATTTTTTATTCTTCTGGCTGAGACAAGTAGGTTGAGTTGAGAGAAAGACACGGGGGTGAGGAGTTCTTGTATTATATATGACAAGTTTGAGTTTTATTGTGTCTATTGTTTCATACACATTGTGCACAAGCTTGCTTAATAGGGTTTATGGCTTTAGCTTTAACACTATCTATGAGCTTTTATATTAGATGTAATTTTATAATTACTATAATATTCTTTTGAAAAACAAATGACTGATGATTGTAAGTCATATGAATGCTTATGGCGTTCTTTTTTCCATGTTTTTTCTCTTTTATAGAACAAGATGCAAAAAATGATTCTCAAGGAAAATGATGCCATACTAGTCTTTTTCAAGTTAAATGTGTACTACTTGGAATGTTGACATGACATTGAATTTTTTTTTGTATTGCGAAATTCTTGTAGGAAGATGGACTGTTGCATACTACATGTGGAACCCCCAACTATGTTGCCCCAGAGGTAGCAGAGTTATTTTTAATACCTATATTTATCAAATAACCATCATAGTTTGTATGATAAGAAGTCTAACCATGGTACATAATCACTCCATGGAGGATTTATGGATGCTTTATGTAATAGGTCATCATGGACAAGGGATATGATGGTGCTAAAGCTGATCTGTGGTCTTGTGGGGTCATTCTCTTCGTCCTCATGGCAGGCTATTTACCATTTGATGAACCCAACATCATATCCCTTTATAAGAAGGTTTATTTTCATATTGCAGCAAACTGTTTTGCTTAGAGGATGAGCCTTGGTTCTTAAAAAGTAATAATCTTCTGATATTCCTCATCCCTTTTCTAATTTATTTGCAGATATACAGAGCAGATTTCACTTGTCCGAAATGGTTCTCTCCAGGAGCTCGGAAACTAATTCTGCGAATACTTGAGCCTAATCCTAAATATGTAAGTACTAAGTTTTTGTTAAGAATAATGATATGCTTCAGTGAGTTATTTCCTTGCTATTTTGACATCGGATTATTGGGTGTCTTTGTTTGGTTCAATTCTGAGTGCTACAAATTTATTGATATTTGTTCTGTGTCTTTAACTTATAATTTTTTCCTATATCAGCGGATTACAATTCCTCAGATATTAGAAAGTTCCTGGTTCAAGAAAGGCTACAATCCAGTTGAATTTGAAGAGGAAAGAGATATGAGTCTTGATGACATTGATGCAGTATTTAGTGACTCTGTTGTAAGTGACTACGTGTAAGCTTTATTTTGCTGCTTCTATTTCTATACATCACTGCTTACATGCACTCTTGTCAAAAGGCATAATCTATGTGAAGAAATTGTTCCTCAACATTAGGCTGCTTCCTTTGTTAAGCTTTTCTCCACCCACCACCTTTCATGATGAGGGAGTAATAAATTCTGAAAAATATTTGTAAGTTGTTAATATAAATCATCAATTTGTTTTATCTTTATTCCGTAGATGTAGTATTGCCTAGTGGAATCTGTATATTACATCTTCCCTCAGTATTTTCTGGGCGCACACTGGTGCTTCGACTGACCAAAATTTCTGGGTTCATTTTCCACACAGTGGATAGATTCTCCAGATTTAAGTGCATTTCTTCTTTGGCATCAGTGTTGAACCTGAATAGTAACAAGGTGCCATTTTTCTAAACACAGGAACACCTTGTAATGGAACAGAAGGAATTGCAGGGGTCAAGGCCTTCTCTTATGAATGCATTTGACATCATTTCATTGTCGAAAGGGTTGAATCTATCTGGTCTGTTTGAGAAAAAACAGGTGTGTTTAATTCTTATTTTTTATTATTTAAAATGTATTCTATTTTAGAATAATTTCTATTTTTTAATAATGATCTCCTTTTGTCCTTTTCTGATTTTGCTATGATTAATAAAAGTAAACTTCCAAAATGTCAGATTATAGAAACCTGTTATACACTTGAGAACTCATTCTTAATGGTCTACTATACAGAGTGCCACACAAGCAAGGTTCACATCTAAGCACCCAGCTACGGAGATCATCACAAAGATGGAGGAGAGTGTGAAGCCACTCGGGTTCAATGTTAAAAGACGCGATTATAAGGTGGAGTGTTGTATGAATCAATAGTCTTTCCAAGTAGCTTTGCTTTAGTGGTCAGTTTGTCATCCTTGTTAACCCTTTTAATTCCTGTAAAGGCACTTATCATTCATTCACAACACTTTCTATGCTTAGAGCCATGTACAACCTGGTGAAAAGGGATCTTGGACTCACTGAGCTTGAGTAGGGCAGTTTATTCGAAATATTAATTTCACAGGAAACAAGGGTGAGGACAGAAATGAAACTCTCCATTCTTACTGGACCTAAACCCTTATATGGCTGCACAAGACAAAGACAAACCAAGCACTAGCTGCAAGTATGCCTACAAGCTCATCATCTTTCAAAATATTCCTCATTATAGATGGTACGGTTTCTGTTGAGGGCTCTCGGGAATTAAGAGACCAGGACAGGCAATTGTCAAGACTCACCAGGATTAAACCAGCCAGTCGAACACTTGGATTGCATGGCTACTATTTTTCACAACAATGACATTTGTTCAAATAGGAAGAACAACTAAACATTTGACCAGAAATCTCACACAGAGCATAATGGTAAAGAGAAAGAGACATCAAAGGTTGCAAGCCTTTAGTGTGAGAAAGTATTTACCCTACCCAACAGGGCCATTCAATGACTAAGATTAGAATATTTTAACTCCTGTGACAAACACTGATTCAGCACTTTACACCAACTGTGCCATCTTCTGTACCATCCAAACTGCATTTAGGTACCAAAAAATATGCACCTTTCCCTCTGCAGAATGTTTTTCATTGTTCAAGCTTGACATCATAAGAATCTTCCAACAAATTACCCTCTTTACCAGGAAGATATTTAACAGTTCTTACAGTCATGTAAATCTTCTTCAATAACATTAAATGTCCTTGACCATTATTTAGCCCAAAGCTTTAGATAAGATAAGATAAGATAATTTTATTAATGTCCAACTAATGACCACAAAGTAGGTCAACAGGACTGTCGGTTACAATGATGTCCATGCTATGCGGGAGGACCAACCAGTCCCCTTTTAAAAACAAAGCAATGCAGAAAATTTAAAAGATGAACAAGACTAGCTGGGTTGAAGTATGAGGGAACTCCAACCCCCGTCCCGATTTCCGAACTCTGTACTGGGGCGAAGAAGCCCTGGTGGAGAAGATCCTGGAGCCGAGACCGAAGAAGTTCTATTACTCCTAACATCCGAGGCTGAGAGAGGAGAACTGAGGAAAGTTCAGTAGCGTCTGCTGGCCCAAAGAGGATGCGGGCCGCCCGCTGCGGTGCTGCTTTTTTTGAGGCCTGGAGGACCTAGTTCGTCTCTCAGGTAGATGCTTGGAGCGAACATGCTGTTGAGGTCTCGTGGGTCGAGATCCACAAATCCTCACTGATCTGGAAACTGGATCGGTGTCTAGGTCTGTAGACCTCTTGGTGCCCCTGGCTGAGGGGAGCACGCTGAAGAACGCTGTGGTCCTCTGTGTGGTGTCGAGTCTGGTGGGGGGCTGAAGAATATGTGCCCGAAGCCTGGGAGTCTCCTGGACATAGAGTGCTAAACATCTCTGATCCGTGTACCTGAAAAAGCTGGCTAGGGTCTGAGGACCTTTGAACAAGCAATGGAACCATCCTCTGATCTCGTAATATACAGGACATCCGAAGATAAAGTGTGACTCGGTTTCCACTTCCTGTAGGTGACATAGTTGGCAGATCCTGTCCAGCCTATCAATCTGGTGGTCTGTCTCTACCCGAAGTCTATGAGATCCTACTCTGAGCTGACCGAAGGGGGATCCGGAGAGCATGCATCCAGTGTCGGAGCATGTACTGGACAGGACATGACATAAAAATGCATTGAACGGAGGCCTATACAATTAACGGCAACTTTCTCCTGTATTCTCCCAAAATAGATATACCCTTCAAGGTAAGGATACATTAGTCAACTTAGTTTCCAACAGAACAATGCAACAGCAGCACTCTACCAGCAGTCAACTTAGTGTCCAACAGAACAATGCAACAGCACTCTACCAGCAATCAACTGAGTTTCCAACAGAACATTGATAAATCATAAGACTGAAATAATATAACCTGAACTCTCCATTCTCCAGATTTCTATATATAGTACGTACCATTCAATCCTCTAAAGCCACCTTCCTTTGGGGCAGGAATTGTGTACACACCACCATTGGACCTATGATGCTATTATCCTTGGTTACTAGTCTCCCTTGCCCAGCAGATGCATTAAACATCTCCAAGGTTCAGGGCAAGCATGGTGAGGCCTTACTACCCAAGAGTCATGACTCATTTCTATCTTATATAGGTTTAAAGTTACCTTGTAAATTACTTTTGTAGTTTAAATGATTGCATTTTAAAGTATGTACTTAACTTCCTATTAATCTTGGTCTTTGAAACAGATGAAGTTCCAGGGGTCTGAAACAGGTAGAAAGGGGCATCTTTCTGTAGCTTCAGAGGTAAGACGAGATATTTTTCCCTTAAAATTCTACAGCTAGCTAGCGCTTGTTTTGACATACAGAATTTTCATTATATACAGCATTTAAATCTCATGTTACATGACAGCTAGAATGTGCTTGATTGTCACATTTTATAGTGGCCTTTTGTTTTTTGTTTTACAAATTAGGAAAATATTATTATTAGCTAAAGTCCTATACAAACATATTGTATGTAGGTTTTTGAAGTTTCTCCTTCTCTCTTTGTCGTGGAAGTGAAAAAAGATGGTGGGGATACCCTAGAGTACAACAAGGTAATTGGCACTCTGTCTGTTTGTATTTGACCATGAAAGGACATGTATTTGATAATGGCCCATTATTTGACTGAAAGATTTGGTGAGATACAAAGCTGTAAAGCATAGTCAGGAGCATCGATATTCCTCTTGCCTACTCTTTTAAAGAAGCTGATGCACTTTCATTCATAAATGCAGTTCTATGAGAATTTTTCTACTGCTTTAAAGGACATTGTGTGGACATCTGAGGTGGACGTGACGGAGGAATAGTTGCAACTACAAAGGTTGGAAGGACCACTGGAGTTTCAACATGATCAAAGAGGACATGATTGATATATTCAATATTTATTGATTGGATGGTATTTGCATAATTGGATGAGTACTGTGGTTCCTTTCATAAAGAACCAAGCGCGCAGTTCATTTCGTTGTAAGATGAAATAGTTTTATGTATGCTATGTGTGGATATTTGATATATTGATTTTGAACTGTATGATAATGATACAATGGTTTGTCTAAGGCTGAAAAAAAGAGACAAGTTTATATCAGCGCATTGTTCCAGGAACTTGCTCGTTGTATAGGGATCAACTGCTGTTCTGATTGTAGGATGGTAGCTCAGGGTCCGACAATAGAACATCTTAAACTGTGGCATAATTTGGTACTTGCTCACAAATGCACCATGAGGGGCTAGGCACCTAATTACATTTGATTCAGCTCTACTTGAATATTAAAGCATAAATGTCAGCACTTGAATTTTCCTGTGTGCTTTTGGTAAAGCATACCGTGGGTAGGTGGGTATAAGATAATGCAGAGACAACAACTAGTTTTTTTTTGGTTAATTTTGTGGGTGTGATAAACTATTAACATAAACAAAATATGTACATCCACATTTTATTCAACAGGAAGTGGGCTTGCATCACAGCGGCCACTTATTTGAGCTGGTTACACACCAAAAACGCCCTCTACATTAATATTGCCCCTTTGGGCATGTGATGTAAGTGTGTGTTACGGCCCATGGGATCTGCCACCTCAGTGTGTAGGGTCCACGGATCTGCAGATCTGATCCGGATCTGCCTAGGATCCACCATGGAAATGGATCCCCTAAGAAGGAAACAGATCCTAAGCCCCTGAAACAGATCCTGTGGAAAATCAAAGAGATCTTGAAATTTTGAAATGGATCCTGAGACTTCTAGTGCTTTTGTGCCCCACCATTCCCCACAAAAAATCATATTTATAATGAAAGAATTCCAGAACCCTAAACACCTAAAGGCTAAAACCATAAACCCAATTCCTGGTCAAGGTCCGATCTATCCTTATGTTAAGATCTGCTCTTGAACTCTGATCTATCAAGCTCTGCTCTCGAGGTTTCTGTTTGATCTATCTTTATGGTCAAGGTATGCTGTTAAGGTCTGATCTATCCTTATGTGCTATGTTGTTGCTCACTTCATCCACCTGCCATAGCCTTCAAGAAAACATTCACTACTGATATGGGCATGCAGACGTTGCTTGCAAAAACACTGTTATTTCCTGCTTCCGGTTCATGCTGAAACAGTCTTCAAAATTATCGTCTATCGATCATGGTTATAAGTTTATAATTTATCAATTATTAGTCATGGTGCATTAATGATTAATCGTAATATGCATAAAACTGTTTTTGTTTTCTATAACTTATAGTTTTACTTTTGTGTTTCCTGAATAGTTTTGATTCTTCACTCTATTTTTTTAAATTTATTATAACTTTTTTTTTGTACTTGCCATTTCCCTGGCGTATCTAGATCTTGGATTTTCAAAAATCTGGCGAATCCATATCCGTATCCATTTCTCGGTAACTTATATATATATATATATATATATATATATATATATATAGCAACCAAATAACATCGTAATTGAGTGGTCCTTGGCCTCAAAATGAGTAAAAGTTCAGCGACATCAAGGAGGGGCCCAACATTGGGCTGTGGATCATCATGGCCCTTAGGGGTTGGCCCTCAACCATGGAAAGAGATAAGTGTTGCCGCCTTTCACACACCTAGGGGTTAACGTAGCATGGTAGCAGAAATATTCAAGCCACTAGGTGTGTCCTTGTTGTTGTGCTTAAAAGGTTTTGCGAATGCTCTTGATCAATTTTAAATTATTATGAAAGATGAGTGGATTATTAGGGAGGGGGATTTCCGATATACCACGAAGGTACTAGGAATATGTCTAGACTTGCTAAGTATGGCTCCGCGCGAGAAAATGTGGGATAGATCGGAGTTACGGGGGTGTGTCCAACACTACACCAAACAAATGTGTAGTCTGACGGGGCTCCGTGGTTGCTATCTAGTTGTTCCCGCTTTCTCTATGAAATTTTCCCACACAGAAGCAAAATGGAGACGCTGGATATTCGTCTATGGGAGGTTAATTAAAAGATGTGAGGACTAATTACTAGTCACTAAGTCCTTTTCTGGTATGATCAACTGTTCAGTCAAGGCTGCGAAGATCTAGAGCATACTGGGGCATT
This sequence comes from Larix kaempferi, assembly GCA_027924585.1. Taxonomy (NCBI): domain Eukaryota; kingdom Viridiplantae; phylum Streptophyta; class Pinopsida; order Pinales; family Pinaceae; genus Larix; species Larix kaempferi. The sequence goes on from BSBM01001032.1 coordinate 142,452, forward strand.
GCCTTGTTAATTTTAAAGATTTTCGAACAAAGTTTTATTGTTTATTAACAACCCAAGAGTCTATTTTTTGGCCAATACTCGGGTAAGCCCTTATTCTAAAATCCGTACTTCGGGAAAGCAAGGGGTTTAATTAGAAAATAAAGGAAAGATTGAAAAAATGTTATCTAATTGCTACACTACTGAAGTAGTGGGTTAGTATCCGATTACTTTTTACAAAAGATAAATCAAATCGTATTGTAAAAGTATACAATCTGCAAAAAACAAAGTTAAAAGTTCCTGTGTCTTGAGTGAGTCAATGGCCCCGTTGCCACCGGATTGCACACCTAGTTAACGCAGCATAAATCTCACTGCTACTCGGTGCGCCCTTGGGGGAAAGTCTTGAGTTAGGGTTCACTTGATCCTGACTCCTCCGTTTAGGCTAACTCCTAACGAAGCCAAGGGGGGTTGTCCCTACGGAAAGTTTCTAAGGTTGTTAAGTGTTTTAGAAAGTTAATTATATGATTTTTTTTAGGAGTTTGAAGGCTGTGATTTGCTGAGTCAAGATTATTGCAAGAGATTAAGAGATACTTTCAACAACGTATAAAAGATAACACCAGCATATAAGGATTAAGCAACAACAATTGAACTGATAATAAGCAAATGTAAAGTGCTGTAAATGGAGATCAGTGCCAATGGAGTCAAATAACAAAGTGACACTGTTGAAAAGAAAATGTTTTGTAAATGTATCTTGGGCGGTTTTAATTTATTAATAATGGAATTTAGTAAAGGGAAAATGGAATTTCCAGATATACCGTGAGGTACGAGGAGTAATGTCCGGAAATTAGGTAAAGGTGGCTCCTTACGAAGACGTGTGGGTTGGAGCGGAGTCTCAAGGGCGTTTTAAACACTACACCAACAAGGATGTAGTCTAATGGTGCCTTTGAGGTCGCTTTCCAGTTGTTCCCACTTCTTCTAAGGAATTTCCCCACGCAAAAATTAATATTTGAGTGTCGGATTTTCACTATGTTTGGGGTTGTTGATTTTATTATTGTGAGTTCTTAATTAAATGTTGAGAATGAATAAGTTGTTGTAACTCTTTCTGATTTCCCCAAGACTAGGCAAATGCTCGCAAAGGGAAAGAGCATACTTTGAGTGACAACAAATTGTTCGTTCTAAATTAATGCTTGAAAATGAAATGCTAAAAAATGAGTTGTAGAAAGATATAGATCACCAGATCTGTGTCACTTTCTGATCAACCAACACTAATCGACAATGCCTTTATGTGGTGGTGAGAGCATACTTTGTGGCAACGAGATTGGTTTTATTTGTAACTACTTGCAAAAAGTATAAATGGAAATAAGATTAAACAGTTAAAGTATACAATCATGTAGTGAGATGTGGTTGCGTGCTTTGTGTTTGTTAGAAAAATTTATTCCACGAAATTGAGATTGCAAATCCCCCAGGGGGATGGGGTGTGGACGCTGTGTAGCCCATTTGCTCTCTTTTAATATTTTTACAACTTCTTGCTCAAAAGAAATGTCTCTTAGTAATTTTAGACTTAGAGATCTAAGGGCTTACAAGTTAAAAATTTGAAACAACAGTGAAAGAGGGTCCTCAGAAGGTATTTTTGGCAATTTCTGACGAAATTTCGCCAGAGCTTCCTCCTCTATTTCCTTAGACCTGATAAAAACCAACAAGCAAATTTGTTAGAATTTGATGAGAAACATAAAACAAAATTGAAAAATTGAATTTTTTTTGTACTTAGAAAATTTTGGGAAAAATGCTAAGTACAAACTTTTAGCTTAGATCTAGTGAAAGATAAGGCCTTTTAAAGTACTTAGATCTAACTATTTAAGCATGCTAAAGTAAGATATATCTAGATAATAAACATGAATAAAGTGGATCTATTTCTTAAACATTTTGCAAAACAAAGAATTGAAAGAGATAGAAGATTTTGATTTGAGAAGATGGATGAATCCGTCAGGCCAAAGCTTGATTTTTGGTGTTGTTCTTGGAAGCCCCAACAAGCAAAGTGCTAGCTTAAAAAAAAGGTTCCCAATGAGGAGAAGATACAACCGAGTTCAAATCCCCCTTAAGCTCTGTGATATGCAACTTATACGACAAATCTTGCAACAAGAGATATTAGATCTAGTGTGTTAGAATGAAAAGAAAAACAAAAGAGCCTAAATATAATCAAATATTGTTGGCTACTTCTAGATCTCTTTAAATCAAAGCACAAGTAAACAAATTGACATCTGCAAATGTTTACTCTATATCAAATAAGCTAGATCAAGCATACAATTGGAAACAAAAGAAGCATAAACCACAATATCACCCCATGAGATGATCATTCGACACACTTGCAAAAGATGGACCTCCAAATCCTTCAACATATATTCAAAATGGTATCCCAATTACAAAATAACAAAGGTTCTATGTATCCATCTCAAATGAGGAGCTAGACCTTGCTTTTATAGAGCTTGAGAGAAAAACAAAAGAGCCTAAATATAATCAAATATTGTTGGCTACTTCTAGATCTCTTTAAATCAAAGCACAAGTAAACAAATTGACATCTGCAAATGTTTACTCTATATCAAATAAGCTAGATCAAGCATACAATTGGAAACAAAAGAAGCATAAACCACAATATCACCCCATGAGATGATCATTCAACACACTTGCACAAGATGGACCTCCAAATCCTTCAACAAATATTCAAAATGGTATCCCAATTACAAAATAACAAAGGTTCTATGTATCCATCTCAAATGAGGAGCTAGACCTTGCTTTTATAGAGCTTGAGAGAGGGAGGGGCGAGTTCATGAGGAGGGCACATCACTACAAGAGGGGAGTGATCGTTGCCTTGATTTATGACATAATGGATGAGACTTGTGGTGAGTGAGCTGCCACATAAGGGAGGTGCCCCCACTCCCACATTGTCAACTCCTTTGATGTAGGGGCATCAGGGCCTAGGAAAAACAGTAGAAGTTGATCGATAGAAGAAGGTCGACCATGGGGATTGCCGACGATCACTGGTGCGAAAGAGACTAGCAGTCAAAGCCAGGTAGTTGAGCAGGAAGCTGTCGAAGTATGGTCGGAAGGAGAAAAGGTTGAAGGTCGACGAAGTCTCACATCGACATCGACAGAAGCGGAAGTCGACAAGGTCGAGTAGTGACATCGACGAAGACGCGGCAGAGGCCAAGTGAGGGGGATGGGGCGGATCGACAACCGTGAAGATAAAGAGAAGACGACATGACAAGCCAAGGACCGACAAGTTAAGGTGTCGAAGTGTGAACCAGTCAATAGTGGATATCGACAGGGACAACAACAACCGCGACGAAGAGACCAAGGAGCGCAACAGTCGAGGCAACATACATGCAACTGTTGTGGGTTGTTGAGGAAGTTATGGTAGTTAAGAAGGTGGTTGAGACCAGGCCAGGTGTCACCACAACAGGAGGTTGTGTAGAGTGGTCAGGGGGCATTGACAACTGCAGGATCCGTCGGGTCAGAGTTCGAGCGGCGGACAGAGAATGACGTCTCAGGGAAGCCAGTCGAAGTGGACCTCGGGAATGGCACAATAGAGTGGACGATTGGTGCGGAAGCATAAAGGAAGGGATCAAATCGTTCTTTCCTTCAACAGAGGATCATAAGAAGGAGAGGATCACACACAGGGATAAACACACTGAGACAACAGAGATTTACTTATGTATATTGTAACAGGTTAAGGTTGACTTGTTAATTTGCTTTGTATGTAACATTGTAACAAATTCAACTAATAGAAGCCAACTTCTTGGCATTTCCAGTTCACATATAGTCTTTGTGATCACATTTGTGTGTTTGTTGTGTGTTATTGTTAAGCAAGAGGGTCCGACCGACCTGCCTTGCACCAGGTGGTATTAGAGCAGCAGTATCCTGAAAGTAGGAGAGATCTCGATATCGGCTTGCATGGTGTCAAGTAGTATTGAGCAGAAGAATCCTGAGAACAGGTTGAGCTTGCGTGTGCGTGAACAACTCCAGTTGCGGTTGGGTAGAGTTGTGCGTGTGTGGTGAAAGTCCGGTTGAGATTGGACGAGAGGAGATTTCAACTGCGATTGAAAGGATGGCACAAAAATGTGTAAATGTCCGTGGTGTAGGATGAAGAGCGTGAGGTGCATGAGTTACAGTTGATCATGAAATGTTCAACGAATGCATGCGAACAATGAGAAGTTTGACCAATGAGGTCGCAACGATAAAAAAAAGCCAAAGACGTGGATGCATTCCCGATGCACTTGACCATAGTGACAAAGAAGTCGAGGAAGTGGAAGCTCGGGAGCTAGCGGAAGAAGAACCATAAGATAGATTCATTAAGCTACTGACAGAGATGAGGGGTAAGACAAAAATGGATGTATCTACCTACTCATGAAGTTTGGATCCAGAAAACTTGATAGACTGGTTTAGAGAGATGGAGAAATACTTCGACATGGAGCGGATAGAGGATCCTAAAAGGGTTAAAACTGCATGTCTGAGGTTGAACGGTCATGCCTCATTTTGGTGGGACAATGTACAGGCTGACAGAGTCAAGAAAGGCAAGGAGAAAATCAAGCCTTGGAACATAATGGTTGCCAAGATGAAAGGGAAGTTCCTGCCTAACGACTATGTGATTTATTTGTTTAGGAAGTTACAAAACTTTCAACAAAAAGAGATGACCGTGAAGGAATACACATAAGAGTTCTACAGACTGTCGATAAGATCCGGTCAAACCAATGAAGGCGAAGAAGCAGTCCCAAGATATGTGAATGGATTGAAGTATGTCATACAGGACTATTTGAGCCTGTCGAAGTTCAGAATGGTTGGAGAAGCCTAGCAACTAGTCCCGAAGGCAGAAGAAAAGCTGTCGAGGAGAACCACATCGACTAGAGGAAGGTTGACTGGTCGGGGTGTGAAGACTGTTTCCGCAAAGGGACAGAGTAGTGGAACCAGGAGAGAAGCTGTCGAAGACAACCGACGTGCGGAAGGGACAGCGACCAGAGAAAAGGAACAAGGAAACTGACGGGAAGGTCGAGAGACCTGCGGTCGGGGTGCGTTTGGTCGGAATTGTCCAGCAGAAAGGAAAAGAGCTGACAAACCAGCGATAGTCTATTATAAGTGTCGATGCATGGGACACAAAGCTTATGAATGCCTAGAGAATCTACACGTGGCGGAGGAGACGAAACCTAGACGTCGATGAGATGACCAAGGTGACGAGAAGACGGATTCGACATCCGACAACGACGAAGAGGGTAGAGGAAAAGGTCGAAACATGACGACCAGGAGAACATTGGTCCAGAATAACCAGCGCGAAGAGAAGGAGACAGCACAAGGAAATGCCATCTTTCGGACCAAAGTGCTAATTGCCGACAGATACTGCAAGACCATTGTCGATGGTGGCAGTACAAAAAATTTAGTGTCGACAAAGGTCATCGACAAGTTGGGTTTGAAATGTCAACAACACCCAAATCCATACAAGATATCCTGGTTATAGAAATGACATCAGGTGCAGGTAACCAGACAGTGCAAGATCAACTTTAAAGTTGGAAAATTTGAAGACAATGTACTGTGCGATGTAATCCCAATGGACGCTTGTCATCTGTTGTTAGGGAGACCATGGCAATATGATCGGAAGATGATCTATGATGGTCGAGCCAACACAGTCACAGTGTGGAAAAATGGCATGCGGAGGATGCTGAATCCAAAGAAGGAGGATAGCACCGACTGAAAGGAGGGCGAGAGAAACTATTGGGAGAAGCGAGTGTTGATGTGCTAAGCGAAGGAATTCCTAGCGGAATAAGAGAAACAGTCGGGATGTTTTGCCATCATTCCGAAAGGACCATGTGTCAAAAGGTCAGCGACGGAAAGGATTCCGTTCGAAGTCGAAGAAATGCTCGACAGGTTTAAGAGCATAATGGTCGACGAGGCACCGACGAGATTGCCACCGACGAGAAGCATATCCGATCGACTTGATTCCAGGGTCGAGTTTGCTAAACAAAGCACCACATAGAATGACTATGACAGAGGGTTAGGAACTCAATCGACAAGTCTAGGAGTTGTTGGACAAAGGATTGATCAGAGAAAGTCTAAGCCCGTGCGCGGTACCAGTGGTATTAGCACCAAAGAAGGGTGGAGAATGGAGGATGTGTACAGACTCCAGAGTGATCAACAAGATCACGATCAAGTACACGTTTCCATTTCCAAGGATGGATGACTTGATGGATTGTTTGAGTGGAGCAAGATACTTCACCAAGATCGACCTGGAGAGTGGATATCACCAGATCAGGGTTAGACAAGGCGATGAGTGGAAGACAACCTTCAAGACGAAGGAGGGATTGTATGAGTGGTTGGTTATGCCCTTCCGATTGACTAATGCACCCAATACGTTCATGAGGTTGATGAACGAAGTACTGAAACCATTCTTGGGAAAGTTCGTTGTAGTGTATCTCGACGACATCTTGATATTTAGTCGAACCAAAGCCGAACATTTGGAGCATATTCGACAAGTGTTGCAGAAGCTGCAGGAAGAGAAGCTGATGGTGAACCTGCAGAAATGCTTCTTCATGAATGAAGAACTGGTGTACTTGGGATTTGTAATCTCGGGTAAGGGGTTAGTGATGGACCCATAAAAGGTAAAGGCTATATTGGAGTGGCCAGAACCGACAAGCACAACATGAGTGCGCAATTTTCATGGAATTGCTAGTTTTTACTGGAAGTTCATCAGAGGATTCAGTCGGATATGTGCGTCGTTGACAAAGTGCATGAGGAAAGGGGAGTTCAAGTGGACATAAGCTACCCAGAAAGCCTTCGACAAGTTGAAGCAGCAGGTGACAAAGAGCCCAGTGCTAGCTCTCCCAGATTTCGACAAAGTTTTTCAAGTCGATTGATGCGAGTGGAATGGCAATTGGCGTAGTGTTGAGCTAGGAGGGCCGACCAATTGCATTCTTCAGCGAAAATTTGGATGAAGCAAAGCGGAAATATTGGGTCTATGACCGAGAGTTCTATGCTATTGTCCAAGCGTTAAAGAAATGGAGGCATTGTTTGCTGCCCAAGGAATTTGTGTTATACACAGACCACCAAGCACTGAGGTACTCGAATACTCAGTCGAAGTTGAATCAACGACACATGAAATGGGTTGAATTCTTGCAGGGATACACCTTCATGTTGCGACATAAGTCGGGCAATTCGAACAAGGTTGTCGACGTGCCGAGTCGAAGAGTTGCATTACTGAACACAACGACAGTTCAGGCGACATGAATAGAGTCGGTAAAGACGGAGTATGAGATCGGTGAGGAGTTTACGAGAGCATGGAAGGCTAGTCGCGAACCATGGAGTGTCGACAGGGCTCCATACTTGGATTATTTTATCCAAGAGGGATACCTATTCAAGGGACAACAATTATGTATTCCCAGGGGATCCATAAGAGAGAACCTAATCTGAGAATTGCATAGTGGCAGATTACCAGGTCATTCTGGCATCGACAAGACCAAGGCGTTGGTCGAAGAAAGATACCATTGGCCAGGGATGGTGACAAATGTCAGTAAGTGGGTACGACAATGTCGAATTTTCCAGTTGGCGAAAGGGAAAAGTCAGAATACGGGGTTGTATGCACAATTATCAGTGCCAAATGTCCCATGGGAGCACCTGAGCATGGATTTTGTGCTAGGATCGCCGAAGACACAGCAAGGTAACTACTCAATCTTTGTGGTAGTCGACAGATTCTCGAAAATGGCACACTTTATTCCTTGTCGGAAGACAAGTGACGCCACAAGCATTGTTGTACTATTCTTCAAGGAGATAGTCAGATTGCATGGGTTGCCGAAAAGTATAACATCAGACAGAGATACCAATTTTATGGGTCATTTCTGGAGAACCTTGTGGAAGACGCTGGACACGAAGTTGCAGTTTAGCTTGGCATACCATCCACAAACTGATGGACAAACCGAGGTAGTAAACATAAGTTTGGGAAACCTTCTGAGGTGTTTGACGACCGATAGACCCAAGCAGTGGGAGAACGTGTTGGCACAAGCAGAATTCGCATACAATAATTTTGTGAATTGATCGACAGGTATGAGTCCATTCCAAATTGTTCAAGGTCGAAGCCCGCATGGCGTGGTAGATTTGGTTGCGATACCAACAGAGATCAGAAAGAGTGTAGATGCGGAAACATTTGCAGAGCATATGAAAGAAGTACATGAAGATGTACGCAAGCGCATTGAGAAGAGAAACGCAACATATAAGTTGAGAGCCGACAGGAAGAAGAGGCTACAGTCGTTCAACGAGGGAGACTTAGTCTATGCGCACTTGAGGAAAGAGAGGTTCCCAACATGAACATACAACAAGCTGAAGCTGAAGAAGATTGGACTATGTCAGATTCTGAAAAAGATTTCGAACAACGCTTATGTATTGGAGCTACCGAAGGAATTGAAAATTTCTGCTATGTTCAATGTATTAGATATGTACAAGTATGAAGAAGGTTCAACAAGCGGCAACACAAAAGTGCTGAACATCGACTGGACAAGACAAATTTCAGACCGACACAAGGAAGAAATCACTGAAGTAGTGGATGAGCGCGAAGTCGGACGCACAAGGAGTTCGCGGAAGAAAGAATACTTAGTTCGATGGAAGGATGATGAGTTGAAGGAAGCGACATGGATTTCATAAGAAGAATACAAGGGACTGACGGAGCAATTGGGTTCTTTTTCACTTGGGGAGACTGATGCAGGGGCATCGGGGCCTAGGCAAAATAGTCGAAGTTGATCGACAGAAGAAGGTCGACCAAGGGGATTGTCGACGACCACTGGTGCGAAAGAGACTGGCAGTCGAAGCCAGGTAGTCGAGCGGGAAGCTGTTGAAGTATGGTTGGCATGAGAAAAGGTCGAAGGTCGATGAAGTCTCACATCGACATCAACATAAGCGGAAGTCAACAAGGTCAAGTAGCGGCATCGACGAAGACGCGGCAGAGGCCAAGCGAGGGGAATGGGGTGGATCGGCAGCCGTGAAGATAAAGAGAAGACGACATGATAATCCAAGGACCGACAAGTCAAGGTGTCGAAGTGCGAACCGGTCGATAATGGATATTGACATGGACAACAACAACCGCGATGAAGAGACCAAGGAGTGCAGTAGTCGAGGCAAAACACCTGCAGCTGTTGTGGGTTGTTGAGGAAGTTATGGAAGTTAAGAAGGTGGTTGAGACGAGGCCAGGTGTCACCACGGGAGGAGGTTGTGTAGAGTGGTCAGGGGGCGCTGATAATTGCAGGGTCCATCGGGTCAGAGTTCGAGCGGCGGACAGAGAAGGATGTCTCGGGGAAGCCAGTCGGAGTGGACCTCGGGAACAACGATAGAGTAGAGTAGGAGACTGATGTGGAAGCACAGAGGAAGGGATCAATCGTTCTTTCGTTCAATAGAGGATCAGAAGAAGAATAGGATCACACACAGGGAGAAACACACTGGGACAACTCAGATTTACTTTTGTATATTGTAACAGGCTAAGGCCGACTTGTTAATTTGCTTTGTATGTAACATTGTAATAGATTCAAGTAATAGAAGCCAACTTCTTGGCATTTCTACTTCACATCTAGTCTTTGTGAGTGCATTTGTGTGTTATTGTTAAGCAAGAGGGTCCGACTGACTTGCCTTACGCTCCCAACACTCACGAGCTGCCACATGCTTTATTATATGTGCCATCTCTACCTTACGTGAAGCATGATGGAGGGCGCATCACACATAAAAGGTCCATTCGATATCTTTATGATATGACCTTTAAAGCACATGCTTTATTCACCTAAGTAAGTCGCCTTCCACATGTGACAAGTTGCCACCTCAATTTGCACATGCCAATTGTCTTTTTTATAAAAGAAAATTTGATATTATGGTGCATTTTGTCGCATGCTTAGCATTTCCTTGTCATTTTGTCGCCTTTTTAGGAAAGAGTGCTTCGAGCAATGATTTGAGCACTTGAAACATAGGACAAGTGGGTCCTAGGGTAAATAGGATGCCTTGAGTGTTAAAACGAGCATCCCCACGCCAAAATATGACTCCATACCATATTTTTATTGCAATTTGAAAATTTCCAATTAAACCATTAAAAATGGTCTAATTGTACGAAAAAAATTATTTTTACCAGAATGAACTCAAAATACTAGGGGACCTAATGCATGTCCATACGACACATTATTGATGGCTAACATGTGAAAAATACATAGACACATACACTTTAATAACCTCCTAAGGTTCAACCACCATGGAAAATACTCCAGCTTTGGAGGTGTGAGTGAAAAACACAAGAAATATACGCCACTAAAGTGCAGCGCATAACTTCTAAGGAAAAAAAACTCTAGAGTATCCCCTTGATAGCTAAACCTAAGGTAGTCCAATCCTTTTACAAAAAGACCATGCTTAGACCAACTTATTACAATATCCCCAAGGGGGTCTAGACATGCAAATTTTACAAAGGGCCAAAAATTTGGCCTGATGAACTTCCGACCTCTGGCAATGAACAAGGTAAGTTGTTCAAGTCTTGTGAGGTTCACAAGGAGTCCACCTAAGTGTAACTCAGTGGACAACAGACCCAATATTTGGATTGGACCACGATGGCCCAGTTTTGATTAATTTAAGTTGATTTTAAACAAATTAAAACTAAAGTAAGAAATTAGAAAAGCTAAAGAAATAAAAACAACCACGAAAAGGCATTGACACCAATCCCCCCTGGGGGATGAGAAGCAAGCTTTCTGAGCTCACTTCCAAAAGTGATTTTATTATGCGATTACAATGCCAACTAGAGTAAAAAAGAACTCCTCTTTCTCCTTATAACTTTTTGGAGAAAAAAGGTTACAAAGCTTGTAGAAAAATCTTGGGAGGAAAGAGATGGTTCAAGAGAGTCTTGGCTTGATTGTTCTTGTCAAAATAAGTCCTCCAAAGTCTCTATTTTTGCTGTCGTAAAACAAAAACCAACAAACAAAATTAGTAGCAAAAGTGCCCAAAATCACTTTAAAAGTAACTTGGGCAAGTTAGAAAAAAAAGTCTAAAAAATCTAACTTAAAAAACTAGTTAAGTAAAACAAATAATTTAGATGGATTAGATAGAAAGCCAACCCTCTTAGGGTCTTGGACAACCTTGAAAAGGCAGCCAATAATGCATTCAAATGCTTGATTTTCTTTTAAAACTTGAAAGAAAACTAGTTGATTAAGAAGTTAAAAAATATGCTTTGAAAATACTTGCAAAAATCAACTATTTTCTAAGCTAGATCTATCTTTTTCAATGATAAACTTTTAAGAATACTTAGATCTATGCAATCTACTCTTATAACTTAGATCTAAGAAATGTATTAACTTTAAACAATGGATATCTAAAGAGCAAGAGGGAGAAACCATAAAGTGTTTAAGAAATTTAGAGAAGAATGTGGAGAAATCCCTCTTTGAGGATTGGGCAATGGAGTCCTTTTGTAGCTCCGAGAAAGACTATTCTTCTCAAAATAGAAGTTGGAGAGCAAATGAAACAAACAAGATCCTTTGCAAAATCCAACGAGGTACCTAATGATCCCTTCACACTTGCACAACACTTGTTAAAACATTAGTAAAGTCCTATATTTAAAAAATAAGGAGAGCATACCCGTAAACAAACCAATATGTAAAATCCTATATCTTTAAACTAACAATTTTAATTGTGAAATGAAACTACATTACTCAATCCTATTGATCATACTAATCATACAAGGCTAAATACTTACAAAGCAAGAGCAAATGAACAATGAAACCACAAGATTACCTCACTTAGCACATGGAGCAATGATCATTCAACATGAGATAAGACACAATGAGACCTCCAAAGCCGTATTCCATTAATCAATATTCAAAACTAGCTTACAATAGGAGCAAAGGTTCCACACTTCATCAAAATAGTGATGGAGAGCCTTGCTTATATAACAAAACCAAGAGAGATCCTCTTTGACACTTGGAGAAATTAGTTGATACACTTGGAAAAGGATTGTTGACACATGTGAGAGGTTTGGGGAGGTTAATGACACATTTCTCCAACCATTTGACACTTTTCAACCTCACCTCTCCAACAACAAATTCGCCCCCCCCCCCCCCATTGGTGGATCTCCAATTTTCAATCAAATCATCATTTATTTGCTCAATATTCTCCTTGATTTGATTGCCAATCAAAGGAGATTTTATTCCAAGACATTTCCTTGATCAATGGGATTGATATTTTTCCTTTATTATGTCTTTTTTGCCAATTAAATTGGTCTTTTGGGGTTTTTTGAATAAATATTATTTTCTGAGATAAATACTTACTCAAAACTTAGGATAAGTGGGTTTATGGGTACAATGGATTCTCTGGTTTAGAAAACGAGCATCCACTTGACAAATTATTCCCACAAACCATACTTTTATTACAATTTTATTTTTTCCAATTAAACTATTAAAAAAAATCTAATTTTACGGGAAAAATTATTTTTCTCAGAAATTTAAAAAAACTTAGGGGATCATAGCACATGTCCATATGACTCAATTTTAATGCCTAGCATGGTCTAATACATTGACACTTAGGCTCTAATAACCTTCTAAGGCCGAGACACAAAGCCGACCACCCCAACTTTGGAAGTATGAGTGAAAAACTCAAAAATTATTTGTCATTTGTTCAACAACAAATGATTAACAAGGGAAAAAACACTCTGGGCTAGTCGGATTAATGTTTATGTCCTAGGAAACCGAGTCTTTTACATACAACTACCATGTTAGCACATTTCATTACAATTTCTCCATGGGGGTATGAACATGTGGTATAAAAAATAAAAGGGCCTAGGAGGCCTAATGGACTTCTGAACTCTGATATGACCAAATACACTTGATCATTCTTTGTCATCTCACTTGAAATCCAACTAAGTATGACTTAGTAGGCAATAATAAGCACCATGCATAGGTTTCACTTATCCCAATGCCTTCCCACAACATACATTGGAAGACATTGGGATAAGTGCAACCTGCGCATGGTGTTAATCTCTTGCCATCAACCATTAGAAACATGTTTAGGATCGGTGACAATTGGCTCCCAACAATCATTTCCAAGTTTAGGGGAGCTCTCATCCTTAGATAGAAAGCACAAACATAGAAAAAATATTATTTTGGTGGCCTTCAGGTTGGCCACTATGGAGTTGCTCCCTTCCCATCTCTCACTATTCAGCCCGCTTGATGTTGTTGCTGCCCTTAGAGATTTGTGCCTTTTGAGAGTGATCCGAATGTGTTGGAGAGGCTTTGGGTGGCTATATGTACATAGTGCATAGGGTGCCTTCCCAGAAATCGAGAAATTATTGTAGGCAGGTCACATTCATTTCCACCTAAACTTGTACAAGATTGAATGGATTAGGGAGTTGTCATACCAAAAGAAACATCTAGTAGGGTGTATGTGATTAATAATGCATCATTCCTTTTTTCCAAATGAAAAAGAGAATTTCCACTCTTATTAGTTACCATGAAGTTCGAATCTCCACAACCCATGGGAGTTTATCCCCTCAAAGAGATACTCTCAATGATATGGAAGAGAGCACAAATTGAACATAGAAACATTGAGCCCGCTCCTAGGGAAGCTTGACAAGAAGATATAACTAGAAAGGTTGTTTGTGTTTCAAATTGAACACATAGAGGACCTATAGGATGGAATAACCCTAGGGGAGTTAGTCGCCTACCAACATGAAGGCGACCATTATTAGTCACCATGCAAATAATGTCTTTTTGGGTTCCACCAAAGGCTTCCACATGTTACAAATCCTGAAAGTCTTATATTTAACATTAATTTGGAGATCTTGTTTAACCAACCATATATTTTGGGCTTTAGCCATAGCCACTTGTAACCATTTGTAGATTTGAATGCACTAAAGGCCTTAGATATGTTCAATTTCCAATCACAATACCAAACTTGAGAGCCTTGGGCCCAACTTGATACAGAGAAAATACGAAATTAGGGCTTTGACATTATATATGATCATCTTGTTTAAATTAGCCACCTAAAGCAAGCTTTAAGATATGGACATGTCGCTAGGGTCTTGTTTGTCTATTGGTCAGGTCCTACCATCACTGATGCCATTACTAAAAAAATGATCATTGAGAACTAAGGAATCTCAGGCTTCTCAGACAAAGTTTTTCCTTCTTGGGCCAAGATTGGTGACCACCAAATTGAATGGTCATTATCTAAGAGCCATGACCTTAGGGATTGCTTCTTCCATCTTAGAAATGTCTGTAATACATCCCAAGGTTTCTAGATTCTCTTGGCCACAAAATAGCCTTTAACTTTAACTTTAACTTTAAGGTTGGGGCCTTGTTAATATTTTTTGCTAAAAGGAGCTCTTAAAGAGATACAATAGGATGGTAGAAGTAACTTCCAAGCTCCATCCCCCTCCATAACTTATATGACCCACTTAGCACACAAGACTTAATGTGTGTGAGTTTTTATGATCCTCATGCCTTCCCAATTTCTTGAGGTACAACATAGTTCCCAGCTGACTCTATGAATATATTTCCCCTTGGAGTTGTTGACCCAAAAAATGCTTCTTAAGGCCTTATCCAATATTTGGTAGGCACTCAGTAATGGTACTTGATAGGGGGAATAATAAACATGGGTGGCTGCAAAATCCTTTGTGTGGAGTTGGAATTTCACACCCAAAGCCAAAGTCTTAGCAATCCATTTCACAACCTTATTTTCAACTCTTTGGACCACTACTTCTTAGAGGTTCTTAGGAGAGGCTTGAAAGGTGAAAGGAATACCAAGGAACTTGAAATCTAGCCTAGGAGAGTCTAGTGGTGTCCTTAGCCTTCCAACTAACTAGGAAATTGGATCTCGGTTTGTTTATGGCATTGATTTTTAGCCCATTGAATATTTGTAGCCAAATGCAATACAAATTTTTTGAAGGAAATCCATAATGTTATCCTAGGAATCTTGACATTCAAGAATGGGTAAGTAATCATCAACAAAATTTCCATTGACCCATTATCTAGCGATAGGGTCAAGTAAAGGGATGCCTTTAATCTTCCTTGGGCATCTGCCAATGGCAGGTTGTTGGGTTAGTGAAAGTGGGGTGCAAATATTGCTCCCACCAAGGTTCAAATCTCACCAATGACACACTTATGCTTGTGTTCATGGATGTGCTAGTGCACACAACAATGATTGAGGCTAGGTAAAAGTATTGGGTGTCTTTTTTGGAATAGATAATCCCCACTTATAGCCTCTTAGTCGAAGTAATTTGACTTGAATCTTCATTGCACTTTCTCTCGGGTAGGGTCTATTGCACTAGCACACCAAAAGGAACAATTCTCCCTTGGCCTACTTGGTTCCAAAGTTGATAACATAGGGATTCATTGACTATTACATATATATCAAGGGGTAGGGGGCAACATTGTTGTGTGGAGTGACCCAACCCCTTTGCTTTTTAGTTAAAATGCTTGATAATGGAGCACATTGAAGCTTCAACAAATAAAGCCTCAACCACTATGATGAAGAAAGGTTCGAAGCCTAGAGATTTCAACATGACAAGAATGGAAGGCCTCTCCACGCATTTGTATCCTTCTTAAAATCAATTTTGATGAATAGACTATTCTTATCGAGCCCATTTAATCAATGCCTTTCTAAAGCATGTTAACATTGTATATAATGACAACTTATAATAAGACTTGTTTGCTTATGCTGCATAGTGATGGGTAGAATATGTTTTAGGCAATTATATAGAATGAAGTGGCCTTGAATAAATATATTTTCTTAGGGCACACAATTTTGATAAAAAATGTTTTGAGATGAAGCACAAGGGCTTCGGCGAGGATCTTATCAGAATCATTCAACAAAGTTGTTGGTCTCTTGTTTGTTATGAACTCAAGGTCATTAACATTAA
Source organism: Larix kaempferi (assembly GCA_027924585.1). Classification (NCBI taxonomy): domain Eukaryota; kingdom Viridiplantae; phylum Streptophyta; class Pinopsida; order Pinales; family Pinaceae; genus Larix; species Larix kaempferi. The sequence goes on from BSBM01001032.1 coordinate 158,323, forward strand.
GAATGGACATGATAAGGGCCTTGGTTTATGCTTGTCTCCAACATTTTATTCTTCAATGATTCTTTATACACATGTAGAAGATTCAACTTGACAAAGTCCCATGTTTCCTTGTAGAACTTGCTTGGAAACCCATATAAATGAAGGGACTAATCATCAATCATTTCCATTGGTATTGTTGTCAACTCATCCCACTCAAAACATTTTTGCATGATCAACACACGTTCCTTTGAAGGTCCTTAACATAGGCAAACTCTTCCTCAATTCCCTCTTGGCTAATGATTCAACCAACAATATTTTGACTGTATAATTGTTTTGTTCTTTAGTGGCTAGGGCCTTAAAGAAGTCTTTCATTGTTTTATTGCTCATCTTTATCCAATGAAGTTGAGCCCCTATGGGCCATTTGACCTCATTTATCTTCAAAAGGTGACGACATTTGGTAGCTTGGGATTACTTATTTGCTTGAGATATGTAGTCCAACTCATCCTTGATTGTTTTATGCCATTTTTGTCACACCACAACAGTTTGACAATTTTATCTAGGTAGGAAGGTCGCTATTTCAGTTATGGCATCTTCCCACCAAGCAATTCAACCTTCATCACCCCTCGGTCGAGGAGAAGGTTCCAAATTCTCTTAGTACACATGATACAACTTGGAGTTTTAAGGTGTGAGGCATTCAATATGATTTAGGTCATGCAACCTTTGCCATTTTAATAATAGTAGAATCAAGAGCTAAATTAAAATCATGTGTAAATGCTTAGTGAATGTGACAATATATATGAATAGGAAAATATCATGTGTGAAGGGTTTATTTGTGACAATATATATGATTGGCATATAGATTTATAAGCCTAGTCAAAGGTTGCATGTCTTTGAGCTTGCAAACTCTAAAGTGTATACTAGACCTAGGCTTGAGTGGGTTTGCTAGTGCTCATACTCAATATATCTAATGCATAGTTCATAAGACACTATAAATCCATAAACAATATTTATGGGTTCAATTGGAACATTAGTAAGAGTTAAAATAAAATCATGTTGAGCACTCCGAGAATGTGCATGGTAATATATATGATTAGCATATTGGTTTAAACCTGGCCCAAGGTTGCATATATTCAAGCTTTGCAACCTTTAAGGTGTACACGAGATTTAGGCTTTAGTAAACTTGATAGTATTCATATCCAATGTATTCAATGCATACATTTAATATTCAGTGACACACGGAAACAGAGTTGATGGATCATTCTACACATAGTGTCGATGGATCATTTATACCCACTTGAAAATATGTACTATAGAATACACCTAAATTCTCTATGTGGGTTGAGAAAATTAGAAAAAATTCTTGATAAATTCTTTAGATGGGATGATAAAAATTGAATAAAATATTGATATAAGAGTAACTGAAAAACATGATGAACTTCCCCATCTTCCCATTCATATCTTCTTTATGTGTTTTTGGAGGTAAACTTACTTGGCCCCTGCATTGTCTGCCAATAAAATAGGTTGTGAAGGTTGTGATAATCACTTGGTTTAAATTTCCTAGGCATGTTGTTGGGTTAGTCTTGACTTGTAAAAAAATTGATTAGATTAATGTGTTTTTGGTCATTAATGGGTTTACCAAGGTAAATATAAGATCCAACTCACTGTACACAGCACTAGATGCATGTTACATTCAAATAGGAAATAGGAATCAACTAAATCTTTTGTTGAGTGATCTCATAATTCACGAGCTTTGGATAGCTCACTACCTGGGAATTCTTATCCATAAGATTGAATTCCATGGAATTGGCATTTTCCCAATGAAATCCTACTTTTCGAATTAAGTGTAGAGGTTTATAACCATGGAATCAGTATTTTCCAGTGTCTCAAGTTGTTTAGCATTTCTTGTCTCCAACTAATAATGGTCATATTGTAGACGATTACATTGATTGAATAACACCTATAGGTTGTGCCATTTATACTATGTTGACAAGGCATGATGCCCTTGGTGTCAATAGCAGGGATTCTCCCCAGTACAGAGTCCCAATTAAACTTTGCACTCTTTGGTATGGAGAATCCATCCGGATTCTAGCCCAATAGTCATTAGTAGTTGTGAAATGTGTTATGAAATATCTAAATGCAGAATGCGGATGCACAACTAACTCTAAGTGTAGTATGCAAATCCATTCTAACTGTCCTAGCCAGGGAAAACAAGATTAGAGGGTTTGAAAACACATAATTTTAATTTACTTTCACTGTGGTATCAACAATTAAGATTACTGTAATTTAACAATGGAAATACAATCACTTAACCAATCATTAAGAATAACTCTAATAACTAGATATCTTTAGAGTCAATGTTCATAAAGCTATAACCAAACTACTGAAAATAACCACAATAATGTATTCTTTACTAGATAATAGTTCAAAGCATAGAAAATTATCCTTACAACATATTTCTCAAACAATATATAACAGAAAATAATTTTGAGCATAAACACCATAGAAACATAGAGTATCTCCCAAAATATGGCCAACAATGGTTCTCCTTATTATCAATTTGCTCAAAAAAGTTTATACAAAAGCGCTGTACTAGCAAAAAGCCCCTCTTTCTTCTCATGTCATTACATTTATAAGAACACTTTGTGTAACTGTCTTGGTAGTTACCTCTTGAGACTCTTGACTTTCCCATTTCTTATTTTATCCTCTATCAACCTTTCAACTACCTTTTGTCCTCATTAGGCCTACTCGACTAAAAGGTTAAGCAAATACAATAATGTACATCATAATTACAAGATACTTTTTTAAAAGCTAGGTGGCTAGCGAGACTCCTTTTGTCATGTATGCACTTCACCTGCTATGATAATCGGAGATTTCTTTAATCCTATGAAAATATAGGGCCTCCAAAGTGACCTCATGATGTATCAAATCATTTGATATGGCTATAAGGTTCTTTTGCATGGGTATTTTGTATGACTTCCTTTGATGATTGCATCCTTGGAAGGATTTCCCACAAATTCCATCATGTTTTTAGTAGTCACACTAGATATGTCTTCAATAGCTAGTTGCTTGTCTCGATTGATGTTAATCATTGTTGCATTTCTCTGCTTAATGGTTTTACATTATCCCATTTTCTAAGGAAAGTTACAATACTTAGTGATTTTTACAACAGTTTAGAAGATGTGCGGGCATTTATTTAGAGTTTCACTTACATCTTTCTCAAGATTAACTATATCTTTTTAGGCATTGCCTATGGCTTTAGAATACTTTTTCACCTCCTCTGCGCTTATTATGGGCAACTTGGAAGGTGACTCTATAACTGATTGTTGTCATCTAATAATTCTATCAAGACATTCTTGAATCGCTCCCAACTCAATTTCCCGATCTTCTGCCACTATGTTTGTAACATCCCCCTCACCCAATTCGACCATCGGGAGGGGACGTTGGCTAAATTTGGGCTTTTGAATTTCGCCCCAGATCCAAAAAAAGAATTTCAAATAACATAATGTGTGTAGAATGCAAATAACATGCACAACATAATTCAAAACTATCCACACACATCTAATGTGAAAATACAAGCATAAACATTACAAGCATCAATTAAACATTTCAAATTCAAATACATGAGAATACTTATCTTTATCCAATGTATATCCAAGCAATTGGTTGTGTAAGAGCGTTTTTCCACCCAACCTTAGAACTTGTCTAGCCTGTACTATTTCAGCTCCCAATTTCACCCCCAAGCTGGGCTATGAGTCCACCAGGGCGAATGAAACACCTACAGGATTCTATCTTTTAGCCCACAACCCATTCTACTCTCTGTGCTTAGCCAAATGCTCATACAGAGCTCTACAGGGGCCTCCCTTAGCCTCAATATGTGGCTTCTAAAGCACCTACGAGTAGCAGAACTCATGGGTAAGGGTTCCTAGCTTTCCCAACCTCTCTGCTCACCTACAACCAACAAAACCCACTTCCAAAACTGCAACATGGTCTCCAAATTCAAATTTCTGGGTTCAAAACAACAAGGTAAGTTCTTGGACAACAATGGAGAGCTCTACAACCTCTAAACCTGCATGAAAGAATGATACCAAATGAGGGTTGACTCCAAAGGATATGAGAGAATGGTGACAAGACAATTGACATAATTTCTGGCAGTAAGGAAAGGACTCCTGGCAACTGCAGACTGACTTCAGTCATGACAGAACTGTCACAAAAGTGCAATCAGTCCCATGCTATAGTAACTACATGAGGTGACTTTTCCCACCAACCACACACATGCACAAATGATTGGAAAATGGTCAAGAAATGAGATAATTGGCTCATTCTCAACACATGACAGAATTTTGGGTGAGTTCTAAGGTGGACACTTGGCAACATAGGATTTGGTTTCTTCATAGGTCCCCTTCCTCTTCCCCTCTAGTGGAATCATAGCCCCTTTGGTGCCCCTTACACAGCCATTGTTGGACCATTTTATTATGTATGCACATAATATTTACATATACTCTAAGTTAGCATAAAAGCCAACTAAAACGGCCCAAATGAAATGTAAACATCATACATGCCTAAACATTCACTAGTCGGGCCTTGGCCTTGAGCTCCACACTAGGAATTCACACTAGCATATTTACATCATTTACATTTTAATGCATGGGGTCAAAATCGGGATATTACACTGTTATATCCTTCAATCAAGTCACTGTGCTTTGTAAAGTTTGAAATTGTCTTGTAGATGCAACTACACACTAGCCACATCACTCTTTCTTACACAAAGACCGAGTTCCATTGTGCTCCCTTTCTCTACGTGCAATTTTTCATTTTCTTCTTGCAAAATTAGAGAAATTTTGAGGTAAAAAATGGGTCTCAAAAACAAAGAAAATGCATTTTAAAAATCAACCAATCACATTTTAGACGATGACATCATCCCTCATGGTTGAGGTGGCATTGCTTGCTTATTTGTCACATTTTCAATAGTAGATGAAAACCCATAATTAACCATGGTACTGCTTTGAAGTCACAAAATAAAGTATTTATAATGAAGGTCTTTTCACACTTTTAACAAAATAATATTATTGCCATTTTCAAGTAAAGTATTCATAATAAAATAATATTATTGTCATTTTTAAGTAAAGTACTCATAATGAAAGTCCTTTCACATTTTTTCATAAAATAATATTATTTTCATTTTCATACTTTTTGAAAGAAACAATACAAATAACTATTATATTTGTGCATTTTCATGTCTTTAATTTCAAATTATATATTTATTCCATTTGGTTTAATATCACAATGTCAAATTATATATAGGATGGATTTGATGTATGAAGTTAATTGAAAACTATGGTCATTCCAGTAATTAGTTTTTTTATGGACGAGGTCTTGTCCCTCTGTTATATTACTGTTGGAAGGTATTTTTGTATTGAAGAGAAGAAGCTTACTTCTCTTTTTTTTTGATGTATACCATATACAACTTTTTTCTCTAATATCCTGTATGAAAAATTAAATTATATATATATATATATATATATATATATATATATATATATAGCTCGGTGGGCTAGCTCAAGTCACTAAGTTTTTTTGACCCAAAATCCGACGGCGAAAAAGTCGAATTTGCTACAACCTATGGTTGCCTATCCGACAATTCCAGTATTTTTTTACCGTTGGTGGGATATCGGCTAAAATCCGACATAGTTGAAGAAGTCGGATATTCGACTACCCTACCTCGTCGGTTAACCGACTTCCTCCAGCTTCACAGGTAGTCGGATAAGCGACAACGTTAACTTCCAATATTGGTCGGATACCATCCTTTTGCCATCGATTATGCGTCGGTTCAGTCGTCGGTTAAGCGACGTGTATGCCATACAAAAAAAGGAGAATCCGATGTTTTGAGCCGTCGGAAGTATGGCACAAGCATCGGATATTACCCTGCGATCGTCGGATAGGTCGTCGGTTAAGCGACATGGATGCCATACAAAAAAAACGGATCCGACGTTCCGAGCCGTCGGAAGTATTGCAAAACCGTCGGATATTACCCTGCGGTCGTCGGTTAAGCGACTACCCAATACATTTTAAAAAAAAAATAACATTTTTGAAATAAAACTTTTCATATTGAATACATGTTCTCCAATCCCTATGCTTATGTAACATTGTGGCATATTCGTCACAAAGAGATGGTTGGTAGTGTGATTCCATTGTGTCAAGGTACTCTTACCTAACTTCTCTAATTTGGTATACTGAGGAGTTTGTATATTCATGTATGAGATCATATTCTTTGAATAAGGCTCATTATATAGTTAATGGGTAGTTACTTAATGTAAAAGGCTCATTTTTATTAAATAAGAACCAATAGGTGGTTGGTAGTCATTAATTTTGAGATTGCATGTAGTTAGGGTTTTGGTAGTTATTAAGAAACTATTTATAGCGCTAGAAGGATGTATATTGTTTTGTCAAAGATTGGTATTGTATTGAAGCTTTTCTCAAAGGAGCTCATCCTCTCGAAGAGGCCCATGAACATTACTCTCTCTTTTTGAATTTATTAATACAAGTGTTATATTTTGAAAGTTTAATCTCTTTCTTGCATTTTCTTTTGTTCACTTATATTTATTTGAGGTTAAGCTGGATATTGATTCCAAGGAAATTAAAGAGAAGGTTAAGGATATTGATTCCAGTGCATCATTTACTCAACCTTTGAAGTTATGGAAACTCGAAATTGGTTATGAGGAGCAACCAAAAATCACAACAAGCTCCAAGAAATTGTCAAAATTTAAATGACACGCGAGTGGGTTGTACAAAGCCAACATCGTATCCATTCATTGAGCTCCTCTCTGTTTTGAGAATAATTTCATATTCTCTACTGAACATGGCCAACCACGTGAAGGTGGAAGCTCTTATGGCCCCTCACCCCCTCACATCACTCTCAATTCCCCATACCCAATGCATGCACTCGAAAAAAACAAATATGTGCAAATTCATCCATATTTTATCATGAACTTTCATCCATTATTCATTCAATAAATGCTAACATTCACTAAACCATTGTTTCTGTCGATCCACACATTCATTCAATAAAAGATAACATTCAATAAACCATTCATTAATCATTCATTCAACACATTCATTCAATAAAATATGAAATTCAATAAAGGTAACAGTTTACTACATTGAATCATTAAAACATTAGAAAATTCATTAAACCATTCATTCATTAATTAGGCCAAAAATCGTGGACGATATATTGTTATAAAAAATATTTAGACGAGATTTGAACCTGTGACCTATGTCTAGTCCCAAGGATACCACCTTCAAGCTTGACCTTATCAATCAATTCCAATTGCCTTTTCCTCTCATACGACGTCCCAAAACCATTTCTCTCGACACCCACTCTTCATTTATTCTACATGCATTTCATTATGCAACCGTCTCAAATTCCCATTGCGCTTTTTATCAATTAGTTTATCAATTCAGTATGACCCACGTTCGCCATCCAATGAGTGTTTCCGCAGTCTTCAGTTTCATCCTGGCAACGGTTGACGATTCATGGTATTACGTTTCCCTTTGGCTGCAAATGACAAACTCATAGTTCACTATTAAGGTTTGTCTGACAAAGCTGACGGTCAGAGAAATATTGATAGTGAACTATGAGTTTTTCATAATGCAGCTTAAGGGAAACGTAAATATAGAATGAATCATCACCATTTCCAGGTTGGAACTCAAGACTGCGGAAACACTCCTCGGACGGTGGGCGTGGGTCATACCGAATTGATAAACTAAAAGAGGAAAAACGCAACGAGAATATGAGACGATTGCATAATGAAATGCATACAGAATGAATCAAGGTTGAATGTGGTAGCCCGCCATCTCCCATTGTGAAATGCATGCAGAATGAATCGAGCTTGAAGGTGGTCGCCCTTGCCAGCTGCACTTCAAGCTTGAAGGTGGTAGCCTTGGGACTAGACATAGGTCGCAAGTTCAAATCTCCTCAATTCAATTCGTACCCTGTTATTTTTTCGATGCAAACTATATGTTTTCTTTAATTTGTTGTTGAATTTAATTCCCTAGCGTAGGAGGAGCCATTATGGTCAAGTTGCATTCCTAAAAAAAATGAACATTGACAACAAGCAACATGTCTCTAATTGTTGTCGGTGTATGCTAGCTTAGTTGCAAATATCATGCTTCAGAAGAAGCCAGCCTTGAATGGTAAATATACCAATTTGGAAGGGTTTAATATGAGGTTAAGGATATTGATTCCAAGGGAATTAAAGAGAAGGTTAAGGATATTGATTCCAGTGCATCATTTACTCAACCTTTGAAGTTGTGGAAACTGGAAATTGGTTATGAGGAGCAACCAAAAATCACAACAAGCTCCAAGAAATTGTCAAAATTTAGACAACACACAAGTGGGTTGTAGAAATCCAGCATCGTAGCCATTCATTGAGCTCCTCTTTGTTTCGAGAATAATTTCATATTCTCTACTGAACAGGGCCAACCACGTGAAGGTGGAAGCTCTTATGGCCCCTCCCCCCCCTCAAATCACTCTCAATTCCCCATACCGAATGCATGCACTTGAAAAAAACAAATATGTTCAAATTCATCCATATTTCATGATGAACTTTCATCCATATTTCATCATGTGGAAACTCGAAATTGGTTATGAGGAGACACCAAAAATCACAACAAGCTCCAAGAAATTGACAAATTTTAGACGACATGCGAGTGGGTTGTAGAAAGCCGGCATCGTAGCCATTCATTGAGCTCCTCTATGTTTCGAGGATAATTTCATATTTTCTACTGAACAGGGCCAACCACGTGAAGGTGGAAGCTCTTATGCCCCCCCCCCCCCTCACATCACTCTCAATTCCCCATACCCAATGCATGTACTTGAAAAAAACAAATATGTGCAAATTCATCCATATTTCATCATGAACTTTCATCCATTATTCATTCAATAAATGCTAACATTCACTAAACCATCATTTTAGTCGATCAACACATTCATTCAATAAAAGATGACATTCAATACACCATTCATTAATCATTCAGTCAACACATTCATTCAATAAAAGTTGAAATTCAATGAAGGTAACAGTTTACTACACTGAATCATTAAAACATTAGAACATTCATTAAACCATTCATTCATTCATTAGACCAAAAATCGTGGACGATATATTGTTATCAAAAATATTTAGATGCTGTTTTTCCTGTCCTTCTTTTTTATAAGTTTTTATTCTCTTCATGAGTGGTACATAATCTGTAAGAGGACCATCTACATCATCTGGACTTTCTCTTCCAGTTCTTGGTTCTTTAGCAGGCACTTTTGGTGATGTTTGCAATATCCTAGCTGTTTGTTGTTCTAGACATGGATTTTGCGGCAAGGGGTTCGGATTTGCTGCAATGATGTGAAAATGTTACATCGTTATATTTTGCTATTGTAATGACAAGTTTTTCATTTAAAAAAATTCATTACAAAGGTGTTTCTTTACCAGGTGTGATCAAATCATGTTGTTGATGTTCTTGTCCAGTCTCAACCTGTACAGTTTCACCCTCTACATGTTCTGTAGTTGAAATATGGTGAACTACAATTAATGGTCACCATTTGCAATGCTATACATAAAATTGTAGCATATGAATAAATTCATTACCAGGATTTGAAGCTTGATCATCGACTTGTTGTTGTCCCTCCTCGACACTAATGGGATCATTGCTTTCCTGTTAAAAACAGATTCAATATTTTACATCAAGTATTTGTAACGAAAATATTCCACAAGCGAAAAATCTTCATTAAACTATATAGATTCTATATGCCTGTTCACCGGATGGATTGGTACCACAAGACTGTGTTTGCCCAGATAAGCTTCTTCGACGTTCAACAATAGCTCCAAAGCCTTCCTAGAAGCCAAGCTTCATGTCTTCCTTTGTGCGTACTTCATTGAATCGATTGGCCTGCATATTTGCTTATCGTCGTTAATTAACATTTTACGGTGCAATAAAACGAAAAATATTTTTCAATTTATTATTTGTATTCATTGTTGGTTTCTCGAAACTTACAATCTGTGCCGCCAAATTCGAATAACCACCAGGGCCAAGCTTGTGCTAACCTATTTTTTCTAGTCTTGCCTTTGTGGCCTTTGATGTGTCTGATAGCCTATGCAAGTGTTGAAATACATTAGATGTTCCAAGTTCGATATAGAAATCAAGGATAATAAGGTTTAGAATTACATTGCGGAAAGTATTGCATACCTCCCTGTGCCTGGTGTTAGTTTGCCTTCTCTTCTCAGAGCCTTCTCCTTTCCATCTTCCACTAGAGATCTCCACTCCATTGCTGGAATCATTGGTGGGCGCTCATACCTCTGGTTTTCTTCGAGGTGTGTCCTATATTGGTCTTAGACAACCTTCACATGTTGACAAGCCTTTTTCAAGACATTGGCATGACTAAAGGTTTTCTCCCCGAACAGGCCAACCAATCAATTAGTAAGTTCATCTTTTAAATGTTTCGGTTGTCTATCCCACCTTGTTCGAATGGTGGGCCCGAAGATCTCCAAGAAAAAGTCATTCATATGTTTATAGAAAACATTGTTTCCTACACAACGATCATGCCATGATCATAATTAGTTGATAAAAAACGTTTTATAGGTATATTACAATGAAATTATAAACACTAATTAACTTGATCAACTATGATTAATTACCTGGGATCGTCGGTATCTTTATTGGGACGAGATCTTCGTCCACCAAAAATGTTGTCTCCAGTGTTCCCGTGCTTTTGACACGGGAAGATCCTGGAAATTTAGCTTCTTCGACTTCAAAATTGATAGGGGACTTGGTGTCAACCCCTTCTTGTGGACGATCCGTTGTGTTGGACGATCCGAAGTTTGTATATTCATGTATATTGGTGATAGTGACATTGGGATGCAATGTGTTCTATCAAGTTGTATAAACATATGTAAGCTTGAGATAAGGGATAGACCATTTAGTGATTTGGCTCTTTTATGAATCAAATTCATCCCTTTGTTTCTGAAATGGCCTATCATTTCCTATTCACTCATATGCACACTTAGAATCTGTCCACTTATTCTTTTGTCATTTTGCAAACTTCACACATTACACACACACTCCTAACAAGAATGGTATTCAATTCCTTTCCCATTTATTGGCCCGGCTAATAACATGGAGAAACATACCATCCTTAGATAGTAAGGTTAGGATACATGGGATAAAATATCAAAGTTGCACATATGGAAACAAACTAAGAACAATTCTCTGCAGTTTGGATACAAAGGACGTGATACTTCATCAAGGTTCAAGCCAACAGGCACTAATATTGTTCCCTTGGACATAAAATACCTCTATACCAACTTGTATCTAGAGCATTAGTTAAACTGGATAGGGAAATCGATGTGTGGAATATAGATTGTCCAGAATCAAACAAAAATTTAGGCTCGGGTAGTGATTGCAACAAGGAGCAATGTATCACTATGGAGGATAAGCCTTGCACTCCCCAGCCTTCATGGGAACCTACACAAAAAAGCATGGAATTGCAGCTACAGGAACAACACACATAGAAAATATTATGTGCACCAACATCACATGGAGATGGAAGAAATGATACAAAATAAATAATGTTTCACTTTCCTTTATTATGCACTAAGAATACACACTTACAATTTCAGAATAACTAAAACTTTCAGCTTCCCACCTTGACACACGTGGGGTGAACTACTTGAGTTAGTTACTTGGAGAAGCATGCTTGGCACAAGTTTTCATGTCACCTCATACCTTATCCCATGTGAGGTGCATGAGTTGGTTATGTTAACCGTTAAAATGGACCTTGTCAAGGTGGAGTGATCCACTTATGGACCCATTCTCTTTTGTGGACCTAGTATAATGTTTTTACCTGTAACTCCCCTCTCTGTTGTTCCATAAAAGAGAAGGAGGTGCACGTGACTTCTAAGCATGAGAGCTAGAGTGAAGAGTGGTGTGATGTGATAGCTAGGGTATTCTATTTAAAGTGTATTGCTTTATGAGGTTGTGAGAAGGTGGTTGGTTTTGTATAGTAAGCTTGGGAGACTCTGAATTTGGATTATGTAATTCTCTTTTCTACTATAATAGAAAGACAAGTGATTATTGGTGCATATTCAGTATGCTAATTTGATTTTTCTAGATCTGATTTCTATTTAAAATGTAACTTGTAACTCCCCTATATTTTGTTCTACAAAAGTGAAGGAGGTGCACATGAATTCTAAGCATCAGAGCTAGAGTGAAGAGTGAAGAGTGGTGTGATGTGATAGCTAGGAGTGGTGTTGATCTTTTTTCATAAGAGACAATTGCTAAAATTGTACAGATTTACTTGTGACATGGAGATGGAGGATTCCCTTGCCCCTTGATTAGATCCGGGCTTTTAATTTCAGTAGGAATTTCTTGTGGAAAACCGTTGGACCCCTTACTTTATAAATTATCATTCTCATGACCCTGATTACCCCATTCTATTTATTCTCTTCATCCCATTTTTCTATATTTACTACTCTTTTATAATGGCTCATAGAATCGCTTTAGATCAGATTAAGGCACTAAATGTTTTAGGTATAGAATCTATAAAGTTGGTTATGTCATGCATGGATCCTCTATAATGCAAAGCACATAAATAACTGTGAGGTGAATGGTTCCTCTGTAATGTAATGCTCATAAATAGTTATGGTATTACCATTGGCATGCCTCTACAACAAATATGAAAACTTAGTTTAAGAGGAATCTCACATACACTGACCTTTAATCGGGAACTTTGTTGTTTATTTATCTCACCACCTTCTAAGAGGAATCTCAAAGGCTAAATAGTAAAATACTCTAGTTTAAGGATCTATATCCACCCTGACCCCTTCACAATTCCTATGATAGAGCAAGTCTATTAAGCAAGATATCAGATGACTGGCAAACTAAAGATTGTGGATACCTTGCAAAGATCCACGTTAGAAATTTTTATTAGAAATCCATATCCATATCCATGTGTAATAGGTTTTGACTTGTGAAGGACAAAACAATTGTTAGTTCAAAGGTGTAGTTGGTGGAAAGTGAGGCAAAGTTCATCTATGGAAAGACAACTAGGAATTCTCAGCTATTGTTGCATAACTTTAATATTAGAGTGGTCAATATCTCTTAGAGAGAATTTTCTTTCAATTGAGGAAGAAGAGGAAGGAAGATTGTTAGAGGAAGAAGGTATATGGATGAGGAGTTATTAAGAAGGTTAGAGGTCACATAATTGCAGCCATGAAAACAACAGAAATTATGGGCATATCTGACTGAAGTAGTGGTGATAGTGAGATATGGGCATATTCCCATCATGCCTGATAAGTATACAATCTCTATAGCACATGTTTTTGGAGTGAAGGCACTATGACAAGTGCATTTATTTCAGACTTTCGAAACAATGTCCACAGGGACAATTGTTAGACTTTCATTCATTTTATGGGTTAATTGCACTTGGGAGTTTCCTTTTTTATCTAGAATTCAATCGGAACATTAACGCCACCTACAAGAAAATTGGTTTGTTATATTTTTGCCCCAACAGTGGTCAATGCCAAAGGAAAATATGCACATTGAAGGAAATGGAGAATTGATATACCTAAAGGAGAAGAGGCAGAAGTTGGTGGAGCAAATTGAGGATAGGTGTATTGTCCAAGATGAGCTACGCTTGACAGGATTGTGCCTAATCTTGTGAGCTCTTTGGACCTTTCTCAAAGGGTAAGTTCTGCATTCAATGGAGGAGATCATAATAGAAGGGTACGACCACATAAGCGCCATCACGGGGGTTATTATTCACACACAAGAAATGCCTTGAGTGGCAAAGTTTTAGGCAGTGGTGTTCAAGTTTTCCCCAACTGGTATGAATTCTGGCATCCCGAGGCCAGATATGTGGGTTGTATCTGGAGAGCCTCATCCACAAGCCATTCATGGATTGCCAGTGGCAGGGACTCCAATAGCTTGTAACTTATAGCTTACGTTTGAATAGCTTATATGGGTGAAGACAAACTTGCAATAACAAATGAATGCATTGCAATAACATTGTTTACCACAAGAAAAACAAAATTACAATACCAAATTAGAGATTTATACTCTGGATTGGACCCCATAAAAATTAGGGCATTGTACTCACCGATTTGGGAGGTGCCATTGCTTCTTCTCGGAGTTTCTCCACTCTGGCTCAGTCTCAAATGCACGGCCACTATCCCAATTTCCACGTACATGCTCAATATCCTCTGCTAATAGCTCAATACCAGACTCAAATGCAGGAACCACAATCCCAATTTGCATGTGCAGGGTGAATATCCTCTTCTCACAGCTCAACAAAGGTCACAGAAAGGTCACGAGAGGTAGCAGACATGGTCCGCAGAAGAACGGTCTCGCGGGGAGGGTAGCAGAAAGGGTCTGCAGCAAAAACTGTCGCGGGAGGTATCGGCAGCACACATCACGGGAGGTATCAAGCTAGTAAGTTTTTAATTTGCTATGTATTTTTTTTTTTTTTTTTATATATATCTATTATATAGTGTTTTTTTGTTATATATTTATTATATTTTGTTTTTTTATTATGTATTTATATATAATGTTTGTTTTTTGTTATTTTTTATTATTATTTGATTTAGTTTTTGTAATTTTTTTATTCAATACAATATATATATATATATTTATCATTTTTTATATAATATTTATATATTAAATACAAAAAAATACAACAAATAATACAAAAAAATAACACAAATAATTAAAAATTTAACCAGAAGAGGATCAAAATATAATCAATCTAGGTTATTTTTGTTTAGAGGTTAAAAGAAGATCTTATATCAAGCTATTTAAATTGTATAGAGATGTATTTTCTTGGACATACCAGGACTTGAAGGTGTATGACACAATAATTATTCAATAGGTGATACCATTGAAGAAAACAACTAATCCCTTTCAATAAAAGATGTGAAAGGTTCATCCATCATTAGAACCGTTGATGCAAAAGGAGTTGAAGAAGTTGCTAGATGCAAACATTATGTTTCCAATGCACCATTAGCCATTAATTGAAAACCTTGTACATGTTAAGGAACAAGAGTGGTGAAAATAGGTCTTGTGTCAATTTTAGAAACCTTAAGTAAGCATAAGAGAAATATAATTATCGAGTTCCACCTATGGAGTCAATTTTGAAACTTGTAATGAGATCTGAAATGCTCACTCTAGGATGGATTTTTGGGATCTAATCAAGTTCTTGTCTCAAATGAAGATAGATCGAAAATTGCTTTCAACACCAAATGGAGCAATTCATGTGTAATGGATATAGCTTTCATAGGCCTTATAAATCAAAATGTACTTGTCTATATGGACAATATTGAAATTAAAGCTATTTTTAATAGATGTAGAAAATATGGGATCACACTACATCCCAATAAAACCATTTTAATTATTGCATAAGGAAAATTACTTGGGCATATCATATCAAAATACATGATATTGGTATATTCAAAAAGAATAAAACCTATAACATTCTATCCCATTGCCACACAACAAGGCATTGATGTAATCATTCTTTGGGATGATCAATTTCATAAGGTGTTTTGGATTTGACTTCATTGAAATCCTCAAACCCTTATAAAAGATGATTAAGAAGGATGCATGATTTTATAAACTAAGGTTGATAAATCAAGACAACTATTTCTACCGCTCCATCCTTAAACAAATTAATCCAAACTTTGATTATTATTTTTACCTCTATGATAAAAGGAGTGAATGCCCAATATAATTTATGAGCATGACAATACAAGATGTTAAATTAAACTATATATTTAATGATTAAAAAACAAATCTAAGTAAGTTTTTCATTTGCATCTAATCACTCCCTTTTGTCACACTCACTGTAGGTGAAAGGAGTGATTTTCCAATGTCATTTATTAGCAGAAAGATTACACGATGTTGAATTAAACTATCTAGTGATTAAAACACATGAATAAGTTATGCCACTCTCTTTTGTCACACTCACTCATAAAGAACTATCTAGTGATTAAAAACACATGAATAAGTTATGCCACTCTCTTTCGTCACACTCACTCATAAAGATGAATTATGAAAGGAGTGACTTTCCAATATCATTTATCATTTACGAGCACATAATTACAAGGTGTTCAATCAAATTACCAAGTGGGCATAAGTTGCACGGTGATGATGATGATGATGGTGATGATGAAGACGATGATGAAGAATTTCTATCTAAGATGATGAAGAATGTGTTTTTTGTCATTATGATGATGATGACGATGATGATGACGACGATGATGATGATGACGATGATGATGATCACGATGAATGTGATGATGATGATGATGATGATGACGATGATGAAGATGATGGTGATGATGATGATGATGACGATGATGTTGGTGGTGATGACAACGACAATGATGATGAAGACGAAGATGATTACGATGATCATGATGATGACGATGATGATGATCAAGATGGGGATGATGATTATGATGATGATGTTGGTGGTGATGACAACGACAATGATGAAGATGATGATGATCACAATCACGAAGATGATGATGATGGTGATCATGAAGATGATGATGATGACAATGATGAGGAAGATGATGATGATGATGATGATGATGATCCTGGTGATCATGATGAAGATGATATTGATGATCAAGCAATACGCCATTTGGGGTAGCATGATAATTGTACTGCATTTATTTAATTATAAGCTTCTCTCTGTTTCGAGAATCGTTTAATATTCTCTACTAAACAGGGCCAACCACGTGAAGGTGGAAGCTCTTATGGCCCCTCCCCCCCCCTCTCATCACTCTCAATTCCCCAATATAACCCGAAAAAAATATCTATGTACAAAAAAATTAAATGTCTTTTCTCATTCATACTAAATAACAAGAAAGGTTTCTAATTTTAACATACAGGAAAATGGAAATTAGCTAAGAAACAGTTAATAATTTATTATTAGTAATGCATACCTGATCATAGACTTCAATGGTATTCATCATCTTCTTCATCTGAGTACTGATCGTCTGTACTATCATCCGATGATCCATATTCAACATTGTAAGGATTGGCCATATCATCATCGTCGTTGATGTCAGTTATGTCGATCATCATGTCATCGTCGATATCATCTTCATGGACATTGTCTGAATATACGTCATGATCCGATTCAAGAAGTTCTTCGACATCTTCTTCTGGAACAGGAATATCATCTAACTCATGTTGATCATGATCATCTTCAATGGCATCTTCTTCTTCGAGAACGTCTTCATTACCTTCATCTACGCTATACTTTACCGGCCTTCCCCTTGGATCGTGTCTCACAGCAAATGACCAACCCACTCTACCTGGAACCTCAGAGTAAAATACCTATTCACATTGGGTTGGAAGAACATAGGGCTCCGTTCCTGGCTCAAACAACCTTGTATTTACCATGGTAAAACCATTATCATGTTCAATAATTGTTCTATTAAGATCACGTTGATTCAATCGACACATGTACCATTTGACAATGGACAGAAATACCTTGAAGGAGTTAAAGTCACACTGAAGAATGTCTTCCAGATACCCATAGTATCGATTTTCAGATAGTTCTGGATGTCTGTCACTTCTAGAAGAAACATTGGTCACCTCAAAGACTGCAGATATCCCACAATCAGATGTTTTCTTTGTTTCATCCAACTTTTTGATGCGATATCTGCATCCATCGCACCACATAGCCTTATGGTGTTTTACCTAGTACAACAAGCCATACAGGAAAAGATTACATAATGACACCATATTTATGATAAAGTAGTGCATGTTTATTATAATGCCATAAAAGGAAAATAACAAGCGTGACGTACAATGACAATATTTAAAAAAATAAATAAATAGTGCCGTTGATTAATATGCTTACCTGCTTATCTTTTAAACCTCTTTCTAAATCGATTTCCCTTTGTGTTAGATTGGTGTCTCCATTGTGATGCGTAGCTTTAACCAATGAAGCCACACCTTCCCATGATATTCCATGACCAGATTGTTCACATTTTTGGATCCATACCTTCATCCAGTCAAGATTGTTTGCGATGTATAAATGAATCGCATCCCACTCTCGACCAATTGTTTGATGACAATAAAATTAAAATTCAATGAAAATGTATATTAGTCACTTTAAAAAGTATATAATTACAGTATAAAATGATGTAAAATACTAAATAAAAAAATAGAATATATATGTATGATATATAAACATAAAAATCACCAGTGAAATGTGTTATATAACCTTTCACCTTCCTCGATCTACCTTTCCCCTTCGAAATATTTTTTGGAGTCCGGATCGCAAATGCGACGTAAATTGAGATTTGTGCCAATATAGGAAGATATTCACTAATGTACAACATGTTTTGGCATACCATATATCCCTCCATCATAGAACCCTCAACATATGCTCGTTGTCTGACCAAACGCTTCATAAATTTCAAGTGCCTCTCAACCATCCACATGGACCTTGAGTGAGCAGGTCCACACAGTTCAATATCCTCAACTTGGTGTATGAGGTAGTGTTCCTATGCATTGAAAAATGTTGAAGGTAGATGCTTCTGCATTTCACACATGAGACGAGGAATTTCTCTCCTCCAATACTTTATGTCTTCTTTATGGAATTCTTTAGATGACAACCATCTACAAGTGACATGAAAACCCAATCAAGAGATTAAAGAAAAAAGTCATTATATTGCGTAACATGAAGTAGATAATGAAAATCAAATTAAGAATAAGTTCTATGTTGAATTAAACAAACAGTAAGCACATGGAAAAATCACCACTTACCTCATGTATTTCTCGAGACTATATATTATTTGCTTGACATTGTTGTCGAAGTTGTCCGGGATAGAGAGAGGTAGAACATACTGTAACAATAATATACAAATAGTTTCAGTATATCAAATAAGAGTACTAGAAAAAGAAAAAAAATAGTTATTAAATGCATACCATATTAATTATTACCTTCATGAAGACATGCCAATCGTGCGTTTTCACCCCCGCGAAATCACCTTTCTTTGTTATGATATTCTTCATGTTCGCACAAAATCCGGTGGGAAATTTAATTTTTCGAATGACTTCTTTTACAACATTACTTTGTTGGTCCGTTAACATCCATGGAAGTGATTTTATATTAATTTTCTCTCCGTTGCTATGAAATTGAATGACGTCTTTCATTGCATGGTTGTTATCTTGAATGTCTTTGCAAATTTTGACAATTTTTTCTTTGTCACTCCTTCCATCCAATATTCGCCATAATGTTTCAGTCACATTCTTTCCGATATGCATTGTATCAAATAGATGAGCAATTTGTAGGTGCTCATAGTAGGGCAACCTACTAAATTGTCTAGGATAAATTTTCATTCCTCGTGGAAGCCCATTAATGCCTTCATGATGATCACATGAACAACAATGATGAAATTAAATATTAAATCAATGTCAATTACACTAAATAACACACAATATAATAAAATACAATATGATCATATATATACAATGATTGATTATACGTACCTTGACGATTTCTATTATATTGCAACTTCCATAGCTGAGGTGTCATTCTCTTTGGTTTTAATGCAGTCTCTTGCTTGCCATTGAAAATATGTTTTTCGGTAGTTCGATACCTGTGATTCTTGGAGAGGAAGTGCCTATACTCATCAAACACCTCCTTTCCTAAGCTTTTTGAATGACGAGATTTGATCTTAGGACCACAAACTGGACATGCAAATTTCCACTTTGTATGAAGACCTAAATAAAAAGATGGAATATCAATATTGTCTATTATAATTATATAAAAAATGACTGGATTATTTAGAAAAACATGCATGCGTATTATATTAACTAGTAGTTTGTAAAATTAAATGCAACTAAAGTGGAACTTATAATTACATACCACAGAAATAGGCTAACCATGGGGCATCATGCATTGTCCATACAAGCATTGCATGGAATTGGAATTGCCTTTGTCGTATTGGTCTAGATAAGTCATACATAGTGATGCCATTCCATAACTTCAGTAGCTCGTCAATAAGAGGTTTGATATATACATTCATATCTTTGACTTGGTACTTACCTGATTGATTTGAACATATAAAATAAATATTCTGATTATGAGACGTACCATTTAGATATATAAACCATATTTCGCAATAGAAAAACTTTAAATATATATATAACATTATGAGACAAAAAACGACAAATGAGAATATACCACTGCAATAAAAAAAAACTGCAGTGTTCGTACCTGGAATAATCATCGACAACATTATGTGCTCCCTCTTTATTGTCAACCATGGAGGAATGTTGTTGTTGATAACAAAAATAGGCCACACCGAGTAAATAGATCTCATCTCTGCAAAAGGATTGACACCATCTACTGGCAAAGAAATCCTAAGATTACGAGGTTCGTCTTTAAAGTGAGGCCATTTTCCCTCCATATCTCTAAATGCAAACCCATCTGCAGGCATCCGAATAATGTCATCTTGACTTCTGTTCCGTGCATGGTAATCCATAAACTGTGCTATGTTTTTGCACCTGAATAGTCGTTGCAAATGGGGAATAATGGGAATATAACGTAGAACCTTGCAAGGCACCTTTTTAGTTACTTGATCTGTGCAATATCTACTGATATGACATTCAGGACATTCTGTTGCAAATTCATGCTGGTTGTAATAAAGAACATGATCATCGGGGCATGCATGAATTGCTTCATACTGCATTCCAATTTCTTTCATGATGGTAGATAAATCTCGATATGTGTGAGGTAAAATATTTGATGGTGGTAACAAATATTCACCTATCATGCTACAACAAATAAAAATAAAAATCTAGTTAGTATAATATAGAAATATATTAATGAAACAAATTTCATCCGTAGTAATTTGACTTATATATGAATTAACAATAAAATACATGACAATCATATATATTTTGTGATGGAATATATTACATACCTTAACATCCGTGTGACTGATATGTTTGAAAGACCATTCATAACCTTCAAGTTCATTATCAACAATATAGCAGAGAGAAGATTTGTCTTGGAGCCGTCATAAAGGGGTTCGTATGCCTCGTCAAGAAGAGGTGTATCATGAATATCATCAAAATGTTCATCATTTTCATGATCATCATCATCATCCATTCCAACATTAAATGAATCATGGATCAAAGTATTTGTAACATCATCTTCAACTATGTTATCAGTATTATTATCTTCTTCAATGTGATCATTAACTTGTTCTCCATTAATATTCATAGCTCCATGTTCCTTCGGTACTTGTTCTGAAAGCACTTGTTGATCCGGACGATATGCCGTAGGATGTCTTTCCTTTATAAATACATGAAACAATCAATAGATAAAAGTTAACATAAGGAATTCAAACGCAAAATGTAAAAATTTCAAACGAAAAATGTAAAAATTTCAAACGAAAAATGTAAAAAATTATGTGATACATTAAAAATTTAACAAATTTTGTACTGTTGGGATGAAAAGAACAATGACCAATTGTATTGTTGGTCAAAAATAAGAAATATTATAATTATACATAAATTTACAAAAGCAATCAAAATAAAAACATATATAATGCAAAACTTACAAATGGATGGTATTCATGTCCCCCCTCGGTGTGCCCATGCTCCCTACAATGTTTTGTGGCTGCTGTGATCAAAATTCTTCTCCTCTTAAAGCCCATGCATTGATTACATGGACAATAGAATTTACCATCACCCCTTCTTTCAACTCCTTCCCACAATCTAGCAAGCAATTGTCGATTTTGTTCGTCTGGATCAGGAATATTCATAGTTGACATTTTCTCATAAAGAGCTTAAATGAAGATTATCGATCTTAGAAAATGAAGCTCCACAGTACTTTTCTCACTTGAATAACAAAAACAATGAAAAACAGTCCGCCGAACAAAAAAAACATCCACAAACCATCGCTAGTATAGCAAACATGTCGGAATGGTTAGATATTTATAAATTTTAAAAGTCAAAAAGTCAAATTTACGTCGGATATCCGACGACAATAATCTAGTTACCGTTGGGAAAAATCCGGCGGATATCCGACTTCCTCGGGTTCGAAATGAAGTCGGTTATCCGACATCCAAAGCGTCGGATACTTGAATAGGCGTCGGATATTCGCAAAGCCGTAGGATATCCTGCGAGTCTCGTCGAATATTCAAAATTACGTTGGATATCCGACGGACGCCTCTCAAAATTTATAAAAAAAAACAAAAAAAGTAATTTTGAAAGAAAAATCCGACGACATAGTCCATTTCGTCGGAGGTCGTCGGATTTGCTCGTCGGATTTTGGGTTCAAATCTACTAGTGAGTGGTTGAGTGCTGTAAGTTGTGAGCATAAGGTCTCGGGGTCAAATCCCCAGGTGGCTATACATTGCTATATAAGGGCCTCACTTGATGTCCCCATCGGGTTAGCTCCGTAATCAGAGCGAACGAGGTGCGGCGCCTTCGGGTGCCCCCCCTATGATTTCTTACCATGGACGTAGCAGGTCGCATGTGAAATATATATATATATATATATATATATATATAATTTTAAGGTAAAAAATGGCCTCAAAA
Source organism: Larix kaempferi (assembly GCA_027924585.1). NCBI lineage: Eukaryota > Viridiplantae > Streptophyta > Pinopsida > Pinales > Pinaceae > Larix > Larix kaempferi. Next base: position 180,919 of record BSBM01001032.1, read on the forward strand.
CAAAAAAATGTACTATCAATCAATTTTAAAAGAACCAATTACAATATAGATGATGACGTTATCCACAATGGTTAAGGTGGCATTGCTTGAGTTAAAAATGTTTATTTGTCAAATTCTAAATGTTAATGAAAACTCATAGTTAACTATATCAATGTTAATCTAGATGATGACATCATCCATAATGGTTAAGGTGGCATTGGTTGAATTCAAAATGCTTATTTGTCAAATTCTAAATGGTAATGAAAACCCATAATTAACCATATCAATATTGTAAATAAAGTACTCTAATGAAAATAATACTCATAAATTACTTTTGAATATAATATAAATGTATTAAAGTATTTTTTTCCAGCGAAAAAAAACTACTATTGATATTCAAGTGAATCAAATAGTACAATGAAAGTCTTGATTCTTAGACTGAATCAACAAAAGTCTTCAAAATAAAGGATCAGAAATACAGATAATCCCTCATAGACCTGACTATTTCCAAAATTCTAAAAAAAAACAGCCCTTCAAAAAAAGCCATATAACAAAATATATTCAATGCACATATAGCTACAGTCATCAGATGCATAATAGAAAGATACCCTCCATGGCCTTAATAAAAAAAAAAGTGACTCCACTTTCCAGAATGGCATTATCACACCATTCCTCCCAAATAAGATGACCTTCAGAACCTACTAGAGCCTGTTTAGATAACTTGTCCGCCAGCGAGTTATGATCTCTATAAATATGTTCAAACATAATATTATGTTGCAAAGATATTTCTTTTTGAGTTCGGAGACACCAATGTCGCAGATTGGTAACATTCAACTTGAATTCCCTAGAGGCCCATTTGATTGTTACACGAGAATCCCCATACACTTTGATGTTAATTAGCCCAAAAATATTTTCTAACTTTTAATACACACCAGAGAGCCATAAGCTCAGCTTTCATGTTGCTACCAACTCCACAATTGAGCCTAACTGTATAAAAGTGATACTCATTCAAATAAAGGACACCACCAACTGCACAAATCCCATTTTGAGCAGCCCCATCGAAGAAAAGAACTGGTTTCTCCACCTTAAGCGTAAAATGACTAACCTTGGCAATCAACAGTCTATGATCATCAATCTTGAATGAAGAGAACATCTTCAGTGCATTCATACTACACTTCAATACATCAGGGAGAATATTTTGAAAGATAGCACAATTTCTCGAATACCATATTGCCCAAGTAATACAAATAGCAATAGTAAAAAATTGCTTGCAATTCCTGTACCAATTCAAGAGACAGAACTTGAACTCACCAGCATCCCAATGACATCTAATATTCAAATATGCAGAAACAAAATCCTGGATTTTTTTGGTGAAGCTACAATTGACAAATAAATGCTGAGCTGTTTCTGCAGCATTAAGGCAAAGACTGCAGATGCTTGGGCCAATCCATCCACGCTTGATCAAATTCTCCCAAGTCTTAAGTTTATCCTGAAGGGCTAACCATAAAAAGCATTTTAATTTTAAGGGAATTGACCACTTCCATAAACTCTTGTACCACCAGTATTGAGGGAAAATTAATTTATCTTGAATAATTCTGATATATGCAGATTTTGCCGTCACCATGCCAGTGGAAGGATTCCCACACCAAACAAGCTGATCACTTTCCAGATTAATTCTAATACTAGCTGAGTTTAAATTCTTGATGTATGTGTCCCATTCCCGAGCAAGAAAACCAGAGAGACCAAGATCTCCACAAGACATCCAAACAGTAGGCCCAGAAACACCTGCTCTGCAAGTAAGAATTTTGTCCAGAGTAGACAGACCAATAACCTGTAAATATTGGGTTAGGATAGTGGGAAGGAGGTATGAATCTTCCATCCCTAGAATAGGATCCAAACCAACTCGAATCTTCACACCTGTACCAACCTGCCAAAAGAGATCATTTTTTATCCAAATGAAAACTTTCATAAAACCCCTCCATATAGGTGAAAAATTCCAACCAACCAATTTTGGATTTCTAATCCAATGATACAAATAAGCTTTAAGATATTTACTTTGAATGAGTCTAGACCAAATCGTGCTACCAAAGATACACCGCCACAAACTTTTTAATCTGAGAGCTGAACTGAAAACCTCTAAATCTTTAATTCCCCAGCCCCCAAATCTGATAGGTCTTGAAAGTAACTCCGATGCAACCATTGGGATTTTAGCATTGTCTGAATTCCCTGTCCAGAGAAAATTAAAGAAACATTTCCTGATAGATTTAATAATGAAATAAGGCACTTCAAGAAGTGAAAACCAATATACTGGAATGCTAGAAAGCACCGATTTAACTAAAATGAGTTTGCCTCCAATAGATAAAAGTCTATAAGACCAGTGAGAAATACGTGATTCAATTTTCCTCAGCAACCAGAACCAGTCTTTGATGAGATAGTTGTTAGGTTTTAAATTAAAACCCAGATATTTAAATCCATCCTCTAATGGACATCAATTGAAGGGAAGAATTGTAGAGATAACTCTTAGCTACAAATCATTCATGTTCAAATGATAGAAATTTGATTTAGCAGAGCTAACCTTCATATCGAAGGCGTTACAGAAAGTCTGAATGATTTCACCATATTGTTTCCATTCTGCCGCAGTATCCAAACCCGCCACCAATACATCATCAGCAAACAAAATGTGTGTGATCACACAATCATTAGTCAAACTGATGACTTTAATCAAACCTTTATCCAGAGCTTGCTTAACTAATCTGCTGAAGCCATCCATGACTAAAATGAAGAGAAGTGGAGAAAGAGGACACCCTTGTCTTATCCCACGTGAGCAGCTGAAGAAAGAGGACAGTGAACCATTTACCAATAGAACAATATTCATTGTAGTGATACAAGCCATAATCCACTTAATCACCAAAGGAGGCACACCAATTTTGATCAGAATCAATCGTAGAAAGGACCAATTGACTCTATCATAAGCTTTCGCTAAGTCCATTTTAATCAAAAGAGCGTTCTTCTTTTTAATCTTTATACTATGCAACAATTCCTGAGATATTCCAATAGCGTCATGTATCTGTCTCCCTGATAAGAAACCAAACTGCTCAGCAGATATAAATTCAGAAAGAACAGTCTTCAACCTTTCAGCAAGAATCTTAGAGATGAGCTTATATAACAGGTTACATAATGCAATCGGACAATAATCCCCAAAGGAGCGAGGCTTATTCCTTTTAGGGATTAAAGTGACAAAAGTGGAATTAAGAGCACCCGAAATGAAACCATTGACTCTGGAAAAGTTCACCAGATTTTTAAGGTCCTCACCCAAAACATCAAAGAAGTGAATATACAGTTCCACTGGCCAACCATCTGGCCCAGGACTTTCCTCTTTAGCAAAAATTTTCAAAGTGCTCTCAATCTCATCCAAAGAGATCTCCTTTTGTAAAAGATCTGCATCCTGATCATTGAAGAATCAAGGATAGAGACTCGCCATTTTGATTTGGTTAGCTAAAATACAATCACTCGAATCTTTATAGATATTGCCAAAGGATGATGCAGCTTTAGATTTTAACTGATCAAGACCAGTAATAAACTACCCCTGATCATCTTGTATTTCCCAAATGTACTTCATATTTCTTCTAGCAGATGCAAAGGTATGAAAAAATTTAGAATTTTTATCTCCTTGTGAGATCTAAGTCACTCAACTTTTGAGACACCATTCTTTTTCTTCCTGTAACAACAATTCTTCCTTTTTCTGTTCATAGCATTTCAAGGCTTCAAAATCTTCATAATTTAAGGAATTAGAGAAATTAGCAACAAGAGAAGTATGAATATTCTTTTCCAATTGAGCTAATTCCAACTGATCAGTCTTCTTCCTATTCTTAATCCAGATTGTAACAACCTCCTTTAAACCCTTCAACTTATAGCAGAAACTCGACAACGGATTAGTCTCTTGAACTCCACAGTTCTGCCAAAAATCTCTAACCATAGTGCAAAAATGATCATCACTCAACCAGGAGTTGTTGAACTTAAAGGGAAATGAAAAATTATGCCCATAATCATCCAGCTGCAGAACAATAGGCCAATGGTCTGAAAATTTGGTGTCAAAAACCCAGGAATGATGTTTCTGAAACTGACCCAGTAGTTCAGCCTTAACAAGAAAACGATCCAGCCTTTTATGTATCCCGTCATTACCAAATCTACCATTAGACCATGTAGGCATTAACTTATGAGGCACCACATCCACAAAATCAGCATCTGCAAATAACTTATTAAAGAAATCTTTCAAATCATCCAACCTAGCGGAAGAACCCCAAATCTTAGACGCATTACTGGTATAATTCAAATCTCCTGCAATGATCAGATCGGCTAAACTTAGAAGACCAGAACCTAGAAGAGACTCCCAAAATCTCTGCCTCTCCCTATAGGGAGCATAACAATTTAGGATGGAAAGAGTCTGGTGTAATCCATAGAAAGACCCTTTTAACAAAATGCCCCATGGAGTAGAAAAGACCTTGAAGGCAACCAAAGTAGGATTCCAAGCAACAACAAGACCCCCAGATAGACCACAAGAACTGATAGCAGTAACTTCCCAATTGGGCAGAATTTTACCAAGTTTTGAGATAGCAAAGGAGTCTTCACACATGGTTTCCTGGATCAGAACAATAGCAGGTCTAGTAGCTTTAAAAAGATTGGATAAGGCCTGAGCCCGAGATACCTTACCCAAACCACGCACATTAATGGAAAGAATGGTCATTAAGAAACACCCAAAGAGGGGGACGTCGCTCTAAGACCCTCAAAATTCTCATTACTACCCACACCCACATCTTCAAGCCTTTTCGAAACAGGAGTATAAGTATCTAAACCCGGAAGAACAGATTTGCCCAACCCCTTTTTTTCTTACCCCGATGGATGGTAACATTTTGGAAATTCAGACCATGTAAGGGTTTAGCCACAGAATCAATACCAGGATTTTTAGAGAAAGTTGGTAATGGGGAAAATTCCAAACCCTTCTCAGAAAGAAGATATCCACTTTCATTTAAAATAGATTTATCATCAACACTAGATAAGTTATCAGTGGAGATATCAGTAGATATACCATCAACATCAGCCCCAAGATTCGACTCAACACCCAAACCCATAGGATTCACAGGAGGGATAAAAATAGGGTTTGAAGGACCAACACCCTCATCAGCCCCAAGATTCGAATCAACGACCAAACCCATAGGATTCACAGGAGGGATAAAAATAGGGTTTGAAGGATCAGTACCCTCAACTGGCCGGGGGAATTGAGGAGATGTTAAGGCAACATCTGAGGCCACAGTCTCCAGATCACAAATCAAATTGCGGCCTACCAGAGGAGCAGAAGAAAGTAACTCATTATTTTCAACCAATAAACCAGTAACAATATCATGCCGCAACTTAATTTCCCCTTTTGAAATCCGCTTAGACAAGGCTTTTTCAGAATTTTCAATGAAAGCCAATTCATCAATTGATAAATTAGGGAAAGGATCAGGAGTTCTAGATACAAACTTACCCGAATCCAAGCTCGATTTCTTAAATGGCCCAAGCTTGGGAGATGAATGACCAGAGGAAGAAGAGTCCACAAATTGTTTCCGGCACAAAGGGAAACTAGCCTGAACATGTCCAATTTTATGGCAGACAAAGCACTGAAATGGAATTTTAAAGTAGTCGAGGGATTGCCACCAAACCCTACTTCCCCAAGCAATCTCCACTTCGGCAGGAAAACTCAGTCTCAAATCCAACTCAACCATAACTTTGGCGTATCTTCTATCCATTCCGAACAGATTGTGCTTATCCAATCTAACAAATCTTCCGACCCGCGTTTTCCAAACCGATGATTATATCTTCAGACCAGAGCTCAATGGGCAAGCCCGGGATGAACATCCACAGATGTCGAATACCTTGATATTCCTTAAGGGGATCGAAATTTACATGCCAGCGTTTAATAAACAAGGAACTTTTCTTAAACTCCTAGAAGGTCGAAAGGATTTTATCGATATGCACCGACTCAGAAAAAACGAACATGATCCCACGATTCATCAAAAGATTTATTCTCGGGGCCATACCAATCAAAGGAACCCAACATTTGTTTACCCACTCGATGATTTCCAGCTTAGTGCTTGAGGTAAATTCCAAGCGGCCCACAAGTGCCCTCTCAACAAGCAAACCAATTCGCTCCAGGTTAAAATCTGAGTCAATATCAAATCTTGCAATGGATTCACGAGCTTTCACAGTTTTCAAAGTCAACGGCCTTTTGCCCTAATACCATGAAGGTTACTATTCTTAGAACCTCCGACAACAACCCTTGGAAAAGAAGGAATGGAAGGGACAGACTGACCCTAGAAAGGGGAAATCCTATCCATAATGGGGAGAAACCGGGAGAAAAGGTACTTCACCGCCAGCTGCCAAAAGTGTCAAACAACCGCCAGCTGCCCAAAAAAAGAATGCAGCCAAAAATACCTCAACAAAAACCAAAAAGATAAATAACCTGCAAAATAGCAGTACGGACAGAAAAAAGGCCCACACCAAACCAAAAAAACAGAACCGAGCACCTCCACAAGAAAAAACTGAAAAATCAAGTTAAAAAAACGAAGGGTAGGCTGCGACGTAAGCGAAAAATTCCCACGTTTTTTATACTTGGATGGTACTAGGATGATTCTGCGAATCAACTTGACTCCAAGTTGTCGCAAACCCACACAAACATCTAATCTACCATCTTTAACAGTAAAATCCTGCAAAAGAGTAAGATTCCAAACTAAAAACCCTAAGAAAGCCATCCCACCAGGGTTCATATATAGTGTGATGAAATTTGTTACGAATGTTATCCCAACGGTTGTTGAATAAGTAAGACTACACTATCATCATGGTCATCATAAAATAAATGTATTAAAGTATTCTTAAAGTATATAAAAGGGAAAATAATTTTTTTAATATAAAATAAACTACAACTATAAAAAAATGATCTATTCAAAATTAAAATTATATAATTACTTTTTAATATATAATATATATTTTTAAATAATAAATTACAAATAATTCAAAATTAAAATCTCTATTCAAAATTATACAAATACTTTTCAATATATAATATATAATTTTAATTTTTTTTAATAAATACATACTATTCCACTTAAAACTGCATACTTATCCTTTTTTTTCAACCGAAAAAAAACGTACTATTGTTATTCCTTGAATCAAATAGTACAATGATATTCACCTTTTTGCAAAAGGTACATTCTACATAATCACGATAGTGATCCCATAGATCGCCTCCAAATTACATCATTGTCCATGCCAGACTATACATATCAGAAAAGACATTGTCCTTACAAAAAGTGTCATCAAAAACCTTGACAAAAGTATTCTTAGAAGAAAAAAACTTTGCCACATTCCAGCATGCTGGAATCCATCCATTCTTCCCAATATAACATACCTTCCGTGCCTGATAAAGCTTGCTTTGATAAATCATCAGCCTGTCCATTGTGTTCACGGAAGATGTGAGAAAATGAGATCTGTTCCTGCTTATCAATCTCCATTATAGCCCGTCTACACTAGTGTGAAAGTGCAATAACATTTAAATCAAATTCTTTTGCTTCCCATTTGATAGTAACACGCGAATCACCATAAACCATAATATTGACCAACCCAAAAATGTTGGCACATTTCAAAACACACCACAATGCTAAAAGTTCTGCTTTCATATTACTGCCATTCCCACAATTGAGGCAAAGAGTATAAAAATGTCCCTCATTCAGATAAATAACACCACCCGCATCACAAATACCGTTCTGAGCAGCCCCATCAAAGAACAATGTGGGTTTATTAACAGTAAAAGTAAATTGTCCAATCCTTCTCTCCTCTGCTGATATGTGATTTTCAAAATATTGTTGGGTTATACTTATTATAACATAAAATTAAAAAGTAAAAAACACATAAAAATAAATCCTAAACATGTGTACTAAATAATAATGAATACGTAATTCAGCTAAAATATGTGATATGGGATTATTAATTCACAAACCTTTTATTCTCCATGTAATGAATACGTACTATTCATCTAAAATAAATTAAGTGCATTAAGATAAGTGATACTTATTATGGGATCCCTAAACTTTTAAATCCCTATGTAATGTATAATGAATACGTAGTGTCCATACGTGCTATCCCATTAATGAAATAAAATATTTAAAATTAAAATACGTGCTATCCCATTAATGAAATAAAATATTTAATGTATAATGAGTACGTACTATTCGAGTGAAATTATACATTGATGGCTAAATGAATATGAATACTTAATATTGATTAGTTAAAATATTTTAAAATAATTTATTTTATAAGTATATTAAATAATGTAGATATTTATGTAAATAGATGATTAAGGTTTAGTTTAAATGAATATAAGTTAGATTTATATAATGAATACATGTACTTAAAAAATAATAATTTATTCATATAAATTTAATTTATATTTTCAAAATTATAAATACATGGTTTTATAAACATATTTTGAATATTTACTAAGTAAGTTATATTCTAAAATTCAAAATTAATATAATTTATTTTATTGTATGAGTATATTACTTTATAAGTACATTCATCATATTATATTAAAAAACAATTTATGTATCCAAAAATACTCTTACTTTTAGTCACAACATTTTTTTTATTGATTTTTATTTTAGACATGTTTTCAATTTAACGCAACCATAGTTACATTGGTTATAGTGTAAATGCAAGTTGTAAATAAACCTCCCGCAAAAAATACCTAACTCGTAATATTTTATAATATCTCTTATGAGGCCCATTTTATACTTCAAATTCTCCTAATGATTCCATTCTTATTCTGCAAGGTCATTACCTTAGCCTTCAAGGAGCTTATTTCCCTTTTGTGACTTGCAATTTCTTTAACCAAATTAGCGACATTGAATTTTGTGGCCATAAAATTGGCCACGTTTGTTGAGGCTATTGCTACTTGGTCTCTTCCCACCCAAGTAAAGACTTGCACTTCCGTTGTGACCTCCATGGGTTGTTGTTATGATATCTTTAGTCTTTTATGTGTCCTTTTTACTATTTGCTTCCTCTTGTTGTCAAATATGTAGAACTTAGTCAGGCCACTGATTCCTCCTTCAAAGTTGTGAAGTGTCCAAAACCAAGCTACAACAACGGGAAGTGTCTTCTAGTTATTTGCATGGTGGGTGTGCTAGTTCTAGCTTGCATGGTCTTGGGATTCTCGGACTAATTTGTATTATCTCCCCCTACATATTGCTCTTCATTGTTTGAATCCTCCCCTTGCTCTTGCCCATACTTCTCTTGCTACTTCTTGAGCCTTTCCTCCTGATCTGCTATTATTGTTACTTCTTGCGCTTCTTCTTGTTTTATGGCAGCTTCTTCCTCCACTTTTCTTCTAGCTTCCTCATCTTCCCTCAACTTAGCTTCCTTTTCTTCTTTCCTCTTAACTTCTTTTCCTGTTTCTTCTTCTTTCACTTTAGTGATAGTTGCATCCTATTTGTCTTTGACTAATCTCCATGAAAATTATTCTGAATGACTGAACTCTTTTGTGAACCTGTTTATCTTGGAAGACTTTGTGCATGTAGGGATAATGGACCTTGCATGAGTTACAATGCCTTTTTACCACTTTAAGTGGATTGTTTCTTTTGAAGATGTTAGTGTTGAAGTGAAAGGAACTTAGTTCCATTCTTATCTGACCTGCATATTTAACTATTTCAATGCTATAATTGCCAACAACTAGGGATAGTGGAGGCCATAAGGATTTCTTGCTCAATAACAAAGTTGATCAACTCATGTTGATGTATGCCTGATATGCAATCTTCATTAATACCACCTTATCAATTACATACCTGAGGAGCATATGAGGTGGTTGGGATCATCCATAGATCCTTAGATAAACATGGTCTTCTATGAGGTACCTATCCCTAAGATTAATTAGGGCGACCTTAAATGCATCATTTGACATGCAATTTGATGGTTGTCTATGGATCAATGTGTAGAGAGGCCTTATAAACTCACAATTCCTCTGATAGTTGTTGTTATATTTGTGCTCCCACAACACTATGCTATATACATGGACATGTGGCTCAATGGGTTTCCAGACCCATCCCATCCCTTGGAAAGAATTAGCAACACATATGCCATCCAATAGATATGATGAAATATAAAAATATGTGGCCTTCCCTGGTAGTGGGTTTCTTGTTGTTACGACCACTTGCCTCATATTTGTGGATAAGATTTATTTCCAGTTAAAGGTACACCCTTGGTTGACTATAATGTGCAACATAGATACCCATGCGTTGTAGAGTATGGAGGCATATTCCTCTCCATACAATCGGGCCAATAACACAGTTTCCATGCAGTAAGGAGGCCTTAGGGTATTTTTGGGATAGGGACCACCTTCTACTCTATCCTTGAACCTTTTGTCTCCCATCCACTAGCTTCAGATGGTTTGCATGGATATCTACACTATAAGGAAAGGCCCTGTAGCGGAGGTCATAGAGGAGGTTTCTAGTGTTACAAGATTGGCAAAAATTGTCAAAAAAACCTCCGCTATGACCTCTGCCAATGGTAGAAAATGTTTTTATAGAGGTCATAACGAATATATTTTATAACTAAAAAATACTTGTCGGCTGAAGGTTTTAGCGGATTTTTTTTCATCGGTGCGCTGAATTGAAATTACATGTCTCGATGCGTGTCTTAATAGGATGTACCGATGCTGTAAGATTAAAATAGCGGTACTGATGCACTCAAACAGAACAAGCACCGAAAAGAATCAAATTTCAATGCCGCACCGGTGCTTGCAAATATAATATATGCACTGATGCTTATTTACAACATAAACACATTAGTGCGATATTTTAAAACATACACACTGTACATTTTTTAATATTTTATAATTTTACTAGTGTTTTCAATTTATCAGAGCACACCAGTGCAATTAATATTCAAATTCCCTGGTGCTTACAAACGATCAAAATTACCCGGTGCATTTTAACACATCAAACACACCGTCAGGCTTAAAAACGAAAAACCCAGTGAGCATAAGCTTTGATCGTTCTCGGTGCATATAAGCCATCTACATGAATCGGTGCGATTCAGAGAAGGAAACGCATCGGTGTGTAATGTTCTATATATGCACTGACAAATAATGTTCATATAGGTGCATCGATGCGTAATGTTTGTATATACACATCGGTGCGTAATGTTAGTATAGGCGCATTGTTGTGACATATATTATTAAAATCATCGCATATCATTCTTTGAACAATGGCTACTGACATTTTAGTCAAATAAGTATATTATATTTTTTTATTTTTTTAATTCCATTATTCATCCGAAATTGAAATATTTGTTTATAGTACAATTCATTTCAATTTCAATTATTGTGTTTCTTTAGATTAATTTCTTATATCATATATGCAAGAATCTATTGTAATATTTAATCATCCATACATTTAATTACCAATGTACCATTTCACATATAACATTTGACAATAATATTGAAGAATGCAATAGAATAAAAACGTTTATTTTATTATATATCAATAAGAGTGCCTTTGTCATGCAAAATACGACAACATAGAGACAACAATAATCAATGTGTCAACATGCATGTAATTATTGTTACACTTATTGGTATCTCGTCGTTTTTCAATTTGGACACTATGTCTAGTACATTATTATACAAAATGTTTGATTTTCACATACAATTATTTCAAAATATACAACAAGCTACAACAACTTGCATTAACATCAAAATTTAATATGGAGCATCATTCTTCACTGGAATTGTTATTGGTGCTCAAGCCACTTGCATCAATTAGGTTATTTGGCTGAATGTTTTGTTGATTGGATCGATTGTTTTCCTCTTTTTCAGCTTTCATCTACAAATACAAAAATAAAGTGTACTGAGTGTATCTACATTGCCAGTGGGAATAATGAAAAATAAATAGATAGTATACATGAATGTAAATTGAAAAGCGATGTACCATAGAAATAATTGACTCATGAATAATACACATTCCCTCAAAACCAAATCTCATGCCTTCTATCAACAAGTCTTTTGTTGGCTCCACTCCAAACTTTGTTTCCTGCAAGTTTCATGCCCTGCCACAAATCATAGATTTAATATAAATGATTTTTGTTGTTTTATTAATTATAAAATGAGAAAAGTAAAACAACATAGAGACTTACAAAATCCACAATTAATTTTTGATACGCCAACATATACTCACAATCCTTGCTTAACCCAATGTCAATCAATTCTTCTGATGGCTCCTCTTTGTATGTTAACACCTATTTGAAAACATCTAAGGATTGCTAGTGAAAACAAAAAAAATTAAATATACAAATCACAACCACTATGAAATCTTAATTTCTTACAAGGAAATCACAAATACTCACAAACTTTGCTATCAACCCCTTTTTTCCTTTCCTTCCTATCTTGTGTCTTGACTAGGTTCCAATTTGTTTTTTTTTTTGCAACAAAACAATTGAAAATTAATATTTAATGTTGAATTAATTAATGAGATGTATAATATAAACCTAAAAACCAATGATTTCATACATTTGAAGCACGTTGCTGTTGAGATGGCTCCTCATGCGATGCAATTATGTCCATTTCCTTGTACACTTTTCTGGACATCCCTACTGGCACATTTCGCATATCACCTCGTTCAATCTTTGAGATTCTCATAATCTTCCTGAAAATGTAAAATGACATTAAACTATTTTTCTGTTGATATGAAAAATAAATATAGGAGAATTAAAATTATTGAATGAATGATGCTTTGTAATAGTTATAGATACATATTCTACATAAACATGTTTATGAATATTATTTTTTGAATGATTTTTGTTGTTGTTGTTGTATGGTTTTGCTATTGAAAGCCTAACATGTCTCACTGACCATTGCTCTGGGAACGCCTCTTGTAGTTTACATATGACCTAATTCTTCGAATCATTTGATTAGTTTCTATATCGTAAGTGAAAAGTACATCTGTACATTTTTTCCACTAAATCCCTCATAGTATTATAAAAAAAATCCCCTTCTATTAACTTCCAACACCATTCCAAATGAGATAAGGACCAATTTATCATCATTTGCATCTTCCATAATTTGTTTTTTCTTATGATGGAATCGACTCTTGTTGGTGTCATTCCCTACATAACATTCAACGTATGTGAATTACATTATTTGAAACATATTAGTGAATATTCTTAAGCATATTATTACTCAAATTTGAAGAAATAATTCATATTGACTTATTTTTTATTCACCTGATTGATCCCTCTGCAACTTTTCCATCAACGTTTTACCCTCTTCTGGACTTAGTTTGGTAAGAATCTTATCGAGATTCCTCATTTTTTAGCTTTGCATGTCACACATTAATCAATACATATTAGTTAACTTTACAAATAATTCAAACAAATTAATTTAAATACAAAAATTAATTAAAAGCACTTGCCTTCTTCGTAATTATGGATGTGCTCCCATCACGTTGATTAAAGTTGTTGTTCATTGAATACATACCATGCATTTTCTATCAATAAACAACTTGTACCATTAAATACAAAAGCTATCAATATATTATACAAATAAATTGCATACCTTCAAAATATGACAAAAAAATAAAATAAAATAAATGAACAAATCTGATATCGACACACTTAAATATGTGATACGCACTGATGCGTTCTAAACAAGAACACGCCGATGCGTTAAAATAAATCAGACACCACAGACAGAGAACCGAGATATGAAAATCGAATTTTTTGTTTTTATAAAATAAAAAATGGCATGACGCAAGTCATATCCGGTACGCTATGTTCGTGACTGCACCGGTGCGTTCCGGTAATACAAATGCACTAATATTGACCCATGTGTTTTTTAATTGAAAAAAAACTTAACAGGGTCAACATGGTTATGAATTCGACTAAGAAAGTGGCCCCATATCACCTTACGATTTCTATATATAATCACAAGCTTAGTAAATCCAAAATCCCTAAAAGGCGAAATCGTAATTTTGTATAACAATAGAAGAATTTAAACCCTAATGTAAAATTTTGCAACCACATAATACGAAAAGAAGCTGCGAGAAAATAAGGGTTGCAACATTGAAGGTAAATATGAAGTTTTTTTTCTTTTTAAATCTAGTTAAACTCTAAATAAGATAATAAGAACAACACTAATATTTGCACACTTGAAATTTATATTATGCAGGGTTTTGTTTGATTCACCATACCTAACAAATTTAGACCCTCAGAACTCCTTCTAGTTGCTCCAAACTCCTTCTACGTAAGTCTCTCTTCCAAAACACTTCCTTGAAAATTTTGGCAAGAGATTGAATTAATGCTTAGGTTTTTTGCTTTTAAAAACTATTTAGAATTACTTTTAGAACTTAAAATTGCCACCTTTTTTTTTAATTTAGGGCAAAAAGTGTTTGTGCGATTTTTTTAAATTTTAATTTTTGGCATTTCGATACGCATATCGTCAAGTCACACTGGTGTGTACTTAAGTAAAACACACCGGCCTAACAACAATTTAAAAATTTGTGCTATGGTGCATGTATATTTCGAACGCCTCAGTGCACTTTTATGTAGTAAACGCATTGGTACAAATTATGTTGTAAAAAATGCATGTAGAAATATTTGCTACCAAATGTAGCATATATTTTCCACCGTGAAGACTTTTGTGGATGTTCTTTTACAGTGCGTTTTTTATATGTGAGTGCACTGATGCGTTTTGTATATGTTAGCACACAAATGCGTGCATATATGAATAGACGCATCGGTTTAATTTAAAAATCCTCTGGTTTTATGTGTCCACTTAAAAATTATGTATTCATCCCAAATCTTCTTTTAGTAGTTAACCACACCAATTACAATATTTCATAGTATATATATGTTGCTTAAAATCACCTTATTCTTACAAAATGGTTTCCAAACTATATTGGAAGTTAGATTGTGATATAGTTCTTGAAAATATTTTAGCACTGTAGAGATGTATATTGATTGTTGATTTCGCTCAAATGCAGGGATAAAAGTTTGTAGTATCAAATGGCCAATTATTTAGATTCCGGCTCATTCCATATTGTTCAAAGTTCGATGAGTTCTCCCTTTCCATCCCCGGTAACTTTAGTTTTTTTTTTATATTTTGACTACTTATTTGAATTTATGTTACTTATCCATGTGAATGTGAATATTGATTTATTCTTTATTGTAGGATCCCTATTCAGGTTCAAGTTCGGATGCACAAGACATTCCACCAATTTCAAAACATTGTAAGGTCTTATTAGGATCAAGATACCGCAAACAGTTCATGGATGAAAATGGGTAGCCACTTTACCTTACCAATTGTAACATGTCATCTTCAAGCCGCCATGCTGTTTCATCAACGGTAATTAGTCATGAGATGGAACTCTTTTATGACACCCCAGTAGTTTGTGGTTGTTCAAAATGTCAAGGGTTGAAGGAGAACCCTCGGCATGTCAAACTCACCCATTACACCAATGATAGATTACCCAATGTCGATGGTCTAATATCCCATCACTAGTACAAAATGAGAGATAAATGACCAAAAAAATGACCAAAATCCGCATATAAATGACCACTTTTGAGTTGGTGACCACTGGTAGCAAATTAGCGGTCATTTATCACGTGACCAAAAATGTGGTCATATTTAGCTTGGTCATTTATAGCTTATCTTGTGATCATATATTTGGTCATTAATTTGGTCATATATTTGATCATTAATTGTCACAATTAATAACCAAATTTATGACCACATTTTTGGTCACGTGATAAATGACCGCTAATTTGCTACCAATGATCGCCAACTCAAAAGTGGTCATTTATATGCATATTTTGGTCATTTTTTGGTCATTTTTTGGTCACTTATCTCTCATGTTGTACCGGTGGTCATTTATATGCAAATTTTGGTCATTTTTAGTCATTTATCTTTTTTTAGTGGTGTCAGAATATATATAGGGCACGAAGGAATCGAACCACCAACCTCCTTCCTATAAGGCAGGTGCTCTACCATTGAGCTAGCACCCTTAAATAGAATTCCTTATGGATTGATATGAGACTAAAATTTCCAACAGTTAACACCATCTTGCCAAATTCTGGAAAATGGTCACATACCTAGGTAAGAAACAAAGATTACCCAATAGTCACCAAAAAGGGTCATGTTAATGATAACCTTATTTTTCCAAAATCTCTCAAAAAACCCTAAGTAGGAAAAAGACAACCTAATATAAAACCCCTTCCATTGTACATAGCGAGATTGACAAAGTTGAAGGTAACTCATAAATCTTTCAAAGGTAGAATTTGATAGAGGTATCATAGAACAAACCACAAACTACTGCATTTCTCCTTGTAAGCAACAATGGATTTAGAATGAAGCACCTGATAATGTCTTCTGGGGACTTAGGAGTGCCATGGGCTGAAAGGGCCTGGTTGGGTGCTTGGAGGATCATAGGGGCAATTAGTCGTAGGCCTCCTAACATAGAATTCAAACATATTTCCAAACCAGAATGACATCACTTATAGTCACTTTATCTTGCTACAAATGGTCCAACTACATCACTGCATGAAGTTCAGTAACTTCAATGTTGTTATCTCATATTGTTGTGCTTGGAAATTCTTTGGGAACTCCCTCTGTGTTGAATAATTGCTCTACTTTTTAAGTCCAATCTAGAGTATTTAATTGTAGATCACCCTTAAATTCTATTACATAGATCTTGATTCGTGAACATTTTATGTTGAATGCTTCAATGCAACTTTCAACGGGGACTATTCTTCAACATTGGACTATGTACAACTATTCCTTGCTTTATGTTCCTTGGATCCAAGCCTTTGTCCTAACGCTGTTATTCTCCTGTACTGTTCTTCATTCGTATTTCTTCATGCGCCCTTTTATTCAAATCTACCTCTACCTCCTCTTCTGACTTGCGCTCAATTATGTATCATTTGGTTGTTTGTTTTCTTCCATATTTTTGGACATGTGTGTGTTTTTCTTCTCCACATATTTTTCTCTCAATGGTCCTCACATTTTCTTGCATGTATCATGTCTGATCATGATGACAGCCCCTATAACTCAACAATTATTGTTGTAAATATTTCAATGTTGTATTAAACCATGGTGATGTATCTAATCAAATTCCCAACTTTGTATACAAAATATTGTTTTAAAAAAAGCTTTTGAAGTGGTCAAGTATTCCAAGAATGTTGCAAAAAGGAAAGAGCTTATTTTCAGACTTTACAAAACAGGCAGCCAGAATATTGGATGCGCTACATCATCCTCTGAATCAACAATGCTATATTCCATACTTTCCACCCATCTACATTCAAGCTACTTGACAAATTAGTTGAAGTATGATCATTAAATACTAATATGAATTCTTATTTCATTGACAGTGAAGCTGCACAAAGTTTGGATGAATAGCATGGGAACCATGTAAAGTATATTGAAAACAGAGATTCAGTATAATGACCATGTTTAGCCTACATCTGTCGAGCTACCTAATGATCATACTAATTGAAACTTGATGTGTATAGTTGAACTTCAAAGATAATACTTTAATTCACTACATTATCGGGTTTGGACTGTAAAGAAGCAAGAAGAATAAACAAATTGAATATTGCTAGTAAAGTCATATTAACATAAGCACATAAATACAATTCACTTACCGATGACTTAATGTATTCCACAAAAGCCGATTTGTATCTATCATAAGAGTTATTATGAGTAGTCATATGGATATATCTTTGAGCACAAATTGTAGATAGTTCTGTAATAGAAGTTAAGGCTCATTCATTCCAGAAAGTTAGAAGTTTAAAGATTTAAATATTGGGATTACAACAAAGAATAAGCTAAAGAGGGTATAGAGATTTTTTCCAAATGATACATATAAAGCAATGAATGTTGATATGAATCGAATGGCTGCTCAGGCACCCCTTCCAATATGTTCTTTAACTTTGCAATACCCTTTCCCACATGATTCCATCCTTGCTCCAAATCTATAATATTGCAATCACCCATTGTCACTAAAGAAAAGATGTTGTGCCGGGTGCACTGAAAATAGTAATTTTGAGTAATGTTCACTTCTGATGTTTGTGCCTGGTTTGAAAATAGTAATTTTGTGTACAATGTTTAGATAGTTTCAGTTTTTATGAGCATTCCTAGAATTAATGAGAATAATTACAAAATCTTTAGATAGCAGGATAAAGTGACTATATAGAGATAGTTTGTAAGAAAATTACTGAGAATGTTATAGAGATTTGTGATTCGTTAGGAGGATGCACGAGGTGAATAAAATGAAGACTGACAAGAACATAAAATAATCATTTTGATGGAATTTGGGGGTCTAGGAAAAGACGAGCAGAATAGAGGGAAACACAAAATAGTGTTCACTTTTAAGATATTTTTTGTTTGTTAATTTGACAGGAAAAAATAATTTTATATTGTGTATGCAAATTATTAAAGCCCAGTATTATCTGTTGCCGAATTATTGGATTTCTACTGTAGAAACACTTAGCAACTTCATTAGCCTCTCCCGTAACCCCCATTAGATGACAATATGTAAAAGTACACCCCACAGAAAAGTAAGAACTGCCAAAAGTGTTATATTGCCAAATCCACAAAAGCTTTGAGGGAAAAAAGTATAAGCAAATGTTAATGAGCTAAAATAATAACTCAAATGTTCTATAGGTCTTCATAGGAGAATTAAAGCTACACCTTACAAGCATCATGATTCATGACATAGTGTGGTTGCGCGCTACTGCTCACTATTAAAATCTAGTTTCAAGCTAGAGTCTAAACAGAACTTCTAAGTACTTGAATTTATTACATTTGGAGGCTGGACTCTGGAGGTGAAATGTAGAAGAAAATGAAAGGATATAATTGCTTAGTCACGGCCCAGAACGCAGCCCAGAAACACATTACACAGCCAACATTATCTCTTGGAAAATCACTTGTATTTAAGAATTTAAGCTTCAGAATGCACAATCAATCAAGAAAAAACAATTAAATTCTTTGAAATTGCGATCTGAAAATTAACCAGACATTTATAGGTTTTTAAATGGAATTTCGGGCCTCCCTATGCATGATTTATGAGACCTACAAATGTTGGGTGGATGGCACTATACATATCTATACCTCTGACAAAGTCTTAAAGATATTGCTAGAGCAGGCCGATGCGCATTAATGTAGGGTGGTGGACTTCGTGCTGAGTACGAATTGCACTCCCTCGCCCCCTCCCTATTCGATGAAAACCTAACACATGCAGTGCCCCCTCCTCTGGCTCAATCTATAAATGCTGGCTCATTTAGAACAGACTACCGGAGTGCACTTTCCTGGACTCGCCACACCCCAATCACCATTGGATCTCTCATCTAACCGTTTCTCCCTTGACTCTTATGGGAGAGAAATGTGAGTCTGTTTGTCTGTTTGCTACATAAGGATTTCCCATTTCTTAAGCATAAGGATTTTCCATTTTCTTAAGCAATAAACTATTCGTATTTATTTTTTGATGATTTTTTCAGTTCATGTTTTTATGATTTTTTCAGTTAAAATTTGGCTGCAATGGTTTGGTTGGAATTGTAGTTTTAGGTTATTGGAATTGCATAATCAAAATGCTCAGAGATAATTGAGTGTAGTGAATCAATTTTTACTATCAAAATTGTAATTTGAGGTTTGAACCATGAAAACCTGGATTTCAACAAAAATCTCATTGTAGATTTTAGCAAAAATGCAAATAATAGAACATTTAGCTCACTTCCTTTCTTGCAACTCACCCAGATAATTCCTTTTCCTGAGGCTCACCCACATAAGAAAATCCAGGATCTGGATCCTTCTGATTGATTTCCGTTCATTAGGTAGTGATTTAATTAATGGGTACACAGTCACACAATTTAATATATCTTAATCTCCATTTCCATGGGATTACCTTTGAAGCCATGACCATTTTCGAGCTATGAATTCAGTTCATTTGGTAGTGAATTAATTAATGGGCACATAGTCACACAATTTAATGTATTTCCATTTCCATGGGATTTACCCTTGAAGCCCCGATCATTTTCTAGCACCAGACCAACTCAAAGGGGAAGGGCAGTGTTCTATATTCCTCTTGACATATTCTGAATTTTCGGCTTGTATCATGCATCATTCCCTTGGCTTGTGATCAAGATATACCTTAAGCGCATTCCTATCCAAAGCTTATTTCAAAGTTGATCATCGTTGTGATGGTTTTATTAGAATGACGGATCATCGATCACTCTTTCTTAGTATATAAATCCTATCGCAAATTAATTGATGTGTAATTAACACCAAGTTCCTATGCTTGAATGCAGAAGGCAATCCCAAACTACTTACCATGTTGATCTCCAAGTGTGGGATTGTTGGCCATGCAAACTACCAAAATTGTTTTCATTTTTGCACCTTTTTCTCTCAAGGCATCCATAAGAAAATAACATAACTTGATAAAGAGCCTGAGGATAAGCTAACAGATCTACAGAACTTGATAAAGAGCCCGAGGATAAGCTAACAGATTTATGTCTGCTCCATCCTCAGAGTTTCACTCACCTGCAAATTAATTCTCAGCATTAGTGCCTAGAATGTGGTAAAAAAAATTCATCTTTGACTGGAAAGTTTTCCTACCAAACTGTGGCAGTTTTTGGTGTTTCACATTCTGCAGTAATGACTAGGGTTCTGATAAATATGGGTTTTTGAAAGGAAAATATCAAGGGAAAAAAATATCATCTAGCTTGGGAATTTTTTAGCAGTATTTGGGTTTATTTTGGGATTTTCATAATACAGATATGGTAGCACCTTATTGCACTGTATCCATATTCTACCAAATATCCACTGAACTCCATACTACCTGTAAATTCCCCATGTTATTCCCAAAATTGGTAGTTTCTGTTTTTTTATGTTGATGGTAACTTCTTTCTTGGATGGTTTGTGGTTTGTGCTCGTGGAGACTGTGTGCGGTCCACACTTTTGTATTAAAGCTATGTCCATATTATTCTAATTAATAGTCAAATGACTACCTAATGTCCCAAATAAAACAAAACGGGTGCATAAGTTTTTATATCGAATTTGGGAAAGTAAAATTTGCAAAGAGAAAATAAGGTACACAAGCTAGTTGACACCGGAATGCTATAATGTGTTGTGATACCATGGCTAGATTATAACAACGACTAAGTAGTCAGCTGCTTGATGATCAGCTGCTAAGTATTATGACTAAGCCAGCTGCTTGAGGAACCGGTTGGACAACGGTTATATGTGTTTGAAATATTAAAAAAATCAAATAAATTATATTGCAAAATTATTACTTAAAAAAATTGGAATACTCCAAAAACCAAAGTGTAAATCAATGATCAAGACTTTCATATATGAACTCAACTTTGAACTTAAAAACAACTTTACATGTCAATGCTCCCACATGGCCAAATAGTGTGTCCACTATCACGTGGTTTTCCAAAAGCAATAGCATGCTATTATATGCCTGAGCTCGTATATGAGGGAGTGGAATGGCAACGAAGAGAAAAAGTAAGTTTTGTTTTTTGGTTTGATTACAGGGTGGGTGTAGACACCAAAATCGAAGTGCGGTTCGAGCAGTTGACAATTTATGTAATTGACCTAAGTTGAACTGAGGTAGGGCATCTTCAAGGTTCGAACCATGATGGGAGTTGTAGTTGTAGTGGCACCACATGTTTTGCTTTTGGTCATGCATTTGAGCTTTTGTGTAACTCACCATCAACGTCTTCTCAATCCATGTGAATACAAAGCTCGGTCTACTTTTGTATGCTTTTTTGTGTAGACTACACCTTGTGCTCCTCGGTCTACAGTTTAGATTTCAAGGGGAGATTATCTAGGACTACTATGCAACTTTTCTACCGTCATGTTGTCATGGAGAAGACTTTTGTAGATAGCTCTAGAGACTTCGATTTATAAGCTACAGGTAAAATCGGGGTCGTAGGAGATCATAGAATAATGTAGGATGTTGTTGGGAGTGTGTAGAGGTATGTAGAAGGGTGTACAGTATGCGCAACATGGTAAATTCAGAAATAAAGGGTAGCGTATAAATATGATAGAGAGAGCGGACCTATCCATGTAGACGGTAAATTCGCTAGTGCAAGGGTTTTTGTTTACTGTAAATGTCTATGAATTGATTCCTACAGCTCTGGAGATGGAGATCGAGCTAACAAAGGTACAAGAAGTCGTTGAATAAGTTGATCAACTAATAATTTACAGGATGCATAAAATATGTCATAGAACAAGAGTTTTGCGTGTTAAAACCCCTAAAACTGTCAAGGAGATCGAGCTAACAAAGGTACAAGAAACCGTGGAATAAGCTAATCGGCTAATAATTTATAGGATGCACAAAATATGTCATAGAACAAGAGTTTTGCGTGTTAAAACCCCTAAAACTGTCAAGGAGATCGAGCTAACAAAGGTACAAGCAGTCGTGGAATAAGCTGATCAGCTAATAATTTACAGGATACATAAAATATGTCATAGAACAAGAGTTTTGCATGTTAAAACCCCTAAAACTATCAAATAAAGAAACAAGACAAAAATAAAAATAACCTCAATAACACAGAATATAACAAGTCTTAATTGGTAGGCCCTAAACCCTAATTTATCAAAACGCATTGAAGGTAGGCCCTAAGCCCTAATTTATACCACTAAAGCAACCTGTAACACTTAAATTCGTGAAACCCTAAAAACCAAAGCAAATAGAACAAGGGCTTCCAAAATTTTAATCGATCTGCTTTTATTCCATAAATGATTAGCAGATTTCATAGAGACATAATCCTCAAATCATCGACCTGTTGAAAAAAATAATTATTATACAAAAAAAACCACAAATAGAAGGGTAAATTAGCAGATTCACCTGTAATGGAGCCAGTTCCAGTTGAAATTCCTTCAAAGTTGCGGAACGAACAGGGGGCTCAACGATCTGTGGAATCGAACTCCTGACTTTTAACCTTCGATGCTTCTTTCTCTCTCTCTATTAATCGCTTTCTAAGTTGGGTTTGCAATTTTGGAGGGACATTCATTAATAGAGGGAGATAGTGTCAAATATTCCAAAAATGATTTAAATATAATTAATTTAATATGTTTGTTCCGAGTTTTAATCACAATGGAGAAGGTAAATTCTTGAAGCAATAAAAGACCATCTTGATTTCCTTCATTTTATTCTAGGTAGGCAAATCAAAGTAGCTTGAATTCTGATTTCTTTATCCCCTTGCTGAAACATTTCCTAATGTTTATATTGAACTTATTATTATTTTGAAAAATATAAATAGTTTTGTGAATTTTTAAATTTGATGATTTGAAGTTTTTTATTTGGCTACAAAATTATGATGGGACTTAATAGTGCATAGGAATCATTTCTTGTGTTTTTCATAGTAAAAAATTATTTAAAAAATTAAAATTTTAAATTTTTATGAATTTGTGTATGGAAATATTTATATTTATGTTTTTTTATGTGAGTAATAATAATAATAATAATAATCTATTTTTAAGGCCACAACCAAGCCACATATTACTTTGGCGTATGTCAAAACTTTAACAGACTGCCGAGATGGTCAAACGACGATGGTTTTGTTGAAACAAAGTATGAACACAACCAGTACAACAAGCTGAACGGAGTGGCACTAACTTCAAGACATGGAAATTCCAAAAGAGAACAACGACAAATATCTAAGACTCGACTCAACCACATGTACTAGAAGAACTCATTTATCACTTGATAAACTATATGCAAGACATGATGTATTATCTAGATATCAACTCACCACACCCAAGGCACTAATTAGTAGAGAAACCCCTAAATGGGCATCTCAATGATTCTCCTATCATCTAACACAATAGGTATCAGGATGGCCTCAAAGAAATGATCCCTTAGAAGACATGTATCAAAAAATAATCCAACTTGTGTACTATTAATGTTACAATTTACTAAATTTTAACATTGCATATGGATTCAGAGACCCCATTAACTGCAGATGGATCCGGAGACCCCTTTAACGGCAGATGGATTCGGAGACCCATCAGGGGTCTCCGAATCCATCTGCAGTGTTAAAATTTAGTAAATTGTATAAATTCATTATCAAAATTATAATTTTTCATTGCCAGAATGACACAACTAAAAATGACCAATTGTTATGTGGTCATTTTTAGTCTAGTTCTTATCTCCTCACCAAATTGGACATTTTTAGTTTAGTTCTTATCCCATGACCAAATTGGTCATTTATCTTGGTCATTTTTAGTCAGTTCACTTAAAATTTCACAATTTTGGTCATTTATCCCTTGAAAAAGCTGTGGTGACCAAATTTTTTGGTCGCCTGGTCACTTATCTCTCATTTTGTACTAGTGCATACTACAATAAAAAATCCAATATGTGATATAGAAAAGACATGCAGGAACACTTCCCTATGCTCATTTTTGAAAATTTTGGAAGCCAAAAGAACTATGTCTAGTCCTAAATTGACGAAGCCCTCTGCTTATGTTCAATCAACTGAAAGTTCTATTGATCCAAAGTATGATATGAATACCACCCAACCCATCTCTACTAGAAGATCCAAAAATTTGCATGAGTTGAGACCAAAACTGTCCAAGTACACACTGAGGTTCATCCAATTGTTGGAGGGCAGAGATGATTTCTCCCTTCCTTTGAAGTTGCAAAGTAAATATCAAACTTCTTACAACCGCGCTTTGTATGGTGCTTGGCCGTCTTCTCTACATGTGCTTTAGGTTGGAACCAAATTTGCCTTTTGTGGTAATCATTTTATGATTACCAAGTCTAATATAAATGCTGCAAATCTTGGGTTGTTTATGCTTTCACATGTACTCGTTCCTCCCAAACAGTCAGTAGCATTTATGCCATTTTTCGGTCCTATCTATTGTCGGTCTGATTAATTGAATATTGTTAAATACAAGCACCAACATTTCCATGTATATTATGTGCATGAATGGTTATGTTTCTGGAAACTTTAACAGGAAGAACCTATTGTGTATAGATGGTCATCCACACACTCATGGGAACATTGCAGGGTCCATAAACTAGTTCTAGGTGTCCTTTATTTTCTCCAAATTGTTCATTTGAGGAACACTTTAATGACCAAGAGTTCTTTATGAAAAGGAAAGCATCCAATTTTTTCGTTGTACATGCAATAAGTAGTTTGCATCTTGGTGACAAGTTGTTAATAAACTATAACTTTTGTAGACCACCAATTGTTCATCGGAGACGCCTTGCATTGGGATTACCTTTAGAAGTTCCCTTGGGGCGTAATACAAAAAAACATTGATTAATTGTATTTGTTAATTTTCAATGGGATTCATGTTAATGTATTTCTCTGTTTGAAATTATGTTTTATAAATTGTTAATTTAATTTATAAATTCAATTTGAAAATGTGTTTCTCAATTTTAAATCTTTATATTTAGTGTGGAATTGATGTTAATTTATCGCTAATCTGAACCTTTGATTTATAAAGTGTTTGTATCTTAACATTTTCTATTGGAATTGATTCTCATGCTTCTGTAATAAATATTTTCTATAATGCTAGATCAAACCAATTGCATTCTGCTTACTAACATCATTGATGTAATGTTCAATATTTTTGAAATTAAGATTTTGATGATGAGAAACCTGCCTACCATCTTTCGTTGCACCCCAATACAATGTCAAATTGAGATAAGGTTGAAAAAAGAGTGCAACTTGGAGAGGAAGCATACCAAGCATGGTTGAATCAACCACTTATTCAATTTCCACTGCATCCATTCCTGACCAATTAGGAATTCCAACAGTAATAGTAATTCTTCACATGTTGGAAATGGAGTCAATGAAGTAGAGGTTGGTATACATTACAGGGCAATGAGCTAGTGGATGACACTCATATCATCGAAGCCTTCTTCAAAAGCCTTAAATCGGCTTCCACCACACCTTTCTTTGGACCTGGCCGGTCAAATTCTACACAGTTGGGGACAACAATGTTACTTTAATACAACTTGAAATAAAAGTATGGCATGTCAGATGCATGTTTCTCACAATTTTAAGTTAACTGACTATCAACTACATTATATTTTGAAGAATCTTGTGACACAATCATCATTGAAAATGGTCGATTTTATGAATGTTAAATGACATTGTACATTTGTATTTTTCACTAACTTTAGGTTATTCAAAGATAAAGTACTTCTGAATGATAATGTCTTTCCCAGCAGCTGCGAAGAGGCAAAGCAAATGTTGAAAATGTTGGGTGTAGAGTACATATCATATCATGCGTGTCCCAATGATTGTATTCTATATAGAGGTGAATATGCAGACAAAGAGATATGTCCAAAATGTGGGCATGATAGGTACAAAGAATCGAAAAAGAAGGATTAAGCACATGGTCCTCCTCATAATATATTGAGGCACATTCCTATAATCCCAAGGATTCAAAGGCTCTTTCGTTGCAAATAATTAGCTATGCTACAGAGATGACATGCATCAAATCGAAGTGCGGAAGGAGTTATGCATGTGAATCCAAACAGATTCAATTGCCATGAAGCATATAGAGGATACATGGCCTGATAAATTCATGGAAGAAGTATGCAGTCTCCGATTGAGCATAGCCATTGATGGCGTCAACCCATATTTCCAACCAACCAACATCTATATTGTTTGGAATGTAGTAGTGATGAATAACAATATCCCCTCATGGTTGTCCATGAAGAATGAAAATCTTATGTTGGCTCTTGTAGTCCCTGGTAGATGACAAGTGAAGAATATGGATGTTTACCTACAACCAGTGGTCGATGAATTCAAGGAATTATGGCAAGAGATACAGGTATATGATGTGTCGATACCCATCCCATCATAGAGGATTTTTACATTGTATGGCATATGTGCGTACACCACACATGATTTTCTGGGGTTAGGAGTTTGCTCAGGTAAATATACTGTTTGATTTGTTTATATTCAAAGCACTAATTTTTGGCATATTTAATTCAATGCAATTGTCTTGTAATATCTTAACTTTATTTTACCCTCTAAATCCTTATCGTCCCACATTATTGCTTTGAACTTATATGTGATAGTTGTTTTGAGGTTGTTTTTATCTTGCAAAGTGGTGTTTTTGTCGATGCCCTAATGATTTATCCATCTTCAACACTAACATTCTTTCTTTACTATAACATCGCAGGTCTTGTAACATAATTTTATTATGGATGTAAATGTTATGGACCTTCTATGAAGGTTAGGTGGTCCAAATACCTTTGAAAGACAATGTACGACTTCTCTAGGGTATTCCTACCAAAAAACCACTCTTATAGAAGAGCAAGATTTGCTTTCAATGGTAAATGAGAGAGAACCCAAAGGCTTGAAATAATGACATCGACTGACTGGCTTAGGGAATATGACAGAGAGAAGGAGAAGGAATACATAGAGATGTTCGATTCAAATGTGCAACCTGTGATCGATGATCTTGAATTCTTCAACACCTATTTTGAGAAAATTCCCAAAGGGATGAAAAATAAATCGATATTTTATGAGCTCCCATATTGGGAGAATCTTAAGATTTCCCACTTACTAGATTCCATGCATATATTTAAAAATGTTTCATTTTCTTTGTGTCGTCACATATCATCCAAAAAAAGTGACAAGTTGGATGTCAGGACAGATCTTATTTCTTCAAATACTAAAAAGAAGGATTGGCCAAGACAAGAAAATAGAGGATAGGTTGGCCCCTCTTTTTCATTTAAAAAGGGGGATGTCCCATGGATTTTGAAGAAATATGATATTAATTTGGAAAAGGAAGTTATAGTTGGTGTGAAGACGCCTTCTTTTTATGGGCCTACTCTACGATGATGCTTCACTACAAATGAAAAGTTGTCAGTTTTGAAATCACATGACCATCTTAACCCAATAAGGGTACGTATAATGTCAAAAAATTGGTTTTACATTTTATTTATATATTTTACCACACAAGTTAAAATGCAGTTCGGTTTTTGTGTCTACTTTGTAGTGTCAATATCTGTTGTTCATGCGTGGGTGTGTGAACCAAGACTTCCTGATGACCCGCGACGTGCCATATCTAAACTATCCACATTTGTACGGTGTATGACATCAAAGGAGATTTACATTGCTAGCATTCCACAGTGGCGTCAAGAGATAGTTGATATTGTTTGTATGTTTGAGAAGGAACTACTCTCGAGTTTCATGGACTTGCAGGTTCATCTTATAATTCATCCTAGTTGATGAGGTTGAATTAGTCAGGGTGGTCTCATGTCGTTGGATGTTCTTCTTGGAGAGGTATATGAAAAAAGTGAAGGGATTTTTTTGACAAAGGGAAAACCCAAGGGGTCTATGGAAGAGGGGTACGTAGTATATGATTCGTTCTATTATGCCAGTGAGTACATCAAGCAAATCTAACACACATCAAGCACAATGATTTAGGATGATGAACGTGATGATGAAAAAAGGGAAGGGGAGGTATTGAAAACAAATGGAAAAATGTGCATGATAAAGAGTAAGTCACTTATCTTTCGATCTTCAAATTTCCACATAGTAACTATTCACAACAAGCTTCAAAATATAATATATTTGATCCCATACGTACTGAATGTGGTTTTGTTTCCATGAATACAACAACAAATTCAGATTTTGATGCAATCAATAAATTCATTCTTTATAACGCGGAGGAAACATAGTTGTGGGTCACATTGTATAAAGAGAAGAGGAGCAAATGGGACATTGACATAAAATAATTTAGGTGATTGCATCGTAGAAGCATGCCTTTTCTAGATCATTTAAAATAAAATATGCCAATGATCTGTCCCAACAGTTGAGTTGCAGAACAAGTTAGAGAGAAATATGGTGCATCTGGTCGTTACACTCCTAAAGATGAGGATGAACTAAACATTGGGATCAAGTGTAGCAACTCGGTAATAAAATAGTGTTAAATTTTGAGCATTAATTCAATATACTCTAGGATATTTACTGAGAGAATAACATGTACATCATATCAATTATAACAATGCATATCAATCACACCAAGCAATCACATGAGACAATAGACACACAGAGTTTCACTGGGAAAAACCATAAAGGTGAAAAAACCAACAACTTCCTCAGAGATAGAAAGAGCAATGATACAACCAAAGTATAACCAAAGTACAAGAGATAGTCTTCTCCTAGCATATGATCCTCCTCCTCACAAGTGCGCCACTTTCTGAGAGAGATAGAAGTGAGTAATGAGTGATCAAATAGAGATCTCCCGATCTCTATTTATACTTGTCCTGTCCTGCCCAATAAACCAGTGGGGCCAACTTGTCTAGCTTAGCCTAATAACCCTTGGTTAACTTAATCAGGGCCGACCCCACACATGGTGGTCTAATAGCCCATCGACAAGTTACAACACTTGCAACACTTGTCAATACAAATGACGACACTTCCGTATAGAGGAATAATACATCTCTATAGGAGTATAATATACATAGGTGAAATACATTCCGAAGTTACATATACATCAACACTCCATCTTAACTAGGAAGGTATTTCTCGACACAGATTTTCTAGTACAAGTCTTCTTCTCTGGATCATCGTCAGCGAATCATCGTCATCGTCACTACTGCTGCTATCTCAATCAATCTCCGATCTACTCATCATAGGAAGTTCTACAGAGCCAGTCCTTTTTCATATTGGATTTAGGCCCACCACCTGCAGGTCTTCATCATCACTCGCCATACTGTGGAATCCTCAGGACTTATTACGTGCGTAACAATGCCTTGAAAGAGTATCCCAGGACCATTTATGTACCGAAGCATGACCGACAAGATCTCCCAAGTCCACTTACATGTGACTGTCACAAAACCTTAAAAGAGTGTCTTTCCAAGAAAGATTGCTAAAGAGCATCTGAGGCCTTTTTCATCCTGTCCAGATCTCCAGGACTTATTACATGTGACCCCTGCCACAATGCCTTGAAAGAGAATCCCAGGACTTATTACGGGCACACAGCCCAACCTATCGGATCTCCCAGGTCTACTTACATGTGGTCATGGCAATGCCTCGAAAGAGAATCCCAGGACTTATTACGGGCACATAGCCCAACCTATCCGATCTCCCAGGTCTACCTACATGCCATAGGACAATGCCTCGAAAGAGCATCCCATGCTTTTATGAGCACACAACTCTACCTGTTGGATCTCCCAGGTCTACTTATATGTCCTCCCAAAGCAATGCCTCGAAAGAGCATCCCAGGCTGTTACGAGCACACAGCTCTACCTGTCGGATATCCCAGGTCTACTTATATTCTCATCTGCACAACCTGTCCACGGCCACAGAGTATCAACCTGATACTCACCATACATCATCCTGATGTACATCATCACATGATCAACCTGATCATCATCACTGCATCGTCCTGATGCATGTCATCTGGAGCAACATCCTGAAGCTCATCATCCATGATCAACCTGATGCATACCAAGTATCTACCTGATACATATCATCATACATGATCCACCTGATACATACACAGATACATGATCCATCTGATCATACAATGTATCCACCTGATATATATCAACATACATAATCTACCTGATCATACAACGTATCCACCTGATACATGTACAGATACATGGTCCAAGCATCCAACATGATGCATATACATATACATGATCCAACTGATCATAAAAAGCATCCAACATGATGCATATATAGAGCAGTAATCGGAGCATCGTCCTGATGCTCATCATCCAATGCTTACATTCGCAGCCATGGAAGGATCATCCTCTCACAATGCTAGGAATGGCTCCTGCAAATGTGTCCATCACTTCTTCCTTGAAGTGTCATCAATCTGAAGAAAACCAAGCCTCTCTCTGAAGTACTTGAACTTCACTCTGGCTAATGGCTTCGTCAGCACATCTGCAACCTGCTCATCCGTCGCAACATACAGGAGCTTCACTGCTCCTCTCTACACCATATCCCTGATATAGTGATATTTTATCTCTATGTGCTTCGACCTGTCGTGGAACACCGGGTTCTCAGACAGCTTCACACAACTCTGGTTGTCACAAAAGATACCAGTAGCCTCCGGCAGGAGATCAAATAACTCAGACAGTAGCTTCCGGATCCATACTGCCTCACAACTAGCCGAACATGCTGCAACATACTCAGCCTCGACTGTACTCAGTGCTACGCAGGACTGCTTCCTGCTAAACCAAGAGATCACACCTGATCCCATACTGAAGCAGCACCCAGATGTGCTCTTCCTATCTGTAGCACTGCCTGCCCAGTCCGAATCAACATAACCTTGCAGGTTAAAATTTTGATTCGCATCATACTTGAGCCCAAAATCAATTGTACCCTTCAGGTACCTCAGAATATGCTTTACAACAACTACGTTAACACCTCTGGGATCCGTCAGGAACTGGCTCAATGGGTTCACCGCAAAGCAAATATCTGGTCTAGTGTTCGTCAAGTACATCAAGGACCCAATCATCTGACGATACAAAGTGACATCAACCGGATCAGATGAAGCATCACACAAAAGATTCAGGTTCAATGCTATAGGTGTGGCCATGGCCTTGCAGTCCATCATCCCAAACCTTTTTAGGATCTCTACTGCAAACTTCCCTTGTCCAAGGAAGATACCCTCTGCACTCTTCCACACCTCCATGCCTAGAAAGTAGTGCATCATCCCCAAGTCCTTCATCTCGAACTCGGCAGCAAGCTTCCTCTTGGTATCGGCAATCAAACCATCCTCACCTGTTACAAACAGGTCATCCAAATACAATAGTAGTATCATAGGATTTCCTTCCTCAACCTTGTAGTAAAGGTTGGAATCTGCTTTACTCTTAGTAAAGCCCAAACTAGATAGAAAGCTATCTATCCTCTCATACCAAGTCCTAAGAGCTTGCTTCAAGCCATACAAGGCTTTCTTCAACCTGCACACATATGACTCTCTGTCATGTGTCTCAAAACGGAGTGGCTGCTCCACATACACTTCCTCCTTGACTACACCATTAAAGAAAGATGTCTTGACATCCATCTGGTGTATCTTCCATTTCATCACTACAGCCAGGGAAAGTACTGAACTGATGGAAGTGTACTTGGCTACAGGAGAAAAAGTCTCTTCATAATCAATCCCTTCTTTCTGGGAGAAGCCACGAGCTACAAATCTTGCTTTGTATTTCTCTATGCTTCCATCTACAACATACTTGATCTTGTAGATCCACTTGGAAGTCACCATAGACTTCCTTTTAGGTCTTGGGACTACATCCCAAACATCATTCTTCATGATCGACTGGGATTCTTTGATCATGGCATCCTTCCATTCTTTCTTTTCTACTGCTTCTTCATAACTGGAAGGTTCTTTGTTCATAATATCACAAAGTAAAGCAAAATAGATGGTATGTGATCTAGTTCTTTTCTTTGCTCTATGTTCTTCTTCTGGAATACCATATCTTTCTGCATCTTGGATGAGATCTCTATCCCATGCAGGTTTCCTCTTGTGAGAGTTATTCTCGCAGGGTGGATCTACAGGTATTTGTGGATCTTCAACTTCACGATCTGCTTCTGGAATTGATTCAGTCGTGGTGATGTCTTGAAATCTGTTTTCCTTTGGTTCTTCATGATCTTCAACAGGCGTCTTTCTTGATTTGATGAAGGCTGAGTTTTCATCAAATGTTACATCGCTGCTGACATCAATCTTCTTGAACCCTGGAAAGTATATTCTGTAAGCCTTCGAGCTTTCACTGTATCCCACAAAGATGCCCTTCTTTCCTGAAGGATCTAGCTTTGTCCTCTTTTCCTTTGGAACATGAGTGTATACTAGACAACCAAATATTCTGAGATGGCTGACTTCAGGCTTCTTACCAGAGAAGACCTCTTCTGGTGTCTTGTTGTCCAATATCTTGTGAGGTGTTATGTTCTGCACATATACAGCTGTCCTAGCTACTTCTACCCATAGATGCATAGGAAGATCCTGGTCATGTAGCATTGCTCGTGCCGCTTCCATGATTGTTCTATTCTTCCTTTCTGCAACTCCACACTGTTGTGGATTGTAGGGAGCAGTCAAATCCCTCTTAATCCCTGAATCACTGCAAACTTCTTGAAATCACCTAAAGTGAATTCTCTGCCATTGTCGGATCTGAAAGTCTTTATTTTCTTATCAGTTTGATTTTCCATCAAGGCTTTGAATTCTTTGAACTTATCAAACAATTCATCTTTGTTCTTCAAGAAATAAACCCAAGTCTTCCTGGAGAAGTCATCAATGAAAGAGACATAGTAAACATACCCACTCAGAGAACTGGATGACATTGGACTGCATACATCGGAGTGGATAATTTCCAAGATTCCTTTTGATTTGCTTTCACTGCTTGGAAATGCCTTCTTTATGTTCTTTCCTTTTGCACAGCCTTTGCAAACACCTTCATGCTTGGTCTTGATTTTAGGAAGACCCTCTACTACTTTACTTGCAATTGGTAGTGCCCTATTGTGCACATGTGCACGCCTTCTATTCCAAAGTTCACTTGGCTCCATGGATTCATGTACCATGGCATGTTCAGGTTGTCCCTTTAATTTATGCAAACCTCCCTCTTGCTCTCCAATCACTACTGCATCATCAATAGTTTTACCTTTTGGCCACATTAGAACTTGGCCATCTACAAATGCAACCCTCATGCCTTTTGCATCCAATGCAGATATGGAGAGTAAGTTCTTCTTGAGCCCAGGTACATATAGCACATCTTTCATCTCCAAGGACTTCCTAGATTCTAGGTTGTAGGAGGCTTCACCACTTCCTTTGATGGGATGTTGGTAGTCATCCCCAAGTTTCACCTTATGGGGTGACTCATGTTCAAATAGATTAGCAAAGGATTCTTTAAACCCAGTCATGTGTTTGGAAGCCCCACTGTCAATAAGCCAATCATTACAACCATGAGAAATAGTACCTGTGAGAGTAGAGATTAGAACATATCCATCTTCACTTGATGAGTCATCACTTTCTACCCTAGCCTTCTTCTTTAGTGGTTCATGATCCTCAGCAGCATGAGCATGATATATTCTTTTGTTATTTTTCTTTTTCTTGTTGAATTTTTTGTTGTTGTTGTCCCCTTTGTTCTTGGGAAAATCTGCAGCAAAGTGTCCCTTCTCATTGCAAGTGAAGCATCTGAGATATTTCTTATGATGGTGGTGTGAAGGTCTTCTTTTGTGAGATGACTCCATTTTTATCTTCCCTTTCTTGGTGTGAGTTGTGAGAGCTTGATCTTCATTCCCCATCTTTTCTTCTCGTGCCACAAGCCTTGCTTCTTCTTGAGAGCATTCCTCCCATAGTCTACTGAAGGAGATCAACTTCCTTCTTGCACAAATTCCTTGGATAAAGGAATCCCATGACCTAGGTAGGCCATTCAGAGTGGTCATGACAATTTCACCATTCTCCACCATTTCATCCACAACTTCAAGTTGTTCCTTGATCTAAGAGACCTTGGAGAAATAGGATTGAATGGTCTCACCATTCTGAAGCTTTACCCCTTTCAATTGGTTCCGTAGAGTCATCTTCCGATTTATGTTCTTCCCTTCAAACAGCTTGGTCAAAGAGTCAAACATTGCCTTGGATGTCTTTAGAGATGACACATGTGGAATGAGATGGTTCTTGATAGAATAAACAATGATCCTCTTTGCCTTGACCAAGTTCTTCTTGTGAAGATCCTTAGCCTCTTCTCCCTCTGGGATAGGGACCTCTTCACTTATATAAGTGTCCAACTCATTTTCTTCCAAGATTAACCCAATCCTATACTTCCATGCTCGGAAGTTATCAACCCCTTCAAGCTTATCCTCAAGCTTGGTGTGGTGAGACATCTTTAAGGAGTACTTCAAATGGAAATAGAAAAGATTTAGTTCTTACCACTTGATTTGTTGAAAACTGGATCTAGTCCCAGATTAGGGTTTGTTAGAGAAACCCTAAAAATTCAAAATGTGAATTTCAACTTTCTGAAAGGATAGAAAGATGCGCCTTGATGAGCTGATCAACTTGGTATATTCATAATTTGAGATCTGCAAAGTTTCACCCTTCAGAAATGCCTTTTAGTCTTCTTGGATTCACTAGGGAGGACCCTGAATTAGGGTTTGAGTTTCCCGGAGCTTCACCCAACCAAAAATATCGATCCAAAGCTCTAAACTTCGATTTTTCCAAGGCGCTTCCAGCTATGTCCTCATAATTCATAAATTCCTATTTTTGTGGAAACCCTAAATTTTAGGGCCAAAAATGAAAGTGCCCAGAATTGAATTCTGATTGGATATAAAGATTCTCCTTGATGAGTAGATTCAATATACCTTACTACTTTTCCAAAATCTGTTAAGAGAAACCCAATAAATAAGAAACCCTAGTTTCTGCCACTACACAATGTCTTCTTCCCAGGGAAGCTTTGATACCATGCTAAATTTTGAGCATTAATTCAATATACTCTAGGATATTTACTGAGAGAATAACATGTACAGCATATCAAGTATAACAATGCATATCAATCACACCAAGCAATCACATGAGACAATAGAGACACAGAGTTTCACTGGGGAAAACCATAAATGTGAAAAACCCCACAACTTCCTCAGAGAGAGAAAGAGTAATGATACAACCAAAGTACAACCAAAGTACAAGAGATAGTCTTCTCCTAGCAGATGATCCTCCTCCTCACAAGTTGATCCGAATTTTAAGGGGCATATGGTCTAAATTCGGATGTATAAGCCATAAAAGTATTAAATTGAGAGGCCACCCTCTCTCATCCATGGTATTTGGTAGCACATAGTTTTGGCCCATGGTATGGTCTCAAGACACATTGTAATAATGCTATATAAAGGCCTAGCAAGCCTTCTCATAATAACAAGTTACTCATTTGGTTTCTCTCCTATTTTCTATTGTTCATTGTGAGATTAATTAGATTTGAGTGACTTATTGGTAATTAGTTTAAGAGGTGGGGCTCCTCTTTGAGCCTCACCTCCCATTCTCTTCATATGTTTTTGTTCATGCTTATTCTTATGCAATATTAGGGTTTTCATGTGAATTTTATGACAGATTTGCATGCTTAATCTCCTTCTCTCTCGGCATTCAAGCCTCCGGTTCTCAGCTCCCAAGATCCGATTCAGTGGTATCAGAGCGGGTACGCTCTCCATCGGGACAAGATTTTGAAGCATTATGCGGGTTCAACGGAGGTTCCACAACCTCTACAACAACCCATGCTTCTCTACAAACCCTTGGCATCTCTATACTCAACACTCTCACATTCAGTAAACTTTGAACAGGTGCCATGGGCTTCATAGGACGTTTTAGAGGCTCTACCATAGCTCATCAGAAAGGTATTTCTGTCAGCTCAAATGGGTATTTCACGGAATTTCCTTTTGTTTCCTGGTTTGTGAGATATGCTTGTTTGAAGTAGCAAGTGTTTGTGCATAATGCGGCTGGACGTACAACAACTTTAAACAAGTATTACAGACTCCACATAATGTCTTTGAGTCTCTACCATAGCTCATTGGAAATCTCTTTCCGTCATCTAAAATGGGTATTTCGTGGTTTTCCATTTGGCTTTCTGGTTTGAGAGATATCATCGACTGAAGCAACATATGTCTGCAAAATAGTGTGTGCGCATCTCTTAAACTTCAACAAACATTTTCTCAATCTTTGGGCCACCCCAGAGCAAGTATGCTATATGGATGGAAAGGCCTCTTCGAGATCTCAAATGGGTCTTCAATAAAATTCAATTTCAGTACATGCATCAGAAGCTATGAATGGATTTGCAGCAAGACATCAATTGCACCAAAGATCATGAATTTTCGATTTTTTTTAAATCTTAATGTAATCACGGTTATGGGTCAACCACACAAAACCCATGGTTATGGGTTAACCACACAAAACCCATAGTTATTTATTGTAATCATGCTTGTGGGTCAACCACACAAAACCCACGGTTATGGGTTAACCACACAAAACCCTTCTCTTCAGTGGAAACAAGTTTGTCATTGCCACCATGGTTATGGGTCAACCACATAAAACCCACGGTTATGGGTCAACCACACAAAACCCATGGTTTTGAGTCAACCACACAAAACTCTTCTCTTCATTGGAATCAAGCTTGTCATTGCCATCACGGTTATGGGTCAACCTTGCAAAACCCACGGTTATGGGTCAACCACACAAAACCCTTCTCTTCATTGGTAACTAGCACATTGTAATCATGGGTCTCTTTTTAGCTAAAATGATGGGGACCATCATTTTCTAAGG
Source organism: Larix kaempferi (assembly GCA_027924585.1). Lineage (NCBI taxonomy): Eukaryota > Viridiplantae > Streptophyta > Pinopsida > Pinales > Pinaceae > Larix > Larix kaempferi. Next base: position 218,201 of record BSBM01001032.1, read on the forward strand.
GGGGAGGAATGATCCGAATTTTAAGGGGCATATGGTCTAAATTCAGATGTATAAGCCATAAAAGTATTAAATTGAGAGGCCACCCTCTCTCATCCATGGTATTTGGTAGCACATAGTTTTGGCCCATGGTATGGTCTCAAGACACATTGTAATAATGCTATATAAAGGCCTAGCAAGCCTTCTCATAATAACAAGTTACTCATTTGGTTTCTTCCTATTTTCTATTGTTCATTGTGAGATTAATTAGATTTGAGTGACTTATTGGTAATTGGTTTAAGAGGTGGGGCTCCTCTTTGAGCCTCACCTCCCATTCTCTTCATATGTTTTTGTTCATGCTTATTCTTATGCAATATTAGGGTTTTCATGTGAATTTTATGACAGATTTGCATGCTTAATCTCCTTCTCTCTCGGCATTCAAGCCTTCCGGTTCTCAGCTCCCAAGATCCGGATCACAAGTGCGCCACTTTCTGAGAGAGATAGAAGTGAGTAATGAGTGGTCAAATAGAGATCTCCCGATCTCTATTTATACTTGTCCCGTCCTGCCCAATAAACTAGTGGGGCCGACTTGTCTAGCTTAGCCTAATAACCCTTGGTTAACTTAATCAGGGCCGACCCCACACATGGTAGTCTAATAACCCATCGACAAGTTATGACACTTGCGACACTTGTCAATACAAATGATGACACTTCCGTATAGATGAATAATACATATCTATAGGAGTACAATATACATAGGTGAAATACATTCCGAAGTTACATATACATCAACAAATAGTTATGTACATTTCTAACTTTATAATGCAAATTTGAATTATAACATCTATGCTTAATATATTAATGGTTGGGTTATTAGACATATGGCACCACCATTTGTTAACTTTTATTACAGGTGCATTCGTTCTTATCTATGTGGTCTTATGGACATGATTTTCGCATCTATGATTCTGATGATGGGCGTGGTTCACAATATTGTGGAGTGGAAGTCGAGTTTGACCAATCTAGTCATGCTCGCCACCGAGAATGAAACTTGATAGAAGGGATGTTGGGTTATGTCGGAAATATACAAGAGATCATTGAAGTGGACTTCTCATCTTTCTAATGTGTTATTTTTAGGTGCAGATGGTGGGACACATTCGACAAGAATAATGTAAAGGGAGATCCTGATAGTGGGTTGATATGTATCAACTCTAGAAATATGTGGTATGAAAGCAAGGGGCCTTATGTTTTCCCAAAACACTACAACCAAGTGTTATTTTACCCGGATATGTTGGACAAAGATTGGTGGTTCATATTAAGACACAACCCTAGATCTAAACATGTTTTTGAGAACAACAGTGTTATCATGCCAACCAAAGAAGATAATGAGCGTGATGGAAACAAAGAGTGATATATACATGTTTTATTCCATCATTTACATATTGATATATCATTTTGTTACTGTTATCTTTGATTGTCTAATTATATTGTTTATTTTTCATGTTACGACAGTGGAAATGGAAAGTTGATTACCGGATGCAGTGTTTTAAACAATTTCGGTTGATTAACAACCAATATGATGCGAAATATATATGGTTTAATGTATATGAAGTAATTTATGATTGTATGGAATGATTATATCTCATTGTCCAAATTACTCATATTTTGTTGTGTGTATACATATAAATACACCATGAAAACAACTTACATGATTCAATTTTATTTTTGTGAATGTAAAGGTTATTAACACATTCTTCCTAACTTGAAGGTGGTCTCAAATTTCTATATTCATATTTCAATTATTGTATTTTATGATGTTTGTGTTATAAATAATGTTACGAATTATAATTACATCAATTTATGACATTTCTCTTATAATGTAATGTTTTTTTATTATATGATTTGATTAAATTGAAATTTTGTTATAATGTAATGTTTTTTATTTTTTGATTGTATTTATAATGTTAAATCCAGCATAGAAAATGACACATTTGTAACTTTGACGGAGATTGAAAATTCAACAATTTTTTTACTAGTGTTGAGATCTACGATGACTTAATTTATGACCGTGATCATAACAATGAAATTTACAACAAAATTTATGGTGCTCTCTAATTTCTCCATAAATATTTGAATGCGTGTATTTCATAATGTTTTTGTTATAAATAATGCTAAGAATTATAATTGCATTAATTTATGACACTTTTGTTAAAATGTTTGCAAAATGTTTTTTGAATGGCAATAAGAGAGAAAAAATGGCTTTAAGGATGAAGGTGTATGTATGTCAGAATTTTTTTTAGGAGGAAAAATGGTTTTAATAGATAATCTTATTTTCCTTTGTAATAAAATAATTAAATATGTTATTTTAATTAAGTTGGATTGAATTTCTTCATCTCTCTATTTTTAGGAGGTTAAAATCCATCTTAGAATTGGTCAAGACAATAAGGATTTAGATGAAGCACTTAACAAAGATGTATATATGCTTAGTATTTATTCACCATATTTTATGGTTTGTAAATAAGTACATAGTTTGATTTGTAAATTGAATCCATCATGGTTGTATATTTGACTAAAAATATTTCATATATGTATCAATATATAATCATTGATTTAGATTTTATTAATGTAAATTTATAATAACATAATTCTATGTTAATCTAATTTATATAATTAATATGAGTCTATATTATTTTAGAAATTAGATATATTCATTAACAAACTCAAACATGAATATTTGATATCCTAAATCTTGAATAGTTTTGAAATTACTATTCAATACAAAAATATTTTAATGTTATTAAACCAGTATAGACCCATCTAACTCAGGTTCTACAAAGCGTTGAGAGGGATCAAATCTCCAAACCTTTCACACTAAACTAGAACACACATCCCTCTTTATGGCTTATTTTTTTATCATTATTATTTTATTTTTTATGGGACAGACGGACACTTCCCTTCCACCTAGGCTGTAGAAATGTGCCTTCTCGGCACAATAGAAAATTAAAAATAATAATATTAACAAAGTAATAAAACAATCATTTATATATAATTAATTTGATTAATGTATATTAATAGTTAATCCAATTTATATAAATTTACTCTTCAATATAAAAATTGATTTTGGTGACTTAAATGCTAATATGACAAACACATAGTTGGAAACGTAACATGTGTCTTCCCCTTCATTAATCAATTAGTTATAATATATATTCTACAATAGAAAATAGCTCAAATATTTCATAACATTTAAAAACATGAAAAAGGGGAAATGCGCATGATAATTTTAAACACCACCATTATCATTATAACCATCTAACATAAACATACCATCATTATCATTATTACCATCTAACAAACATAAAAATAAACACCTTCAGACCATCATTAACATAAAACTAATAAACATAAGCATGAACGTACCATCATAAACATTACATTACATCTTCATCTAACATATATATCTTACAGATTTAAACATCATATAAAACACATATGATCTAACAATAACCTGTAACAAAACACAAGTTCCATTTTCTAACATAACCATCAGAAATATCTAATGAACATCATCGACACTGACCTAACATACACAACATGACCATCAATAAATCATCAACATTTACAAAATGGAAAACACAAACATCTAATGAACATCATTGAACCTAACATAACATACACATCATGGCCATCAACATATAAATAAACATCAACATAATGATCAACATCAACATCTACAAAATGGAAAATGGCGTGTGTGTGTGTATATATATATATATATATATGTATAAGATGTGCTTGTTAATCCATGTATAGATCTATAATTGTGGTAGTGAGATGATAAAATGGGCCGGATTTGGGACAACGAGACGTTTTAGGGTTCTGCAGCCCTAGGGGGCTGCAACCTGCAAACCCTAACCTGTTCTTGGATGACGATGGCACTGATCCCAATGGATCCCTCTCACACATCAACTGACTCCGGCTCGGAATATCATACGGTGGATGATGTTGATTATTCCCTGGATCCACTCGAGGGTAAATGTATTTTTTACCACTCTCGGGACTTCAAACCATGGACCACCCCAAACTGCGTTGCAACGGTTTTCACGTCGGGTAAAAATATTTCAGCGGACATCTAGTGACTGCTCAGATGGTTTAAATACACCTGGTGGGGAGTTTCAAATGGGTTCTCTACTGTTCACAGACCACTTGTAACTTGTGGCGGACGTTTTTCTTTCCGGCGATCCAAAATTTGCTCGTGCTCTTGCACCGGCCATCGGGGGTTCACCCTACTCCCTATTTGAACCTTCCCCACTCTTCAACCTTGGCGCTATGGTTACTTCAAACTCTACTATCATCCACACAACGCACTCGACGGAGGGTTGGACACTTGACTTGACATATCTCTCAGACCTGCAGGATAGTGGATGGCCCTTCCGGGACCTGACTGATCACCTGCTTCCCACAAAAACCTTTGCAGAGGTACCTTTCTCCCATATGCCTGATGACTTCATAGATTCCATCTTTCAATCTCCTGCACATTCTGGTTCTGTTCCCCCAATCAGTGTCATTGGTCACGTCCCTCACTTTTCTCCCCTGAGAAACCGGGAGGTCTCACCCACTTGAAAACAGAAAGGAAATTTCTTGAAAAATGCACGGGATTCTTTAAACCTTATCTATGGCCAGAATGTCTCTGTGGCGAACTCTCTCAACATGGTCGAGACGGCGATCGTTGGACACGCTCGGGGAAAATATCCCAGCTCTGAAGTTTTGGATCGGTGGGTATCCTCCAACTGGTCAACTCTGTTCGCCTACAATCTCGAGGTTATGGTCCTCTCCCGAGGTTGGTTCATGTTCAAATTTAAAAATCGAGAGGACATTGGACGTGTCCTAAAGACTCACTGTAGCTTGGGAAACTCACCCATTCTTTTCAAAAGCTGGACCTTGATGTTCGACAATGATACTGAGAAATTTGATGTCATTCCCATCTGGGTTCGCCTTTCGGGCGTACCCTGGGAATTTTGGAACCTAGAATCCTTCAGAGATATCGGAAATGCCCTGGGAGCATACATCGATGCTGACATGTCCTTCACTCACACCCAAAAGTTCTCGGTTTCCAGGATCTTGGTCTCCATAAATGTTAGAGAAGGGTTACATGCACAACTCACCTTCACTTGGGGTCTTGCACAACGCATTCAAAAAATGGACTATGAAGGAATTCCCTTTCAGTGTCACAGATTCCATGGTTATGGTCATCTGGAAAAGCATTGCTGGCTCTCTTTTCATCAGAAATTGGTCAACACTCGAAAGCGGATGGATGGCATGGACTCAGGGGTTGGGGAGGGCTTGCAGAAAGAGGGCAGATTGGATGAGTATTTGCAGGATGTTCTCTGTGACTCATAATGTATGGACCCAGATGGGGCTCGGCTAGAGGACAGTGGTGGGGTGGCACCAAACCCCCACTCGACCCGTGCGGTTAGCATGGCTACTGATCCAACCCCTCTGATGGCTCGTTTAGAGGCTGCTACTACTCCTCCCTCTTCAGGTAATCTTGATAACCCTTCCTCTCTTTTCTCCACAATTGAATCTACTTTTTTCTCTTTAAATCTGGAAATGGATGGTTCTGCATCACCCCACTTCCCTGTAAATCTCCAGAATCTCCCCCCTCTGTCCCACTCCACTCCCCCTGGAACATCTTCTCTGAACATGGACCCCCCTGAACCTGGCCCTCGCGTCTAAACATCCCATCCGCTTTCACCTACGCTCTCGTGACATCCCTATCCTCTCGAACACTCTCCCCCTCGGCATCGACTTGGGCTTAAATCCTTTACCTCGAAAACTACCTCGTGGTCATGGTCGACCCTCTCATTTTGCTTCAGCACAACAACATGCCATCTAGGACCTTGTAGACGGAAAACAAAAAACCATCGACAGGGCACTTAGAGTAGTGCAGGCCCACCCAGGGGTTAACCCATGAAACTTTTGTCTTTCAACTCTAGGGGTTTGGAAAGAAAACCTAAAAAACTTGCTCTCAAGAGGTTGATTGTCTTACACCTGCCTGACATTTTTTTGCTACAAGAAACTATGGGGTCAAAAGCTGACGTTCTGGCGTCTCTCTCGACTCTTTTTCCTGCTTATGATTTCGCTGCTATTAGTGCGCGTGGCCTCTCTAGGGGGCTTGCCTCGGGATGGAGAAAAAAATCGACAATAGCCATTAATACTTGGGGATTTTCCTCTGGATTGGGTGTGGAGCTTTTCCATGTTGGCTTAAACATGACTTTCAATATTGTTAACATTTACGTCCCCTACTTGGACCGTGTGGTTTGCTGGGACGCTTTCCGTCACAACTCTTTGTTTTCTGGGGGCGATCTGATCTTAGGTGGAGACCTAAATTTCACTCTTGTATCCCACAAACTTTGGGGCCCTCTTGTTCGATTCGATGCACTTGCTAGTTACTTTGACCTACTACTGAAGGATTCTCGCCTCATCAATCTTCAACCTCCCATTCCGAAGCCTACTTGGACAAATCGTAGAACTGGGGAGGGGAGAATCTCCAAGCGACTGGACCGTCTTCTGCTTGCTGAGGACTTAGTGATCCAAAACTACAGGATTAGACAATGGGTAGACTCTGGGGGCATTTCTGACCATCTACCTATCTATTTAGAGATACTGGGCAACTCTACAAAACCTCCCTTCCCTTTTAAACTCCGTGTCACTTGGTTAGAAGAGGAGGAGGTTTCAAACATTATAAAAAACACTTGGATTCCCTTCCAACCAGGGGAATGTCTTTATGCTTCCCCACACTTTGTCAAAAATATTTCAAGAGTTAAAATCATACTAAAAGACTGGGCACACAAAAAGCGAGAATGTGATGAACTAGAATTGATTTGGGTTGAAAGGGACTTGTCCTGTCTATATGAAGCTGATGGGGACAGTTTCTTTTCGCAGGATTCCATTGACTTACTAAGATCCCTGGAAAGCACTCGTAATAAATTACTCTCTAAACAAGAGGAAGTTTAGATATTAAAGAGCAGAGCCACCTGGCTAGAAAGTGATGATGAAAATAGAAAGTTTTTCCATGCCTATGCTAAAGGAAGGAAGGCTCAAAACACTATTGGGGATCTAAAAAATGAACATGGTGAGACTATATCCTCCTTTGAGGACCTGGCCGCCCTGGGTACTTCACATTTCAAAACACTTTTCTCGGACACTCACCGTGCAAATATTGTTGAAGTCATCTGACTCTCTCAATTTTTTTTGGGAGCTGTAACTGAAGAAGATAATCATAACCTAATGGAAGAAATCTTTGAGGAGGAACTCAAAGAAACCCTGCACGGTTTTCAAAATGACAAGAGCCTGGGACCGGATGAGTGGACAATTGAATTCTTCCTTGAATATTTTGATACCATCGACAACAGTCTTCTTCTACTTGCCGAAGAATCCAGACTTGGGGGCCTTGTTCATCCACCTATAAATGCCACTTTCATTGCACTCATCCCGAAGTCCGATAAACTGATTTCCATGGATGAATTCTGCCCTATCTCACTCTACAACATCACATACAAGGTTGTGGCAAAAATCATCGAAAAACGGCTAAAATGTGTTCTCTCAAATTTTATCTCCAAGAAACAATTTGGCTTTCCTGGAAGGGCGACAGATTCATGAAGCTATCGGGGTTGCTCAGGAAGGCTTACACTCTCAAAAATTAAAGGGCATAAACTGGTGCTGTCATAAAAATTGATCTCTCAAAGGCCTTTGACAGAGTCAGCTGGCTCTATCTTCGACTACTAATGACACACCTGGGTTTTGACTATGCCTTCATAAAATGGACGATGAGCTACATCACTACAGCCTCCTTCGTTGTTCTCGTAAATGGCTCCCCCTCACAGTTCTTATGTGCTGAAAGAGGACTCCACCAGGGCTTTCCATTATCTTCACTACTCTTCCTTTTGGTGGCAGAAGGTCTTAGCCGAGCCATTCTGGCTACAAAAAGCCAGGGCTCTTTCCATGGAATCTGCATCACCAACACTCTTTGTCTCTCTCACCTACTCTTTGTGGACGATATTCTGATCTTCTGTGATGGCTTGATTGGGGACGCTAAACAACTTAACAACATTCTGACACTCTTTCAAGATGCCACTGGCATGGTCATAAATGTCCTCAAATCCTCTATTACTCTCTACAGACTGACTGCTACTGAACAACATAGGTACCTCACACTCTTTCCATTTGAAATCTTATTTTTGGATGAGGGCCTAAAATATATGGGTTTTCATTTGAAGCCTAATGGCTACAAAATGTGTGACTGGACTTGGCTTCTTGCAAAACTAGAAAAGATATTATTGATCTGGAGTGATCGATGGCTCTCCAGAGCTGGTCGACTGGTTCTCGCTAAATCCATTCTGGAGGCCATCCCTATGTATTGGATGTCACTGGCCTGGATTCCTAATGGAATTTGAGAAAAATCCAGAAAAATCTGCTTTCGGTATCTCTGGTCTGGTCACTCGGATACTTATACTATGCCTTGGATTCACTGGGAGCGCCTAGCCTTGCCGAAATCCATGGGGGGATGGGGTCTCAAACATATACACTCTTTTTCTACATCATTGGATGAAAAGGTGGGCTGGAGAATTCTCAACACTGATAATTTGCGGATGGAGGTTATTAAACTGAAGTACATCGCCCCAGACTCACTCATCCACTAGATTCAGAACCCCTCAAAGCCTCAGGCGGGGATGTCTGTCATATGGAAAGCAATGCTGACATCCCTCCCGCTCATTACTCGGGGACTTGCTTGGAAGGTTGGAAACGAGACTCAAATCCGTATTGGTTCGGACTTGTGGATTGGGTGTCAAAATCATCATATACTCCCTGATCCACTCATTCATCATCTTCAACAACGTGGATTTTTCCATCTCTCTCAAATTTTCGATCCTCTGACTACCACCTTCTGACACCAGGGCTGGCATTACTCGGAGGACTAGATCTCTCGACTGACTTTAAAAAACACTGAAATGACTTTCTTATTGCTCTGTGTCTCTCTCATGTACGTATCACTGACTCCCCTGATGAACTTATCTGGTCATCGGCATCAAATGGTAGATATGCCCCAAAACTGGGCTACAAACTGTGTAACAAATAAAATATTAAAATAATATGAATAATATATATAATAAAATAAAACATAATGTTAATTATATTAACTAAGAGACATAACCCTTGGTGAGTAGTCACCATATAATCCCTATATATGCGGCTACATCCTCATTGTAAAATCATCATTATTTATCTTATCAATTATATATTCGATTATTTGACCATTTATGGATCCTTTGTATTATTTACATTGGTTATTTGTATAAGCAACGATTTTATCATTTCATTTGGTATCAGAGCCGCGTTGCTCATCTAGGCTTGTAGCCACCATTTTAGGGTTTCTCTAAAATCTAGGACCTTGTCCAAAAACCAGGCCCTTGGCCCAAAGAAGTAAAAAAAAAGACAAAAGTAAAAGAAAAGAAAAAGAAGAAAAAAAAAGAAGTAAAATAAGTAAAAAGAAAAGATAATATAGAAAGAAAAACAAAGAAGTGAAATAAGTAAATACAAAGAAGTAAAAGAAGAAGTAAAAAGAAAAGAGAATATAGAAAGAAAAATAAAAGAAAAAACAAAGAAGTAAAATAAAAGAAAAAGTAAAAACAAAGAAGTAAAGAAGTAAAAACAAATGAAAAAGTAAAAACAAAGAAGTATGTGGTTTCTTAAAAAGAGTACACGGTTTATTTTCCAACTATATTGGAAACATTTATGAAAATAATATACTCAAAAGTTATAAGCGAAAATTGAACTTGGGTGGGGAAGGTAACATTCATTCCTCCCAACCACCCAATCCACACCATTTTTATTATCCTTCAACTCCAAAAACAATTATTATATTATTATTATCTTTAATAATAATTATTATTATTTGGAAAAAAAATGGAGTCTCAAGGTGACAAAAGAGGAAGATTCCAGAAGACCTACTCAAAGGTAGCCGTTGAAATACTAAAACTTGAAGGGATTATTCAAAGAAAGCCTCTTAGCATCGTTATTTTCCCAACCATTGAGGAAAATCACATTAACGTCACCTTGGAAAATCAATTATTCGTCCCAAAACTAATATAATCGAAAAGAAAGATAAATGGGGTGAGAAGCAATATGCAATTAGGGACTTACAATTGGAAATTGATGAATATATGTTCACATCCCAATTCAATGTTATGACTATTTATATAAATGAAGTTGACATCATTCTCGGCTTATCTTGGATGGAAACATTGGAGAGAATTATCTTAAATATGAAGAAAAAGTTTTTAACGTTTTCGTATAAGAAGAAGCAAGTCACACTACAGGATGTTAGAATGAAGTTAGATTCAAAAGTCATGGCATCTAAAGACTTCAAGGATATCGCCATGGTCATTTTGCAAGAAAATCAAAAGATGCAGTCAGAATTCGACAAAATCGTCACAGATAAAGAAGAAGAGATCTCTCGTTTAAGAGATCATAATCAGAAATTGCTTCTTCAAATAAAAAAGACGAAGGATAAAGCACAACAGAATCAAAAGCTATAAGAGGAGAATCAAGATCTTCAGAATAAACTATTAGAAAACATTGACGAAAATGGTTACCTCAAGAAGCACAAACAAGATCTAATGGATCAAATTTAGAATCTTAAAGATGATAAGAAAGCGCAAGAAGAAATGACCCGAAATCTTAAAAAAGAAAAAGACTCGTTAGACAATAAGTTGAAGCAAATTCAAAAGAGGACATCAAATCCCTTAGACTCAAAAATCTATGTTGAGAAAAAAGAAGCAAATACAAATTCAGTCCTCGTCATAGTTCAGAAAGAAGACAATATGGTAAAAAAACAAACAACAATAACTCCCTATCGACACCCCAACCATATAAACCAGTATCCTAAAAAGTGGGAATTGTCGAAAGATAATGGTATTAATGTGCTCAAAGCTCCTTGTGACAGATCAATAGAGAATTCCAACAGTCAGCAACAAATCAATTTTGGATGGATTGATCCGTCAACATATCGGAAGTTATGCTTTACACTTAGAAGTTCGTATCGACATGTTTCACCAGCTACGACGCCACAAGGAAAGATGCGACAACATTATAAGGCTTTGAGGACAAAGCCTTTCTAAGAGAGAGGCAATGTAACAAATAAAATATTAAAATAATATGAATAGTATATATAATAATATAAATAATAAAATAAAACATAATGTTAATTATATTAACTAAGATACATAACCCTTGGTGAGTAGTCACCATATAAGCCCTATATATGCTGCTACATCCTCATTGTAAAATCATTATTATTTATCTTATCAATTATATATTCGATTATTTGACCATTTATCGATCCTTTGTATTATTTTACAAGATCCTTTGTATTATATATTCGATTTTATCGTTTCAAACTGTTAATGGAACAAAAGAAACAACATGTCGAGCAAAAATGGTGGTGGCAAAAGATCTGGAAGTCACACTGCCCCTCCAAAAAAAAAAATATTTATGTGGTGCACGCTTGCAAACCGGATCCCCACTTGGGACCATATAAGGAAAAAACATATTGAAGGCCCGAGCTGGTACATACTATGCAAACAGGCCGCAGAATCATCTTCCCACCTTCTCCTTCACTGTCTGTTCACAACAAATATTTGGTCTAAGTTGAAACTCATACACGCAGCAGCTGGTATGTGGGAAGGGTAGACTGTTGAAGAGGCTTGGAAACATTGGCCCGATTCTCCGGACACCTATTATATTCGTGCCTTACCTATGATTGTTATTTGGGGCATCTGGATCACACGAAACCAATTGATCTTTCGTGGCAAAACAACTACTCCTACCATTTTGGCAAATCACTGCATTTCGATCCTCTCCCACTTTCCACGGGAGAAATATCTTCCTATTTCCCGCATCCCCACTGAAGAACTTATAAACCCCTTTCTGCCTTGGGCCTACTTTGATGGCGCTTCTCAAAACAACACCTGTGGAGGGGGAGCAATTCTATATCTCTCAAAAACTCACTACTACAAGATTCACATGGGGCTGGGCAGTGGCACAAACAATTTTGCCGAACTCTATGCTTTAAAAATGCTGCTTCGTTTTGCACTGGAAATCCAGTGCACACATCTACAAATTTTTGGTGACTCCATGATCATCATAAATTGGGTTAATCAATTACATAGGTGCCACAATCTGGTCTTATGCACAATGTTAGAAGAAACTTTGAGAATTATTGGTTTGTTTGACAATTTCACTTGTAAACATGTCTACAGGGAAAGGAACAAGGAAGCCGACCTCTTGTCAAAACAGAGCTTGACACTTCCTCTCGGTCAATGGAAAATATTGGAACAGAACAATGATACTTTCCATGAACACTACCACAAGCCGTTCATAGAGGGACTTGAATTACAAAATTTTTGATCGGAATATACACTTTATTTAAAATTTTGGGGCACTAGAAACACTTTTTATAGCAATTCTGTGAATTTTTCTGGATGTACTTATGATGGGATATTACGCTCTCTCAAAAGAGATTGGAACAAATTTTTCTGCAAATTTGATACTTGAAGCTAAAAAGATTACTATCTGAAAGGGCTCTCCGAAGCTCTTATACAGTATGTAATTTGATTATCCTTTAATGAAATTATGTTTTTTTCCAAGGAATATATATATATTATCAAACTAATGATAAATGTCAAATATACATGTCTTGTCCACCCCCAGAACCATATCATCATCACTATTTGTCGACCCACTAGATGTATCGACACCTCCAACATTAGAGCTAGAGGCATGATCAATACCTTTGCTATGAAATAAACTAGCATGTAGATCGACAAAAAAGACATCTCTAGGAATCTGGATCATCTCACCTGATCTAAACATCCTCTCCAAAGCCGAGGGGACTAGTGGATGAGGATAATGGGAAGTTGATGGAACTATAGAGGCTGGTCAGTCGGATAGGTATAACAGATCACAAGTTGGATCAGTTGAAGGGAGGGGGAGGTGGAGGAGGAGGAGGTGGAGGAGATGTCTGAGATGATAAAGGAGGATCAAGAGGAGGTGGATGAGATTTCATAGGTGGAGGTGAGTAGGATGTGGAGGCTATGTTAGTAGTCGAAGGAGAAGGTGGAGTAGTAGATGTTGAAGTTCATGGAGGAGGGCGTGGAGGTGGAGGAGGCGGAGAAGGAGGCTAATGGCCATCCCTCCTAGAATCCAAGTAAATGTGTGCACCGAAAACATGTTGCATCAACAACCTCATATGACGAGGAAGAATCCTGCATATCTCCACAAGCTAAGGTTGTCGAAGAATATCATGCACCCGCACAGGTTGAACACCCACATCTACCAACAATGTGGCCAACATGTCTGCCACATCCTATTGATACCTATCGTGGGTCCTACGTGGAAGGTAGAAAGGATGTCTACCAGCCAAATGTGGCCCGGCCTGATCATGCGCCTCCTCCATATATTCATCCTCATGTGCAAAAGGAGGCGGCCCGACCTCAACATCGAATGTGCTAATGTCTGCCAAATATATAGTACACAATAATAATTAGACAATTTCATTAAAAAAATTAATATTTGTAAGATATTTCATTTGCATTAAGTATAAAGAGAATAAAATGCAACTAGAGTAATTTAAACATAATGATAATATTACCTCTCTCATCAAGTGGCTCATTTGATGTGAAGAAGATCTCGGGGCACCCTCTCTAGTCCAAGCCGACATATGGATATGGTGTCATCACTAGTGTATGGTCCTCCTTAGTGCCCATCATCTCCATCACATCTGAGGTGACCATAGTTGGGAACTCAGGCTGCCCCCTCTTGGGATCATATTCCCCCACATGTGCATATGCACCTCGGTCATCGTCCTAGGAGGTATGCACTCAAATGATGGCCTGGTGGTCGGAAACCTTTAAAAAAGTAAACAAAAAAGCTCTAAATCGAAAGGGAAGTTGGACCTCCCATCAATGACTGCACAACATATTTCCCAAGCATAACAAAACTGTCGCAAAAAAATTACAGACCACGTAATGCATCTAGATCTCTGCATTAAAGATTCAACATAATACAATAGAGGGAAACTAATGTGTTTCCCATCACTATTGGATTGCACCAGCATTATAAGTGAAAGAGAGAGGAACCTAAGTTACCTCCTCTCGACCAAAAGTAGAGATCCTAAGCTTCCCACCACTCACCTGAAAATCAGATGGATGGACGATCGCATCACTGATATATCTTAGAGAGTAAGCTAGCTAACTCTCTACTACAACACTGGCTGGGACATCGGGGAACTGGGGTAAATCCTCCACTCAGCTAGATAGCCCAACGATGAAATAAATATCCTCCTCAGTGGGATGGAATCACTAAACAAAACCAACATGAAATTACTTCCTATGATAATCCCAACATTGGATGAAATGGCATAATAATGAAGAGTTACCCTTAAGGGATGTATCCTCCTGATAGAACTTTAGGAGGCCAATATTCCTCAAGAGATCTCTAGTCTAAGCAGTAATGGAGCGAGGATACAAATACCCCTCCCTCTCCCTGACCTCCCACTATTGAACCATGTTGTACTACTCCAACTGTGTACACTCGTGTTGAGCAGCTTGTTGCTGCTCACGTCTCTGTTTCACATATTTCATACAATTAAAATCCTATTTAATAACATCAATAATAAAATTTTATGTAAAAAAATAAACTATTACAATCAGTGCGCCTAAATAACCTATGTGCACTGCATACGGTGCTTAAGTTAACCAAATGCACCACTAACGACGTGCTATAATGTAATGTGCCCAATCAAAAATTAGGAATATTGTCTCCAAAGTTCCATTGTTAATTATGTTGATTTTCAATTTTTTCCCAAACAATAGCTTATGAGGGCTTATGAGATGTTCTCGTTCAATAACAGTGGAGTGTATGTGTATTTATGATGTCCATTAAAAGTGTACATCTCATCAATGTGTTTAGAGTCCATTGATATGTGTTTCAAATCAGATCTTATATAAAATTGGAAAATGGTAAAGAAACTAGGAACAATAGTTCAATTTTAGCCACAATGAACACGGGGTTTCCAACTCTTCCCAAACACTACCAGAGAAACTCGAATTCTCCCAATATAAATTTAATGGACTCAAATAGATTCAAATAAAACTATTTGACCCATTGATAGACTCCATAGAACTTCCAAAGAAGTATGAAAGACACCCTCTCAAGACTAGTGAGAAACTAGCTCAATTTCCCCCACATTGGAATACTAGTTTTTCAACTTGACCCAAACATTTCCTAATCAGCCCAAGTCTTCAAAAACAGATACAATTCGACCATGACACTCCAAAATAAACACAAATAACTTACTAATAGACTCCAAGGAGTTGTTATGAAATTTTTATACACATTGTCTTAAGATTGCTTAACTATACTAGCAGATTTGCACATAAATCACCCATAAACTTGAACATGGAACACCATATGATGAAAAACTAAATATTTATTATGAATATATGGAAACAATAAATATAATAATTACAAAAATATATGGATCTTACAGAAGCTCAAAATCCAATAAATATAAAGATAGAAAAGTAGTGGTGCACCCCTCCACCAGAAGAGATGTCGAATATAGTAGATTTAGTAAAATGATGATATATAGGGCATACATAAACCTTTTTGAGTGAAACAAAAATAGATTCCCATTGGAAATGATGCTATAGATGCAATGGAATAGGTCTCACAACACAGAAATTACCTAAAGTATCAAAACTAGAACCACCATTCCGTCCCACCAACACCGGTCCAAGCTCTAAATCAATAGAAATAAACTCTTGGAAACGATAGGAATTCGACCCCACTTCTGTAGATGAACATATAACCTGCAATAAAACTCTGTATAGAAATCTAAAAGTGATTTCTCTCCTCAATAATCAGCTGCAATGAACCACAATGAAGAGATCTAGATGATCTCTTCCTTGTTAGATTTTGTGGTATCTCAAGATGTCCTCCATGATTCAGATGCCTTGTGTGGAGGCACATCAATAGTATAGGCATCAATATGGAGTATAGGATGAGATACGCTCTACTCAGTAGCATGATTCCATTGGTGACTGCATGCGGGCCTTCTGGGGAGCCTTGCCTCTTGCATGCATGAGATTTGCATGTCCAGTTAATAATTAAAAGATGCATGCAAAAGTGACTTTTTGCATCAACAGATATTAGGTTTTTGGTAAAACTTATTGATCAGTGAGATTATATATAGAGGAAGGATATACCCGAACGAGACACTTTAATTGAATTATCTGAGAGAGATCAGTTAGGAGTGAGGAGGGCGCATTAGTGCATGTAGGGCGACTTTCTAAGAGAGAGAGAAGCTTCTGCAGGAGGGATACAGGTGTGATCCGAGCTGGATCAGACACCACTAGTCCAGAGGCACTTGGAGCCCAGATCCGTGGAATGAGATAGTTCACTTGATTGGATTCTGTAGATATTGTGGAGTATGAATTCCAGAGAGGGAGAGGGGCGCATTACCAAAGGGGAGAAGAGCTCATTCAGAGTTTGATTTGTCGATTGAGTGTTTGAGACTTTCAGGGTAGCCTTGCCTTAGTGTTTAAGGAAGGTTTGTGACGATCAGAGCTAAGATATGTTGAGATTTGATCTTGTATGAGAATTTGACATACAGAGGGAGGGCACACTTTTCCATGCAGAGGAAGGGCGCATTAATCAGTTGAGCAGTTGGAATTCTTCCGTAGAAGAGCAGGTCATAGTAGAGCAGTGGGAGAGGCAGTATAGTCAGAGCTACCAAGAGACAGACTCAGATCCATATTGACAGCTAGGGCACATTTCCTCAGTGCATGCATCAGCTGATGCATGAAGATATAGGGTATTGACCCGTCAGGATTGAGTGTTACATCTGAGGTAACATTGTATGTACTTGTTTGTTTCATATATTGTTCTGGGCTCGAGATGGAAGAAAGCCCCACAAGATTGTTGGTTTTCCCTGTTTGGGGTTTCCAGGGTATATTCAGTGTTATATGTGTGATTGATTGATAATTTCAGTATTTAAGTTGTAAAGATATCTATAGCTATTGATTCTTAATTCATTAGAGTATTATTGATTTTTAGAGACTCAAACTGCTTGAGATCCCAGGGCTATCCAGAGGGAGTAGTGATCTCTGGATTAAAATTTACATGGTATCAGAGCCCTAGTAAGGGCCAGGGAGATCAATCACACTGAGATCGATGAATATAGAGACTATATCTACCAAATATGAAGATCAAATCTCAGATATGTGGTTGTATAGGTCAAATCTATCAGATCTGTGAGTTTGGAGGATAGATCTGAGATAGATCTATCATATCTCTGCGAGAGGAGGGCATATATGTGATCAGGAGAGGTGCTTGTATAGCTGTGTGTTCTATATTTCAGTTTAGATATTATGGCCACTAGCTTGAGATTGGAGGACTAGTTGGATGGGGCATCCAACTACAGTGCATGGAGGGCACATATTGTACTCTTGTTGAAAGAGTGCGAACTGTGGGATGTTGTGGAGAGCATAGCCACAATTCCTATCACAGTTCCATCAGATTCTACTGAAGCAGTATATGAGAAAAAGAATGTAAAGGATCATAGGATCCTTCTTGATTCTATCAATTAGGATCATTTTATCCCACATGTCTCAGCCATGGTAAATGTATACGAGATGTGGGATGCATTGACGAATTTGTACCAGAGTTCTAACAACAATAGGAAGATGGTTCTCAGAGAGAAACTGAGAAGCATCAACATGGGAAAGGATGAGATAATTTCCACATATCTCACCAAGATCACTCAGGTGAGGGATGAGTTGGGAGTTGTGGATGAAAAGGTTGAGGATAGCGAGTTGGTAAGACAAGTGCTAAATGGCGTGACTGTGCCATGGGCAATATTTGTCCAATCCATCATTGCTAGAGAAAACCTTCCCAAGTGGGATCGTCTGTGGGACGACTTCACCCATGAGGAGATCCATAGAGGTATATTCAGGGATCTTCTTCCATCATTCCAAAGGAGGAGGATGTGACACTTGTGGCAAAGGGGAAACAACAGTTAAAATAGAAGAAGGATCTGAGCAAGATCAAGTGATTTTCCTGCAACGAGTATGGACACTATGTGGGACAATGTCCACATAAGAAGAAAGGTAAGCAGGAAAAGGATGAGAAGTTGGCAGCAATAGAGGAGCTGGATGAGTTTACCTCTCGGTTTGAGAGGGAGCTCTCATTAGCCTCATTTCAGTCAAGGCATGATAGTAGTTATCCATAGATCCAGGTTGATTAGAGATGGAGGGTTGACTGCTTGCAGAGCAGTCACATGATTGGGATGAGAGATGCATTCCTCGTCCTTGAGAACACACCTATGCAGATTATTTGAGATGTGCAGAGGACTGATCACTTGGTCACAGGAGTGGATAGATTTCGTTTTCTGCTTGACCTTAGAGAGCTATTGGAGGTATCAGGAGTGTTGTTCATTCCAGGACTGAAAAGGAGTATACTCTCAATGGAAGCTTTGGGAGCTCCTGGTTACTCAACAGTGTTCCAGAGGGATATGATTTTCACCTATCCTAGAGGAGTTGATCTAGTCTTGATGGGTCACAAGATCAACGGTGAGTACTTCATTCGGGGACAACCCACATCTGGAACATCAGGTTGGTTGAGTGCATCCTCTTCAGATTCAGAGAGGGGTAGAGAGAGAGATGCTCACAAAAGAGATGATGCTAGGAGGAGTGAATCCAATCAGCATATGGGTGAGTGATATGCTCACCATGATGATGAGGATCAGAGGAGTGATTATGTTTATCTGATGTATGAGTGAGATGCTCCTTATATTGATGATTCACAGGAGATTGAGCCCTTGGACTCAGATCATATGGATGAGCATGATGCTCATACAGGCACCAGTCAAAGACTGAGTTGGTATGAGATGGTAGAGATGGACTTAGCTCAGGAGAGAGTTGAGTCAGCTCAGAGACAGAGGGAATTCACTTACAGACCAGTGGATCCACTTGACATAAGTCTTCAGGATTGGTTACGGTAGAGATTCAGAGGGAGTCTGAATTAGATTTCAGTGACAGAGTCAGTGGTTGATCAGGGGGCTTCTTCTGGAGCCACCTTGATGGATCTAGATCAGGGTACTTCATTTCAGTGGGAAACAGTGACAGGCAGGACATTTGGGCCAGTGTCAGTAGCAGGGGACTTGTTGGACCCAGACATCAGTGGTAGGAATTCCCTCGATAAGAGGGAGTGTTATATTTTGTGGTATCTCGGGAGGTCCTCCATGATTCAAATGCCTTGCATGGAGGTACATCAGTAGTATAGGCATCAGTATGGAGTAGAGGATGAGATACACTCTACTTAGTAGCATGATTCCATTAGTGACTACATGCGAGCCTTCATGGAGCCTTGCCTCTTGCATGCATGAGATTTGCATGGCCGGTTAGTAATTAAAAGATGCATGCAAAAGTGACTTTTTGCATGCACAGATTTAGGTTTTTGGTAAACCTAATTGATCAGTGAGAATATATATAGAGGCATGATGTCCCCAGATGAGGCACGTCAATTGACTTATCCGAGAGAGATCAGTCAAGAGTGAGGAGGGTGCATTAGTGCATGCAGGGTGACTTTCTGAGATATAGAGAAGCTTCTGCAGGAGGGATAGGGGTGTTATCTGAGTTGGATCAAACACCACTAGTCCAGAGGCACTTGGTGCCCATATCTATGGACTGAGATAGTTCACTTGAGTAGATTCTGCAGATATTGTATGACTTCCAGAGAGGGAGAGGGGCGCATTACCAAAGGGGAGAAGAGCTCATTCAAAGTCCGATCTGTCGATTATGTGTCTGATACTTTCAGGGTAGCCTTGCCTCAGTGTTTGGGGAAGGTCTGTGACGATCAGAGCTCAGATCTATCGAGATATGATCTTGTACGAGCATTTGACATCCAAAGGGAGGGTGCACTTTTCGATGCAGAGGAAGGGCACATTCATCGGTTGAGCAGTTGGATTTATTCCGTAGCAGAGAAGGTAAAAGTAGAGTAGTGGGCAATACAGTCAGAGCTACCAACAGGCAGACTCAAATCCATATTGACAGCTAGGGCACATTTCCTCAGTGCATGCATCAGCTGATGCATGCAAATATAGGGTATTGACCCATCAGGATTGAGTGTTACATCTGAGGTAACATTGTATGTACTTGTTTGTTTCATATATTTCTCTAGGATCGAGATAGAAGAAAGGCCCACATGATTGTTGGTTTTCCCTATTTGGGGTTTCCAGGGTATATTCAGTGTTATATGTGTGATTGATTGAGCATTTCAGTATTTAAGTTGTAAAGATATCTATAGCTGTTGATTATTAAGTCATTAGAGTATTATTGATTTACAGAGGCTCAAACTGCTTGAGATCTCAGGGCTATCTAGAGTGAGTAGTGATCTCTGGATTAAAATTTACACTTCTTTCTACTAGCTAGGGTGGAATATTTCACCACCGAAACTAGTTCAAAAATGAAAGGGGCACATATCCCAAGATTGAGAAGCTCAATGCATCTCCAATACCAAAATACAAATGACCAAAATCCCTTTCACTTGTGTCTTCATCCCTTTTATAAATCTTCATGGATCATTTCCCCCTCATTCTAGATTTCTCTCACAAATATTCAATAAAATATTAATAAATGTTATTTTTATGAGAGAATTTCACATTCGGACTAATTTAATTCCTCTCTAATGTTATTTTTCCAAATAATAACTCCATCTACCTTGGAAATTCGAATTTGAGAGGCTTAGCTTGATTTTTGGGAAGTTACATTAGCATGCGGGCCCACCCTTCTCCTTTAGCGCCCTCCCTGGATAAATTTAAGACATGCAGCATGTCATAGGTTGTCATAAGTTGTCATAGGACTTGATTCTTGTCATAAGTTGTCATAGATGTCATAGGTTGTCATCAATTTGTCATTTTTAGCTCGGGGAGTTACAACCCATGACATTCCTCCATGATAGGACTCCTTCCACCTTGGATGGGGGTTACACCACCCAATTAGACTCATTCCACCACTAATGCGCCCTCCTTGTCCAAATCATATCGAAATATTAATAAAATTGATTTTTAGGAGAGAATGAATCCTTGCTCCATAAATTTTTCCCTTAGACCTTGGTTTTCCATAGTGCCTCATGACCCCAATTCACTACTTTACTATTCTTCTTTAATTTGTCCAAGTGACTCTAGACCATTGAGTTCCATAGTAATGGAGTGGTCATAGTAAAAAATTTGGGAACATTACCTATAATAAGACAACCACACCACTAATATATTTTAATATATTTAAAATTTATTTAAACGATGCGCCAAATATCCGACGCACCAGAACAATTTATAAAATGTGTTGAACGACGTGCCTAAATCAACTTTTCGCACCAGTGCTTCTAATGACGTAAACACACCGTCATTTATTATATTTAACGATTTTAGAAAAATCTAATGACAAAGTGTCCATGTCACATCAGAGCATTGAAACCGACGTACTGATGTGACATGGGCGCACCATCATTATATTTTTCTAAATCCGTTAAATCAAACGGTGTCAGTGCGTTCAGTTCAAGTAAGTGCAATGTTAACAGTGTGTTTACATAAACCAAACGCACCATTTTTTAACAATTGTCAATATGGAATTAAAATATATTTCCAGTGCAGTTATGGCACATAAGAGCACCGGTACCGGTGTCGTTACATGCCTTAGGTGCACCATACAATTTAATTGTCCGTTTATATGGTAATGTTAATCAATGTGTTAGATATATCTAAGTGCACCGGCTAACCAATGCTCTAAAATATTGAACACATCGATTACCATTTTTACGTTTTATATGAATTTTACAGTGTAGCGGTGAGTTTATTCCCAGTGCACCTATGCCACAGCAGAGCACTGTGAATGATGCAGTGACATGCCCTAGGTGCACCGTAAAAATTAATTGTTCGTTTATAAGGAATTGTTAACCGGCGTGTTTGATATATTTAAGTGCACCGAATAACCGATGCTCCCAAATATTGAATGCATCGTTTACAAATTTTATGTTTTATATAAATTTTACGATGGCCATGTGTGTTCTAGCCGTTTGGCTCGCACAATTTGCGGTGCTACCTATAACAATTTACGGGGTGCACCGCAGGCCAGTGTGAGCTGAACGGATCGAATGCACTGTGATTATTTTTATTTTTTTTTCAAAAATAAAACAAATTAAGGCTGAATTCTAAAAATTAATCCGTAAGAAAATTAAATTAATCCGTAAGAATCAATTTACCTATTGAACGCCCCATCGGGGAGGCATCCTAGCGATGTATGGAAAATTTGTATTTTGCCCACCGTTTGTCAAAATTCAAACTAGAAGCAGTAGGCAATACGAGTGAAGAATGTGTCCGCATGGACCACAGATGTCAGGGTGTCCAAGTGGTTAAGGTAAAGCATCGGTGCACTTGGGCTAAAATTTCACTGAGAGGGGAAAAATGATTTTTACCCCACGGTTTTTTTTATTAAAAGCTATTCCGGTGCGGCTGACAGTAAAGTGCACCGGTGCGGATAATAAACCTAGCACACCGAATAGTAGGGTTTTTTATAAAAAAATAATGGGTTTTGCATTGAATTTTTTTAATAATAACAACTGGTGCGTTTGTTAAATAGACACGCACTGGTGCGTTTACTATTACTAGCGCACCGTTTACAAGATTTGCTATTAAAAATATATTGATAACACGATGCGTTAGCATCTATTAAACACACCAAGTTGTTTATTGTAAAATGCACTGGTGCATGTGATATCAAGTAACACACCACTCTAGGGGATATTAAAATAATGCGTGTTTTTTAATTAATTTTTTTTTATCAATATTTTCTTATGTCGCATTGTAGCCGACAATAAAGCGCACCAGTGTGCATAGTAACCCGACGCACCATAAAGTAGGGTTTTTTTAATAAAAATTTAATGGATTTTGCAATGAATTTATTTATGGTAACAAGCGATGCGTTTGTTAATTAAACACGCACCGGTGCGTTTACTATTATCTAGCGCACCATTTACTAGATTTTATATTAAAAAATATATTGATAATGTGATATGTTATCATCTATTAAACGCACTGGAGTTTTATCGTATAATGCCTCGGTGCATGTTGTATCTATTAACACACCGCTCTAGGGGTATTAAAATAATATGAGTTTTTTAATTATTATTTTTTATCGATAGTTTTTCTTTGTCACGGTGCGGTATAATTTCATGCCGCATCAGTGCGTTATGTTTTGAGACGCATTGATGCTTTTTGGTGGTAAACGCATTGAAAAGAAACATCTGCTAAAACCTCCACCTGCTCTCCTCTGCTAGAAACCTCAGCTATACATGGATTTTCGGCCTCTTTTTTAGGGGCTTCCACTATAACCTTCATTAGAGGGCCTTTTCCTTGTAGTGCTAATAGCAGTTGAGTTATCCATTCATCTTTGAGGTGTATTCTTGCTAGTGGGAACTTGTAATAAATGTCTAAGTTGTATGGATGGAAAGTTGCAATGACTTTGGTCTCATTTGTGTTGATGATCATCATGTCTTCGACATTGACCTTGCAGGGGAGAATCCAAGAAATTAGCTCAACACATGGGAATATTGTTGTCTGGGTTGCTACCCTGTGTAGCTATGATTTTCGGGTGTTTTGGTAGACTGCCATATCATCTTTTTCCTCGACTGGTGATACTGGTATAATTCTCACTTTTAAAGATCTAGTATATTTCTCCCTATTTGAATGAAGGTTCTGCCCTAGTTTCGTTGCTTGTGTTTCCAAACATTGTACTAATTTTTATTTACTCTTCTGAGGAGGATACTTCCTGCATTGCCCTGCCCTTTTGTCTTATGCACCTATATACCATAGTGAATTATATTATAACTCAATATTATCATCATTTGATTTGATTAGTGCAAGTAGGAAACACAAGGGAAATATATTGCAGTTTCAAGGAGATGTAAAAATCCAAATATTTAATCACCTAGGAAGGTTCCCTAAAATTTAAAAAGAAACGTTCCCTCCTAAAGAAGAGCTAATAAAAGCACATCTTTGTAACATCAATGACTTGCTTGCAGAGTTTGGGAGGCTTTCATGTTTGGGTATGGGGGAGATTTTACCTAAGAACCTTGAAAGTGAGGGTCCATGCAAGGGTTAGATTGAAGAGCACCTTTAGTTGGTCAACCAATTTCAAAGTGTCGTTGTCTGATCAGTGCAAGCAAAGAAAATAGATGGGGATTTGAGGTGAAGAAAAATAGGTTCATGGATTGAAGAGGGAGTTCAAGTGTTGACATGTTTTGTAGGGTGAGTAAGGAAACCAAAGCACAAGGTGGTTGAGTGAGCCACTCCTTTGTGAGCCAAGAGTTTACTTGTATCTAATGTTTCCTTTTTAATGGCTTAAAGTTTAAGCCCTAGTTTCTAGAATTAAATGGAGGGATGTGGAACCATAATCATGGTTAGTCTGGGCATTTGTTTGGTCGAGAATCACGAGAACAACTCTCATTGGGTGGAGTGTAAAGGAAAAGGTCCAATTGATGGATTTTAAACAATTAGAAAACAAACCCCAAGCCACTACATAAAGTTGACCCACATGGAATCTCTTCTCTCGCGACAAATCGTTGAGGAAAAGTGATTTCCTCGCTGATTCGTCGATGACCAAATGCCTTTTCTAGAGCGACCCGTCGCTACACTAAGCAATTTCTCGATTGACATGTTAGCGGGAGAAAGTATTTTATCCATCGATATATTAGCGAAAAAATAAATTTTTGGTGTGAAAAGGTTGCAACCAAAAGTGTATTTTCGAGCGAAAACATGTGAATAAAAAGCTTGGAAATAGATTTTTCTAAAAAAAATATGAGCTTTTTCTATAAAAAAAATATGAGTCTATTTTTTCACTTTGCATCAAGGTCACTCCCGAGGCTTCTGAAATGGATGATTGTAAGTTAAGATGAAACCTTTTACCAAACAAAAGTATGGAAAGATAATCCTAGTTCTTTCACCTAAGCGTCTATGGAATCATAAGGGCTTGAAGTTTTGCAATGCATTCAACTAGAAAAAATATTAGAAACATGAAGGTCTTCTTAGTTACTGATTTCATGCAGCATGAGGAGAGAGTCAAGGGGACATAGGTAAATCTATTTAAAATATGCAACAAGTTGAACAATGATATAATGACTACATAAAGAACTTCCCAATAAAACATACAAGTTAAAGATGTGCCATAGTCAATATGAGATTGGTGAAGCACGGTTGGAGATAGTGCATTTGGGTCATTGATCCTTGATTGAAAAATTAAAATGTGCCCATAAGTAACATGACTTGGGGGTTGTTGAGGGATCAACATAGTTGGACAAAAAATTATCCACACTTGATAACATTGGGAAAGAATCATTGAATGCTACATTTTGAATATCCTTTCCCTTAAATGATCAATTGTGTAAGAACTATATATAATTGATGTAGATCAATGACTAAAGACTCATTTGAAGGGGCTTATTGATTAGGTGACTATAATTGCAAAGGAGTTTAATGTGTTGTTGTATGTTTATTTTTCTAAAATTTCATGCATGAGAATCAAATGAGGGATTGTAGGCATGGAAATGAATCAAAGGGGACAAGGGGAAGGGAATCACTCACTATAGTTGCATGGTTTGAAGAGGAGAAAAAAAATGCAAGAATTATGTGTGGTTGGATCTTCATAATTAGAATGGGGATCTAGAGAGAGGGATTTGAGAGATAACATAATTGTGGCATGGTGGGGAACCAATTGAGTCATATTTAGCAAGATAAAGAAGTCTACTATGATGGTTTATGGTCCTAACAAGTAGGAATAATTTGAACCATTTGTTGATTACACATGGTATGAAGGGTTAGTGAGGAAATATTGGTATGCATAGGTGAATATGAGTCAAGGGGATTTCAAATCTCCTATAAGGGGTTGGATAATCATGGAGTCATATAAAAAAGTGAAATAGAGAATTGTTATGCACATGTGGAAACAAGTCAAGGGGGCACTGGAATATGCTAAGTGGAGTTAGATATAGGGGTGACCGCTATAGGATTGAGTTGTGGAGGAGCAACATGGGAAGCATTTTTCATGGGGGTCACTTCCTAGATGATGGGTTTGGGTGGTATTGGAGGTTTTTCATCATCAAGGGTGTCTATGGCTCAGTTGAAAATGAATGATACATTGCCACTGGTTGGAAATAAAACTATGATTAATATTGACTTAAATGGTACATAGGGACTAGAAAGTGTGATGCTAGTATTATTGGTAAGGGAGATTATTGGATTTGACTTTGGTGCATGGGAATTTAGGGCAGGGAAATAAGAAGTTGTTGTGGGTTTTGGAGGTATATGTGTTGAGGTTTATGTAGTGGAGTCAAAATGGGAAGAAGGTAAGAGCATTCAAAAAACATTTGGTGGTGTGTGTGAGTTAAGCACTAAGAAACGTTGACGAGAGAAGGGAAAACTTAACTAACTTCTAAATTATTTTGTGAAATTATAAGGGAAATGTTTGAGAATATTTATAGATTAGCACAACCTCATATGCTACAAGAGTGACCCCACCTGATGTAGATGTGAGAGAATGCACTGTAAAATAGAAACACATAACAAAGAGCATTGTTGGTATCATTATCATCATCATCATCCTCATCAGTACATTCATCATTACCAGATCATCATCATTATTGTCATTATCTACATCATCATTTCCATTGTCCTCATCATTATCATTGCTATCTTCATTGTTATCATCATCCACAATGTCTCTCAAAAATCTAAGTAGAAGTGTTTCTTTTTTGGTTCCTCTGGAAATGAGCTACACCAACCTTAAAAGTTAGGCACTATCATGTAAGATAATATGGTTCTGAAAGTTAACCGGCCTACAAATGACCCACAACCATTTTTTCAACAGAATCGTCTAATAACTTGGTTACCACATCATAGTTTGCACAAAATGACACTTACATTGACGATGAAGTGGATTTTTTTATTTGTATTAAATTATATATGTGTGTGTGTGTGCTACAATTCATTTTTTTAAGTAGTTGACTTACCTCCACACCTACCCCTAACTTGACATGCATACAAACAAACAAATTTTTTTTTGTCCTGCTTACTCGATCCCACTAACACTACACCTACCTAGATGAAGGAACTAGTAGTAGTAGGGGACCACATGGTTTGACCACAATGTCTCCTAAATTAGTAAGAAATGTTATCCCTTTCACCTTAGCTTCAATATTTTTAAGCCTTTGATGTCTATACCCTTGATTCCTTTGCCCCCTGAATTAGTAAGAAATGTTATCCCTTTCACCTTAGCTTCAATATTTTTAAGCCTTTGATATATATACCCTTGGTTCCTTTTCCCTGATCATGATTAAACCCTTATTAAATTATTATTGCCTTTACCCTTATCATGATTAAACCTTGGTGAGGTCACCGAAGTGCTCTAACTTCAACCTTCAACAACCAAGATATCCTAATTCATAAAATTCATGGGAGTAGTGAATTAAGAGGAGATGTTTATTGAAAATTTTGTCTAACTAATATCTCAATGTTTAATAAGGAAATATAGTGGTATTGTATGGTAGGGTTAGAAACATATAAAGATCCCATAGTAAACATAGTAGTGTTGTTGGAAGGTTGTGAACATATATGGGCTAGGTTATAGTTTTGGAGAAACCATTAATAAATGATTTCAAAAGAATAATATTGGAAATTTTTCGAAAGAATAATTTTATGGATGTTACAAGGTATTGCGAAATTCACAAGGCTTTATAAAGAGGACTTTTTTCACTAGATTTGCAAAAGAAAAAAGTTTCGCTTTTGCTTATTTTCTATTATTATTAATTTGATCTCAGTTCTACATGCCTAAAGTCAAACTAGACTTATTTTTAATCAAATTACAAGCTTGGTTAATCCATGCATTTTAGTTTGTTAAAGTTTATGTGTGGAAGAACAAAAAAAAATGTATTGGATACCTTAAAATTTTCAAAACGAGGTAATAGTTGAGTCGCAAAGGCAGTGACATTTCATGACACCAATTGACATTCAATTATCATATGATCCAAATAAGTGATTGGGTCCAAGTGAAAATTTAAATAGATAAAGATCCAAATTCTATCACCTTCACAAATCAATAATATCCTTTATTGTGACACTCTAACTTGTCAACAAGGTTTGTTGATTTAATCATACCAGAAACGAGTGATATAAAATTGTATGTTACCATAAAATTTTGAAAACGAGGTCATGGTTGAGTGGCAAAGGCAGTGACATTTCATGACACCAATTGACATTCAATTATCATATGATCCAAATAAGTGATTGGGTCCAAGTGAAAATTTAAATAGATAAAGATCCAAATTCTATCACCTTGACAAATCAATAATATCCTTTATTGTGACACTCCAACTTGTCAACAAGGTTTGTTGATTTAATCATACCAGAAACGAGTGATAAAATAAAATTGTATGTTACCATAAAATTTTCAAAACGAGGTCATGGTTGAGTGGCAAAGGCAGTGACATTTCATGACACCAATTGACATTCAATTATCATATGATCCAAATAAGTGATTGGGTCCAAGTGAAAATTTAAATAGATAAAGATCCAAATTATATCACCTTGACAAATCAATAATATCCTTTATTGTGACACTCCAACTTGTCAACAAGGTTTGTTGATTTAATCATACTAGAAACGAGTGATAAAATAAAATTGTATGTTAAGGTTTTATGAATGTGTGACAATGTGTATAATTAGCAAATCATATGAAAAGGTTTTATGTTTAACAATAACAATATATATCAACATTGATCCATCTTAACCCTGCATTTATAAAACACCTAAAATGATTAAAACATTTGAGGTGTAAACTTTTTATTATTTACAATTGATACAAGTTGGTTGTAGTCTTAGCCAACTCTAGAACTCTAAGCTTAAAATATATGTAAATATGGATATGTAAAATTATAATTTTTCTTATTGTCAAGATATTTATATTTCCATTATAACAAAATTTCTATGTAAATATCATTTCCATAGTATTTATATTTATATGTAAATATGGTATATTTGTCTATTTCTTTATATAGTGGTTTTTATATTATGTGTACATATCAAATCTCTCTTTTGCATATATATAGAGAGATATGTTTTATTATTTTGTATATATATATATTATTTCTATTTATATGTAAATATGGTGGCTTTTATATTATGTGTACATATCAAATCTCTCTTTTTCATATATACAAAGATATGTTATATATATATAATATATATATATATATATATGTATATATATATAATATATATATATATATATATGTATATATATATATATATATATATATACTCGAATCTCCCTAACTTGTAAGAGTAACCTGTGGTCTAAGAAACCACGACCCAAGGGCATCTAAACCATCAAAATCACCTAGGGATCGCACTTGGCCTGGATTGCAATAGCCTCAACTTAGCTAGATTTTGGGTGTCGTCTCCTCACTAAATCACCCCTAAGGGGAATTGAGTGAGCTAGCCAGAATTAAATTTTTGGTATTTATATTTGATAGCATTTAGTATTATTTTTATTATTTGTTATGAGAATTATATCTTTTTAAATTGACATATGATGATCTAATCATCACACATAAGTCAACATCTCTATCATGTTGGGATTTAGAAGTGCCATCCAACTCAATGATTAACACAGACCTTTAAGGTGTGTACCAAAATTAGGCTTGAATGGGTTTGCTAATGTTTGTATTCAATGGATCCTGTGCTCAGTTTAGAAAAGACTTCAATAATGTTTGTTGATTTAATAATAGTAGAATCAAGAGCTAAATTAAAATCATGTGTAAAGGCTCAGTGAATGTGTGACAATAGATATGAATAGGAACATATCATGTGTGAAGGGTCTATGCGTGACAATTTAATGATTGGCATGTCATGATGTCTAAGCCTGGTCAAAGGTTGCTTGTCTTTGAGCTTGCAAACTTTAAGGTGTATACTAGACCTAGGCTTGAGTGGGTTTGTTGTTTCAATGTATATAATGCATAGTTGAGAAGACAATATAAACCCATTAACAATATTTATTGATTCAATTAAAATAGTAGTAAGATTTAAAATAAAATAATGTTGACCACTCCAATAATGTGTGTGATAATATATATGATTAGCATATCAGTCTAATCCTGGCCCAAGGTTGCATATATTCAAGCTTTGCAACCTTTAAGGTGTATACACGATTTAGAATTTAGTAAACTTGCTAGTATTCATTTTCAATGTATTCAATTTATAAATTAACTTTAATATTTTGTGACACATAGAAACAAAGTTGATGGATCATTCTACACAAAGAGTTGATGGATCATTTATACCCACTTGAAAAATTGTGTCATAGAATACACCTAATTTCTCTAGATGGGGTGAGAAAATTTGAAGAAATCCTTGATAAATTCTCTAGATGGGATGATAAATTTTGAAGAAATCCTTGATAAATTCTATAGATGGGATGAGAGCATTTGGATAAAATCTTGATATAAGAGAAATTGAAAAACCTGATGAACTTCCCCATTTTCGGATTCATATCTTCTTTATGTTTATTTGGAGGTAAACGTACTTAGCCCCTACCAAGAAAGTAGGTTGTGAAGGTTTTGATTATTACTTGGTTTAAATTCCTTAGGCATGTTGTTGGGTTAGTCTTGACTTGAAAACAATAATATTAGATTAATGTGTATTTGGTAATTACTGGGTTTACCAAGGTAAATACAAGACCCCACTAAGCATGTACATGACACTAGATATGTATTGGATTCCAATAGGCAGTAGGAGTTAATTAAATATTTTGTTGAGTGATATCAAATAATTCATGAGATTTGGATAGCTCAGGAGTTGGGAATTCTTATCCATAAGATTAAATTCCGTGGCATTAGCATGTTTACCAATGAAATCCTACTTTTCTCTTCAAGTGTATAATTTTATAACCATGGAATTAGTCTTTTCCAATGTCTCAAGTTGCTTCGCATTGTTTGTCTCCAACTAATAATGGTCATATTGTAGATGATCACACTGATTTACCAACACCTACATATTGTGCCATTTATACTTAGACAAAAAATTAGCCACACTTGATAACATTGGGGAATAATCTTTGAAGACTACATTTTGAATCTCCTTACCCTTAAATGGTAAATTGTGTAATAACTATACATAATTGATGTAGATCAATGACTAAAGACTCATTTGAAGGGGCTTATTGATTAGGTTACTATTATTGCAAAGGAGCTTAAGGTATCGTCGTATGTTTATTTTTGTAAAATATCATGCATGAGAATAAAATGAGGGAACACATACATGGAAATGACCCAAAGGGGATAATGGTGAAGGGAATCACTCACTAGGGTTGCATGCCTTGAAGAGGAGATAACAAAAATGCGAGAATTATGTGTTGTTGGATCTCCAGAATTAGAATGTGGATATAGTGATAGGGATTAGGGGGTAATTCAATTGTGGCATGGTGGGGATCCAATTGAGTCATTTAGTGAGATAAAGGAGACAACTATGATGGTTTAGCGTCCTAATAAGTAGGAATAATTGGAATCATTTATTGATTATGCATGGTATGGATGGTTAGTATGCAAGCATTGGTATGCATAGCTGAATATGAGTCAAGGAGATTTCAAATCTCCTATAAGGGGTTGGATAGATGAGAATCATGGAGACATATTGACAAAGTGAAATGGAGACATGGTATGTGAATGTGTAAACAAGTCGAGGGAGCATTGGAACCTCTTAAGTGGAGTTGAATATAGGGGTGACTAATATAAGGTTGACTTGTGGAGGAGCAACACGGGAAGCATTAGGCATGAAGATCACTTCCTTATTGATGGGATTGGGTGATATTGGAGGCTTGTCATCATTGAGGGTGTCTATGGAGGTTCAAAATGATGATACAATGACAAATAATTGGAAATAAAATTATGATTAATGTTGAATTAAATGGTACACAAGGACTAGAGAATGTGATGCTAGTATTATTGGTAAGGAGATTAGAGGATTTAACTTTGGTGCAAGGGAGTTTAGGGTAGGAAAATATGAAGTGGTGGTGGTTTTTGGAGATATATGTGCTGAGCCATATGTAGGGGGGACAAAATGAGAAGGGAAGAGCACTCAAAAATATTTGGTGGTGTGCATGAGTTAAGCTCTAAGAAATGTTAAGAGGGCAGAAAGGGAAGCTTAACTAACTTCTTATCTTTTTTGTGAAATTATAAGGGAAATATTCAAGAATATTTATGGATTAGCATGGCCCCACATGCTATAAGGGTGACCCCACCTACTACAAGGGTGAACTTAGACCATTTAGAGGGTTGAATATAAGGAGATCATAATACAATTTTTTGGAGGGTCGAATTTGATTATGATTACCATGATTATTTTTTATTCCCATGAGCGAATGTAGATGTGAGAGAATGCACTATCAAATAACATAGCATAATAGAGAGCATTGTTGGCATCATCATCATCATTGGTACGCTCAACATCACCATATCATCATCATCATTGGTACGCTCAACATCACCATATCATCATCATCATTGGTACGTTCAACATCACCATATCATCATCATCATTGTCATTGTCTTATCATCATTTCCATTGTCCTCGTCATTGTCATTATCATCACCATCCACAATGTCTCCCAAAAATGTAAGTATAAAGGAGAAGGGTTTATCTTTTAGTGCCCCCGGAAATGAGATTGGCTAACCTTATAAGTTAGGTGCTATCATGTAAAACATTAGGGTTCTGAAATATTACCACCCTACAAATGATGCACAACCAATTTTTCAACAGACTCGTCTAATAGCTTGTTCACCACACCACAATTTGCACGAAATGAAACTTCCATTGACAATGAAGTGGATATATTTTATCTGTATTAAATTATATATAAATATATTATAATATGCATTGATATATTGTAATATATAAATAATAATAATAATATATTTATATGTTTTAATAGATAAATATATATTGTAATATTGTAATATACTTGTTACAATTCATTTTTTTAAATAGTTGACTTACCTCCATGCCCCCCCCTGACCCAACCTGCATATAAACAAGTAAAAGATACTCTTCCCCTACTTAATCGATCCAACTAGCAGTAAACCCACCTAGATGTAGGAAACAATAGTAGCGGGATGGAGGGGGCACATGGTTTGACCACAATGCATGTTATGTTAATAAATTTTTTTATTCCTTTCAGATTATTTTAAGCCTTTAATGTCTATACCCTTAGTTCCTTTTCCCTTATCATGATTAAACCCTTATTAAATCCTTGGTGCAATTTCCCTTATCATGATTAAACCTTGATAAATCTCTATGTAGTCACCAAGTGCTCTAACTTTGGCTTTCAACCAGCATTATTACTAAATGAATCACTTGCCATTACATAATGATGAGGAAATATCAAGGAACAATTCTAAAAAGTAACAAAGATATTCCCTTATTGATAGCATTAGTGGGAGTAGTAGAGAATTATGAGGAGATGTTTATAGATAATTTGGTGTAACTGATATAGCAATGTTTAATAAGGAAATACAATAAATTTGATGACTTGAAACAAAAATGCAAAACGGGTAAAGTTGTAGGTATTATATGGTACCTGGTTAGGAACATATAAAGATTGTGATGTTGGAAGGTTGTGAAGTGATATGGGCCTGGTTATAGTTTTGGAGAAACCATTAATAAATAACCGCAAAAGAATAATATTGCAAATTTTGTCAAAGAGTAATTTATGGATGCTACAAGGTATTGGGAAATTGGCAAGGCCCTACAAAGTGGATTTTTTTCACTAGATTTTCAAAATAGAAAATATTCGCTTTTGCTTATTTTCTATTATTATTAATTTGATCCCGATTCTAGAGGCCTAAAGCAAAACTATCATTAAGAATAAAGAGACTCGTGTTCTAATCAAATTACAAACCTTGTTAAGCCATGTATTCTAGTTTGTTAAAGTTTACATGTTGAATAACCAAAAAATTATTTATTGGATAATCATAAAATGATTAATATTTTCAATGGGGTTACGGTTTAGTGGTGAAGATGATTAATATTTTCAATGGGGTTATGGTTTAGTGGTGAAGATGATTAATATTTTCAATGGGGTTATGGTTTAGTGGTGAAGGAGGCATTTCATGACAATAGTTGAGATTCAATTATCTTATGATCCAAATAAATGATTGGATCCAAGTGAAAATCTAAATAGGTAAAAGGTGCAAATTTTACCACTTTGATAAAATAACAATATTTGGTATTGTGAAACTAACTTGTCCACAAAGTTTAATGGTTTAATTATAGTAGAAGCAAGAGCTACACTAAAACTATATGTTAAGCCTTCATAAATGTGTGATAATATGTATAATTAGCAAATCATATGTGAAGGTTTTACGTCTGACAATATATATTAACATAGATCCATCTAACCCTGCATCTATAAAGCACCTAAAAGGATTAAATCCTTTTAAGTGTAAACTTTCTATCATTTACATTTGATACAAGCTAGTTGTAGTCTTAGCAACCTCTCAACTCAAAGCTTAGAATATATGTAAAATTGCAATTTTGTTTATTGTTGAGATATTTATATTTCCATTATAACAACATTTATATTTAATACGGTATCTTTGTCTATTTCTTTATATAACAGTTTTTATATTATATATATATATCAAATCTCTTTTATATATATATAATTTATTTATTTTTGTTTTTATTTATATTTGATAACATTTAGTATTACTTTTATATATATATATATAATTTATTTATATTTGATAACATTTAGTATTATTTTTATTATTGTTAGAAGAAATTTTTTTTTTAAATTGACATATAATGATCTAAGCATCATCAACAACTACAAGACAACTTCTCTATCATGTTGGGATTTAGAAGTGCCTTTCAACATAATGATTAACACAAACCTTTAAGATGTATACCAAACTTAGGCTTGAATGACTTTTCCAATGTCGGTATTCAATGTATCCTATGGATGTCCTATGCATAGTTTAAAAAACACTCAAAACCTATCAACAATGTTTGTCGATTTAATAATAGTATAACCAAGAGCTAAATTAAATAATGTGTAGAGGCTCCATGAATGTGTGAAAATATATATGAATAAGAAAATATCATATATTAAATAATGTGTAAAGGCTCCATGAATGTGTGAAAATATATATGAATAAGAAAATATCATATATGAAGGGGGTCTATTTGTGACAATATATATGATTGACATATAGATGTCTAAACCTAATCAAAGGTTGCATGTCTTCGATCTTGCAAACTCTAATGTGCATACTAGACCTATGCTTAAGTGGGTTTGCTATTGTTCATACTCAATATATCTAATGCATAGTTTGAAAGACACTATAAACCCATTAACAATATTTATTGGTTCAATCATAATAGTAGTAAGAGTCAAAATCAAATCATTTTGAGCACTCCAATATTGGGTGTAATAATATATATGATTGGCATATCAGTCCAAACTTAGCCCAAGATTGCATATATTCAAGCTTTGCAACTTTTAAGGTGTATACAAGATGTAGGATTTAGTAAACTTGCTAGTTGTGCCGAGAGGCACTTTACAGCCTAATATGGGGGAGATCTTGTAATGTGATGTAACGTTATAATGTTAGTAACATGTCGGCCAAAAATAATAGTGATAGTGAATATTATGGGAGAGATCTTGTAACGTGATGTAACATTAGTAACGTTTGTAACATTAAAGTAAAAAGAAGTAAAGTAATAGTGATAGTGAATATTATGGGAGAGATCTTGTAACATGATATAACATTAGTAACGTTTGTAACATTATAGTAAAAAAAAGTAAAGTAAAGTAAAGTAAGTATGGGGGAGATGTTGTAACGTTTGTGATGTAATGTTTGTTACTAACAAAATGATTAAAAAAATTCATGTCGGCTCATAAAATAAAAAATTATGGAAAGTATTTAAAAAAATCCATGTTGGTTCATAAAATAAAATATTATGAAAAGTAATTAAAAAATAGATATTCGTTTATAAAATAAAAACTTAAAATTTAAACCCGGATCTATCAATCAAGAGAGATCAAATTTCTTGAGTTTAAATTTTAAAAAAGAAATACACCTCAAGAAATTATATCCCTCTCGGTGCTTGATAGATACGGATTTAAGATGGATCTTATTCATATTCAATATATTCAATACATAAGTTAAGACTAATAATGAATGACACAAAAAACAATATTGATGGATCATTCTACACAAAGAGTTCATCGATCGTTTATACACACTTGAAAAAATGTGTTATAGAATACACCTAAATTATCTAGACGGGATAAGAAATTTGGAATAGAACCTTACTAAATTTTATAGATGGGATGAGAAAAATTGAATAAAATATTGATATAAGAGTAATTGAAAAAGGTGATGAACTTCCCCATCTTCCCATTCGTATCTTCTTTATGTTTTTTATGAGGTAAACTTACTTGGCCCTTGCATTGTCTACCAATAAAGTAAGCTCGTGATAATCACCTGGTTTAAAATCCTTTGGCATGTTGTTGGGTTAGTCTTGAATTTCCTCTTGGAACTAAAGGTACCTTTACAATAATGGGTTCTAGTGTTTAAGTTTGCTAGAGTAGCACTGGCGCCTCCATCCCCCGGCGAACAGCGAAGACTGTTGGACGCTGCTTTCCGCGAGCTGGTCGACTCCACACCTCCCCCTCCTGCCCCCTCTGATCTCAGTTTCATTAAGCGAGCAACCGCCCCTCGCATCCAGATCCTGTCGATAGCTTCCAAACTCAAATCCTTGGCACTGAATGATCGAGGACTGATTGGTCAGTTCATCGGAATATGGCCCTCTCCAAAATCCATGGATGCATGGATCAACAAAAATTGGATGCCCCTGATCTCTGGAGGACTGCAACACTGCTATTGTGGTAAGGGCTTCTTCACTTTTCTCTTTGAGCATAAATCTGTTCGGGATCTCATCTTTAGAAGCGGACCTTATTTTATGGGACCACGTGGACTCTATCTAAATCGATGGAGCCTGGTCTTTGATCCGAAAAAGGATGTTATGTCGGCAGTTCCTGTATGGGTGCGTCTGCCCCACCTTTCGCTTAATTGCTGGAACGCCGATACCCTACAATCCATCGGGAACTCTCTCGGCAAATACATTGATAAAGCAGAACCTAAAGGTTCCCTCTTCTCTTGTGCCAGAATCTGTGTGGAAGTAGATCTAGAAAAAGGCTTACCAGAGGAAGTAATCCTATCTATGGATGGCTGGGAACACTTACAAAAGGTGGATTACGAAAAATTTCCATTTAAGTGTAAAAAATGCCATGAATATGGGCATTTTGTCAAAAATTTCCCCAAATCGGTCCAAGAAAATTATGAGAAAACCCCTGAAGAAGGATGGCAACAAGTTAAGAAAGGAAAAAAAAGCACTCACACATCGGCTAGATCTCCACCATTAACCTCCACTGGAACACCTCCAGAATCTCAAGAAGTCCTCACAGCAAACTAGTTCTCAAATCTCCCTACTGAAGAAGGAGAACTCGCAGAAGAACCGACAAACCCTAGAGCAGAAGAAAACATCAATCCCACTCCCCCAAACAATAATGTTGCGGCCCAACCTATCGCAAAAATCTCCACCACTCCCGGTGGCTCATGGGAAGACAAGGTAAAAAGAAAATTTATCCCTTCTTCATCCAATATGGACACCTCCATGGATTCATTGGAAGAAGCTGAAGAAGTGCAACCACCCAATACAAGAGGAAGGAAGTCCCAGAAATATCATAGAGAAATTGAAACAGAACAAGAACTAGAATTGGGCAGACAGAAAATCCTGGAGGATATGAAGATACTACAAAATCAAAAAAATCAAGCTAGCACCAACGAAGGAAGATCTCGAGCAGGATCTCAATCCACCAGGAAATAATGTTGATAGTCTCTTGGAACTGCAGAGGTATGGGTGGACTAAACAAGTCCGAAGCTTTAAAAAATCCGTTGAAATAAAAAAAACATGATCTCATGCTGATCCAGGAGACCAAAATGCAGGACGTGAAGATATTGGCTCTCTCTTTTTCTTTGTGGAGGATAGCCAAGGCTCGGCTTTGTGTGCTCGTGGGGCCTCTGGCAGTATTGCCACTCT
The DNA here is from genome assembly GCA_027924585.1 of Larix kaempferi. NCBI lineage: Eukaryota > Viridiplantae > Streptophyta > Pinopsida > Pinales > Pinaceae > Larix > Larix kaempferi. The sequence goes on from BSBM01001032.1 coordinate 256,506, forward strand.
GTGCTCCAACAACTTCTCAATCATCTCCACATCTGTAAATTCGCACTGGCTGTTAACAGAAATCAAAGACAATGACAGCAACGACCTCTTCTCCGTATGTAATGTCTATGGACCAAACCATCACAGGGATAAGATCAATTTTTGGAATGATCTCAGCAACCTCAAAAACAGTATGAATGGGAAAAAACTCATTATAGCTGGTGACTTCAATGTTACAAAATCTGGACAGGAAAAAAGAGGTGGAAGCATAGTCCGTGACCCATTTGGAGAAAAGCTGGAAGATCTCCTTGCTGAACTGGAGCTTGTTGACATCCCTCTCAAAAATGCCAAATACACTTGGAACAACAGAAGATGCGGCGTGGGACATATAGCTGCAAGATTGGATCGCTTTCTGGTAAGTGCTTCCTTTTTTAATACTGATCTTTTGCTTACTGCTTCTGCTCTACCCTGTTCTTCCTCGGACCATAAACCCATCTGCCTTGACATCTCGCCTCCTACTATTCTCGGACCCATCCCTTTCCGTTTCAATCATCTTTGGTCTCAACATCATGACTTCCTGGACATTGTTTCACAATCTTGGTCTAAAACCATCGATGGCTCCCCCAGCTTTGTTTGGGAGTCCAAACTCCATGCAGTAAAGAAATCCCTCAAGCATTGGGCCAAGACCTCCTTTCAAAATCCAAGTCACCACAAAATAAGTTGGCAAACCAAGCTCGTTAATCTTCAACAAAGGATGGAAACTAAGGAAATATCCCACTCTCCCCTCCATCTCGAATCTATTCTTGAGCAAGAAATCCTCACATCGGCAAAAAAAGAAGAGGAAACTTGGAGAATCAAGTCAAGACAACTCTGGCTCAGGGGGGGGGATAGCAACACCAATTACTTCACAACCAAGACAAAGCCCGACGTAGCTTCAATGCTATCAAAGAAATAAACATCAGGAATGGTGAGAAAATCAGTGGACAAGAAAACCTCCAAACTCATGCCTACAATCACTTTAAAGAACTCTTCACGGATAGTGGAGACATCGACCCTGCAGCCCAAGTCGATCTGATTGAAGGCATACCTCACCTAGTTTTGGAGGAAATCAACCAAGATCTCACCGAGCCCATTTCAGAAAATGAAATAATGAATACCGTCTGGTCACTTCACCTTGAAAAAGCCCCAAGTCCCGATGGTTTCACCATAAACTTCTACAGAGCAGCCTGGAGCATCATAAAAGACGACCTAAAAAGAATTCTCAATTGGAAAAGGAAAAAAGACAAGATCGGAGGGGCCACCAACTCCTCCTTTCTTGCCTTCATCCCTAAAAACAAAGCCCCTTGCACCTTTGGCCGCTTCAGACCGATCTCTCTTTGTAACTCCTCTTACAAATCCTTACAAAAATCCTCTCTACCAGAATGAAAAAGATAATGGGAATCATAATCTCGAAAACCCAAGGGGGTTTCCTAGCAGGTCGTCAAATTCTCGACAACATCATCATGGTTCAAGAAGCTATTCATTCGAGCACGGGAAAAAAACACCAAGGCATGGCCATAAAGCTGGAAATGGCCAATGCCTTTGACAGAGTAAACCACCAATTCCTCTTTGACATTATGCTCAAATTTGGCTTCTCTAACAGGTTTGTAAGATTGTTCAAGGCTTGTATTCACAACCCTTGGATCTCCCCGCTTGTAAATGGAAGACCGACGAACTTTTTCATGGCAACTAGAGGGCTTCGACAAGGCTACCCTCTATCGCCATTCCTCTACCTTCTTGTAGCAGAGTCTATGAGCAAGAAGCTCCAATCTTTGCAAGATGCAGGAGATCTCAAAGGAATCAGAGTGGTTCGAGGAGTAAAACCAGTCAACCACTCTCAGTTCGCCGATGATACAATTCTGCTAGGAGGGGCCTCCACAAATGTAGCTGAGCGCTTTAATAATGTGTTGTCTTCTTTTCTCAGAGCTTCAGATGGTAAGGTTAATTCTGACAAATCCAAAATCTACGGGTGGAACTTCCCTCCGGGAACCTTGGCGAGAATCTCTAGGATCCTTGGTTTCGAGGGAGTGGAGGATTCAAATTCATTCTCTTATCTGGGAATACCTATCTTCAAAGGGAAAAAGAAAGTCACAGAATAGCAAGGTCTCATTGAAAAAATAAAAAACAAAGTCAATGCATGGGGCTCTAGATGGCTCAATATTGCGGGCAAACTTGTCCTAATCAAATCTATTCTATCAGCCTACCCCTTATATAACTGCTCAATTTCACTTGCTCCAAAAATGTTTATGTTAAAAATAACTAAAGAACTCAGGCACTTTCTGTGGCAGGGTGGGAAAAACAAAAACAAAAAATTCCATCTTATTAAGTGGGAGACGGTTTGCAGGCCCAAGAGTCATGGAGGAACGGGAATAAAAGACCCCACTCAAATGAATCTGGCACTAGGCGCCAAAATACTTTGGAGAATCATCTCTGGGAAGACGGCTTGGTGGAAAGAGATCTTAAAAAAAAAGTATATGCAGGGAAACATAAAAAGATGTGTAGATACAATTGATCTCGAGAGAAAAGGCACCTCCATTTGGCAGTTGTGCAAGAAAGCTGCTCCCATCATTCAAAGCAATCTTTACTGGTCTCCTGGGAATGGCAAGCAAATAAAAATATGGAAAGATAAGTTTTGTTCAAACCCTCCAGTGAGACTCATCCATAGCTTCCGTGATCTAAAAAATTGGATGGATCCAAAAGGAATTCGCACCCTTCATGACATATCTAGTTGGTCGGAGAGCGGAGCCTGGAATGGATGGAGGAATCTCGAACTTCCTGATCATCTAATTCAGGACTACAACCTACTCCTATCACTATTTCATGGAGCCACTCCCATTCATCTCTCCATGAAAGATTATCGGAGTTGGGGAAGCACTGGATCTTACACAGTAAAGGAAGGATACAATCATCTGGAGTCACTCAACAATGCAAGCATCAAAGATAGGAAATGGGACAGAGTTGGAACAAAGACGGGCTCCCAAAAGTCAACACCTTCAATTGGATTTTGGCACACAGGAAGATCCTTACAAACGAGAACTTAAAGAAACGAGGAATCGAAGGTCCAGCCAGATGCATCCTATGTAAAAATGCAGAGGAAACAATTGAACACTTATTCATTGAGTGCAGCTACGCAAAAGCAGTCTGGCATCAGGCCTTTCTAAACATACAACCTGAGCTCACTCTCCCCACCAATTGGAATGACCTCTTCGGCAATTGGCATCTCTACTACTCCAAATCGTTGGCCAAGAAACCAAACTTCAAGCGAGCCTGGATTGCCTTCCCCAAGTTTGTCTGCTGGAAAATTTGGAATGCCATGAATAAAGAGATTTTTTAGGAGAACAGAACCACCATTGGCAAGGTCCTCTCTTCTGCCAAAGCTGTTTGGGTGGATACATTAAAGACAAGAGGAATGAAGAACTTGGCAAAAGAACCTTTAAGCATGGAAGAAAGAGACTGGGTAGCATATCTTCTAATACCCTACCACTTTCCTACACACTCAATCCACAAAAGTAAAAAAACTCAACATTGGAAAATTAGACTTGAGCCAAAATATTTTTAGGAATGGAAAGAAAATTGTCAGAAACATAAACTCTTCTTTGATGGAGCCTCGAAAGGAAATCCTGGTTTGGAAGGTGCGGGGGGAGTCCTACTAGACTCCGAAGGGAACAAGCTGATGGACTATGCATGGGGAATAGGGAGAAAGACCAACAACGACGCCGAATGGATTGCGCTTCTACAAGGAATCGATATAGCAAAGGAAAACAACGTCCAAGATTTGGTCGCAATTGGGGACTCTCTCCTTGTGATCAAAGAAGCACGGGCACTTGCAAAGAATAATCACCAACCCTCCTCCAAATTCCAATTCCATTTCGCTCAAAAGATAAAGGATCTCAAATCCAGCTCTCTCTATCACATCCTGAGAGGTAACAATGAACAAGCTGACTCAATGGCAAATATTGGCACTGGACTGATTTGCGGCACCTTGATAAAAAATGGGCAACAACCAACAATGGTATGGGTTCCCTAACCCCCTCTCCTCTCCTCAAGGAATTGGATTTAATCAAATTGAAATGGGAAACAAAATCCCCACATTTCGCAATGGCTTTGGGTGTCAACATGGGAATGTGCACCTATTAATTGGCAACCTCCCCAATGTATCATCCACTTGGCTTATGGAGGCGAAAGTCAATCTCATAATGCCAACAAGATCGAGTTGCAGGGAGAAACGACGACGTCCTCAACTTAGAATCCCCCGCCCAACATGCGAAAATTCAATTCACAACATACGTCTGGCAGAGCGGGCCTATTTTAAACACTTGGCTGTTAACATTCCTCATTCGACGCAATCTGGAACATTCTGTGAAGGTATTTTGGTCTGCAGGCATACAGCGTGTTTCACCATGGAAAACGGTAGCCCCCCTGGTTTATGTCTCCCTGCGCTGAAGTGCAGACAATGCAAGACATCCATTCAAGTTGCTGAAGGTATTGGCCTGAACCACTACATCTCTGCTCTGGAAGCTCTGTAGGGGAATGGCCACAGTGAAAATGACGGAGTCGTGAACAAAGTGAAGCATGTTCTCCAGCCCAATGCACTGGAAATCAATAAAGGCTGGGCTCCGCACGATGGTGGCCAATTGATGAACCATGCCAGCCTGCCAAATGGATTCGAGCAGGAAACCCGGAAGCTCTGGCGCCCGTTGGAGTCCAACAATCAGCTTCTTGGCAACCCTGCGCATCTCGGTCCTCTGCATCAGTTGGGGGGAAACGTTGGGGACGCTGTTATTGGCAAACTCTAGAATGTAACAGATGAAAATGTTGGTGTGGTGAACCTCGACTCCCCCAGCGGACCAGAAATCCCTCCCCCTGGTCTTCTCTCTCATTTGCAAGACATCGAAACCCAAGTTGGAGTGCTGAGAGGTGAATAGAAAGACCTCAAGAAAAATGTCTCTCATTTAGCTACTTTTGTTCAAATTGAAATCTCAGAGGTAAGGAACAACAACAACAAAATGAAAGAGTACTTTGATAGCATCTCTGGCAGGATGGAGGCCATGCACAGCTGCATCAAGATTGTAGAATCCAAGGCAGACTGTATTTGGACCAGCAAGAGCATCAGCCTGTCGGTCATTCTAGGAATGGAGGACAATGCGCATCTGGCCACTAGCAGCAAGAAAAAGCCACGTTGCTCAGCAGAGAATTAACTACTGGTTTTCCTCTAGATACTACTTATCTATATGAATTTTGTATAAACAGTTGTTTTATCAAACAATGTTCTTCTCTTTTTTAAAGAATTATATGTATCTAAGTTCCTGCGAACTGTTAAGACTGGAATCGAGGTGTCCAATTCCCTTTTTTTGATGGGTAAAGTCTCCCCATTTTTGTATCAGAGCTTCCCCTTTTTAATATAAAACTACTTACTCGTTTCTGTAAAATATATATATATATCTATATATATATATATATACACTTATATATATATATATATATATATATATATATATATATATATATATATATATATATATATTCACATACTTATATATATATATATATATATATATATATATTCACTTATATATATATATATATATATATATATATATAAGTTGATGGGAGGCTAAAAACTTATGGAAAAATTGTAGGTTTTATAAATATTACATAACCTAGGACAACGAGTAAGATACCCAATTGCATATTTGAGAGATGTGAAGGAAATAAAGTAGTGGTATGTGCAATAAAAACAATCGCAATCCCAATGGGTTAGCTCGAGTGGTTGAGAGTTGTGAATTGAAAAGAGAAAGTCATGGGGTCAAGTCCCTAGGTTGGTTGCCTCTATGAATATCGTGGGCCTCCCTTGATGTCCCTGTAAAGTTAGTTATCCAAAACTACAGTTGAATGGTTTACCCTGGATACCGTCCTCTAAATTAGAGGAAGTGCACCTCAGAGGGTTTCCTATGATGTCCATTTCATTGAATAATAATAATAATAATAATAATAAGGGAGGAGTTGTTGATAGATTATTATTTAATCAAATATTAGAAGTAGACCACACTATTGTTGGGGTACTTGTGTTTTATTATTTCACATATCAAATTAATTAAATGTTTTATTCTTTACATATCTATTTTTGTTTAATTTGATTTAATTATTATTCTTTTGAATATTTTGTGAGGATGATCATGGGAAGGGACTTGTGTAGAGTGTCGAGGCACCTATAAAAGCATAGTTCTCTTCAATTTCTTATAGCTCTTCATTTTTTTATTTTTTTTTCTTTATTAACGTTATTTTTTTGTAAGAAAGATTCCATCCATGTTCCCAATGTGGGTGATGATTATCACTTGTTTGATGAGCCAAACCTATGAGCCACTAACCATAAGGATATCAAAGAGACCAATTGAAAATTGCTTTCATTATTTGACTAAGAACCAACGGATTTTATGCATAGGCACAACGTTTTTGTTGATCAACTAAGACAATACCAAGTATGCATTAAATTTTAACTTATTTAATCTATCATATTTATTATTTTTCAATTTTATTAATCTTATATTAACATACAACAGAAAATGGATTTTTTTGGCTCAATCTTATCTTAGATTTATTAATCAAATTGTGCCTCACTAGCTCATTAATTGGAGTAACCACATGACACCATCTATTCCATCACATCTCTCACTCACCACTAGTAACATAGCCACTAGATAATTTTTCTCTCTATCTCCTACTTACACTACTTCGTCGCCTCCCTTCATCACTCTTATATTTGCCTCCAATGCCCCCATAGTTTTGGATGGCTCACATGGAACCCATACCCTTGCATGATAGACCATGTAGATGTTAGTGGAGGCAGCCCCAATGTCCCCATACCTGGGTTTTGTGAAGTATTTCCTAGAGTATTACATGTCATTAACACTGGGACACTATCCACTGAGATTCTCATGGATGAAAATTTAATCCCAATGAAGTAACTAAAGTCACAACTAACTTTATTATCCATTATGTGATAGAATTTAAATATTTTTTAATATACTAATGATAATATATTACTGGTTCGGCAAGAAATAATATGTTTTGCAAGAGCCTAAATGAGAATACATTAGATCTTTTTAGGCCAACCATTCATACTTTATTTAACCAACAACCTTCTGAAGAAGGCACTCGTTGGTTACATGGTTGATCTCTTTGGTGATATTTTCAACCATAGTTAAATAATCACTTTTACTTGTAGATATTTGAAAACCATAAGAGATAAATATATGGTTAATATTGAAAAAAAACCCTAGGTATGATCGACCTGTTATACTTCCCAAGAGGGAGTGGAAGGCTCTCTAGGAAAATGCAAAGGAGAAGAGGATGTGAAAAATAAGGAAAGATGTTGCTGGATGGAGGGAGGTATATGATGATAAATTATATTGAATATACAATTTTTTAAATTTGAACATAAAAATTCCCCATTATCTCACCTTAAAAGATTTCATAGGCTAAAAGATAACCCTAGGGCCATGTAGGCCATGTTACAAAAGCATCCCCTATTCAAACCCAAGTCTAGGGTGGATACCTGAAAATATTAGCTAGATTGATAAGTATGAAAATAATTAAACCATTTCATTATTGAAATGTTCCAACTTTCATTTTATTGTAACATCTAAGTATTTTCTAGATTTGTAAGCATGAAAATGCTTAAATCATTTCATTATTGAAATGTTCCAACTTTCATTTTACTATAACAAAAAATTAAAATTTCTGATATTGTTATGGAATGCATGGGTATCCCTACAAGAAAGCATCCACGAAAGAAGAAATGAATCGTGCATTCAAGTGTGGGTTTCAAGCTGTAGTTGAATATGTACAAGCTAGGGGGAATCATAATGTCCCTCAAAGAATGATCAAGTAAATTATTAATGGTAGTGTTTAATTTCACAAATCCTGCCCACATATAAATCCACTAAATTATTTGACAATGATAATTTACACTAAGATTGAGTGACTACATGTGGTCAAACCATATATAAAAGTAATGTGTTTAGGCATGAGGCCTACCTATTTCATTTGGGAGAAAAATTACAAGAGTACCCTCCCCATGCCCATTAATTCCAAAGGTTGCAATCATTGTATTGCATGATGAGACCAAATATTTGTGGCACATTTTTTCAAACAACTGAAATGCAGATTTTATACATAAGAGTAGTTCCCACATAAACATGCAACACAAATCCATTCCTAATTATGTAGGCATAAATCCAATTACTATATTGTGTAAACCCTAACTCAGTGCATGTTGGGAGCATAGTAAACATAGTTTCTAACTTGGGATTCTATTATGATGTCTGTAGTTGATACACAAGTGTTAAGGCCTTATTACCATATCCATTTTGGACATAACCTTTTTGAAAAGCTGATACATTTTCACATAGTGACAAAATATTCACAATGGTAATGTTTTTTTCCATCATACCTACAATTTGCAATTAGTGAAAGAGAGTGAATGCCTTGTTGGAATGTCCATTTGAGCATGCCCAACAATCATGATGAGACATAAGGGATTTAGTCTATTCCAATCATCAGCTATACTATAAGGATTTATTCTATTCCACTATTAGAAGAATTTTGAGGTAAAAAATGGGCCCCAAAACAAAAAATATACTATAAAAATCAATTTTATAAGAACCAATTGAATTCAAGATGATGTGTCAACTATAAGAGTAAATAGTATTGGAGGGAAATGATTTTTTTTCTCTCGTATTTTCAACGTATCTCCTTGTAGGTTTGCTCAAATTTCGAGTGTGAGAACTCATTGGATTGTGGAATTTAATTAAATTCTGCATCCAACGAGTTATCGCACTCAAAATTTGAGCAAACCTACAAGGAGATAAGTTGAAAATACGAGGGAAAAGTAGTTTTTTCCTTAAAAGAATCATAACTCTTATTTTATTGTTTTCCTTAGGAGGCCAATTTTTCTCAAAAATCCTATACAATTTACTTTAATTATCATGAATAGATGGAAAAAACATGTGTAGAATTGACATATTGAGGCTACTCCCATGGAAGTGAGATTCACAATAATAGGGATGCAATAAGAGATCAAATTCCCCTTTGAACACTGCAATGTGTGTCCTCTTTCTAAACAATATGTGCATTTACAACATTTATTAACAAATTAAAGTTTTTTTTGTATGAGGAACAAGTCAAATTTCATTACCTATGAAAAAAGAACGGATGTTTTATACAAAATCAACTACCTATAGTTTAATGTCTTCATGTTTTTAATGCAAGAGATTATAGGTGATATTGAGGCTAACAAAGGAGAGCAACCTCGTGAAGATAAGATGAGTGTACAATTATAAGATGTATGATGATATTGATGATTTACATTAGATTTGGTTTAATTATAACTTTTTTTGTGTGTTTTAGGGGAAGAGAATGTAAATGATCATTGATGATACTAGGAGATAAGAGGAGGAGATTTCGTGGAAACTACGACCTCTCCTAGTAAACCAAGTAATAAACATCGTTTTAATATTTACATTGAACTATTAAACAAACTAATAATTAGTACATTGTACTAAATACATATCTTTTAACATTTTATAGTCGATTTTGATCCCATTCAAATTGTAGTATGTGACACTAGACGTGTATTATGTTCCAATAGGAAACAAGAATCAATGGATGCGTGATCTCCACCAAATAGAAACTAGGATGAACAAATGAGAATGCCACACATGAGTGTTTTTTAAATAAGAAACCTTGTAGGAAGTGATTAGATATAATAGGACTAGACAATATAATGATAACAAGAGCCACAAGGTGGCAATGTCCCTGATGTTGCCACTTGCTATTGCAAGAGAAGGGTTGCTATAGGAGGAACAACAAGAAGCCACCAATGAAGGGAGGAGCTATTTTCCTGAGGCCGTGAGAAATTTTTAGAAGTCTACATGAATGGCTGAGTCCAAAACCATGCTTTCTATCATTGAAGCACACCTAATAAACTAATGAAACAATAAATTATTGAAAAAATTAATGATTGAAATCACAAATATTAAATCTTAAATCTAAGAGAGCCATGAGGTGGAAATGTCCCCAAATTTGCTAACGAGTATTGCTATAAGATGAAAGCTATAGAAATAAAAATCTAGAAGAAAATCAGTCATGCAAAAGAATATGTATTATCATTTGAAACGTAGCGCTTCAATGGAAAATTTCTCGACTAAGGTGGTACTCTTTGGATTCCTTTACCACTATAAAAAGTAAATGTCATTCATTTTTCATGTGATCCATTAAATTTCTTCTCTACTAATTATGGGTCTATACCAATGACATGATAAAATCCAACCAAGTTAGATTATGTAATAGTAAAAAACTACTAAGCTACATTGGTTCTTGTGTGTTGTGGTTGTGACCTTCTTTTGTCTTACCTTGATTCACAAAAGACTATAAATGCATAGATAATTATGACGGAGAAAAGCGATGTAGAAGCTAAGTTTATGAAAGTTCAAGCTATGTTTGGGTTTTAGGAATCTGAAATTATGGGGGGGCATGTATAGTAATTACACCTCCTGAATCTCTAGGGATGTGTTGATGGGGGAGGTGTTGGAACAGTAGGCACTTCTAGCGACAGGTGAAGGTTGAAAAATAGACATCAAGGAAAGTGATTAATTACTAGAGGGTCATATTTTTATGTCTTCTACTTTAATATGTGACTCATTTTCATTGCAACTATAGAACATCAAATCATGGAGTACAATAGACACTAATGCAAGTGATTGGTTACTAGAGGGTCATCTTCTTTCTCTCTTCTACTCCAGTATGTGACTCATTTTCATTGCAACTTTAGAAATTCAAATCATGGATTACAATAGACACTAAGGTAAGTGATTGGTTACTAGAGGGTCGACTTCTTTCTCTCTTCTACTCTAATATGTGACTCATTTTCATGAAAACTATAAAACATCAAATCATGGAGTACAATAGACACTAAAGCATGCGATTGGTTACTATAGGCTCATCTTCTTTCTCTCTTCTACTCTAGTACGTAACTCATTTTCATTGAAACTATATAACATCAAATCATTACACTAAGAAAGCAACTATTTTCTTCCCATAACTCAATTTTAATATGTTTACATGTTATCCATTGACTACTATGGAGGTCAAAATATATTAGATAAAATTGTCCTTAACATAACTTGCACACATAAACTTTAAATGAAGATGCTCCTTAACTAATTTGAAACCTCTCACAAAATACTATAAATTTAAATAACTCAACACTCAAAACTTCCTTTTTAATATCCATGAAATTCAATAACCTAAATCACCAAAACAAAATCAACCATAAAACAAGAGAGATAGAAGCGGAGCTTCAAGTCCCTGCCAAAACTAAAAGCAAAATAACTAAGTCCCTTAGTTCAGCTCAACTCAGGAAGTATATGTGTAAACTAGTTTACTCTGAAATAGTTTTTTGTGAAATATCTATCACATGGTAGAACCAATGTTGCCGCTACATTAACAACAACACCCACATTTGGATTAACAACAATGCCCATACTTAGTCTTTGTACCCACATCATTATATTTAGTGCCCAAGAGTCTTTGTTTTCAACGCAGCTTAACAACTCAACATGTTAGCACATGGGAACTATTGTTGTTATTAAATCTATACCATACGTTGTTATTAAGGAAACCTTTCTAAAAATCTTAGAAATGTTACCATGTATATTTGCATTACAAATGTATTCTTTGGTAAACTTTAATTGGTCTTACAGATGTATTATTTGGTAGAATTTAACTACTTGTTTGTATATTTTCAAGTAAACGTGCCCAAACATCCAACTACTTGTTTCTAAATGTTTGAACATGAAAGGATGTATGTGAGACTTGTTTATAAATGTTTGAACATGAAGGTTATATTCAAGAAACAAAAAAGTAAAGGAAAAACTTCCTAACACAATAGTGTTCATTGCCACCAACTATGGCATTCAAAATTTGACCTTCGATCTAAAATAAATTATGTTGATGAGACCTAAGACGTGAACACATTATTTTTTTGTATTGAAAGAAACCCGATGTTTATGTTTGTTTAGTCAAAGTGTGTGCACTTGAAATTGAATGAAATCTTATGTTTATATTTATAACAATAAATACCTATGTAATGAAATCACGGCACATTGTTTGCACATTTTTAAACGTGAAGATTATATATAGATAGATATGAGGTTGCAGAAGTATGCAAATAAAGATAAAACTACATCACAAGAATACGCTCCCTTTGAGAGGCTACACGATTGAATAGATTAGAGAATTCCTCTTTTTATAGAAGGATAATAATTTGATTTAAATAAGTAATAAGTGGTTGAGTTGATGACCCAACACAACAAAACCATAGAGAAAAGAAAAAAAAGTGCCATTTATCACTTGATAGCATGATTTGTAATTGACAGCTGGATCAAGGCGTATCTCTACAGATTTAGGCTTAAATATATGTAAAAAAATTGTTTTTATGAGGTTTTAAATATGTTAATTTCAATGCTAACTAGATTTTACTCTTTTCATCCATTCATCTGCATGGAAACTATAAAGCAATATTTCAAAATTCTTATAGCTCAGAATTCACATTAACAAAACGATATGCTTTAATTTGTTAAATCCCAATGGAGTGAACATTCATACGAAGAAATTGCAGGCATGATTATCAAACTTTGAGCTAAATCTTTAAAAAAAATCATTTAATAAGCGTATATCGAAATCTTATAACTGAGATGTATAAAATCTGGAAGCTAAAGTTCACATGATTGATTTTCAATCCAATATTCCTGTGCAGTTACTAATTTAGGTAGTACAACTGCACCTTATTTTCTCCACGCGACTACATCAGGTATCTTAAATCTATCCAAAAGTAATGTGTGCATGCCAATGCTTATGGATGGTATGTAATCTTTATGGAAACTATCACGTATATGCAAAACTTCAATACTTCATTACGTATATGCAAAACTTCAATACTTCATTAGCACGAAAATTGTAAAAACCTTTGAGGAAGTTGCATTCTCGAGATTAATGGAATGATACCATGAGTGCTTTGAAAAGAGGCCAAATAAAGCCTCCAAACAAATTATAATTGGAGGTATGAAATTTAGGTTAATTTATTTCGATGTGAAGCCAAATAAGGTCTTCAAAAGATAATCGGAGGTATGAAACTTAGGTTAATTTTTTTAATACTCACTCAAAAACAATTTCTATAGTCACTGCTGCTTGGCAGGGTGGCAAGAACTAATAAATTCAATAAGACTACAAATTTGATTTTCGTAGCTACGCAAATACCTCTATATACAAATATTATAATAATTCCAGTATCATCACGTATATCAACAAAAAAACCAATGAGGGGGCAACTTGTGTATAATGTACTTAGATTAAACAAGATCGATTTAGGAAACAACATATACTCCCCCACATATATATATATATTCTCTTAGTTGAAGTAATCGATATTATTGATTAAAGCGAAGAAACATGGTAAACGTGTGAAAAAATCAAAGTGAAGTGTCACTCAACCGATTTAGCAAATAAAAAGAAGAATGCCACTTGAATGGCTTCCGAGATATGAATTATAAAACCATTGAATAATACTAAAAAAAACACAAAATAAAATTTTTGTGTGTTTCTCTAAGGTAAGTTGGCTTGATATATTTAGGGAAATTGGATGGCTTGCACGTGATTTGTGTGACTAGAGAAAGAAGTTGAAGTAGTAGACGGTGGAATAAAACGTTGTTCTATTACATATCACCTATACATTGCTTTAAGGAAACCCACAAGAAATCTCTCCACATACCCTTCATTATCACGTGGATCTTCGTTAATAGAACCTTCGCCACCGTACGATAGAGCGATAACACAGGATATTTACCTCAGCTAACGGGAAAACAAATCTGATCCAAGGAAAGTATCGGCTGATTTCCATCTATGATGAGGTACAAAGATTGACCGTGTATTTCCTCCACCTCACCTTCCAGCATATATTTAGACACAGAAATATGGAAGTTGACTGTCTATAAGAAATTGGACTTCTTTTTTATGACGGGATTTGGCAGAAATGGGAATATACCAATGACCACATATTTTCATATTTTCAGATGATCCAGGACCCATCAGATTCTAATATTGTGGAATGATTTTATACTCATAGGATCTATTTCCACAGGCACTTTTATAGTCATACGATCCATCCTTTTGTATGAAAATACTGATATCCTGAAAGTTGAATGTATAAATGAACATTGAATGTAGTAACATTGTAAAGAGACTTATTTATGGTAATGTAAAATGTGTTAGCTTTAATATAAAGGGATCACACTCTTTTTTCCTTGGAAAAAAATGGAGACTAATTAATGGATCGATTAATTTTGCCATCGTTAAAAATGAAAAGATGTCAATCAAACAAGAACACTCAAAGATACAGGTACACTGCCCCAAAAAAATACATACATCATGTGTACAACATTGGTACAACACCAATAGGATCATAGTTAAATATAATTTAAAAAATTTAAAACTAGTATAGATCCATCTTAAAAGGGGATCTACTAAGCGCCGATAGGGATCAAATCTCTCGAGGTGCAAACCCCTTTTTAGAGTGAAAATGTTGAGGAATCGTTTTAATTTATCTAATTTGTGTAGTTTTATATATATGTCATCATAAATATTTCAAATCTAATTTGAATCGACATACTATTTTTATAATATTTCATTATTTTTTAAAAAGAACACGTGTCAACTCGAGGATGAGCATGGAAGGAGTTACACATCCCCTACTGGGCTGTAGAATGCACCTCTGTTACATGGAATTTTTGTACTCGTCATGATTGTTCACACCTCTATCAATGTTCCCACCAAAGAAGGAAAGGGCACCCCCCTACTGGAACCCCAAACATGCCCATTGACCTTTTACACCAAGAGGAGAAGCAGGGAACCAAAAAAATGGCTAAGTATCACCAAATTCAAGCCAAATGATCAAGCCACTGGGATAAAGATGAGCAAATGGAGGTTTCCTACACCAAAGCGAGATTGAACGGTCCATATTGGACCAAGGAGATCGACGGT
Organism: Larix kaempferi; assembly: GCA_027924585.1. NCBI lineage: Eukaryota > Viridiplantae > Streptophyta > Pinopsida > Pinales > Pinaceae > Larix > Larix kaempferi. The sequence continues at coordinate 271,620 of BSBM01001032.1, forward strand.
GCAGATGGTATTTCACTGGGGTGAAATGCACACATGTTGGTCCTTCGAAATCCAAAGTGGGGGTTCTACGCTAGATCATAGATCAATGGACGAGACATGCCGTGAGATAATCGACGATTCATAATGGATTTCTCTAGAGGAAAAGGTCGAAGGTTAATGGCCAAATCGGACGTGAAATCTTCATCCATTTCTCCCTAAGTCAAATCAACCCCGCCATGGATCCGATCCGACGGTTCTAAATGGTTGTGGAAGTCCGGATCCAACGGTCCAAAGCCGCTGCGGAACGCACACTTGCCCGATGCTTAGCCTCCGGTATTCCGCTTTCAAAGGAAGATGAATGGTCGGGATTGAAAGAACCAGGTCAGATCAACAGCTGGGAAGCGATCCGCAACGCATCGGTTGAGAAGACTTTCTGACTTTCCAAACCCGTGTTGTGGATTGCGGAAGTCGGAATGGTATTTGTTTTCAAATGGACATAGAGGAATTTCCGATTTCCGCAACCCGAATGGCGGAATGCGGATTGCAGAGGACCAATTTCTCCAAAGGCGCAAAGTCGGGTCTCCGACTTCTGAGTCCCGCATTGCAAACTGCGGATCACGGAAGCGAAATTTGGCTGCATCCAATTGACAGGTCCGGTCCCTGAATCCCGCATTGCAGAATGTGGATTACGGTGGCCCAAGTTCTCCAAAGGCATGGATGTGTATCCCCGATTTACGAAACCCGCATTGTGGATTGTGGAAATCAGGACGACATTTGCGGATCGAAGAATGAAGAACATGGAAATTTGTGGCCGTGGAAAAACGTAGAATTCCACAAGGAAATGGCATGATTGGGGGCCGATCTGGAAGCAAAAGAGAGGCACGACCTGGTTATCCGTTCAAATCAGCCTAAACGACCCAAACCGAAGAGCAAACGAGTGGTTTTCCAAGGCTCGAATGCACACTGATAGCGCATAGAGTTTCCCACTTGCGCATCTAACAGACTCAGAGGCAGTTGGTTTGAGAAATTCGGCGTGAACGACCTCATCCTTTCCAATTCAAGACTGTTGTCAGTAAACAACCATTTATGGTTGAATTACTTAGAAGTTGTTTGATATTTTGTAAGCCTCAAAAGGAAGATTATGAATTAGACCCAAGGGTTGGATGTTTGACTCCATGCCCAATGGTGCTCCTATCCTTAACCCCAACCAGCTGAAAAATTCCTATAAGTCATTATCTGAAGGTCTAGCCACCACTTTACCTATAACCATCTTGTGCAAATAATATTCTAAGTGTTGAGTGAACTGTGAAAGAGAGAGCCCTCTCTATGGTTGGAAAGGCTAGTTTCCATCCACCAAAGCTTGGTTTGAAACAATTACCTCATGATATCTTCTGCTGCAACCTAGGAGAATCTTGAGTGATAACATTCTAGCGACCATACTGGGGACTCGAAGGAATTCTTTCTCAGAACAAGAATTTCAAAGCATCAAATCAGATCTATGAGGGAAAACAGAGGATCATAAATTTCAAGGTTGTAACATTTTCCCTGGGGACTCCAACTTTCATATTCGCGAATTTCTTGGAAGAATTATGGCTTCCAAAAGGATACCTACTAGAAGTCATCTAGATCCTGAACAAGAAAAGTTTGTATCATATCCAGAGAAGATCATCAGGAAAGAAAAGAAAGAACAAACGAGTATTTCCCCATTAACTAGGTCTTTTTCTCTACCTAAAGAAGAGGCACAGGCTATAGAGATTGTCTCTTGGGATTTAAAAACTGAACAGTCCTCATTTAGGTCTAAATCTGAATCAGATCTAAAGAAAACCCTGTTTGACCAAAGAAAATTCCAAACACGTTGTCTGAGTGTTTTGTGGGAAAATTTACAAGCTAAAGAAGAAAACAATGATTTATTTCTCTTTACTAAAGCTGCCAACAAAAATACCCAAGTCATGATTACTCCTCATGCTATCCCAAGCCATACTTTTGTAATACCTACTATTACTCCTGCTACTTCAAGAATTCCCCCTCCTCCTAGGCAAAATCTAAGAGCAATGGCTTCCATATTTTCCCCTTTAGCTCTCCCTGCTAATCTCCATGACTTACCTGTGGGCTATGCCCAATGCCTCATGAGATTTGATGGGGAAGGAAATGGTTCTACACAACAACATGTGTACCACTTTACTAATTTTATAGACCTAGAAGAGGTGGATGAAGATGATGTCAAGATGAGTTTATTTGCCCAAAGTCTTGCAGGATAAGTGAAGAAGTGGTTCAAAACCCTTCCTAATGGAGGAATTGCTACCTACCAGAGGTTTGAATAAGATTTCCTAGACAGATGGCAGGAAAAACAAAACCCTCTCCAGATTCTCACTCAGTATGAAAACACAAAGAGAACTAATGTTGAGATTGTCGAAGAATTCTTAGCTAGGTTCATGAGAGTGTACAATTCTATCCCGGTGGATATCAAACCTCCTGTAGGTGCAGCTAAACTTTACTATGCCAAATTCTTTGACATTTACTTTGCTCTCATGTTGAGAGAAAGGAGATATGCTACCCTACCTGATATGTTAAAATATGTTGTAGAAGTAGAAGCCAATCTAATGGCCTCTAGCAAAATGAAGCACATAAGTAAAGCTGAGAGAAAGAGACCTAATGAGACATCCCAACCTTTCACATCCTAATCCATTGATACCAGGTTTGAAGAGATGATGAGGAATATGGAAACGCTGGTGGATAGGATCTCCCTTGACAATAGGCCTCCTGCCAGAGAAAACCCAGATCCTCAAGCTTGAAATAACAATTACAGGAGGCCTCCTGCCCCACAGGGAATACTAAGATATCCAAGGGATCCTAGAAATGTTGAGAATCAGCCAATCAAACCACCTTTTGCTGAGAACCTAGTAGCAGGAGAAGAAGAACATGGACATCCCGATGACCAAATCCACCTCTTTGATCAGATCCAACCTCGGTTCTATTTAACTAAAGAGGAACATGACCAATCATTCTTGCAGTTAGATAGTATCCTAGAAGAATCAGAATCTGATCAATACCAAAGAGGCTTCCAAAATGCAATCTATGAATTTTAGAGGCAACATAATTTGACAAGTAGGAAGATAATAGTAGACCAAGGAAAGGCTATTGTTGAGCCATCTTCTTCTCAGCCACAAATAAAAGAAGCCTCTAGGAAGGGTGACCCAAACAATGTAACCTCTGATAAGGCACCTAAGAAGGGGGCATAAGCTCCTAAAAAGGGCCCAGAAGGGAGAGATGAAGGTAATATAAAGCCAATAGAAAGGATCCATTATGCTTTCAGTTTAGAGAATGAAATATCTAAGATTAAAATCTCAATTCATTTAAATGAGTTGGTCAAAAACTCAGATTACAAAGATCATATTTTGAAAGTAGTGAATGGAGAAGAAGGAAAGCAACCTGATACTCTCAACTTCCATGATGACAAACCCACTCTTCTGTTTGGTCCCCATGTTGAAAGTGCTCCAGAGGATGATGCTCCTCCCTTCTATATCAGTCTAAACATACATGATCATATATTACACAATGCTATGTTAGATTCTGGAGCTTCACATAATCTCATGCCAAGATCAGTGGTGGAAAATATAAGGTTAGAAATCACAAGGCCCTATAAAGATCCGTTCTCCTTTGATTCTAGAAGAGTCCAATGTTTAGTTCTGATTAAAGACATGGTGGTCTCACTAACTCAAATACCTCAGAAGAATGTAATCATGGATGTGGTAGTGGTTGATATTCCACTTAAATTTGGGATGCTATTATCTAAGTCTTGGGCATCAAAATTAAAAGGAACTCTACAGATGGACATGTCTTATGCTACCATCCATGTTTTTGGAGAAAACAAGAGACTATACAAAGAGCATAGACTATCCTATGTAGTAAGCAGCAAAAGCAAGCCTGATAATCATCCCATATTTGTTGTAGACACCGATGTAGGCTCCTCAATTTTCTGCTATGATCTTGGTTCAGAAGAAAAATGTGTGAAAATTACCAACCTGTCTGAACCAAATGATGAATATGATAGTGAGAAAGATATACAATGCATTGACAACTCAGCCAACATAGAAGACAATGGTTAGAAAATGGAAAAATACAAGGATGAGAAATCAGAATTAGAAACAGAAGCTACATCCATAGTCCAAAAAGAAAATCATTAGATTATGAGAGTTGATGGGGTTGTAAACAAAGAAGGATTTGGGGCAGGGGTAGGGATCATCCCTCTAGATGAAGGAAGTGAATGCACTAGATTGCATACCTTCAAAATAATGTTTGACTGTTCAAATAATGTGGCAGAATATGAAGCCCTACTGTTGTTTAAATGCACTCAAAGATCTAAGAGATAAAAGGATCAAAGTTTATGGAAATGCAAAGCTAATAATCCAACAGGTGAATGGAAATTATGAGACTAAACATCCCAAAATGAGGGCTTACATAAATGATGTTTGGGATATGTTTGATAATTTCTTCACAGAGCATGATATTTCCTTCATTCGTAGAGAGAAAAAGACAATAGCAGACATTTTGGCCAGCTCTGATAGCAGATTTCAACTCCCTACCTATCCTACCAGATCTTACATGATCAATATAAGGCATAGACCCCCTCTATTCCAGACAATACCAAACATTGGAAAATATTTGAAGATGATCAGCAGATCAAGACATTCCTAGATATGACTGAAGAATTTTCGAACACCCAGATTGATCAAGAGAACTGATCAGGTGATGAAGGGGAACCTGATCCACCAGAGCTCCTAACCACTTTGGGAGATAAAGAGATCCTGCAGCTGAAGAGAAATTATATACCCAAAGGATTGGTGCCATTAGAAATTTTTTATATGAAAATGTGGTGTCCAAAAATCACAAGGTTGCTCCAAACCATAGTGAAGTGGAAGACTGTAACATTGGAAATGATGAAGAGCCCAAAATTGTCAAACTGTCAAAGTCTTTATCCCCAAGCACTAAAGATGACTATGTGGATTTAATGAAAAAAAATTCCGATGTATTTGCATGGTGATATGAAGACTTGAAATAATATGACACTGCTATCATCCAAAATACCATACCAATCAAGATAGGGGAGAAACCATTCAGGGATAAATTGAGAAGGATGATGTCATATGTTGCTCTCACTGATAGAAAAAGAGGTGAAGAGGTTGTATGAAGCCAAAATCATAGTCTCCTTGAGGTTTTCAAAGTGGGTAGCCAACATAGTTCCAATGAGGAAGAAAAATGGTGAAATCAGACTGTGTACTGACTTTAGAAATCCGAACAAAGTGTCCCTAAAGGACAACTACCCCTTGCCCAAAATGGACCACATCTTACAGAAGGTTGTAGGGGCAGCAAGAATTTCCATGATGGATGGGTTTTCAGGGTACAATCAAATTAAGGTGCAGCTAGAAGACTAAGACAAGGCAACCTTTACCATGCCTTAGGGGGCCTTCATGTATGCAAAGATGCCTTTTGGTCTGTTGAATGCAGGAGCTACCTTCCAAAGAGCTATGGACATAGATTTTGCAGAAGAGAAAGAAAAATTTGTAGTCATATACATGGATGAAATCACTGTGTATTCTAAGTATGATAGAGAGCATTTGAAACATTTGCACCAAGTGTTTTCCAAGTGTAGAAAATTTGGAATTTCTTTGAACCCCCAAAATTCAAACTTTTCTATGCAAGAAGGAAAGCTGCTAGGTCACATAATATCTAAAGATGGGATCAAAATTGACCCAGATAGAGTTTACACAATACATAAAATTGAACTCCCTGGGAGTAAAAAAGAGGTCCAATCCTTTCTAGGCACAATGGATTTCTTAAGAAGGTTCATACCCAATTTTGCAAAGATCATGAGGTCAATCACAAACATGCTTAAGAAGGACACTCAGATCAAGTGGAGTGCTGAATCCAAACAGGCATTCAGAGACATAAAAAGGGATATTGTCGAAACACCTATACTAATCAGTCTTGATTTTGACAAAGGGTTTCTTATGTTTTGTTTTTCCTCTGAGCATTCCATAGCTGGAGTGATTTTATAGAAAATTAGGAAGGAGATGAGCAGCCCATAGATTTCTTTAGCAGAGATATTAGATATGTTGAGCTCAAATACAACATCCTGGAGAAGCAAGCATATGCCATGATTAAAACTTTGAAAGATTTCAGAGTTTATGTTCTGCATTCCCATGTTGTTGCTTATGTTCCTAATGCTGTTGTAAAGAATATATTGACACAACTTGATCCAAAGGGTAGAAGGGATAAGTGGATAGCTGTGCTCTTGGAATATAACTTGGAGATCAAACCTACAAAGCTTCTCAAAGGACAAGGACTGGACAGGCTCATGGCTGAATCAAATTGGGATTCACTAGTGTGAACTTGCTTTCACACATGGTGGAAGAAACTAACTATGACCCATGGTCACAAGTATCAAACAAATTCTTGTCTTCTCCTAGGTATTCTAATATTATATATGTTTTGCAGAACTTACAAGCACCCCCTGATATGGGTAAGAGCAAATCTAGGTCAACCAAGATGAAGGCTGCAAAGTTTTTCATATTGAATAATCGCCTTTATTGGAAAGACCGTGGAGGCGTTCTACTGAACTGTATAGTGGAATATGAAGCCAGAGTGACCTTGAAATAGTTTCACAAAGGTGTTTGTGGGGGGAATCATTACTGGAAGGCCACTATCAACAAAATTCTCAGGGAAGGGAAGGCCAAGATGCATATAAGGAAATAGCTACTTTCCATGAATTCCAAATATTTGAAGGGAATAGGAAGCTCTTATCCTTTCCTTTGAAACCAATCTCTGTAGAATCCCCTTTCCAATAGTGGGGGCTTGACTTCATTGGTGAAATTTTCCCCAACTCCTCTGGACAACACAGGTGGATATTAACTGCCACTGATTATTTCACTAAATGGATTGAGGCAATACCAACTAGGCAAGCCACAGACACAATCATCATCAAATTTCTAGAGGAAAATATCATGTCCAAGTTTGGTTTCCTTGTTAAAATAATCACCTACAATGCTCAAGCCTTCAAATCCAAGAAAATGGTCAAATTCTGAGACAAGTTCCACATAAAATTGGGCCATTCTACTGCTTACTACCCCTAGGGGAATGGATTAGCTAAGTCCTCCAACAAAATTATGGTTAGTATCATCAAGAATCTTTTGCAAGAAAACAAAAGGGCTTAGCACACCAAGCTGACCTTTTCTCTATGGGCTGATAGGATCACCTATAAAAGATCCATTAGAACTTCTCCTTTCAAATTAGTATATGGAACATAAGTGATATTTCCTGATTCCCTCAGAGGTCCTGCAATGAGGCTTCTACAGGAGCAGGAAGAAGATCCAAACCTTGAGCTAAGGAGAACTAACCAGCTGGTTGAGATACAAGAAGTTAGAGACATAGTACATGCTGAAGCTATGCTAGCTCAAGATAGGGTTAAAAATACTTTTGACAAAAAGACCAAGGCTGATGATTTCCAAGTGGGAGATCTGGTATTGAAATGGGATGCTAGAAGAGAGGACAAAGCCCAAACATTTGATATCCTTTGGCAGGGGTGCTATACAGTCATCGCCCACCATGGAAACAACGCTTTCTTCTTGCAGGATGAGGATGATGAACCAGTTGGGAAGAGACCTATCAATGGGCGGTTCTTGAAGCACTATCTCAAGTAAAAAACAAGTATGTTAACCCATCCTCATTGTACATTACCATGTTTTAGTTTCAGTTAGCTGTGTTTCAGTTCCGTTTTACAAAGAGGAAAAAAGAAAAAAGAAAGGGGAAACTAGTCTGTTGTTCTTGCTACCTCACAGGGAGGATAGCATCCCCGATTGGAGCCGATGTTAACACCTCTATCAATTTTCCCACCAAAGAAGGAAAGGGAACCCCCCTACCGGAACCCCAAGCATTCCCATTGACCTTTTACACCAAGGGGATAAGTAGGGAACCCAAAAAATGACTAAGTATCACCAAATTCAAGCCAAATGATCAAGTCGCAGGGAGAAAGATGAGCAAATGGAGGTTTCCTGCGCCCAAGCGAGATTGAACGGTCCAAATTAGACCAAGGATATCGATGGCGAAGATGGTATTTCACTGGGGTGAAATGTGCGGGCGTTAGTCCTCTGAAATCCAAACTGGGGGGTTCGCGCTTGATCCTAGATCAATGGATGAGACGAGCCACGAGATAATCGATGGTTCGCAAGGGATTTCGTTGGAGGAAAATATCGAAGGTTAATGACCAAATCGGATGTGAAATATTCATCCATTTCACCCTAAGTCAAATCAACCCCACCATGGATCCGATCCGACGGTTCTAAATGGTTGTGGAATTCCGGATCCGACAGTCCAAAGTCGATGTGGAATGCACACTTTCCCAATGCTTAGACCTTGATCTTTCGCTTTCAAAGGAATATGAATGGTCGGGATTGAAAGAACCAGGTCAGATCAACGACTGGGAAGCGATTCACAGCGCATCAACTGAGAAGACTTTCTGACTTTCCAAACCCGCGTTGTGGATTGTGGAATTCAGAACGGTATTTGTTTTCAAATGGACACAGAGGATTTTTCGATTTTCGCAACCCGCATGGCAGAATACGATTACGGAGGACCAATTTCTCCAAAGGTGCAAAGTCGGGTCTTCGAATTCCAAGTCCCGCACTGCGGACTACAAATCATGGAAGCGAAATTTGGCCGCACCCATTCAACGGTTCCGATTCCCAAGTACCGCAGTGTAGACTACGGATTGCGAAAGAGAAATTTAGCCACGTCCACTCAACAGGTCCGGTCCCCGAATCCCATATTGTGAAATGCGGATTGCGGTGGCCCGAGTTCTCCAAAGGCACAGATGTGTATCCCCGATTTTCGAAACCCGCATTGCAAATTGTGGAAATCGGGACGGCATTTGCGGATCAAAGAATGAAGAACAGGGAAATTTGTGGCCATGAAAAAATGCAGAATTCCACAGGGAAATGGCATGATTGGGAGCCGATCTGGAAGCAAAAGAGAGGCACAACCTAGTTATCTTTCCAAATCATCCTAAAACGGCCCAAACCGAAGAGAAAATCAGTGGTTTTCCAAGGCCCGAATGCGCACTAACAGCGCACAGAGTTTCCCACCGGTGCATCTAACAGACTCAAAGGCAGTTGTTTCGAGCAGTTCGACGTGAATGGCCTCATCCTTTCCAGTTCAAGACTAGTGTCACTAAACATCCATTTATGGTTGAATTAGTTAGAATTTGTTTGATATTTTGTAATCCTATAAAGTCAGATTCTGAATTTGACCCAAGGGTTGGATGTTTTTGGATTCTGAGAGATTAAAAGCTCTGCATATGTATCAAACTCAGCCTTTCAATTCATGAGAAGACCCATTTCTAGAGCAGAGATTCTTGTGATGAGTGTTTTGATGTCTATTATTTCATGTGCATGTGTTCTTCATTTGTATTTCCCATTGATTGTTTGCTTCTGCAGTATCTAGATCAAGATTACATGGTCTGAAATTCATATTTTATGCTTCAGATGCATATGAATAGGTATTCCACCCTTTCTTCTTGAAGTTGCGGGTTAGAATTCGTTTACAAATGCTCTAACTGTGTGATGGAATTTGCTCCCTTTTCTGCCTTCATCTGTTGATATCTTTGACTTGAAAAAACCTCATCTACCTCGCCTCTGCATCTTAAATTGTGGTCTAAATCAGTCATTTGTGACTATAAATCCACTGAAGTTTGACTCCATGCCCATTGGTGCTCCTATCCTTAACCCGAACCAGCTGAAAAATCCCTATAAGTCATTATCTGAAGGTCTAGCCACCACTTTACCTATAACCAACTTTTTGGAAATAATATTCTAAGTGTTGAGGGAATTGTGAAAGAGGGAGCCCTCTTTGTGTTTGGAGAGGCTAGTTTCCATCCACCAAAGCTTGGTTTGAAATAGTTACCTCATGATCCCTTCTTCTGCAACCCAGGAGAATCTTGAGTGATAACAATGATTACAAACCATGTATACTTTATCCTTGCCTAAATACCTCAAGTACTTTACCAAAATCCTTGCAAGATAAGTTATGATGTTTTTCCCCTTATAAAAACCCTGTTTAGAGATCTCGACACATGTTTCCTTCCAGAAAAGGGCATCTTTCTTGATCAACGCACCTTGCTCCACTACAGAGCGCGTCGCTGGCGCATGTTGCTAGTGTGTAGGGTGCGTTAATGCCTGTACGAAGGACAAAAGAGAAGTTTCGAGAAGTCTTTCGAAGGAGACCCTCGTGGAGGCTCACCCCTTCCAATTAGGGTGGATCTTACTCACCTCCCATCTTAGTAGGATCCCATCTCATCCTTCTCCCTTAATTCTCTCCTCGTCATCTATTTTGGCCTATAAATGAAGCTCCTCTTCATGGGATAGGGGGGTTGAAATGAGGGCATCCAAATTCTATATAAATAAAGCCATGAATCCATTCTTCCATGATTGGAAAATTGAGGCAAGGTTCCATTGGAAAGGATATTCAACACCAAGGCTTCATTGGTTGTAATTCTTTAGCCTATTTTAATTAATACATCAATGTCTTCCTTTCCCATAAATGATGTGTAATTTCATTTAGAACAATTTTCCTTGGTCAATTGCTTAGATGTATCATGTTATCTTGTAGTCTCTTTCCTTTGTCCTTTTGAATCTTTTGCAGGTAATCTCTTCATCAACAAGTAGGATTGCGAAATCTTCAAGCAACGAGGACACCCTTCGTAAATGAGGTATGGAATCGACTCTTTGTATTCAAGTAATTTGATATATCTAGGGAAAGGTTTTCATTCTTGTTTTTCTTTATTGTAGATCCGAACCATTCGGACTAGGGAGATCAGTTGGTGTCCACACCGACAGATTTATCCGTTAACAAAATTGGCGACTCCACTAGGGAAAGAATGAGTTATTTAAGTTGTAGTTTTCCTTGCTTGCCTTATTTCTGATTAGATCTGGCTTAGTTTTCAATTGGTATATCACATCCAATTGGTAGATCTAACTATCTATATGTAGTTGTATAATATCCTTAAGGTATCAAACCTTGAAGTCTATTGATTGGCTTGAGAATCCTTCTTTTTCCAATTTTTGGGGTCACCGGACGCACTTTACCTTCATGTACAGTGCGTTGTTGTCATCCTGACGCACTTTGACAGAGTGTGTCGATGTCGCACTCTACTCTTTAGTAGACTGCATCGATCCCTACCGACACTCTCGTGTGTACCTACAGCCTGCGTCGACCTCTTGATTTTCTACCCAAACCTTTCGGTGCCCTGCTGCTTGGTTTGTGACTGGGTTGGTACAATGTTTTCTGATTTCTGCATTTGAAAATAAGAATATACTTTGTTTCCATTTTAGTTTAAAGAGGGAGCTTTTATTTTTTCTTTCTTTCTTAGATTTGAAATATTTATGAAAATTCCAAAAAGTGTTCTGCTTTTAGCTAGTCTTGTTTTGGTTCAGATCTGAGTTTTATAAAAGAAAAGAAAACTACTTTTAGATTTTTCATAGTTAGGGGTTAGAAATGTTCTTTCTTGTTTGGAAACAATGATTAGATCCCTTCTTCTTTTCATTAAAGATCCCTTCTCTCATTATTTTTTAAAGAAAAATAATTTACCTCTTTTCTTCGGTCTTCTTGATATTTGGAGCCATGTTTGGCCCCTTTAGTAAAAACTAGTATTTTGCTTGCATTTTTAAGTGAAATGAATTGCATTTTTGAAAAAAAATTCCCCTTCATGGTCGAGGGGGACCATGGATCATGTATCCTATAGTCTCATTGACCCATATTAAGGTTTCAAAATAATTTTTGGTTTGGTGTGGTATTTAGCCAATATCTTAGATTATAATTTTTGGTGGCAATTATAATTGAAATACAATCTCACTTTCCAAAAGGAAAGTGTTCTTGTAGTATCTAAAACGAAAGTGCAAATTTTGATTTCTTTTTTTATTTAACAATTCAAGAAATGTAAGAGACGAAATCTTTAAAACAACCAGTTAATTAGATCTCATATTTTGGACCTTTTTAAATATGCAATATGCAAAAATTACTTAAACTAATGAATCCTTTTGAACTAAAAGTTTATCTAACGGGGAACATAAATGTTGATTATCAAAATGTCTAATGCATATTTCAATTGGGAGCTCTAAATTTATTGATTCCTTCAGTACAGTGTTTTGATTCAACACAGAGAAGTATTTATGTACTTAGATGGAATGATTAGTTTTAGGCTCTAATCAGTTATGATCTTTGTTTTTGTAAATTACTTCAACAATTGTGAAAAATGGAGTACTAATTGTAACAACAGTGAATATGGAAAGTAATGTTAACTTATTTAAGCATAAATATTTAAAATACTATGAGAATCTATTTATTATGAAAATCATCTCCAAAGTAAATGTTGTCTACGGTGCATACTAATCTAGACCATTTCAAATCAGAATTTATGCAAGCTGGAGTTTAGCTATTGTGACAATGTTTTAGGTTCATATGCTATTCAAACTAAGAGTGTATCCATTGTATAATTCAGTCCAAACAGTACATGATTTAACTCATATAGAAATTTATCCAAATTTAGATGTGTTGCTTATAGAAATCAATCTAAACTAGAGAAAGAAAGCTATGATTTTGTGCATGTGTTTCTGAGATGAAACAAATACTCATCCTTGTAAAAGTGAAACCAAATGTAAATACCATAAAAATGAATGGAAACAAATACACGTGCAGGTGAATGAAAGTATAAACAAGTATAAATGCAAGTAAATAAAAATTTAACCAAGTGTAGATCTGCAACACAAATCAACAAATCAAATTAATATGCTCTACTTGAAATTTAACTAACAAGAGAAATACAATCCACACTGAAAATGCTAACTAAAACATAAATAAAGGGAAATAATAACACTTCCCAGTCGGTGAGCCCTTGCCACCTAGTTGGTGTGCTTCAATTACGTTATACCAGATGGCAACAATGAACACTATCTCCAAAATCATACTTCCATTAACTTGATGTTGTACAGGAACAAATTACATGAAAAACATAGAACTGTCCATAAACATAATCACAAGTCTTTCCTCATCCCCCTCCCTAACACCAAAAAGAATGAATGAATTCTCCCCATGCCACTGCTACATATACAACTAATCCCCCACACTCGGATCCATTCATCCAATTTTCTGAATTTGGAAAAAACGGCCTCATTAAATTCTAGGTGTAATAGTCCATTTGGGCATATTTGCATTAAAGAAACACCAATTTCTCCTAAACCATTACGAATTTTAAGAAACTTCTTGCTTTGTCATCAATTTTCTATACTGGGAGAAAAACCCATGTTTTACTTTTTTGACATATGTGTTCATTTGCTTGAAAATTGCACCTGAAGTTGGTAGTTTAGGAATTTCTGCTAATTAATTGGAAATCATTTGGCCATGTGTTGGAGGCCACGCGTGTGAGCTAGGTGAGATATGATGGATACCTCACCATCTAGAATCACCCAGAAGACTCATCCAAGTGGCAGAATTTGAATTGATGGTGTGCAAGTATGACAATCATGAATGGTACTAAAACTAGTACAGAATTGCAAAAATATAACTCATGCAACCATTATTAGTAAAACTTTAGTACAATCCACTTTTAATTACTAAAAAAATTATACAATCAAATATATTAATCACAAGGACATATTAAGGCTTATATGGAGGCTTGATGACTGAAAATGGTCATATACTATAGATTGAATGCAAGAAAATGGCTTATGAATAGGGGACTTATAATGCGAGAAATGTGGAAAAAATGGAGCACAACAATATGCATAAAGGTATTCCACTTGTTCAATATCATGACCATGTGATTCACTTGAAACTGGGACCTGGAACACCAAACATCAGACCCTATAGGTACCTATATGCATAAAAGAGTTAGACTGAGAATATGGTTCAAGAAATGTTAGATGCAAGCATCATTCAACCTGGCCAAATTTTTTTCTCTTCACTGATGGTGATGGTTCGCAAAAAAGAAGGTTCATGGAATATGTTCCCGGATTATAGAGAGCTCAACATGATGACCATTAAAGATAAATTTCATATTCATGCCATTGATGAACTATTAGATGAATTACAAGGAGCAATTTCTTTACGGAGTTGGATCTCCATTCTGGATATCATCAAATTAGAGTGAGGATAGAAGGCATTCTGAAAACATCCTTTAGAATACATGAAGGTCATTATGAATTTTCAGTAATTCCAGTTGGCCTTACCAATGCACCTTCCACATTTCAAAGCTTGATGAATTCTATTTTTAAACCATTCCTTATCAAAAATGTGTTATTATTTTTTGATGATATACTAATCTATAGAATATCATGGGAGGAGCATGTACAACATGTTGACATGGTCTTAAAAGTATTGGATCACCAAATTGATGCTAATCCATCGAAGTGGAATAGTTGGGTCATATTGTATCTCATGAAGGCATAAAGGTGGACCCAAAAAAAATAAAGCTATCATGGAATGGCCAATTCCTAAATTCTTGAAGAATCTTAGAGGATTATTAGGATTGACAAGCTACTACCGCAAGTTTGTTAATAATTATGGTCAAATAGCAGCACCTCTAACAAGGTTTTAAAAAAAGGAGGCATGACCTTGACTCAATAAGAAACCAAAGCTTTTAAAAAACTCAAAGAGGCTATGTGTACAACTCATGTATTAGCCACGCCTAACTTCACAAAAACCTTTATTGTGGAATGTGATGCCTCAAGGCATGGAATTAGTGTAGTTTTAATGCTAAAAGGAAGCCTCCTTGCCTTTGAAATTTGCCAAATTAAAGGAAAAAAGTTACTCAAACCAATTTATGAAAAGGAAATGTTGACCATATTGCATGTAATTAAGAAATGGTGTCCTTAACTAATAAGAAGACACTTCAAGGTAAGAAAAGATCATGACAGCCCTTAAGTACTTCTTGGAACAATGATTATCTTTAGAAGAGAAATGAAAAAGGGTTACAAAGATGATAGGTTATGACTTTGAAATTAACTACAGACAAGAAAGACAAAATGTGGTGGCAAATGCACTTTCAAGGAAAGAACGTGACTTAGAGGATTTACTATGTTATATTTACATTATGCAATCTCATTGGGTGGAAGAAGCAAGGATAAAATGGAAGTAGGATTAGAATCCATGCAAGACAATTCAACAATTACAAGAGGGCCCTAGTTCATTAGATAAATTTGTTTGGGAGAATGATTTGTTATGGTACCGGAATCGCCTATATTAATGCATGAATTACCACCTCAAATAGAAGGTCCATTTAAAATTGAACACATCTCTTATAGGAGGACATTCGGGGTTCTTAAAAATGATGGTGAGAATATTCCAACAAAACCAGTAGTTCATAAACTTTGAGGTGAAGGCACAGGAAATGCGAGACCAGAGCTTCTAAGCCATCCTAATATAACAACTAATGACTAACTCTTCCAAGAACACTTCAAAATGAAAGTAAACTTAAAGCAAACTAACACCATATGACTCATCTTATCATTGAATTGTAAGATCATATCCCTCTAGTTAGATGTTGATCTTCAACAGCCAATTCTTGTAGTGATTTGGCAAAGCTACGAGAAAAAAAAATCACACGTAAAGGAATAAAATACACGTAGAAATAAGCTCGGAAAATGGTACTAGAAAATAGATGACAGTCATTTCAAAAAAGTAATAACAAAGTCTACTTTTACTCATGCAAAACCAAAGATTGAAAGTGGTACTAGAAACTAACAAACATTCAAAAATTGCTAAATGCAAAAAATGATAAAAAAAATGACTAAGTGCAAAATGTGTAAAATTTAATGAAAGAGTTAATTAGATCATAAGGATGCTTAACCATGAAGGAACTAATCTAAATTCTGTATTTAAAATCCTATCATATCTAATAATGTATTTGGTACATATCTTAGATTATAATCTTCAATTGCAATTATAATTGAAATACAATCTTTCACTTTCCAAAAGGAAAGCGTTCTTGTACTATCTAAAATGAAGTGCAAATTCTGATCTCTTTTGTGATTTAACAATTCAAGAAATGTAAGAGACAGTCTTTAAAACAACCAGTAAATTAGATCTCAGATTTTGGACCTTTTTAAATATGCAATATGCAAAAATACTTAAACTAATGAATCATTTTGAACTAAAATTTAATCTAATGGGGGCACACAAATGCTAATTAGCAAAATTTCTAATGCAAATTTCAATTAGGAGCTCTAAATTTATTAATGCCTTCGGTACAATATTTTGATTCAACCCATAGAAGTATTTATGTACTTAGTGGAATGATTAGTTTTAGGCTCTAATCAGTTCTGATCTTTGTTTTGGTAAATTACTTCAACAATTGTGAAAAATAGAGTACTAATTGTAACAATAGTGAATATGGAAAGCAATGCTAACTTATCTAAGCATAAATATTTAAAATACTATGAGAATCTATTTATTCTTGAAATCATATCCAAAGTAAATGTTATCTATTGTGCATACTAATCTAGACCACTTCAAATAAGAATTTATGCAAGTTGGAGTTTATCTACTATGACAATGTTTTAGGTTCATATGCTATTCAAACTAAGAATGTATCCATCGTATAATTCAATCCAAACAGTACAAAATTCAACTCATATAGAAATTGATCCAAATTTAGATGTTTTGCTTATAGAAATCAATCTAAACTAGAGAAAGAAAGCTATGATTTTGTGATGTGCTTCTGAGATGAAACAAACACTCATTCTTGTAAAAGTGAAACCAAATGTAAATATCATAAAAAGGAATGGAAACGAATGCAGATGCAGGTGAATGAAAGTATGAACAAGTATAAGTGAAAGTGAATAAAAATGTAACCAAGTGCAGGTCTGCAACACAAATAAAAAAATTAAATTAATATGCTCTAATTGAAATTTAACTAACAACAAAAGAAATACAATCCACACTGAAAATGATAACTAAAATGGAAATAAAAAGAAAGAAGCAACACTTCCCATTCGGTGGGCCCTTTCCGCTTGGTTGGTGTGCTTCAATTGCGTTATATCAAATGGAAACAATGAACACTATCTCCAAAATCAGACTTCTGTTAACTTGATGTTGTACAGGAACAAATTACATGGAAAACATAGAACTATCCATAAACATAATCACAAGTCTTGCCTCCTCCCCCTCCCTAACACCCAAAAAAAAAAAAGAATTATCCCCATGTTATTGCTACATATACAACTAATTCCCCACACTCGGATCCGTTCATCCAATTTTCTAAATTTGGAAAAATGGACTCATTAAATTCTAGGCGTAACAATCCATTTCATGGAAAATTTTAGGGGCTAATCTTAGCCCATGGGCTAAATTTAGGGATTTTAAATTTTTAATGGGATATTTTTTTATTAAACACCCATTAGGTATGATTAGCCCACATTTTATTTATTTATTTTTAATGAATAGAAGGTTAGCCCCATATAATTTAAGAAGGGGAGGCAAGGTAAAAGGATTTCGCCCCTCTAAAAATTGATTTAAACCTATGTTCGCCCAAAAAAATTGCTAGGCATCTCCCATTCTCCCCCAATTTCCATAAATGGAATTTGCTAGGGGATCTTTCACCTTTTATCGATCATGCAAATCGAAGTCAGAGTTACTCAAATTCAAATTTACATTCGTCCAGATTTTATGGGTTGAACCTCATTTTGCAAGCTGCTTAATGTCCACATGAGAAGGGCAACTGATATTTACTATTAGGTGTTATAGTGACCCATTTGCATCTAGGTGAGTTATAAATCCCATCACCTAAAATCCAAAGTTTCCCCAAGAAACATGGGGATTGTGAAGCTCGCGATTGGCGATGCAACAATAACGTTTATGTGGGTGTTCGGGGAATCATGCCTGGGGGTTGGGACTTCATTCATAGACACATATTTGGGCATGCAAGGGGTCATGACCTGGCTTATAACCACTACCATTTTGTTTCTACTTGTGTTTGTGTTCTCATTTTTGGGAGAAACCTGGAATCCCATTGTCTTTGCTACTTCTTTTGATTTGGCCATTGTCGGGTATTTTGACATGTTTCTTGTTTTGTTTATTGAATTTTATGGTTCTCAAAGGATTTTTGTAGGGTTGACATTGTATTTTGTGGTTGGTTAGCTTGCTATTGTGGCATGAACATTGCTCTTTTAGTAATGGGGAATACATTAATTCTAGACTTACAAAGATGGAAAAATAGATATGTGAAGCATCAGAGAAGGTATGAAATGCTTAACTCTATTTTTCTGGCTTCCACGTAGAAAGGTGTATATGATGTTATGTTAGAATTGATGATACTATGTGTTATTTGACTAACTCTTCCTAGATTCAGTATGCACAAATGTCTTGGGATGAATTAAGATACATAAGGCAAGTTGTTAGTTTCTCGGTAAGACTCTCCCACACTTGTGATTCATTAAAAGCATACCTATATGCATTGGTATTTCTCTCTTAAAATGATATTTGCTAAGGTGTGTGCATAAATGAGGTGTTTGTGGGCCCTTGCAATAGCATGGAGAGCTAAATGATGATCAAGGTGTTTGTGGGCCCTTGTAATAACATGGAGAGCTAAATGATGATCAAGGTGTTGGTCATGGGACCTCATATTAACACTGATTCTATTTGACTTATGAAAAAATTCATTGTTGTTTTCCAAGAATATTCCTAGAGTATGGTGAATTTCTATGTACTGCGATAGTTAGAGTGAGATACCAAACTACCACCAAAAGAGGGCTTGTTATGTGATTGTTTATTAATATTTATCTCATATTTAGTATTTTTTGTATATGTTTTCCTATTACTATTTATGGTTAATACCTTATCAAAAAAATCTCCAAGACTTCACAAGATTTTATAATTTAGTAAAAGATTCGCCAAGACTTTACAAGGTTTTATAATTTAGTGAAAGATTCACCAAGATTTTATAAGGTTTTATAATTTAGTAAAAGATTTGTCAAGATTTTACAAGATTATATACTTCAACGAGAGATTCTCCAAAAAAGTATATATACATAGTATAACATTGATAAAATAGCTTTCATATTTTCCTATATATCATGAGGATTTGTCCATTTATTATACATATAAATTTAGCAGGGGTTCTTAAAATTTTCTCTGGTCCATTTGGGCAGATTTGCATTAAAGCACCATTGATTTCTCCTCAATTGTTGCAAATTTTAAGAAACTTCCCACCTAGCCACCAATTTGCTATACTAGGAGAAAAACCCATGTTTTACTTTTTCGACGTCTGTCTTCATATGCTCAAAAATTGCACCCAAATCGGGCAATTTAGGAATTTCTACTAATTAATTGGAAATCATTTGACCAAGTGCTTGATGCCACATGTGTGAGTTGGGTGAGGTCTGACGGACACCTCACCATCTAGAAGCACCAGAAGACTCATCCAAGTGGTTGAATTTGAATGGCAGTGTGCAAATATGCCATTCATGAATGGTATAGAAACTGGTACAAAATCGCAAAAATAGAACGCATGCAACCATCATTAGTAAAACTTTAGCATAATCCACTTTTAATTACTAAAAACCTTAGAATATAAGATATATTAACCACAAGGACATATTAAGGCTTAGATGGAGGCTTGATGATGGAAAATGGTTATATACTATAGACTAAATGCAAGAAAATGGATTATGAATAGGGGACTTATTATGCGGGAAATGTGGAAAAATTGGAGACCAACAATATGCATAAAGGTCTTCCACTTATTCAATATCATGACCATGTGATTCACTTGAAACCAGAAACTATAACACTGAATATCAAACCCTATAGGTACCCATATGCATAAAAGAGTGAGATTGAGAATATGGTTCAAGAAATGTTAGATGCAGGCATCATTCAACCTGGACAAAGTTTTTTCTCTTCACCAATGGTGATGATTCGCAAAAGGCAAGGTTCATGGCATATGTGTCCGGATTATAGTGAGCTCAACATGATGACCATTAAAGATAAATTTCATATTCATGTCATTGATGAATTATTAGATGAATTACAAGGAGCAAATTTCTTTACTGAGTTGGATCTCCATTATGGATATCATCAAAATAGAATGAGGATAGAAGGCATTATGAAAATAGCCTTTAGAATACATGAAGGTCATTATGAATTTTCGGTAATTCCAGTTGGCCTTACCAATGCACCTTCCACATTTCAAATCTTGATGATTTCTATTTTTAAACCACTCATTAGAAAAAATGTGTTAGTACTTTTTGATGATATACTAATCTATATAAAATATTGGGAGGAGCATGTACAACATGTTGACATGGTCTTAAAACTATTGGAGCACCAACTTTATGCCAATCCATCGAAGTGGAATAGTTGGGTCATATTGTATCTCATGAAGCCATCAAGGTGGACCCAAACAAAATTAAAGCTATCATGGAATGGCCAATTCCTAAATTCTTGAAGAATCTTAGAGAATTATTAGGATTGACATGCTACTACCACAAGTTTGTCAAGAATTATGATCAAATAGCAGCACCTCTAACAAGGTTTTTAAAAAAGGAGGCATTCTCTTGGACTCAATAATAAACCAAAGCTTTTAAAAAAATCAAAGAGACTATGTGTACAATTCATGTATTAGCCACACCTAACTTCACAAAAACCTTTATTGTTGAATGTGATTCCTTAGGGCATGGAATTGGTGTAATTTTAATGTTAGAAGGAAGACCCCTTGCCTTTGAAAGTTGTCAGCTTAAAGGAAAAAATTTACTCAAACCAATTTATGAGAAGGAAATTTTGCCATATTGAACATAATTAAGAAATGGTGTCCTTAACTAATAGGAAGACACTTCAAGGTAAGAAAAGAACATGACAGTCTTAAGTACTACTTGGAACAATGATTATCTTTAGAAAAGAAACAAAAATGGGTTACAAATATGCTAGTTTATGACTTTGAAATTAACTACAAACAAGGAATACAAAATGTGGTGGCAAATGCACTTTCAAGGAAACAACATGACATAAAGGACTTACTATGTGATATTTACATTATGCTATCTCATTGGGTGGAAGAAGCAAGAATAGAATGGAAGTAGGATTAGAATCATTTCAAGATAATTCAACAATTACAAGAGGGCCCTAGTTCATTAGATAAATTTGTGTGGAAGAATGATTCATTACATGGTACCAGGATCGCCTATATTTTTGTATGAATTACCACCTCAAATAGAAGGTCCTTTTAAAATTCCACACATATCCTATAGGAGGACATTCAAGGTTCTTAAAAACAAACCACGTGATCAAGATGGATTTCTTTCGGGAAGGTCTTAAAACTGATGTCCAAAATTTTGTGGAAAAATGCTTGGTTTGTCAAAAGAATTAGGGAGAGATAGTCAAGACACCAGGTCTTCTACAACCATTATCCATACCAAGTCAACGTTGGGAATAGGTTTCAATGGATTTTATCACAAGTCTACCAAAATCATAAGGAAATAATGTCATCATGGTAATAGTGGATAGACTCACATAGTATTCCCATTTATGCTTTCTTTCTCATCCATTTAAAGCAAGTACAGTAGCTACAGGATTCATGGAAATGGTTCAGAAGCTACACATAATCCACAAGATTATTGCACGTGATAAATTCCAATTTTCATTGGTTATTTTCAGAAGGAAATATTTTCTTTTTTGGGTACTCAATCAACTCATATCTCCTCTTACCATCCTCAATCCAACGGGAAAACTAAGGTTGTGAACAAATGTTTAGAAGGGTATCTTTGTTGTTTTGCATCTAATAAACAAACACAATGTGTCAAGTGGTATCCCTTAGAAGAATGGTGGTACAACATGTCCTTCCATACTTCTTCAAAAATGTCACCATTTGTGGCACTTTATGGCTATCAACCTCCATCCATCACATCATCCTTGAAAGAGAAAGTTAAGGTTCAAGTAGTAGAGGATCACATAGAGCACCAACAAGAGGTTCTCCAACTATTAAAAGACAATTTGGCTATAGCACAACAACAAGTAGATAGACATAGTAGTGAAAGGAAGTTGGAAGTGGGGGATTAGGTAATTTTGAGGCTACAACCATACAAACATATGTCCCTCAAGCATAAAAGAAGGACAATAAATCAGCTCCCAAGTACTATGGTCCCTAGAAGGTGTTGTAGATGATTAGAAGTATGGCTTACAAATTGGAGTTTCCTTTATCTTCACATGTACATCCATTCTTCAATGTTTCTTGCCTAAAAAAGGAAATTGGTGACAAGATCCTAGTTCAAACTATTCTACCAGACATTGATGAAGAAGGGAAAATGATACTAGAGCCTGAAACAATCCTCGAAACATGGATCAAACAACTAAGAATCAAACAATTATTGAATACCTCATCAAGTGGAAGAACTTTCCAATAGAAGAGGTGACATGGGAAGATGAGTTCTTCATGCAGAAACATCCACAATTAATCAAGTGTTAAGCACAACACTTATTTGAAGTAGAGGGGCGTGTTAATCCCTATATATTGTAACATTTCATTTCCATTATTATATTAGTACACCATTTATTGGTTGGCTAGGACCTTAATTGTAATTATACCCTTTGTATCCTTTACACACACACACACACCAAGGAGACCTAGTCTTAGGAGCATCTCATCTTTTCTTTTGTATTCAATACATTGTATACAGATCTTTCCCCCTTGAAGAGGTTTCTTATTCACCTCTTTTCTTCATTGTTAAGGCATTGGATTACTCTCTCTTTCTCATTTTATGCTATTTTGGGAATTTGGTGCATAATAGAGAGACATCCAATATGTTATTGGCTCCATCCAGAAGGTCCTTCACTTAGCAAAAACCATAAGGAATAGGGATCTCATCTCCAAAATCGGCCTCTCCAAAGATTTCAACCAATTTAGTTGGATCTACCTTCGCATGATATTGATTCAAGCTGGTTTCTCCTAGCCTTTTATAAAATGGATTAAATACTTCACCTCCTCACCCTACTGCGACAAGCCTTAGCAATGGCTCTATCCCTCCTTTATTCGCTATCTCTCAAGGCCTTCGTCGGGGCTGTTTTTGGTGGCTCCCGAGTAATCATTCGATGGATCTCAGGGATCAATGAGAAAGTGGACATCTTTCAATAGGAAAGGGTAAGGTTATCAAAGGGGATCCTATCAAAGATGCAGTAGACTACCCTCACACATATCTACATGGAACTCAACATGACAACAGATAGATTGGCAAAAAGGACAATTCATGAACCAAAAGGTAAGTTATTATGAGCATGATTAGGAAGGGATCTCCCTTCCAAGTGCTCAGATCCTCCTATAAAATGACATTTAGAGACAAAAATATCTCAAAAAAAACTATCTTATTCTTCTCACTCCTCCTTTTCTAGATTTCATATACTCTGGAAAGCTCCCTTAACATTGGCAATAAATTGTAGTTTTCGACATGTTTTGTTTTTTGGATGACCAACCTCTTCTCTTGTTTTGATTCTCTTCATAGCATACATTAGGCTTGATCTATAACTATAGAACTATATTTGGCAATGTATCTACATACTCCTTTCTACTTATAAAATGACTACATAATTTTCATCTAGAAAAAAATAAAAATGAAATTAAAGAAACAAAAAAAAATTATGGTTCTTCAAATTTTCATCCCTTTTTTCATCTAATAGTAAAAATAAAATAAAATAATGATTCTTCAAATTTTTGTCCTTTGTTTGGCTCCAATGGGGCTCATTGTTCTAGAATGGTGTAAGTAGAAAGTGGCCACGCCCAATTTCCATAGCATAATTCTAGTTCCTACCAAAACAATTCTTAATCAAAATGAAAGAGGCCCTTAAATAGAGTGATAAGGCCTATTAGGGTTATATATCAATAATTTAGTCTATTAATTGAACAATTCCATAAAATTAGGCATATTATGTGCATCCTGGTAATAAAGATTGACCAAATCACCGTAGGAAAATGCATTTCTATAAATTAAGTGCATTGGGATTTTCACAAGTGATCAAGCTTACCTCTTAATCAACATAGGACAGTACTTATTATTTTTTGACATTTTCAAGAGGTTGTGCATGATGTTGAAAGTAAAAACTTGTGCAGATCATTACTTTTTTATTTTTACTAGGAAGTGTGCATGATGGTCAAGGAAAATTATTCGCACATCATTTTCCTTGTTATAGAGTGTGCACAATGCTTAAGGAAAAGGTTGTGTGCATCATCGTTTTACAAGATATAAGAAAATATTATGTTTCTCTTTCAAAGTACACATGGTGATGTTTTAAAAATTCAACGTTAAATGTCACATGGTGATGAAAATGGAGTGTTAACAACCATTATGGAATGCTCACTATGAATCAACACTATTTAATGTCATTTTTCGTTTGATTATTCACCGCATCATCTTCCCTATTAGTGTCAATTTCTTGACATGTACATGATTAGAGAGCACATAGTGGGTGCTTGACATGATTGTCACTTGTGTCGACCATCTCCACCTACTTCACTACCTAATGATCAATCCAAAATTGTTTATTCTTATTTTTGGAACTACCTCGTGTAGTACATGATCTATCTTAACAAAATATTTAGCATTAACTCCTCAAGGAAGCTCTAATTTGAAGATGATAATCCAATTATATGTATAGTGATTCTCTTATGGAATCAATAGTTTGTATCTGTTAATCCCTTCCCTACATCCAATATGAATTTGCTTGATAGATTATTGACAATCTTCTTCATTTCCCTTAAGCATATGCATGTAAGTTGCACATCGAAATCTTTTAAGATGTGTTGCAAATTTCCTTTTGTCACTCCAAACCTCTTATGGTGTCTTATCACCCAAAATGGAGCTAGGTGATCAAATGTTCACACATTTTTGTGTGCATAACTTCAATCCAAAATCTTTCTTAATCCAACATCCACTCCCATGCTATTAACTTTATCCAACAAGTTCCTATTCAACATTTCAACAACTCCATTTTGTTGAGGTGAATATGGTGTTGTCTTCCACCTTGTAACTCCATGTGACTTGCACAATGCATCAAAATTTTTGGAACAATATGCACAATTATTATCACTCTTTAAGGCCCTTGTCATGTTTCTAGTTTTCCTTTCAAATCCAACCACAAACATCCTAAATAGCTCAAGAAAATTGTTCTTGAGCTTCATATTGCAGTCCCATAAATTTATGTCATCAATGAAGTTGATGAAATATCTAGATCCTCCAATGGAAGCCACATCCATTTGTCCACAGATGTCTAAATGCATAAACGCAAGCTTCTCAATCTCTATACTCACTTGAAGAAAAGGAAACTCTTTCATGTTTTCCAAGGACACATGCTTCAAAAATATTAAAAGATTGAGCTTTATACCTTTTGATCCACAAACAATATTATTAGTGCACATGTCTCATAATATATTCTCTCCAAGATGACCCAATCCTTGTATGCCACAAGATCAAGATTGAAATCTTTGTTGTGGCCACTAGTTTTCTATTCTCTATGGATATCAAATTAGTACTATCGATTGATAATAGTGAAAAAGGTAACTATGGAATCAATAGCTCAATCCCCTCTTGAGGATATATATAGGGGAAGGTGGGAAGACTCCCCGGGATTTTATAGCCCCAAGGAGGAAAAATAATAGGTATCGGTGATTTATGAGTCATAATAATGGTATGTAGAAAAATGCATGAAGTTTGTTCCCTCCCTCTTTGCATTAGACCTTAAAATTAAATCCCTTAATCTTGTGATAAGTATCCATTAGAATATGAAAATAACTCTTTTTTTTTCAAGTTCTCATTTGAAGGGGGTGTTGGAATATTATTAACACTGAGAGGGGGGGTGAATCAGTATTAGTGCAGTTATGAACAATTTTTACTTCTTATCAATCGATCTCGAACTTAAATTATGCATTCATCATAAACTAAAACATTCAACATCACATGCGCAATACACAGAACACAAATATTTTTACGTGGAAACCCAAACAAGAGAAAACCACAAAATGCTCTCTTATATTAAAAATATTACATTCATGGAAGCACCAACTGGAAGGAGGCACCGGCCCCCTGGTTTTACAAGCTACAACTTGAAGGAAGCATTAACTCCCTGATTTACCAGCTTCAACTCGAAGGAGGCACCAACCCCCTGTTCCTTGCCCTGTCCTGCCGCCCTTGTATGACTATAGAAGATATTTCTTCGTTGTTCAACAGATTCGCACACTCTTTAGATTATCCACAATTCATTCTGTTGTGCGCACCTTTAGTATGTCATGATCTTGCAATTGTTGAACTGTATCACTTACTTCACTTGACTACATCAGCATTACTCACTTGAATTCATACTTCACAATCTGCACGCTCTGTTTCAGTATTCCCTCTTTTCTACGCATCTACAAACTCAACTGATATTGTGCATCTTTTGGTGTGTTGTTGTTCTGACTTCGCGCATATGTATCAGATCAAACTACACACCTTCTGTTATGCTACACTTTTGTCTTGGTGTGTTTGTCTTAGATAATATGTGACCTTCTACGTACCATCTGCAATACTGGATTTTTGTTATTCGCACTTGTCTCAGATTACCCTCATCATACTATGCATATTATGTTGTGTTGCATATTTGTCTTCGCGCATTTGTCTTACATAATCTGTGACTTTATGAGTACTATATGTGATACTATTGTTATGTTTTTACGCATTTGTCTCAAATAAACCTCACCATACTATGCATCTACAATTGTACTTCATCTATGTCTTCACGCATCTGTTACAAATAAACTACTTCACTTCGCGCATCACTAGTTGTGCTTTAAGTCAGTATTCACGCATCTAACACAGATAGACTACATCATATTCTTTCTCATCGCTTGCTATGCTTCAGTCCAGTCTTCGCACATCTATCATAGATAGACTACATCATCCTACGCACCATCAACAATTATGTTCTTCTATTCGTGTGCACTTGGCTCTCTGCTGGATCATACTGTTATGGTTCCATGAGCCATTGGTACACAAAATAAGAGGCTTTCCAAATCAAAGAAATACCACATTTGCATCTTCAATCTTACCTCAACTCTCCAACTTGGATTCTTATTTATACTTGTCCTGGATGGACGGTATGTCCACAAGTTGGATGCAGCATCCCTTCTTCCTTACTTCACGGTCAAGTTATATTCACCCTTCTGCCACTTGTCATGTTCTGTGCCACTTAGATATCACACCGTGTGGGTCTTGCACATACTTGTTCCTTTGCATAGAGGGATTTGTGCACTTTATGTGGTCTTTCGCCCTTGAAGTACCATCGCTTGTGGGTCTTGTGCGCTTGACTTGTCCGACCGCTACTTTCTTCTAGGACTCTTGCACTCTTAAACAAATTCTATACTTCTTCCTATTGGTGATTCTTGTGCACTTCCAGGACTCGTATACCTTCCAACCGCTTCTTTCTCCCAAGCCTCTTGTGCACTCCCAAAACTTGTCCAACCATATCTTTGGCATATACCTTTGAAGTGGCATAACTAGGTGAACTTAGGACTTGTGCATGTACCTTATGTACTTTTTCAAACTATATTTCATATACTTCTTCAAATTGGCACAAGGATATTGATTCCTCTTTGACATCAATTGACATCAATAACAACCAAAGTTCAATAGGGGGGTATTCATCTTGTTGTCTGGGAAAAACTTGCTACCCCGAAGCGGTATGGTGATTGGGGTATTAAGAACATTTTCTGGGACAAAAAGGCATTGGATATGAAAAAAATTTGGAGGGCGCTTTCATTAGAAATAAATATTTAAAAAATCTAATAGTTCTGGAGTGGTTGAGAAAAAACAACAAAAAAGGAAATGCAGTATCTAATATTTGGTGTGGGTTAGTCGATTATTTCTCGAAATTGAACGGGTGGCTTGCTTGGATGATCTGTGAGAGTTTTCAGGTGATACTTGGAGTCGATCCCTTTATTAGTGGAGCTAAAAGGTACAATATTTCTGACCCATCCCTATAGGGTTTGCACTCAAAAGGTCTGTATTTCCTTAATCATGCTAAGAGAACAGGGAATATTATAAATGGTCGTGATTATTAATGGGTTTCGGCTATCGAACTTCAACTTTACCCACAATCAGTTGTGGAGTTGGAGGACTATATCCATTCTCTTCGTAAGGCTGGTATCAGATTGGGGATCACTGAAGACAAGATTCACTGGTCTTGGAACACCTCGATCGGTGAGGTGCTCACGAAATTAGCATATGAATCTATTGCCTTTGAACACACTGTGTATAGGTCGATATGGTGGTTTCGTCGTCTTTGGAAATGGCAAGATCCTACAAAGGTTCTGATGTGATAGATGATTCGATATATTGATACTTATTTTTACATGAGTGATGCACTATTAGCTATCCATTTTCTAGATATGATATGTTAATTAAGGAATGGGTATGCAACATTGTGTTTCTTAGGAAAACACATAGTTATTAGTGCATGGTCTTATCTCACATATGATGATATAATATTTTATATGTATGCGATGATTGCACATGCTCTTATTGAATAATGATTGTGTGGTATGATTTTATGGCAGTATGATACTTATTTCATGAGGATACTTCATAAGGATACTTACTATTTCCTATTGATATTCAGTAGGGTAATTTGTTGTTCATCATAATATTTGGTGGAATATGGCACTTAGTTTATGATATGGTATTACTTCATGTTGATATTTAATGTAGCACTTTATGTTGTAAAATATTCTTAATACATGATGGTTTTTCATGACATATCAATTTAGTGGGATGCTTGATGATATCATGGATTGTTATTTCATGAGAATTGGCATTCAGTAGAATGCTTAATGAATTCATGTTGGTATTTTATGATCAATAAAACTTAGTTTATGAGGCATATTATTCCATGATGATGTCTTATTATACCTTCTATTGTAAAATGTAACTTGTGATGAGGAATTACTTGTGATCACACATGATAACCAATTATAGTGCTTTATTATTCGTAATGAATTTCTTGATATCTTATTCTCTTGAGGATTTAAATACTAATCATTGTTCATTTCTGGTGAGTGGAAGTGTGTTTCAAGTGATCCATTCATGGATCCTATAGAGACTAATCATTCTAGGATTTTGTGGGGGCACATAACCACGAAGAAGAATGGATACTACAAACACCATATGGGTTGAGGGGACAAACTCAACAATTAACTCTATGCCAACGGTCCTTAACTCTTCTACCAGAAGTTCACGACTGGAAATATCCTTGCTGAGGGGGAGGGATATGGAGAAGGACTTTCGATACCTAGGGCTGGTGCCTTAAGAGTGCATACAAAGGGAGTATAGGCCAACCTTTTGAGATGCCTAGGGTATAATGATCCCAATGTCGGGATCAGGTTATCGATAACCTGATGCCAATTAATGAGTCTCGGATTCTTGTTAACTCCAATGAGATTTCACATTTACTATAATTTGGGAGGGTAGATAAGCCATGATAAATTCCCATGGAACTTCTAATGCCTATTGTATGATCCTCAGATAGGTTACAGTAGAATGTTTGTTCCATGTCGAATGGGGCCATCTGGAGTATTGATGAGGACAATTATGGAGGTGGTGGATGGTATGATTCTCAAGGAGAGGGTGAGTAAGGAAGGAGGAAGTTTCACGAATATGGTACTTTTGCTTATTATTTTGAATCTTTGATTGATAGAGTGTGTAATGAGATTGATGCATAATTGTATGATCGATTGCATATTTTATACCTAGGAAATTAATCAAGAGCATGTTGTAACTTAAGGTGCCATAATTGTATTAGTGCATGTGGGAAATTTATCCGTGATGGCCACATGTATAAATCTCTCATATTCACAATAGTACTACCTATCTATATTATTGTAAGGACCCTATTGAACTCATTATTTAAACATGCACACATGCTCAATGCTAGATATGAAAATTTAAACCAACAATTTTTTTCTTAAACTAGACGACAGATCTATGATTCAACAAGTAGCATTTTATACCAAATGGAATATCTAACATAAAAACAATAATTGTTTTCAACTAAATTAAGAAACCAAAATAATGACGTTGATTTGTAATATTGTCGCAATGTGTCGATGGCCGCGGAAGATATCAAATATCCACAGTAAGCTCTCACATCGAATGCCAATCAATAAGAGTCCACTGAAAACTAGCCTACCGTACCCAATGGGTACTCTTCTTCCCCTGTGACCCCTGAGCTACAATGGGGATGAATGATTAAATAGCTAACAAAAACCTCCGTACATGGACTACTTCTATGAGGCTCCCAACCTCCCTTGTACCAAGGTGAACCACACCCTCCAACAAACACCTCATAAGTGGAGCAGAACCTCTGTCATCTAGCACTAGGGTAAAGATATAAGAGCCTTATGCTATTTCTGTCTCTTTATAAATTTTTGAAAACTCCATGCATCACCATGCATCCTTTTTTAATTAATTTATTTCTTTCATTTTATTACTCACCCTCCTAGCCTCAGTTCTCTCAACTTTTCTAATTATTATTTTTAGATGAGAATCACTTTAGTTTAGTTTCCATGATTTCCTCATTCAAAATTTCTACAATCTTTTCTAATTTTGAGTTAACTAATTGTTATTTGCTCACTTTTTTTTATTCACAAATTTCATAATTAAATTAAATAATCAAATACCTCTTTTCAAATAATAATTCACTGGAACCTTTTTCTTAAAAAAATTGGAATACTTTTATTGCCCCTCCCATTAATAATTTAATTTAATGGTTTATTTTCTCTTTGCGGTGGGAATATCAAGCGTGCCATGCTATGTGCATGCCCTTCAAATATTCACCCGCTTAATTTTTTTAATTAAATGGCATGTTCTCATTGTGACGGGGATATCAAGGGTGCCATGATCTGTACATGCCCTTCAAATACTCACCCCATGGTGGGGAATTCATGCGATGACTGAGACATCATTAACTCATTCTGGTCAACCCTGTTGAGGGACTGGTGGTTCCTGGGGAATAAGTTTGTGTCCTTATTTCACGCCCCCCAATAAGTTCCTCATGAGTGATTCAATATGCATCCTACCTGCATGGAAACACACATCTGATGAGCAAGATCATCTCTCATTCTTTCCCAACTTGTTGCGTGGAAAATGCTAGTCTTACATTATATTTCAATTAAGCCCCGTTACCTGATGTGGATCGAATGGCAATCGCAATCCAGAACCTACACGTTTAAACATCACATGCATCAAATATTTTAAAGCAAGATTATAATGTAAACATAAATATTAGGTTAACATCACCTAGCGATGATACTCGACTCGGTCCGGAGTCCTGGGGTATCGACGCAACCTTGTGTCACAAGTACCTATCTTTTCATTCACACTTGGCGACCCATTAAAGTATATGTTAAATATAATCATATGCAATTATAAACATTCGATCACCATCAAAATAATTTAACATTTTACATATACATTCGATCACTATCAAAATCATTTCATATTTCTCATAATCTTTCGATCACTATCGAAATCATATCAAAATCACATAAACTTATCATCAGCAACACAATAAATAGTTTCCGAGCAATTTTCTTTAATAATAAAATACCAGTTCCACACATGATTAGGTCATTCAAAACTAAATGCCCACAGATAATAAGACGAAATAAAAGCTAGGTCTAAATCCATAGATAACCAGGTCATTCGCAACCAAATTCCCTCAAATAATAATGTCGTAATTAGTGTCAAAATTCAATGACAAAATGGGGCACTTCATACACCTCAACTTCAAGAAAGTTTGTCCCAAAGTTCTAAAACAGATAAGGAAATTGTCCATGGATATCCAATGCGTCCTACCAAGTTGCATAATTAGCATTATAACTATCTCAGTAGACCTTAACCTAGTCAACTAATCAATGTTGAAGCTATCGAGTTTGTCGCTCCACTGAATACAAATCAGCTCAGCCATGAAGGCTCCCTCATCTGATATCTACAAATTACTCAAGTCAATGACATGGGATGGATTTGACATATAATGTTGCAAAACATAAACATGAAAAACATCATGCATCCATCTCAGTGATGATGGAAAAGCAATACACTGATACAGTAAGCAACCGACTCCAATCTCTCAATAATCGCAAATGGTCCACAAACCATGGTGAAAATTTCACCCCCTCGCCAAATTTGATAGAGCTCTTACGCGACCTCGCTCATAAGAACACTCTATTTCCAACCTCATAATTCCTGTACGTCCAGTGTGCATCAGCATAACATTTTTGTTTGTCATGGGCCTCTTTCAGCAATGACTAGATGGATTGCATCTACTCTTCCATCTATTGGATCAACTCTGGACCCACAAGGACTCTATCCTCAATATGATCCCATCTCAAGGGTGTCTGACAAGTCCTATTGTAGAGAAACTCAAATGTTGCCATCTATATTGAGCTATGATAACTGTTTTTGTAAGTGAATTCTGTCAACAATAGATATTCCTCCCAACAACTCTATTGGTCCATCACATACATGCACATCATGTCCTCTAAAACCTAGTTGACCCTCTCGATTTAACCATCCATCTCAGGATGGTATGATCTGTTGAAGTTTAGTTGTGTACCTAAGGATTCTTGGAAGCTCATCCAAAACCTTCCAGTAAATACTGACTCCCTATCTGAAATGATCTTTTGAGGTATGCCATGCAATCGTACTACCTCATTGACGAAGACCCGGGTTATTTCAGGCGCTTGATAAGTAACCTTGACCAAAATAAAGTGTGCGCTCTTATTCAATGTGTCCACCACAACAAAAATGGAATCGTACCTCCTAAAGGTCATCGAAAATCCAACAATAAAATCCATTGATATCCCTTCCATTTTGACTCTGACATGGTGTGAGGTTGTAACAACCCTGTCAGATGGCGATGCTCAGCCTTCACCAGCTCGCATTCAAGGCACCTCGCTACAAAATCATCAACGTCAATCTTCATACCGTGCCAGAATGACCTAGGAGGATCTCAAAAATCCAAAAATTCAAAGACCTCATCTTTCAGCAAAAATAGTTCCATGTTGAAGATCTCGTCGAAATATTTCCAACGGTGCAAACGGTACATCAAACGAAGGTTGTATGGAAAAGATATCGCATTATGAAGTTTTCATCAAACGGGTAAAAAGTGATGACGTGGCAGAACCTGGTGATGACACATGGCAGTGGATGATGTCAACAAGATGATTTGGTATCCTGCATGGCATCTGATGTGCCAAGTGCAAGTGGCGTGGACCAATTGGTATAGGACATGTGTCAGATGATGAGGCAGCATGCATGGCATTGATGTGGCAAGTGCACTTGACATGGACCAATGGCATGCTGACATGTGGTCCCATGGAAAGTAGACAAGTGACAAAATATCCTACATGACATATGGTCACATGTTTTATAACAAACTTTGGATAACATGTGAAAAGTGGGTTTTGCAAACGGATTACATGTCACCTCATATATGTATGTTTATAACCATATGGTTGGAGCGCCACCTCATATTGCATAACAAACTTTGGATTAAAGTTTTAAAGGTGGGTTTGTAGGGTTATGGATAAAACAAAAGGTGTTATGCAATGGTATAACCATATGTTGTTGTAATGGGCTAGTGTGCGTAACGAAAGGTGAAACCACTAGGTCATGTTTGAATGTGGCAACAAAGTTGCAAATGCTATGTTTAATATTTTGGCTAATGGTTATGAAACCAACATGCCATTTGCAAAAAGGAAGTTGTAACCATGAACTAAAATGGATGTTTGGTTGTAACTAGCTCACTTATGAGCTAATTTTGGGTTCACATGTCTCATGCCCAAGGATGAAGAACTCAACTATATAAGCCTCCATTGCCCATTGTTGAGGCATCATCCATTTGGTGAAAGCGAGCATTTTGAGAGCCATGCTTGGAGAGAGTTCACTCTTCTCATGGTTGATGGAGGATTCTTGAGAGCTCCATGGTTCTTATTGGAGTCTTGGAGGTTGGATGTGAGTTATCCATTTAACTCCATGTTTTTGAATATCTTGTTCAAGATGATGCTTGGAGGATGTGGCTTTGCTCAAGGTTCATAGCTCGTAGAAGCTATTGAGAGAGTATGGATAGCTACATTATGAAGCATATCCATTTCTTCCAGTGAATGTGTCTTTGCTCGAGGCTCGGAGCTCTTAGAATTTGTTGAGAGAGTATGGATAGCTGCATTATGAAGCATCTTCATTTATGTCGGTGAATCATGTGGCTTTGCTCGAGGCTCGGAGCTCATAGAAGTTGTTGAGAGAGTATGGATAGATGCATTATGAAGCATCTTCATTTAAGATGGTGAATCATGTGGCTTTGCTCGAGGCTCGGAGCTCGTAGAAGTTGTTGAGAGAGTATGGATAGCTGCATTGTGAATTATCTTCATGTCCTAGTTTTATCAACTCTTTGGGACAAAGGAGGCAAGCATGATCTTGCTTGATTTATACAGTCTAGTAACGAGAGGATGATCCACTACAACTTGTGCACTGGTGCAATTGTCATTCTTCGACACTCTCGATCTGAAGTACCAAGGTTAATGATCTGTTGAGGGTGTGACCTTTCAAAGGCAGTTGTCATGAGGAAAGAGAGGTGGATAGTTGGTGAAGACTTTCTTCAAGTGAATCCATTATGATGTATCTTTTATGTATTTGTGCATCATTTTTAATGGATTGGTCACTCTTTTTGAAGTAGGTCCGGAGACGTATCCAGGGAGGTCTTGGTGAAATCCATTATCATATCGTGTTCTTTATGTGCTTGAAATGTCTTGCATTTGGTGTGGTTGATTTTGTGATGCACACTTAATGTTATGCTCATGTTCACATGCAACTTAACGTTAGAAAAATGATCCTAAATTGATCCCTTTTTCTTAGTTGAGTTTCGAGTTTTTTTTAGCTCACCCTGGGATCGGATCAAGTGGTATCAGAGTAGGTTGACAAGTGTTGCAGATTGTGAACATCGTCATGGGAAAAGGTTTGAAGCGCGCAAGGATCCAGGAATTGGAAGAAATAAACCACTACATTCAAGCAGAGAATTTTCGGAGCTTAGAATTATTCTTGAATTTGTAGAGGATGAGAAGATAAAATTGGGACTTCTCTTGGAACAGGTGGTGCAGGAACAAGTTGGAGATTGCTCCACTATAGAGGTAGCTAAAAGTTCACCCAAGCAGAGGCCAATGTAACATCCCTAAAATTCGACCCTAATTGTTATTATTCTTATAAATGTAATTATGAATTATGTAAACGACCCTGGTGAGGAGCTCAAGGCCAAGGCCCCACCAGTGGACGAGGAAACTACTATTTGGTGTGTGTAAGTATTATTTAAGGTATTATTTAAGGAGACTTAGGGATGACGCAACTACAATGACAAGGCATGCATTCAGAGATGTAAGGTCATCCTATGCTGCAAGCCCCGAAGTATAGATAAAGCATTTTTGGCTAGTACCTTAGGAGGTAAGGTCATCACATAAGTTTGGGAAAATGGCTAGTCGTCATAAACTAGTTTAATTTTGACAACTTACCTTTTAGCACGGAGCTACACCTATGGGAGTAAAACTATAACTTTGTTAGAGCTCAACTCATATGATTTAGTAGTATATTAGTATACTTCATATGAGATATTAGTAAGTATGTGAGACAATTACATATTTAGTTACAAATTATTTAAATGGGCATGAGTATCACATTGAAAGTGGAGTAAAGAAAATTACTCACATTTAAATAACAACTAAAGGCTATTGGTAAAGAATATTATATAATAGCACACTTGATTATACTCTGAAACATATCATAAGGATATGATAATATATATATATATATAAATATGTTATGATATGAACACATCATGTTAAACAAAGAAAATTAAGTATAAATGTTATACTTAGGGATTTTACCTTTATACATACTCACATTTTTAGCAAAGCGAGCACTATATCGGAGATAGAAGGAAAACTTTTATCTTTTCTAAACAAGTAGAGTGGGAAGGGGAGGTGGCTCCATGAGGAAACTGGATTTGCCACTTGTAATAGTATAACATCCCACTTGTCATTTGACAAGGGTAAGACCGATCCTTAAGAGAAAAGGAGAGTGGACGACGGTTTTTAGAAGTGATATTTTTTTGGTTAATGTGTCTCCTTCCATTATGAGGTAGTGGAGAAAATGGGTGGAACGAGTTCTCTCTTTAATAGAGCACTCCAAACCGATTAATCCTTTTTACCATTTGTTTGATTGCTACCACCGCTAGGTAAGGAGAACGTGGCTATCCACCTTAGAGGTTGGTTATGTTAAAGAGTTGGTAGTTGAGAGTTTTATCAGGAGGATGTCTCCATGATCAGTCGAAGTTTCCACTTGTCATCACGCCATTTTTGAAGGCTACCACATGTCGAGTTGTAAGTATGAAAACTCTCTTTATTAAGGAAGTTATGGGAGCTTGTCTCGATATACGAGAATCCCAATCCATGAGGTGCCATTTGGCCGTTACTTCACTATGATTTTATAAGTTTGAACCACACTCGGCAATGGTATCTTTGCCTAAATTAGGCGGACACTCCATAGTGGAGGCAAGCGCTTTGAATATCGTAGCATGGGTCATAGTGGATGTAACTGCCGTCTCTGAGTGAGAATTATGACGTCCCAGTGTGGGGTGTGTTTGGGGGGCAGTTGTCTGGATACTGTCGGCTCTCATTTCTACGGATGCGAGGAGTTAGGTATCTGTAAAACGTTGGTATTCTGGTTCACATCTGGCGGGAGAGGATAGTGACTACGGTGAAACGTTGATCTCTGGAGGTGTTGATGTCAGAAGTGGAGTTTCCGCTCAAACGTCGAGGGCTGCCCGAAGCCAATTAGTTATTGCACTGATCCTGAAATCCTTGTCCCTTTTTGCCAATAGTATTGATCTCCAACTCAGGTATTATAGACGCGAATCCTGCATTTTCTTGACGGAGTAGCACTCGGGTGAGTGACCCCTGCGTTTCCTTATCAGATAGAATGATTATTTTTTTTAAGATGTATATGTGCTGCGTAGAAATTTTATGTGCTGCGTAGAAATTTTATGAATGGTAGCCTGTTCTCGGCATTTATATATATATATTTATGGGGACTGTGTTGTTTTTACTTATCTTGAGATGACTAAGTATTGTTAAAATTGAACGGTGCTATCGTATCTCTGCAAAAAGTTGTTTTATTCCTAGGAGCCTCTCTTTGTCTGCGTTGCCTTAGCTTGGCTTAAATTCA
The DNA here is from genome assembly GCA_027924585.1 of Larix kaempferi. NCBI lineage: Eukaryota > Viridiplantae > Streptophyta > Pinopsida > Pinales > Pinaceae > Larix > Larix kaempferi. Next base: position 308,921 of record BSBM01001032.1, read on the forward strand.
TGTTTTGACCAGGAAGGAAACGCATAACCTGAAACCTATTAAGTTGTTTAATCGCAGCCTCTTAAACCTTGACTCCTTACATGCAATCGTTTAGATAGAGAGGTCTACCTTCCTGACAGCTTCTGTTTGTATGAAACTTATATTTATTTTGTTTTCTCTCTGTATCGGATGTATAGTTCCTTGCCTATCGCTGCCTTTATTCAATAGATCCTTGTAGTATCTGGAGTCGATTTTATAATTATATTATTTCTATCTTCCGAGAGCCTGCCGATTTCTGCAAAGAGGCAGAGCGACTTTCACATAGATATCTTTTATGGTGATCATGAGTAGAGTCAAGTTTAGGTTGAATAATTAATGCATTCTTTATACTAGAATAATGGTTGAAGATAATTTCGTTACCTAAATTGATGATTTCCTTAGCTCATCCTCTTACCCATCTACAACTAGCAAATGTATAGAGGATTATATTTTTATATACATGTATATTAAATTATTAATAGAGGTCTCTCGATCTTATAATAATATACGTGTTAATAAAAAGTAGAGCCGTTTAGTTTTAGAGTTCTTATGACCTTATGAGAGAATCTTAATAGTCAGGTTAGAGTTAATACGTATACCTATGATTATATAGGCATATTAACCAACTTAAATAAGAATTTGTCGTAAGTATTCCTTAAAGTGTTGAGAAGTTAAGTTTGGTCAAAGATATATATATTTATAAGTATGGGATGAAGAGGATATATATATTAAAGAATGAATTCCAAAAGTAAGTATTATATTATGATTTCTTTTAAAAAAATTATTTATCCTTCTTCCAACTTTTGAATGAGAAGTAAGGTATAAATATAGAGATATTACTGTAATACATGTAATTAGGTATAAGAAATTATAAAGTACTTATACATTCAAGGTTAAGAGAACTTTAATCTTTATTTCCATTACTAAATGAATAGGTTATATATATTACATTGAGTTAATATATTAATGATTTATATTAAAGAATGTGATCCCAAGTCTATCACTTTAAAGAAGTGTCTACACTTAGTAAGTGTACCTTAGGTTATGTTTTAAGTAGGTAAGGTATGCTGGATTTTATATTAAAACACAAAGGCTTTAGTCAAATGATTTTGTTAGCCTTTTCCCTATTGAATTATCAAGGTGAAATGACTCTCAATCAAAATGTAAAGATTTAAGCTGGGGGGTGCATGATTACTTCCTCTTATGGATGGGAAGATTTCTATGTAGATGGATAGCAAAACCTTAGGGAATTGATGAGCACATCAATGTTTGTAGATGTAAACTTTGGTCTAGCATCCAAAGACTCTTTTGTTATTCAAAACTTTGTAACTAGGGGTACAACTAGTAACGACTCTTATGTAAAAGGCTTCTCTTTGATGAGAAATTTCAAGGATGGAAGTATAGCAACATTTAAGTTGCAACTTGTAAACACTTGGGTTTGGAATAATAAAAGATGCACACACACCTTTGTGGACTAGCCCGTGTACGGGTGAACCACGTTATATTTTGTCTCCTATGATTCCTATGGTGTTTCTCAATGTGACTTTTATGCGTGTGTACTTTCTCTTTTTAGTGAAATTATGATTACGCAGACTTGTTCACATGTATGATTAATATAAATTGTTAATGGTTGAATTGATGCATGTTTACTATTTCCTCTTTGTCTTGATATTATTAACTTATAAAAAGTTATGCATGCAGTTGAATTGATACCCTATAGGTTCTATTGCAAGTTTGTATACGTATTAGGATTTTATTAAACTTTATGTAAGTTTCAAGTAAATAAAGAAATTCAAATGGTAGTTTCCTCACGTGAAAAGTTAGAAAATAATGTTGGAGTGAATTTATGTATGTACTACTTTTAAAGTTAATTACAAACATCACGATGATTACGATTTTTGTGGCATCATATGGCTGAACTGTTATTAAACGGGATTAATTGTCAATAATATACTTCCACGACAGTTAATTAATTGCATTTATTACTGTTTAAAAAAAAAAAAATGTGTAAATTTTGGGTACGTGACAGCCAACTTGTGGCCATGGGAGGTATATCAGTTATGGTTCTGCTTTTGAAGATACTGATGCTTGCACCTTTTGTGATATGTTAGAGGATCCCCAGCAGGCACCAGGGAACTAAGGTGGTTTCCTCGAAGCTTCATCTTCATACAAGCCAGGGAAGAAGGAGTAGTTGGTCAAACGTTAGGAAGTGGACCAAGCATCTCTCACAATCCCACAGAAGAAATCAAATCCTTATCATAAAACTGGTGAAAGTAAGAGCGCTCACCATGACAGTATGTAACTTTTGGGGACCAAAATCCTTCCTAGTGGGGAGGAATGATCTAAGAGGATCTCAAAAATACAAAAATTCAAAGACCTCATATTTCATAAAAAATGGTTCCATGTCTAATATCTCGTCGATATCTTTCCAATGGCACAAACGGCGTGTCAAACGGAGGTTGTATGGTGAAGATATCGCATTCTGAAGTTTTCATCAAATAGGTAAAATGTGATGACGTGGCAGAACTTGGTGATGACACATGGCAGTGGATGATGTCAGCAAGATGCGGTTGGAAGCCTCATGGCAGCTAATGTGTCAAGTTCAAGTGACGTGGATCAATTGGCAGAGGACATGTGTCATATTATGTGGTAGCCTGCATGGAAGTGACGTGGCAAGTGTAGTTGGCATGGACCAATGGCATGCTGACATGTGGTCCCATGGAAAGTAGACAAGTGGAAAAGGATCCTCCATGACATATGGTCACATGTTTTATAACAAACTTTGGATAACATGTGAAAAGTGGGTTTTGCAAACGGATTACATGCCACCTCATATATGTATATTTATAACCATATGGTTGGAGCGCCACCTCATATTGCATGACAAACTTTGGGTTAAAGTTTTAAAGGTGGGTTTGTATGGTTATGGATAAAACAAAAGGTGTTATGCAATGGTATAACCATATGTTGTTGCAATGGGCTGGTGGGAGTAAGGAAAGGTGAAACCACTAGGCGATGTTTGAATGTGGCAACAAAGTTGCAAATGTTATGTTTAATATTTTGGCTAATGGTTATGAAACCAACATGCCATTTGTAAAAAGGAAGTTGTAACCACGAACTAAAATGGATGTTTGGTTGTAACTAGCTCAACTTATGAGCTAAGTTTGGGCTCACATGTTTCATGCCCAAGGAGGAAGAACTCAACTATATAAACCTCCATTTCCCATTGTTGAGGAATAATCCATTTGGTGAAAGCAAGCATTTTGAGAGCCATGTTTGGAGAGAGTTCACTCTTCTCATTGTTGATGGAGGATTCTTGAGAGCTCCATGGCTCTTGTTGGAGTTTTGGAGGATGGATGTGATTTATCCATTTGACTCCATGTTTTTGAAGATCATGTTCAAGACGATGCTTGTAGGATGTGGCTTTGCTCGAGTCTCATAGCTCGTAGAAGCTGTTGAGCACCTGTTGAGAGAGTATGGATAGAATGAATTATGAAGCATCTCCATTTATTCTGGTGAATCATGTGTCTTTTCTCGAGGCTCGAAGCTCTTAGAAGTTGTTGAGAGAGTATGGATAGTTGCATTATGAAGCATCTTCATTTCTATCGGTGAATCATGTGGCTTTGCTCGAGGCTCGAAGCTCATAGAAGTTGTTGAGAGAGTATGGATAGCTGCATTATGAAGCATCTTCATTTATGTTGGTGAATCATGTGGCTTTGCTTGAGGCTCAGAGCTTGTAAAATTTGTTCAGTGAGTATCGATAGTTGCATTGTGAAGTATCTTCATGTCCGAGTTTTATCACCTCTTTGGGACAAAGGAGGAAAGCATGTGCTTGCTTAATTTCTACAATCTTGTAACCATAGGATGATCCGCCATAGCTTGTGTACTGATGTAATTATCGTTCTTCGACACTCTTGATCTGAAGTACAAAGGTGAAGGATCTAATGAGGGTGTGACCTTTCAAATGCAGTTGTCGTGCAGCAGGAGAGGTGGACAATTGTTGAATACTTTTTGCATGTGAATCCATTATGATGTAATTTTTATGTATTTCTACATCATTTTTAATGGATTGGTCACTCTTTTTGGAGTAGGCCCGGAGATGTAGCCAAGGAGGTCCTGGTTAACTCCGTTATCATATTGTGTTCATTATGTGCTTGAAATGTCTTACATTTGGTGTGGTTGATTTTGTGATGCACACTTAATGTTATGATCATGTTCACATGCAACTTAATGTCAGAAAAATGATCCTAAATTGATACCTTTTTTTAAAGTGAGTTTCGAGTTGTTTTCGAGCTCACCCCGAGATCGGATCACAGAAGAATAACGGTTGTAAATCTATGTATATTTTTTAACCCTAGGATGGGCCATATAAGCTGTCATATGGGCTTCAGATAGAATAAAGTTTCAAACTTCCTCGTTCACTAGAACATACATACGCTTGTTGTACCACAATAATGCATGATTTTCAGGTATATAACCCTCATATCTAGGAACCATCATGGTTCATTTTTCAAGTTCATCCTTGACTTCCTTATACCAATTGTTTGGCAGTTGTAGCTTTAGTATATTTTCTCACAAATTCGTCTTCAGTGGCAATATTGAGAAGATGCAAGGTTGCTGACTCAATGTATCCGATACCTTGTTCATCATCCCTTTGATGTACAAGATGCCAAAATTATACTCACTCATCATTTTTCACCACCTCATCTTCCTCGCATTGAGGTCACTCTTAGTGAAAATATATTGCAGCCCATGGTGATCTATCTTAAGTTCAAATTTTCTCCTGACGCAATGGTGCCTCCGTAATCTCAATGCATAAACTATGGCCACAAGCTCTGATTCATGTGTCGCATAGTTCTCCTCATGTGGTCTCAATTTCCTGGAAGCGTAAGCAATCGACCTATCTTCCTGCATAAATACTCCTCCTAAAACTTCTTTTGAAGCATTAGTGTAGACCACAAAGTCATGCTCCATGTTTGGTACTTTTAGGATTAGGTTGTTTTCAATAGCTTCTTAAGTTTCACAAACACTTGCTCACAACGTTCAGACCATAGAAATTTCTTGTTCTTCCTTTGCAACTCAGTGATGGGGCCCATGATCTTTAAAAACCCTATACAAATTTGTGGTAATAACTTGCTAACCCATGAAGATTTGCACCTCATGAACATTTGTCAGCTTTGGCCACTCCAAGTTTGCCTCAATCTTGGATGGATCGACCGCTATGACATCTCCTGAGATGACATGTCCTAGATAGTGGGTCTTGAAAGAATGAATGCTTAGATGGTTTTGCATATAAGTGAAGGTGAAAATGCCTTCAAGCATGATACTGTAAATGAGCCTAGCTACAATGGGGCATTACATACTCCCCCTGTTTAGGAAACTTCATCCCGATTAACGTGCAATGCTAATCACCCACCATATATATATTCATGTGCTGACGTAATATTATCAAACTCATTTATACTCCATGTCCATATAGTCATCTTGTTTATCCTCATCATTGATATGATTCCAAAGTGTCGGGTCTTAGCAACTTAGACGAACATATTAAATTTTATCGCCTAGTCATTTTGTTAGTACCATCGTGTTTAGGTCAAGGGGATCATCATTCCCATTCCTCTTTTCCCCATTTTTGTTGTCATATGACCCCTTCAGTAGACTTTCCAAGTCACATCATGTGTGTCATCATCGTCTCGTTGAGTTCTATCTTGAGTAATAGTCGTCTTTTGTTTAGGAATCACCATGTCAAGTAGTCTTTATCATTATGTTCATATCAATGTGTTGATCACATCGATATCTCATTTTCCAAATTCTGAGTTCATCTCACCTTCTTAACATTCGGTCGAAGTCTCGACAAGTATATGCATTTTGCATTAAGTTAGCTAAAAGTCGTTAATTTTGCATTCTCCATTAATTCACATAATGCATTCATCCACTAGTCTTCTCATCATCGCCATGTAGGGAAGGTTTTTTAAAAAATTGTCCTCGTAGGCATCCCTTGCAAAAGAGCAAATGTCCTCCAATTTAAAAACAAAAAGAAGCCCCTTCCATGTTTAATATTCCCTTTTTGTTTATCCACACTTACTAGAGTGGTGATATCATTTATAGATCATCAATTGCAACTCTCCTAGTATTAACTAAATTGTAAAACATAATTACGACTTCTGATAGGGTTGTCTTAATTATCATATGCCTATATAATTATCAATTGTAATCCACACACCTACTTATACTTCCGTGGGTTATTCGGGTTCACGTATAAAATTTCCTCTATAAATTAACAACTATAACATATATGAATTTTACCCTCACAATTCTTTTACAACTACCATTATAACACCCGATTATAATCCCTACCCTCAAACATTAGGGCACGTCTATGAAGTTCCTTCATAACTTTATTACTTGGACAGTTAGATAAAGTTTCATCTCTTTTCATTTACATTGGTAATCTTGATGGAAATCACACACGATAGGTGGAACCTCTTTTGCTGAACACTCGATCACTTTGAACAACATACACATAGGATCCATTTTGGTAAACATTTCCACTATAAGTCTTAGTGAAGTCCATCCATCTAGCTTCCTACGTGGTTTAATCAAGGAATTATGTAACATAGAAGAAGTCATATATGCACTTTACTCAAGGTGATAACCGCATGTGTATGCCCATAATTTTTTTAGCAATTGTCATCATAAAAAAAAATTTAAACCCCAAGTCTGTTTCATGGAAAACCCCCTACAATATGAAAGCAACTAATTTAGAGTAGTTGTTGGTATGCCATGGTATCCATCCCATGTGTAGTGGTTTGGTGTCTAATCTTTACCAATAAAAAAAAGCATTACACAGATTAATTTAGTTTCTTCATTAGTTGAGAGACTCACTAGTTTATTCATTAATTCTCGTCGTGAATTGGGTTGTTTAAAATACAGACATAAGTTGGCTGAAATCCTGATTCTCTGACCCAACAAGGATTAAACCCGACGAAGCACATACCGCAACAAAAATTAAAAACTTGGTCATCGATTACAATTATTGATCAGAAATGAGTTCTTTCAATTATGTTATAACCCTAATATGATCATCAAGTCTATGCGGCAGAGTTCTTATGTGGAATGATTTTGGATTTATTGCTTAAGTCGGTCGATTCTACTATCATTAGGCCACATACCATAATTAATTGCTTACCAACTAAGGAGTCAATACGAAATCTATAAATGACTTCGGTCAAGCCTCGTTCAAGGTAAAGAATACCAGGTTACATATCATAACCACAATAATAGTGATTCCAAACGCTTCATAAAAAGTAGGTTGGATATCACTCTTTTATCAACAAAATAATATATTAGCATAATCATTTAACTTGTGGCCAGTGAACATTGATAGGTCTATTTATTATATTTCTTTTTTATAATTGTTTATTTTGAATTTTGAATGACAACCATAAAATCAATTTGAACAGTACTTGTCCCATCCTCCTTTAATCTAGAAAAAACATAGATCATAGACTAGCAATTTTTGCCCACTCTTATTTCTCACTACCAAACACAGTAAAGCAATGAATCAACAATTAGATTTATAAATAGAGAATTTGGTTCTCTATTGAAGAAGAAAGACCGTTCTCTTTGTCATTCACTCAAACGTGTCCATAGAAGTAAATAAATAGTAAACAACATAGTGAGTTCTCTCTTGAAGGAGAGACTATTGACTTAATTTGTATTTTCAAACTTTTCAGTTCTCGTATCGTATTTAGATCATATTTAGAGTCTTGTGCTCTTTAACCCCCATAAATATGTACTCTCAATAGTAATATGTCTCTTAACGAGATAAATAGAGAATTTATAGAGCATATGTGCTTTGCACAAAACTCACATTCTTCAAATAAGAACATTGTAAAAAGGAGTTGCCTTCTTCAATGGGCCATGAAGAGTGTTCCAAAATACATATATTAATATAAATTCCAAAAGATACACTAAATAATTAGCACAACACCAACATTTTTTTTGCAAGGCAGGAAGGTCCAAAAGAACCTGGTTCTGAGCAAAACTAGCCTTGAGCAAGTGTGTAATGCCGAGAAAATGCTGGTACATTTTTCATGTGAAAAATCCTGTTGAAAACAAAAAATTGTAGTATCTTCGTGTGCCCTACACTAAGTCCAAAGTCCCGAACCCTTCCATAAAAGGTCGATGGTAGTATTGGAAAATTTGTTCATTGTTATGTTCTTCTATCTTAAACTATCATTTAGCCAACTGAAGGCCCTCTTTAGAAAGGGCATCTGCAATCCTGTTTTCTTCCCTGTAGACATGCATAGAGGAGAAGAAATTAAAATTTGTTTTAATATCATATCTCTCTTTTAATAGTGAAACCAATCATGTGTGTGTGTACATCTGTAATATCCCGTTTGCTACCCCAATCCTTTTGTAACGAAAATACAATTGTAAGTGTACAATGTACAAGTTATTGGCGAGGAGTTCAAGGCCAAGGCCTTACTAACAAAGCATTGTAAGTAATGGTACGATTTCCTAATTTATTTTGCAGTTTGATTTGTAGACTTAGGAGACTGAAGAGCTTGACACAACTAAACGATAGGGGCAACGAATCACTAGGGGGAGAGGTGAACGGCTAAGAAGCCGTGAGAAATCAGTTATCAATGACATGATGTTATCTTGGTGTTGTAGGAACTTGAAGAAAGGTGAACGATGATGTTCACTTGGTGACCTTGAGTTTGTAAGTTCCATCTTAAGTTATGATTAACGCTAAGTTACTGGTCACTCTTAAGTAGGTGTGTCAAAGGAGTTAATATTTGTTGCAGAAAAATAACAAGATCCTATGACCTAGTTTTTTTTTCAAGCAGAAATTTAAAAAAAAAAAAAAAAAAATAACTTGTTATTCGGTCTAAATCAAAGTTACATTATTCAATATACATATATACCTGGGATATTGATATAAATAAAATCTCTCATCTACTCCACTAGAAATGAGATCTTCAAAACTGGTATACAACGTGCTACAAGCAAAAAGTTCAAAAAACAGAGACTACATCTCATTTCTAATACAACAACCAAAACTAAATGAAAAACTGTCCAAAGTAGAAGGTCTCCAGCTAACAAAAAGAAATAAAACCACTTCCAATGGATGAGCCATCAACAATTTCCTCATAATATAATATGCCATCAAAAATACCCACTGCATCTTTTGATAACTTGTCAGTTGAATCATTAAACTCCCTATAAATGTGAGTGAAGGACAAGAAATCAAAAGATTGTCTCAGCTCCAGAATCCTACTTTGCCAAGAAGAAAGATGAAGAGCTGTCAAATGTTGAGTTCCATTGGCCCATTCAATAATGGCTTTTGAATCACCTGCAACTTGTAATATTTGAATACCACGCCTTTTTGCATACCATAGAAGATCCCATAAGGCCTCCAATTCAACTTTATTGTTTGATCCTGATCCTACATCAAATTTAAGCATGCATTTATAACCTTGTTTAATATTCAGACAAATTCCAGCTCCCCCCAAACCATTTTTGTAAGCTCCATAAAAAATCCAACTGATAAGCTTTCATCAAAGATAGGCATTTGTAAAGATCTGAACTTATAATTTTTATGAGGTTTGCAGAATTCAAAAAACTGACAAATTGCGCGGCTGTAGACCTGTGAGAAATGTGTAAACTTTCCTTCAAATATCATCTAATTTTTTCTTTTCCATATTTCCCATATAATGTAAATTAGAAGCTCCTTATACTCATATTTTTTCTTTAACCAATTATGAAGGCTTTCATGTAAACTGTTTGCCTACCATTTATGGTTTAAGCATAAAACTTGATTACACATCTCCCAGGCATTAGAACAGTATGAACAACTAACAAATAAATGATTGACGGATTCGGCACCATCTTTGCACAAGATACATATAACATGCCCATACATACCTTTTTTCATGAGATTATCCCAGGTGAGGACGCGATTCTATAAACATAAACAAAGGAAGCAAATAATTTTGCCAGGTAACTTCCAATTCCAGATCTTCGAAGAAAACCATTTAGGAGAAGGGTCAATGTTTTCCGACAATATAAAATTGTAAGAATTCTTTGCACTGAGAGCACCAATTGATCCAGGCCAATCCCACACCAAAACATCTTGCTTATTTGAAATTCGGATACCAGCTGAAAGAATATTTAGAATGAAACTGTCCCATTCCTCACCCAAATAACCATTTAATCCCATATCTGGAGAATTTAACTAGTATGACATAGGATTTCCAGAAGATTCTGTCCTTTTTGCTTGCGCAAGCACCTGTATATGTTTTTAGTGAAGATGCGGGATAAGATCTTTTGACATGGAATAATTTACATCCATTCCAACAATATGATCAATTCCTAAATAAATTTGAATACCTCTTCCAGGATCCCAACATAGTATTTTCTGAATGATATGCAGGCATTTACATAAACCTTTCCAGATCACTGAAGCATTACTAGGAATATTTGGTTTTCGGAACCAATCAGATAAAAAGACTGATTTAATATATTTTCCTTTTAGAACTTGGCTCCAAAGAGTATTACCAAAAATGCCTCTCCAAAGTTATTTTGCACTGAGAGCCTCACTGAACCATAAAATTTGTTTCAACCCCCAACCACTGAGCTTCTACGGGAGAGCAATGTTATGCCAAGAAGATAAGTAAAATTTTGGAGTTGCATAATTTCCATCCCAAATGAACCGAAACATCTGCTTCTTGATGATATCCAATATAGATTTAGGAACCATTGCTAGAGACACCCAATAAACGGGCAAACTTTGAAAAACATAATTTGAAAGGATAAATCTTCCCCCTAACGATAGATATTTATAAGATAAGTGACTGATCCTCTTTTCTATCCTTTTTATAAGACAATTCCATTCATCCTTCTTATAGCCATTTGGTTTTAAAAAGAAGCCTAAATATTTAAACCCTTCATCTAGCTTTACCATCTGGTATGGAAAAAGAGCAGAAATTTGATCACATAATGACTGAACATTTCCTTGACCGTTACTATTATAAAGAAACATGGATTTTTTAGAACTTGTCGCCATTCTAGAAGCTTTGCAAAAAATTGTGATTAATTCTAAATATTGACTCCATTCTTGAGTAGATCCCCTACCAAAGATAATAACATCATCCACGAACAAGAGGTGAGAAATGTATAACAGAGAATTCACACGGATGCCTTTGATTTTATTATGATGTTTGGTTGTATTGATAAGAAGACTAAGGCCTTCAATAACCAGAAGAAACATCAGTGGAGATAAAGGGAAACCCTGGCGTAAACCTATATACCCTTTGAAGACAGAAGTAGGCTGACCATTTACAAGGATAGCATAATTTGCACTATTGATGCATGCCATAACCCAATCAGTTACCTCCAAGGGAAGACTGATTTGAAGCAATATCAACCGAAGATAAGACCAATCCACTATGTCATAGGCCTTTATTAAATCCATTTTTAAAATAAAAGCTTGCAAATTCTTTGATTTAATACTATGCATGCATTTGTGTGCAACCCCTATCGCATCCTATATTTTCCTATTAGATAAGAAACCAAACTACTCTTGGGATAAAAACTTCTCCAAAAAAGGTTTTCTCCTGTTTGATATGATCTTTGCTATCAGCTTATAAGCCAAATTGCACAGGGATGTAGGCCCACAATCATTAAAAGAGGATGGTGTGTCCTTTTTAGGAATAAGAGCAATGTATGTGGCATTTAACGTCTCATTAATACGCCTAAATCTTCTTGTTTCCTCCACCGTCGCAACAATATCTTGACCAAGCAAATAAAAAAAATGTAGAAAAAATTCAATTGTCCACCCATCAAGGCCCGAACCCTTGGCTTTTGCAAATTTGCTGAGAACAGTCTTAACTTCCTCTATCGAAACAAGCTTACCAATAAGTATGCCATCCTCAATGCTGAACATCCTCGGAAACAGTTTGATAACATCTAATTGATTAGAAAGACTTAAAGACATATCTTGAGTATATATCTCTTTGAAAAAAGATACTGCTCCAATTTGCAAGGAATTTTGATCATACATTATATTACCATTAAGATCTTCCAGGTCCCATATTTAATTAACATTTTTTCTCTGATTAGCAAAATTCTGAAGAAAACAAAAATTGTATTTTTTTTCCCACTAAAAAGCCACACAACGTGATTCTTAAGTCGCCGAGTCTCTTCTTCTTGAGAAAGAATTTTCTGTCTATTTGTCTGCAAATCATAATATCATTTTTTCCTAGCTTCATAAAATAAATCAAGATCTATGAACTCTGATAAAGCCAATTACTATTAAATAATCTTGTTATTTTTTAATGAATAACTAATTAATAAAATCATATGCTAACTAAAATTAAAAGATTAACATAATTCTTAACTTTGGCGTTAAATGTGAAAGAAATTATCCTAAGAACTTGTAATGAGAAGCTAAGTTTCACTTATTTATAGGGACTATGTTATACTCACCTTAAATACCAAAGTAATTAAAACAAGGGAAAGCTGCTTTGCAGCGTATTCCCTGCTGAAAAAATGCTAAAAAAAAATGAGAATAAAATAGAAAGAACAAAGTTAATAAAAAGCTAATTGACAAGTGGCAAGATTTCATGACATGTGGAACTATGTGGAAAAGGTGAATTATTAAAAGTTTTAATTATTTAAAAAAAATTGACATGAATTAAATATAATAAAGTAGGTTTTTATTTGTTTTATATGCCATGTTATATTTATCACATGTTCAAAACAAACTTTGGATTATATGCCCAAAAGAGAGGCGCCCCCATGGAGGTTATAACCATTTTAATAATGTTAGGTGGATGCCAACGAATACCTTGGAGGTTGGGTATAATGTTTTATTATATGGTCAATATGGTTATAACCATATTATGGTGGTTATAATATATGCCATTTAATGCCACGAATTGGGTGGTGTTTTTTCTACCATGAACTATGGGTTGGCATTGACCATAAGGTGGGTACGTCCTTTTAAGGAGGTTTGTTATAACATACAACCACGTGTCATGGGTATATGTCATCGAAATTTGTATAAGGAATATGTTTTCCACTTTCACGGTGGGCGGTATTGTTCCTGCACAAACACTAGAGGAGGGAGGCCAGAAGTGTTGCGGGTCCCAAAAATGCACCTGGGACGCCATGTGGACGCCACCTGTCGAGGTCCGGCGGTGCCCAGGTGGCTGCTCCACGTCGTCTTGGGTAAATCGCGCTTTAATACACTTTATGACTCCTCGGGAACCGTGCCACCTATCCTTTTCCCCGTGCCCTCTCCAGAAGCTCGTTCATTCTTGCTCGGGGCTGGAGTGTGAGCGTTTGGCCACCCCGGTTCCTGTCCGCCATGGCTCCGTTGCTGCTCTGATGCCGCCTCCTATTGTTGTTCGAACCTGCCGCTTGGTGGAAGCTTCGTCGTCGTGTTGTGGTTCCCAATTGTTTGTTGTTCGAGCGGAGGTGTTTGTTGTTCGAGCGAAGGTGTTTGCTGTTGTTAACCTCGTTGAAGCTCCTGTTGGAGCGGCCCGCCTCCATGGTCATCGCCGTGGGTTGGAGAACTTCTGTGGTGTTGTTCTGTTGTTCGTGGTCCGTGGCACGGGTCCCCCGATGGGAAGCTCCTATTCCTGCCTGTTTGCAGGCTGCTCCTGGTGTTTGTGTTCCTGGCTCCTACTCGGCTCTTGGTTCGTCCTCGGCTCCTGCTTCGTCCTCGACTCCTAGTTCCTGCTTCGCTCCTGGTTCGTGCTCGGCGGTGGCGACCTGTTCAAAATACATGGTAGGATTTCGATCCTACCGGCTTCTCTTGCATTGTGTTTTTCAACACAACCACTCTCTCGGTGTGATTTGCATGCTTTCTCTGTCTGTGTTCGGTCTGGTTGGGTCTGTGTTCTTGGTTGAATTGTTTTTTGTGAGTGCTCCGCTCCTGGTTCATGCTCCGCAATGGCGGCCTGTTCAAACGACGTGGTAGGTTATCCATCCTACTGGCTTCTCCTGCATTGTGTTTTTCAACACAATCACTCGCTCGGTGAGATTTGCTTGCTTGACCTGGTTGTGTTCGGTCTGGTTTGGTCTGGTTGAGTCTGTGTTCTCGGCAGAATGGTTTTTTGGTTAATTGGCTAGGGTCACGGTTTCATGGTTATGGTTTCGACTCTACGGTTTCATGCTACGAGCCAGGGTTTAATGGAGCACTGTTATGGTTTTTGGTTTTTAATGGAGCACTGTTATGGTTGAATTCGATTATGAATGGAGCATTGTTATGTTTTTTGGATTTTAATGGAGCATTGTTATGGTTTTTGGTTTTTAATGGAGCACTGTCATGGTTTTTGGTTTTTAATGTAGCACTGTTATGGTTTTTGGTTTTTAATGGAGCACTGTTATGGTTGAATTCGATTATGAATGGAACACTGTTATGGTATTTGGTTTTTAATGGAGCACTGTAATGGTTTTTGGTTTTTAATGGAGCTCTATTATGGTTTTTGGTTTTTAATGGAGCACTGTTATGGTTTTGGGGTTTTAATGGAGCACTGTCATGGTTGAATTTGATTATTAATGGAGCATTGTCTTCGTTTCAAGGTTATGGTTGCTAGGGTTTCATGGTTTCGGCTTTAGGATAGCCTTTTTGGTTTTTATTGGAGTGTTGTTATGGTTTATGGTTTTTAACGGAGCACTGTTATGGTATTTGATTTTTAATGGAGCACTGTTATGGTCGAAATTGATTATTAATGGCGCACTGTCATGGTCGAAATTGATTATTAATGGCGCACTGTCATGGTCGAAATTGATTATTAATGGCGCACAGTCTTCGTCTCATGGTTATGGTTTGCTAAGGTTTCATGGTTTAGGGTTTAATGTAGTTGATTATGGTTATGGTTCAATGGAGCACTGTCTTCGTTTCTTAATGCAGTTGATTATGGTTATGGTTTAATGGAGCACTGTCTTCGTTTCTTAATGCAGTTGATTATGGTTTAATGGAGCACTGTCTTCGTTTCTTAATGCAGTTGATTATGGTTTAATGGAGCATTGTCTTCGTTTCTTAATGCAGTTGATAATGGT
The DNA here is from genome assembly GCA_027924585.1 of Larix kaempferi. Classification (NCBI taxonomy): domain Eukaryota; kingdom Viridiplantae; phylum Streptophyta; class Pinopsida; order Pinales; family Pinaceae; genus Larix; species Larix kaempferi. Next base: position 324,017 of record BSBM01001032.1, read on the forward strand.
TTAATGGAGCACTGTCTTCATTTGGGCATGCCAATTAGATGCACATGTGAAATTATAGGCATTCTGAAATTAGAGGCATGGTAATTAGACAATAATTTGAACTGTCAATTAGAGGCATTTTGAGTTCATGCTAATTAGGGTTTGCTAGGGTTTAGTGATTGTTTTAGTGATTGTATGAATTCGCAATGAATGGTTGTTAATTTGTTAATGGAGTTGATTATAGGATTAGGGTTTGCTAGGGTTTCATGGTTTCATGGTTTCGGCTTTAGGATAGTCTTCATTCCACCCAAATAGTAACTTAGTATATTTTATAATTGAGTGAAGGTTTCATGGTTATGGAAAATTTAGTTATGGTTTAATGGTTTGAAGGTTACGGGAAATTCTGACAAAAAAAAACACCATAACAGTGCTCCATTAAACCCCTCAGTGATTATATTGCTTTCAGTGATTGCTTGAATTCGTAAGGAATGGTTGTTAATTTCTTATTGGAGTTGATTATAGGATTGATGCATGCTTGAGATGCAAGATGACGCTCTAAAATAATTTGGGCATGCCAATTAGATGAATAATTTGGACTGTGAATTGGAGGCATTCTGAGTTCATGGGATTTGGACATGCCAATTGGATGAATATGTGAAATTTGGATTGATTTCTAAAAAGAGTATGAGAGAAGATGAAAGAGTATTTGAATGCTTGATTTCGTCTGTATCTTTCATAATCTGGTCATGTTTTTTTCTTGTCGGTGTCCTTAATTGGATGTTGGACATGCCTATGTGTTTGTCCCAGCTACAATTAGCCCTCATTTTGTATTTTTCTAGAATTTTGGTTCTCATTTAAAAAATTGTCATTACTCTTCTAGAAGTAATGAAATATGCAACATGGAAATAGTGATACCACCTGCTCTCATTCTTGTCAAATTGCACATGGTCTTGACATAGGTGCATGAGGTGCCCACTTTTTTGCTTGTAAAATTCTTGAAGTGGATTCCCAAATCAAAGTTTCCATCAACTATTATGTGTAAAATTCTGACAAGTTGTTGAGGCTCTCCTTCGCAATTTTGAATGTGACATGCTTGAAGGAGCATTAAAGCCTAAACTGAAAAACAATGAATCCATGTAGTAGGTAGGAGTGCCAATCTTTTACCTGTATATTGACTTTGTAAATCTATGAGTTGTTGTTTGTTGAAATTAAACCAAAATGTAGAGTTTCATTGTGTAGTGTCACCCCTCACAACATGGACTTTGCTTGGATTCTTCCCTTTGCACCCATTGGTTGAAGTTTGAGCCACGGTCCCCCCTTGCTTTCTTATTTGGTAAATAACCATCTACAATAAACCAAACCCTAGGCAAACACTAATGTGAATGGAAGAGTATGCAAAGTTTGTATCCAAGACGTTTTCATGAGACTGTAATGCATGTGAGTTGTTTGTAAACCAAAGAAGAAAAATTACAATTATGAGTTGTTTGTAAACCAAAGAAGAAAACCTACAATTATGAGTTGTTTGTTTATGGTTGCTTTCATTCTTGCTGTGTGCTCTAACCTAAGTAATATGTAACTGTGTGCTCGACGATTGTTTGCAATGCTTACTATCAATCCAGTTCAAGTTGATTTGCATTCAAGTCAGTATTGCATTCAGGAAAAACTTGCATTCAATGTCAATTTTCAATCAGGTTGGTCTACCATCCAATTTAGTTTAACATTCAAATTAGTTTGCCAACCAAGAAATATAGCAATCAGTTTTAGTAAGGCAGTCCAGTAAATAGACAGAGCCATGAAGAAAACAATACTTGGCATAAAGGGCATATTCTTGTTCAACATAGTAGCAATTCAAGATTTATACATATGGTTGGTCCCTGGTGGGTTGGGACTTTATACATTTACTGTGGTTATTCCTAACATATATCGACTGTCAGATTGGAATCAAACAAAAGCTTAGGAAACCACCCAAAATTCCTCCTGCAACAAAAGCTTAGGAAACCACCCAAAATTCCTCTTGCAACAAAATATACCTTTCATCTGTGTATGCCAAAGAAAACACATCTTCCATTTGTCAAACAAAAAATTTGGAACCACCCAAAATTCCCCCCAGCAACAAAATCTTTCTTTCATATGTGTATGCCAAACACAAAACATCTATCATCCGCCAAACAAAAATCCCTATGTGTGAGGAGGTTGACTGCCTTCATTACCCAATCTGGTTGGGTTAGATACTGATGCTTGACCTGGTTGTGTTGAGCTGCAAACATTTGGTGCAGGCCAGGTTGCTCCTTGTAGCCAAGGAGGGATTGAATAACCATAGTTATGACTTGATCCTAATATCCCTGGGTTCACTAGAGGTGTTTGGAAGGCATACATAGTATTGCCCCCTTCCTGATGGTATTGGGGTATCTGTATGTTAATAAGGTCCTGGAATAATCTTATGTTCTCTGAAAAACTGATCCAATGGGTTTTCCACCACCTATGTCCTGTCTAGACCATTTGGATTCCTCTGTTGTTCCTTTCTTTGCTCCCTTTCCTCCCTTTCCAATTGTTTATGTCGCTCTCTTTCCTCCCTTTCTTTCACTCTTTCAAGCCTTTCATGCCTTCGATTTTCTGCTGCAACAATCCTTGCTTCCTTCTTCTCCTTTTCCAAGGCCTTCTTCTTCTCTTTTAATTCCTGCATCTCCTTTTTCTTGTGCTCTACCTCAACCAGTAGGGTGATGTAGTCCTCTGATGTTAGTCATTGTGAGCTCCTTCTTAATCTAAGATGCTCAGCAATGGGATTAGATAGTTGAGCTGCAACTTAAAGAACTGGCCAAGTAGTGGCTCATGTGGGGGGAGTGCCTCATCATCATTTTCTTGGTCCATTGTATCTTCATTTTGTTCAATATCATCTCCAACACCCCCAAGTGCCACATAATAATGTATAGCTTCATTGTTAAGGACTACTGGCATCGAAGGTAAGTTAAGGCTTTCATCATTGGTGGGGGTGACAATCTGTCTGTTCATATTTGTCATGACCTCTGCCAAACACTCGGGTTGTTCTGGCTAGCTTGGAAATTTCAACTCCTCACTGTTGTTTACCACTGCTTCGCCACATCCATTCACACTCAAATAAACAATGTTGTTATAAATAATCCCTTGGCCATCTAATTTTGTTTATGTCCTTCCAACAGCTTCTATATTCTCCCCAACAGGTTCGGTGCCATACTGAATTTCACTTACATGTCCATCGCCGTCGCCCAGTGGTTGGCAATGACCTTGAGAGAGTGATATGATGTTATCTGCAGCATCTGCGTCCTCTTGCCCCTGAACATCAAAATCCTGACTACATCCCGTGTCATGTTGAAGAGCATCGGAATTGAAAGGCCATATTCTTGTCCGCCTAAAACCAGCCCTAATATTTGATGTTTTGAGCGCCCTAGCAAAAGCTTTGCTTGCAAGTTCTGCTAATTCGAACCTCTTTACCCCTACCCCCGGGTTCTTTGCCATCCAGGACGCTATCTCAGACCTGAAGTAACACTTGAAAGGCCCAAACACACTCACATCTAGAGGTTGCAGCCTATGGGTGGTATGTGCAGGCAGTGTCCACAGATCAATGCCTAGCCTGTTTGCCTCCTCAATGGTTTGTATAGCAACGTGGCTGCCATGGCCATCAAAAATCAACAGATGTTTGTTTTCAGGTGAAACACCGCCAAGGACAGAGGTAGCAAAGTGGAAAAGCCAGCTCAAGAACAGTTCTTTTGTCATCCATGCATGGGGGTGTGCAGCCATGCATCCTCCGGGTTCACAATTTTTAATGTAATTTTTGAGTTGATTCTTTCCCTTGAACAGATAAAAACCTGTAATTGATGCTTCAACTACGTTGACACAACAAAGAATAGTTATCCACTCCCTACTTTTTGTCAGAATTTTGGGTACATTCCTACTCCCTCTCTTGGCAATTACCCGCATGCCACAATTCCTCCCTGCCTGCAATACAGTCTCATCATAGTTTCATATATGGTCTGCTCTGTATGAATGTTTCTCATATGCATCAGAGAGTGTCTGATAGAACTTGGTCACAACTGTAGGGCGTAGATTGAAAGCTCTATCTTTGTCAAGCCCCTCTACTGTGCGTAACACAAGTTCTGGATGCCTTTGTTTAAATCCTCTCCACCATGATTTCCCTAGAAATCCATCTTTGAAGGGGTTTGGCCTCCCTTGACAGATTTGGGCAACAGTGGATTTGAGTTGAACTAACTCCAGACCATGGCCTAGTTGAGCCATCTCTTCACACCAAACCACAACTTCTACTTCCTCTTCTGCACTCAACACTGTAAGAGGTCCTTTTCGCTTGGTATGGGTCCGTCCATTTATCCAGTAATGGATTGATGTTGGTGGAATCCCATGTTTTTTAGCAGCTGCTCTGATAGAAAAACCATTGAACTCTATATCATCTATTGTAGCCTTCATGTCTTCTTGTGTCCATCCTCTAATGGCACTAATCTTCTTTTTGGCAGTTGCACCTTGAACTGTGGTTGATGGTGGAATAACACCTCCGGGATCTGCATCATTTGCCTCTTCAACTGTGGTTGATGGTGGAATAACACCACCACGCTCTGCATCATTTGCCTCTTCAACATCTCCATGTGCATTGTTATTATCAACATCATGTGTTATGTCCTCATCGAACGAGGTGCATCGTAGTTGGGCACCCTTGCTGAGTCTCCTACTTGTCCTCCTTGCACGATTAGTGTTGACTCTTGCCATGACTGCAATCACCCACAGAATTAGAACAAACAGTGCCTCACCGAAACTACACATGAATTGTTAAGACTAGTTGTGTATCTACACAGGGTTTTGGAATATTAAACTAGCTGTGTTAAAACTACACAAGGATCTGGAGTATTCTAAGGGAACTCGTAATGTGATTTACTTGTTCAATGCAATTTGGAAAACATGATTCTAGCATCTAGTACATATATATATGCTTGTTATATTTATTATGCATCTATTCAGAGACTTCTATTTCACAATACAGTCTGTGGCATAAAATTTGATATAGTCTGCCTACTTGAAAACATAATTGAAATATAAGTTTATCTTGAATGCAATACTTGAACTCTGATTGCTGTCTTGAATTATATCTGCACCTGGAGATCAATCTACAACTGTGTTTTGCTTGAATGCGATTCCTGGACTCTGGAAATCAAGCTTGGAAATAGAGGTGTGAGTTCAACATGGTCTAGGAATTCCGAATAGCAGAAAATTGGAGGTTGTCTAAAGGTTGTAGTGTCTTTATAGCATTCTGGTGTTTGATTTGATTGGCAATTTTGAAAAGGCATGGATTGCATATGGCTGGGTTTGGATGAGTGCTCAAGATTGATTTGGGTTCGATCCAATGGCCATCAATGGGGCTGAGTCGATCCAGGTGCTATTCGAAATGCTTTGGGATGGGTTATGTTTGCTTTCATGGCCGATTTGATGATTTTAATGGAGTTGGCAGCATTAATTTCCAATTTTGGGTTGCTTTGTTGATCAACCATGCACCAGGAGATGACACCTATTCACCATTTATTGTGCAGGTGACATCCATTAAATGTGCAGGTGGGATGCCTTGGTGGTTATGTGATACTCGATGCTGGTCTATGACTTCACTGAAGCTTATTCGATGGGGTAGACGTGATGGACAATTTGTCCTTGTAGATTGGGATGCATGGGGAGTGTTGAGGTCCGATTAGATGTCTATGTCAGTGAGCCTTGGGATTTGGAAGGGACAACTATGGTTTGAATTTTGTTATGTCAGTATTGTGCAGTTGTCAACCTTTTGTCTTATAGTTGACAGCTGTAGGCCTAGTGTACATAATGACAGTTAATGAACTTTAACAAGACACTTTTTATATATTTATATAATAATATGTGTTTGACATATGGCATTTTCTTGGACACTTAATGGGTTCTAACCATCACCGGTTCTATGACCACTACCGGCTCCCGTTCAACTATAGAACTCTCTCCCCTAGAGTTGATGGAATGACAACCACAATAGGATCATGGGACCGGACAGGACACTTGTAATTTTTTTGATTTTTTGTTTTAAAAATTAATTATATTTAATTTTAAATGATGAAAATAAAAATGACTCCTGCAAGGATTTATGTTCCATCACAGTTGTACTTATCCAATTAAAAAATTAAAATTTCATAATTTAAAAATTATTAAAATTATTTTTATTTTTCAAAATATTATATTTAATATTAAAAATATTCAAAACATTACAAAACTATTAACAAATTTTGTTTCAAATTAAAAACTAATACAAGTTAAATTAAAGTGTTTGACTTCTGGCGAGAGTTGATTACACTTTTATGACTTTATAATAATAATAAAGTATCAATAGATAAATAACTTGTTTTTTTATAAAAGAATTTGAATGAAATGTTATTAAAAGACAATTAAAATAAATTGCTAAAGAGAGATTCCATATGTTATTTGTTTTTTTTTTTTTTTGTTTTTTTTTTGTAACCAAGGGGAACCTCTCCAAACCGCCCAGTGAGCGTCGTCACTAAACCACCTAGATATCAAACTCCACGGGCCGGGGCCAGCCTTAATATTGAACAGGTTACCAGCGGGAGTACAGTGACCATCGTAGTCGTACATGCTTTTTCTAGGGTGCTTGCGGCACCTCCCAGCAGGAATCGAAACCGGACTTCCTCCGAGGCAGCCATCACGCCCCACCACTGGCTCCTACTCTCAGCCCCTAAAAGGTGGGCAAGTATGACTAGCAAGACTATCTCGCGACTAAAACTTTTATATTTAAATGTAATCGTAAAGGATGTGGAGATCATTACTCCACTTAGAGGGGGGTGTTAATTACATTAAAATAAAGTCAAAAAACAATCTGACAAATAACCGTTAGATATTAAGTATATATATTAAATTTAAAAATGTTAAATAATTGCTTTTGTAAATGGTTAGGGTTTTTACCCTCTAAAAAGAAGATTCGACCCAATAGTGGTGATGGCTCATTAACCGAAGAATTTCTTTCTAAAAGGAAGGAGACTCATTATTGAGTTAGTTGTTGAAATTAAACCATTTTTTTTATATATTAATGGAGAAATTGTTTCGTGGAGTGAGGGCGACTCACCCTCTCGGAAGTTATTGTTCTTGCTCGGGTGAAGGGTGTTACGTAGAAAAGAGGAGAGGGGGAACGATCTTCCGGTATCTTTGTCTTACGGTTCAGTTTACCTTAAAAGATGTCTCTCCTTCATCGCAGTTGCAGAAGAACAAAGAGAAATTGTGGAGGAGAGAACACGCTCTCTCTACTGTGTTATTGTTGCAGATCTATATGAGTGGGGAGTAGCGGCATAATCCGTTTTGGAAAGCAATCTTGATAGAAAGGATGGTAAAGGCAGTTTCTTTGTTGCACCGAGTGAAATGAGGTGCTCTACAGCCCGGTATGGGGGAGATGTTGTAACGTGTATGTGTAGCGTTACATGTGTGATGTAGCATTACATTTAATAGTTAAAAGTAATAAATTATATTATGTCGGCCATTAATAAATTCATGTCGGCTCATAAAATAAAAAATTAATGAAAGTATTTAAAAAAAATCCACGTTGGCTAATAAAATAAAATATTATGAAAAGTATTTAAAAAATCGATGTTCGTTTATAAAATAAAAACTTAAACCAGGGTCTATCAATCAAGAGATATCAAATTTCTTGAGTTTAAATTTAAAAAAAGAAATACACCTCAAGAAATTGGATCCCTCTCGGTGCTTGATAGATACGGGTTTAAGATGGATCTATGTTGGTAGTAAACCTAGCCCTAGATTCTTCCATTTCTGAGAGGAGATTCGGCATCGATAAAGGAGTTGATGTGAATAATTACGTTGCAAGGCGTTTCCCAAGTGAGAAAGACTTCCTAATCTGACGATTTATTACTTCTGAACCGTGTGATCACTTTACTGACGATTCAGAGCAGTTCATCCGTCGATCCCGATTGATGATGATGGATGGTTCGTCTGCCAGCTATTTGTCCACCGACTTATCCACTGACTTACCTGCATGCAATTGCCAATCTAGTGACTCTTACCTACCTACATTCAATTTCCTGCTAATGTTGCTGAGGTGGTTGAACGAATTGACAGACCCAACTCTTGATCCCATGTATGCTCAGATCCCATGCGCAGTGCTTGCAACAACAAGAAGATTGTGGACATGGAGGTTAGAACATCCAACACCCTCGACAATCTCTACTACGATGACGTTATAAAATCGAGGTATGGAAACATGATCTAGTTATAAAAACCGGCGGAATCATAGTTCCACCCTATTTACTGCGGAACTATGCCATGGAACTGTACCCCTAGGGGTTCTGGCCCATTTTAAGACGAACCAGATCGTCGAAATTCCAAAAAATAACCAGAAGGGGTGGAACTATGCCTTACCGGAAAATTTTTCGTCGTCGGTCGCCGATATACCGGGGCGATTTGAGTGCCAGTTATCCCACGCCATTGAATGGCGTGGGATAACCGGCACTCAAATCGCCCCGCTTTTCTGGCGATTTGTTCCCTAGATCCGGTTATAAAAACCGGCGGAATCATAGTTCCACCCCATTTACTATGAAACTATGCCATGGAACTGTGCCCCTAGAGGTTTTGCCCCATTTTAAGACGACCCGGATCGTCAAAATTCCAAAAAAGAAAAAACCAGAAGGGGTGGAATTGTGCCTCGCTGGAAAAAATTTCTTCGTCGGTCGCCGGACTACCAGGGCGATTTGAGTGCCATTATCACACGCCAACATGAATTAGCCTTTCCAGCCCGTTTTCTGAGGTACTCTGCCATGGTTTTGCATCTTGGAACCGAATGCCATTTCGACCCAATTTTGGTTTGATGGTTTCACGTCCAATTGATTGTTGCTTTGGTATCTTTTTTACTCGGCTATCTGTTCAGCTCTTTCTTACTATTAGCTCTATCTAAAGCTTTTGTCACTTGAGGTTGGAGGAGAAGGAGCACTCCTACCCATTTACCACTACTACCAAATGTAGTTGTTGGTGCTCATTCAAATGCTGGTTCAACTTATGCTTCTTATTTGAATGATCCTCGTTTTTATGCTAATTTTTATGATGATCGTTCTGTTGCTGGAAATGCTATTCTTGGGAACTTATCTTTTATCGTGTCGGGTGGGAACTTGGAATGGTGGAGTTTGTGCACCTCCCTCCCGCGGGGGTCTACATCATCCGTCCCCTCTTTTCGCACCTTCCGGTCAGAAGATTCAGTTCTAAATTTGGCTTCTGATAACACTTTTGGCTCGGAGTGTAAATGATACCGCATATCACCGACTCCCAATCATTGAAGCATCGACAGTTTCTATTCGGTGCCCCTCCGCAACTCACTAACCTGCTACATGCTGATATCACAGAACGACGTTATATACGTTCATATGGGACAGGCAGTCATTAGTATTATCATTCCGGATAAGCAAATGGCGAGCAAGTAAAGCCAATCCAGCTTTTTAGTATGGATTTGGAGTCTCGGTGTTCACTGGCACTCCCTCCATTACTCAATGTACCCAACATAAGGCCTTGTCCTACCAGGTAAACAAGCTATATAATATAACCGCCCCACCGCCTCTTGACTTCACGGCCACCGCCTCCTCATGCAAAGTAATATTTAGAATCCTTACACTGCTTGAAGGATCAGGATCACTGCTAAGTCGGGTTGTTCATCAATTTGCAGGAGATCTCGTGTCAACTAGGTTGAGATCTAAGGGAGCAATGTTACTATCGCACACTGCCTTACCGCCACCGCCCTTAGCTGCAGTTGAATTCCTCTGCTTGAAGGAGCGTACTATGTCTCAACCTTCTATGCCCTGGAATTGAAACTGATTAGGAGAGCAAACATCAACTACAACATTTACCAGGTTTTGGACAATCTATTCCCAATAAGTTAACCTACAGTTTTTTATAATCCATAAATTAGGTTTAGACAATCTCCTTCCCATCCTCGTTCAAGAAAACATTTCCATGTACGTTTTATTGTTCTTTTGCAAAAAGTGAATGAATTACTATGGAGTATTATTATGGATTTGCAATGAACAAAAATATGTTGTGATCTCTAACAGTATGATTGTATTTGTACATATATCTGTTATTGCGAATGGTTAAATAGAAGGTAAGATATCTGGACTAATTAGCAAAAGTGATGGAAATTCCTTAAAAAAAAAATTTGATGGAGGAAATTGCACGCACATGATGAATAGGTTGCATAATCAAAGGCAAATTTCATAATCCATTTCAAAATTTGCAATTTAGTAAAAAGGAAAATAGCAGTTAACAATCTTTACCCATTCTTTTCATAGAAAAACAATAGTGATACAAGCAAAGTATTCATGATATGAGACCTCTTATTAGATAGAGACTTGCTGGTAGAAACATTGCAAATAAACAATGGTTGTAGATAGCACCTGGTTGAAATATTTTGGTACATGATTATTTCCCGGTGCAACAAAGATTACTTGAACAATAATTAAGCCAAATAGGCATGGAACTCCTTTAGGATTTTTTAGTTTCTCTTTTAATCTCCGTAGATGGTTTTCTTGCCTCTCCTAAACACAAAAAAATAAATTCAACTTCTCATAGTCCAGTGGTTCAATTATGAAATTAAAACTAAAAAAATGATTAGCCATCTTAAAGACTAGTATGAAAAACAAATTGTAAAACATTTCTATAAAATTGATGCACTTACAATTTTTAATTTACATCAGAAAACCTAGCCATATTTGCAGAAAAGAATAACATGAATTGTGTAGAAACATAACAGGCATTTTGTCATAATACCCATCTAGCGTGGTGGCAATATTCAATTACCTGAAGCACCTGAAACATGGAGGTCTGCAAACAAACATGCACATATATATCCTCAGCTTATGCAATAGCACAAGGTGAAAAAAATGGTCAATTGCGCTAGGGGTAATTTGGTATGTTGGCATTAAATCTATAAATTATTATGTTATGTTGCTATGCTCTTTCCTTGATGGGAATAAATAGAGCCAGGCCAAATCCAAGGAAATAAGTCTAATAATTATAGGGGATTTTTACTCTGCTAAGTTCTTGGATATAAATAAATTGCATTTTATTGATAGAGATCCCACTGGAGCTCGTTGAAGCTCGTTGAATACAGAAAACGCGTCAATGAGGAATGCATACTGGTAGAAAGGTTACAATTGTTGCTTTGATTTGGTACTGATGAGTTTTTTCCTCTGAGGCATCGTCAATCCTCCGTGCCATCACCAAACCCTGCCACAAGCAAAAGAAAAGGCATAAGAAGTTAAAATACAGTCGTTGGAAAGATGAGGAAGAAAATGGTGGTGTAAGTGCTTCATTTTTCCCCTTTTGGCATTTGTTGGGTTGCACAAGACGTAGAAAAAACATAAAGAGACTGGACATATCTTGTGGGGCAAGGACCGTCTAGAGCAAAGAGGCATTCTTGAACCAAGAAAATATGGAGGGATGCAATGCAAAATTTCTAGACTTCAGCGAAAACATGCCAATACAGATGATGCATTGATAGGAATCCATTTTCAATTACCATCCTCTTCTCCATTGGCACTGCATGGAGCAAACGTGGTAGTCAGGTGTCTATTCTTATTGTTGCTCAGTGAATGTTAAAAACAAGTATATTTTGAATCTGGTGTTTTCAAATGTAATTTATTTCAGTGTGTGGACATATGGTGCCTGGTAAACAATTACGTTATACACGTGTTAATGTCTAGTTTTTAACTACGAATGCTTGGCACATTGGAACTTATAAACATCATGATTTCAATTTGCAAAATTTGGTATAGTGCAGGCCATTTGGCCTAACATTAACCTCTGGAAAGGGTTCGATGTTTTCTTGATTTCCTAACAATATCTCTTGATGTAGGATGTATTCATAATCTCTCATGACCGTATGTAATTAATACCTTTATAATATGTACATCTATTCGACCAAGATATCCAAAAAGGATATCAAGTAAATCATGTTTCCTTATACCAAATTACTTAATATTGAATGTAATATGAGATTACTTGACAATATTAAAATTAGTTTAATCAAACTAGAATTATAAAACATAAAATTTTGGTTATTATATCAGTTCGGAGAGGTTCGTAGCAACATTTTCTTTAGTCTTGTATTTTTCTTAATTCTCTTGTCTATTTGAATTATCTCACACCTAGGGTTTATATTATTCAACTCCGGTTGGTAAGCTCAATCCTTTTCATACCTTCAACTCTATGACTTATTTATTAAATGTTTATCTGTTTAGTTTGCTATATTCAGAAACCAATTCCACTGTTCAACTCTGGTCGGGACTTGGAGATGACAGGGCCTCTAACAGGTAAAGTTAATCTTCCTATGTTTCGAATAGATGGCAGTTACTGCTGCATTAAGGGCTAAGTCCTCCAAGTCTCTACTTCGAATCTCGACGCCTCTATCCTATGTTTACAGAAGTGGAGCAGATGCTTCTGTTTATGTTTGCTTGCTCCAAAATGACACTGGAACTTGGTGAAGGTCCATGGAAACCTTCAGTGGCGCGTAAGTTATTCTGAGGTTACTTTCTATATTATGTCTCGGGTGTTATTTTTCGTGATAGAAACGGAAATCATGTTATGGAAGCTTTTTAATTTAATACAGGAACACGTTATAATATATGCATAAGCAAATTTTAGGTACTAGACAATGACCTTTGCCTTTTGAATTCATAGGCTTTTCCAGAATTAAATGCATTTTGTGAAAAAAATAAGTATAACAGGTCTCGAAAAGACCCCATAACTACTGTAATTCTGTAAGATGTCTATTACCTTCCCATGGAGTGAATGCTTCCATATTGAGACATATTAACTAGATAAAGACCAGAATAAAAGTTGAAAATCGGAGTGCACATGATTAACACACACAAAACAATAGATTGTATTACTTGCATAAACAGAGATACAACAGGTACATATGTAGTTGGAGTTAGATCCAACTTATTCCATTTTTGTAGGGAGAAGTTGAGAGAATATCTCAACTTCCTCCAGCTACCCCCAACCTAATCCCTAAACTCTAGGAATCCCTAATGAGTCATTATTATCTAACTGCCCCCCTTAATGACTACATTACACAACATAACAAAAGGTTACAACATAAACTTTCTGACTGATCCTCATATGCAGTTACACCCATCTCTGAACTTCATAGACATGCTCTTTCTCTCCATCATCTTCGAGCTACCAATTCATCCAGCATAAATAAAACTGCTTCCGACCATCTTTGATGTTCTTTGTACAACTGACGCTTCTCGACCTCCCAAAGGACAATCTCGATACTGAACCATTTTATGGATACACTTCCATCTGTGAAATCCCCCCGAAGAGCAAATTTCGACAGTAAGATAGGACAGTGATCTAGGTACAAAATATTTTCAGCAGTCAATTTCACAACTGACCTCTTAACACAAAATAACCTCTACTAATGCTCCCGACGGGTCAAGAACAACTAACTTAAATTATATAGTTTGTTCAATAATTGGTTCTACATCATTGATTACAAATAAAATCACACTCTCTCACACACTCACATAATATAATATATCTAAGTAAATAGGCTGGAAATGACTCTTATGGTGGCTTCCAACTAATCAAAAACTTTTGTTTTTGGTTCACCATGAGTAAACCTTCAACAACTTGTCAGAATCTGCATTCAAACTTTGGCGGTTTTCTTTCTTTTACTGTGCAACTCCATCCAAGTGATAGCAGACTACAAATTATGGCAGTGATTTCACCTACATCGACAGTGATGATTCCAACGAACAGTGGCAGCAATCTTTGCAACAGGGTACTTATCCAATAGCGGCATCTCCTTTACATCTCACGCAGTAATGGGACAGCGTCTCTCAGAAAACACATAAAGTTTTATCCTGCGGCCTCCTTTTGCTTAACGTTGACTCTCCAGCAATCGGCTCTCTATCTCACACGCGTAGCAGCTAGCAGTTCGACGCACAGCATCCTCCCTCAGCTCTATTGCACAGCCGGTCCCTGATTTGAATTTTACTATTGATATGTTGCCTTCTGATACTGTTGCTCCTCGGATGACTCACACGCAGGTACGACTCCTCTTTTGTTTCCACCGTCAGCAGCCCTGCAGGTAAACAAAGAACACACAGCACTCTCTCAAACAAAAGAATTCAACACTCATAATCTACGTATGTACAGAGAACCTCTTCCAAACTATTTCATCTTCCTGGGCACTATCGTGAGGGATTAAGCCAGCCAAGCTCTGATACCAAGTTGAAAATCGGAGTGCACATGATTAACACACACAAAACAATAGATTGTATTACTTGCATAAACAGAGATACAACAGGTACATATGTAGTTGGAGTTAGATCCAACTTATTCCATTTTTGTAGGGAGAAGTTGAGAGAATATCTCAACTTCCTCCAGCTACCCCCAACCTAATCCCTAAACTCTAGGAATCCCTAATGAGTCATTATTATCTAACTATAAAACCAAAGAGCTACATCTCCTTGCAAATTTGCAATGGTTGGTGCACTGCATCTCATTGCCCCTGCTATCAATATTGATGACTCACAGCTCAAGTCAAAAATTAAACAGAAGCAACGCCAGAGATTGATATAAAGATAATTTCTATTAAATCGTCGATGATGCCAATGGCCTATGCAACAAGATGTTTACATTCTGTGCTACAATTTCATGAAACTAAAGGCAAAAGATTACAACGAAAGAATAGATCACAATAAAGGCAATAGCCAGATCACAGTACAAAGAAGTTTTGGAGGGCTCATTTGGACTCATCTTTTTTTGCTTAATGTCGAGAGCTAACTACCTCTCTGTGGTTGATCTTAGAAACCTGTCTCTTGTGCGCATCATTCTTGCAACTGGCCTTGCCATATCTTCCAGTTGCACCCAGTTGTTCCCCTTGACATGTTGTCTCCCAGTTACTGATGTGTAGATTTGATCTCTCTCTGATTTGGGCATATGCTCCGCAGCACATCAAGAAATGTTGTTTAGTCTCTACCTTTTCTTTCCCACATAATCGACATGTCATTTCTTCCCATGTCTCCATGGATAATTTCTTGAAATGCTGAACACCATGTGTTTTGATCAGCAGGAATTAGTTGACAACACATGGAGAAGGAATACTTCCATGAGACATATTCACACTATGCAGAATCAATGTCTTTGCATTTCTTGTGGTTTGAGAGCATCATTAATTAATAGTTATCATAGCCTTGTAAAGCTAAAATATGTGTCTATCATTTAACATCAGCCTCCTATGTGGAAAGCATATTGGAAATGTCATTCTCTAACGGAGAGAAATGAGATATCTGTTTTGAAGTCTTGTCCATTAGAGGTATGCTTCTGTTAGTTTTTTGTGCCAGACTGCTTCGCAATTGGTTCTCCTTCTATACGGCACACTTTACAATTCCAGCACAGTAGACTGGACAGTGATTAGAGAGGTCACAGTTTTATGGGCAGCAACAACATGAGGAGGTGCAGGATCAGTGGGTATATAGGATGGAATAAGGGACACATTCTTGCCTAGGTATGCATGCGCCATCTTTAGTCCCCTTTCATTTTTTAGTATGTTGTTATATTTAGAATAGCACTTTCCTTTTCTTATTTAGATTAAGTTCAGATTCTTTCAGTAGTTTGTTATTTTTCCAGAATTACCATAGGCGCTTTCTTTAGCTAAGTTAGTTGTTGTTCTTATTATCTAGGACATTGATTTTCTGCACTAGGTTTTTCCAGATTATGCAGAGCACATATTTCAAGGAGATATGCATGTGTCAGCCTCTCTCCTTGAGGTGTTCTATCCTACGCAATTTCTTCTTGCAAAAATGGGCACTTTTCTCAAGACCAGAATCAAGTTAGGGTTTCTCTTCTCCTATCCTAGGCAATCCATTGGGACAAGGATTCATCATTGTAAACCCTAGATTCCTCTTAGTTTATAAAAAAGTGACAGGGTTTCCACTGAGTTGGTGTGTTGATTCTCTACCAGTACAAAGAATACATATGAAGTTTTGAGAGTTCAATTTTGCATACTTGTTGACTTGTTTTTCGAGTGATCTGTTTGTATATTAGTGTATTCAGATTCTACTATTTTGATTGGTGTTAAGTTTTAAGTTTCCTATAGATTAGGGTTTTGGTCTATGAGTGCAGAATCTACTTAACATGATCTGAAATTTCAACATGGTATTAGAGCATGTTTTCCGATATTTTCCAGATCCGTGAATGGAGTGGGTTGCTACCTATGAGAGGGAGCTGTTGGATTATCTCAGCAGGTGTGATGCTCTAGAGTCATTGGTTAAAAATTATATGTGCTTGACAGAAGCACCGAAACCTGTGGTAGGTTGTTGGGTGCGATAACTAATGCATTTTTTACCGAGAACTCTGTGTGCTCATGATCGATATGTTGATGGATATATTTTGTTTGGATAATGTAAATGGTTGTGTGCTACGGGCCATTTGTCTCATTTTACCGTAAAGATCCCATAAAAACAAAAAGAAAGGATGTTAGTGTGGGGGTATACTGGGAGAATCCCACAAATTTCCAGGAAGCTGCATATTTTTTGGAAGCCTGTTGTGTTTGTTCCTTTAGATGTTCAATCAATGGGCACTTATCCTTTCATTATATTATTCCAGATGGAGCATATGGAAACCAGATTCCAAGCACGTATATTTGAGCGGAAACCATAATGGCTTCTCACTTTCGACATCCAACACACTTGGTTGGTTTGTTTTACACCCAACATGATGAGGATGAGTTACTCCCGTAGTGCTTATTTTGTCTGTCATCGCCAATTAAAGCAGCCAGCTGGCCCAACCTTCTTAGAGTGCCAACCTTCCTTGGGAACCTCTTGGGGGGAGAGTTCCTGCCAAGAAGTAGTGACTAGAAGAGACTGAGCGAACCTTCCACCCACTTGTGGTGGGTGTTCAATGGCACTGATCTCCAATTGTGATGGATAGTTTATCAATGTAGATTTTCAATTGATTAAGATTGTATTCAAGTCTATTGACCGTAGGTGGCTGAGGATGGCTTCACCTTATATAATCCTTTGATGATTTTATTCCTTGCAACATTGGTTTTTGTTATTTGCATTAATTTTTATTCAGACAATTCATGACAAGGGCCAAGCACTTTGAAATTCTTGCTTTGGCTATTCGTTTCCTTAAGTTTCTTTTTAGTTAGGTCTTGGGAAATGAATTGACACATGCCCAATAGAATTACTGTAAAGGCCAAATGCGTGGTTCCTGTAATGACAAGATCACAAAGGCTTTGATTGGTTGGGATAAGTGAGACTCTTACACCAATATTACAAACAACAACTTTTGAGAATTTAAAATAATTAATTTAAAAAGACATGACATTCAAAAACTAATAAATAATAATATCTGGAATATGATATGAGTTTAGTACAATGAGGAACGAGGAAATGATTTATGTATAAAAATATTTAGATGGTATTTGTTGGATGAGATGGATAGATGCTCCTCTTTCGAGCAATTCGTCCCTGAAGTGAACAAAAGGGGTGTAATCGCATTTAGGATAGAGAAGTGTATGAGAGTAATTCAATACTTATTTCGGCATCCTTTAAAATGATATCCCTTTTAAGTTGTTTTTTGCCATAGAAGGAGAAATGGGAATTGCACTTCATCCTCCTTGATCGAGATCCAAACAATGAACAATTCACATCCCATATATCTTGGGGCTGAGTCGTCGTTGATTACATATTTTGTTCTAACATAATATCTTAAATTAATTTGAACCATTATAACATTCCATAAGTAAACAAATACTAAATGAAACATAATTAATAAGATCTTATTTATACTTTCTTTACCTATCTTTAAAAAAACATAAATCTTAATCTACACTTATCACGAGGCCCACTCTTTGGTAGATATTTTCTCCTATAAATATTGATTTGTTGGAGGCCTACTCCTCTGCTTTCAGAAATTCAATTCAATCTCTACAGACATATTTAATTTTTTTTAGGATCCAAATTTATTACACTAGGTAGTCAAATTTGTGGCATACTTCAACAACCTAATTCTCATGGTATCTACCACAAGGGTTGGAGCAATGTATAAAGCTTCGATAGTTATTTTTTTTTGTTGTTCTAAGTTAGAAGAGTTGTCGAGTATGGAAACATTGGAATCTTTAGAAACTATATGGGCAGGTGAATATATGAAGCTGAAGAGGATACAAGGATTAGAGCCATGCACAAAGATTTGTTTGCTAGATGTTTTAGGGTGCTCTGAGTTAGAAGAACTTCCAGAAATGGAAACATTGGACTCTTTGGAGGAGTTGCAAGCAGATCGATTTGTGAAGCTAAAGATAATTGAGGGGTTGGTGTGTTGATGCAGGAGCATTGGGGCCTAGGAAAAATAGTCGAAGTTGATCGACAGGAGAAGTCGACCAGGGGGATTGTCGATGACCACTAGTGTGAAGGAAGACTGGTTATTGAAGCCAAGTAGTCGAGCACAAGCTGTCGATATGCAGTCGACAGGAGTAATAGGTCGAGAGTTGACAATTTGATGTCGACAAACGACAAGATTGCAGCAAAAGAGGTCGGGTGTCGACGGGTGATCGAACAGCGACACCGACGGATAGTGGTGAAATCCAAGCGTGGAGGACGGAGCGGACTGGTAGCCATAGAGCCTAAGAAAATCTAACAAGTAAGGTCAAGAGTGACGAAGTGCAGTATGGTCGAGACGTGTGGCCGACAACTGTAGCAGATTCAAAGATGCAGAAGTCAAGGCAAACTACTTAGCAGCCATTGGAGGTTGTTGAGGAAGTTATGAGCAGTTATGAAGGTAGCTGGGATCATGACAGATGTCACCATAGGAAGAGGTTGTGCAGCATGACCAGAGGGCATCGACAACTGCAGTTCTGCAGGATCAGGAAGGATTCGGTGGACAGAGGAAGAGTGTTTCATGGAACAGAGTAGGCCTCGGGAAGAGCAGCAGCAGAGCAGAGTACAAGAGTAGTGTGGAGGCACGAAACAGGGGATCGAAAATCAGAGGATCAAAGGATCACACATAGCCACGAACACACTGAGAGAGACAGAGTTTGATTCTATATATTGTAACAGGCTAAGGTCGACTAGTTTCATAGATTGCTTTGTATTTTCACGTTGTAATTTGATTCAGTTTTAATAGAAGCTAGCTTCTGGAATTCAGTTCACATCCAGTTTGTGTGAGCACCTGTGTGTTGTTGTGTGTCATAGTTAAGTAAGAGGGTCTGACCGACCTGCCTTGCGCCAGTTTGGTATCAGAGCCAAAGCATCCTGTGAACAGGAGAGACAGCGATACCAACCTGTCTAGCACCATTTTGGTATCAAATCCCGTAGTTGGAATCCGATCAAGCAGTTGAATCTAGAGAGTTGGAAGAACCTGCGAGTGCGTGAACAACTCCAGCTGCGGTTGGGTAGAGTTGTGCATAGTGGTGAAGTCTGTTTGCGATTAGACGGGTGAATATTTTAGCTGAGGTTGAAAGATGGCTCAAAGAGGCATTAATGTCTGAGGTGTAGGACGAAGAGCGCGTGGTGCAGGAGTCACAGTTGATCGTCAAACGTTCGATGAGTGCATGCGAACAATGCGAAGCTTGACAAGTGAAGTCGCAGCGATCAAAGAGAGCCAGAGACGTGGTTGTGTTCCTGATGCGCTAGACCACAGCGACAAGGAAGTCGAGGAAGTGGAAGCACGGGAAGCAGTTGAAGAAGAACCAGAAGATAGACTGATCAAGCTATTGTCAGAGATGAGAGGTCGAACAAAGATGGATGTACCTACCTACTTAGGAAGTCTGGACTCAGAAGACTTGATAGACTAGTTCAAAGAGATGGAGAAATACTTCGACATAGAGAAGATAGCGGATCCTAAACGGGTTAAAACTGCATGTCTGAGGTTGAAGGGTCATGACTCATTGTGGTGGGACAATGTGCAGACTGGCAGAGTCAAGAAAGGCAAGGATAAAATCAAGTCTTGGGACAGGATGGTTGCCAAGCTAAAGGGGAATTTCTTGCCTAGCGATTATGTGATTTCCTTGTTCAAGAAATTGCAAAACTTTCGACAAAAAGAGATGACCGTGCAAGAGTACACGGAAGAGTTCTACAGATTGTCGATTCGGTCGAGTCAAACCGACGAAGGCGAAGAAGCTGTCGCGAGATATGTAAATGGATTGAAGTATGCCATATAGGACGAGTTGATCCTGTCGAGGTTCAGAGCGGTCGGTGAATCCTACCAGTTAGATCTAAAGGCAGAAAGAAACTATTGAGGAAAGCCGCATCGACCAGAGGTAGGATGACTAGTCGAGGTACGAAGACTATTTCTGCAAAGGGCCAAAGTAGCAGAACCAGGAGAGAAGTCGTCAAATACAAACGACGTGCGGAAGGGACAATGACCAAAGATAAAGTGCAGGGAAACCGACGGGACGGTCGAGAGACCCGCGTTCGGGGCACGAATGGTCAAAATGGTCCAACAGAAAAGAAAGGAGTTGACAGACCAACTGTAGTTTGTTATAAGTGTCGCAGTGTGGGACACAAATCCTATGAATTCCCAGAGAATCTACACGTGGCAGATGAGTCGAAGCCAAGATGTCGAAGAGATGAGCAAGTCAACGAGAGGAAGGAATCGACATTCGACAGTGGTGAAGAGGGTAGAGGAAGAGGTCGAACTATGACGGCCAGGAGAACGTTGATTCAGGATGATCGACATGACGAGAAGGAGCCCGCACAATGAAAGGCTATCTTTCGAACTAGAGAGCTGATCAAAGACAGGTATTGCAAGACCATAGTCGATGGTGGCAGTAGAGAGAATCTTGTGTGACAGAGGTCGTCGAAAAGTTGGGTTTGAGATGTAGAGAGAACCCAAATCCATATAAGATATCATGGTTGCAGAAAGGACATCATGTCAAGGTGACCAGACAATGCCTGATAAACTTTAAAGTTGGGAAGCTTGAAGACAGTGTACTGTGCGACATAATCCCAATGGGTGCATGTCATCTGTTGTTAGGGAGACTATGGAAATATGATCGATAGATGATCTATGATGGTTGATCCAACACAGTCATAGTGTGGAAAAATGGCACGTAGAGGATGCTGAAGCCGAAGTAGGAGGACCAAGCCGACTACAAGCAGGGCAAGAGAAACTATTGGGAGAAGCGAGTGTTGATGTGCTCAGCCAAGGAATTCCTCGCAGTGGAGGAGAAACAGTCGGGATGTTTCACCATCATTCCGAAGGGATCATGTGTCTAGAGGTCGAAAATGGAGAGAATAATGGTCGAAGTCGAAGAGATGCTTGACGAGTTCAGGAGCATAGTAGTCGACAAGATGCCGACGGGATTGCCATTGATGAGATGCATATCCCATCAGATCGACTTGATTCAGGGTCGAGTTTTCCAAACAAGGCACCACATAGAATGACTCTGACGTAGGGTAAGGAACTCAATCGACAAGTCCAGGAGTTGTTGGACAGAGGATTGATCAAAGAGAGTCTGAGCCCGTGTGCAGTACCAGTTGTACTAGCAACGAAGAAGGGTGGAGAATGGAGGATGTGTACAGACTCCAGAGCTATCAACAAGATCACGATCAAGTACCGGTTTCCATTGCCGAGAATGGAACAATTGATGGATTTCTTGAGTGGAGTGAGGTACTTCACCAAGATCGACTTGAAAAGCGGTTATCACCAGATTAGGGTTAGAGAAGGAGATGATGGAAAACAACATTCAAGAAAAAGGAAGGGCTATATGAGTGGTTGGTCATGCCATTCGGATTGATTAATGCACCCAGTACATTCATGTGGTTGATGAATGAGGTACTGAAGTAGTTCTTGTGAAAGTTCATCGTAGTGTATCTAGACGAAATCCTGATATTTAGTCGAACCAAGGTCGAACACTTGGAGCACATTCGACAAGTATTGCAGAAGTTGTAGGAAGAGAAGCTGATGGTGAACTTGCAAAAGTGTTTCTTCATGAAGGAAGAACTGGTGTACTTGGGATTTGTAATCTCGGGTAAAGTGTTGGTGATGGAACCAGAAAAGGTGAAGTCTATATTGGAGTGGCCAGAACCGACAAGCGCGACATGAGTGCGAAGTTTCCATGGACTTGCTAGATTCTACAGGAAGTTCATTAGAGGATTCAGTCGTATATGTGCACCATTGATAGAGTGCACGAAGAAAGGGGAGTTTAAGTGGATAGAAGCTGCCCAGAAAGCTTTCGACAAGTTGAAGCAGAAGGTGACTGAGAGCCCGGTGTTAGCGCTCCTAGATTTCGACAAAGTTTTCCAAGTCGATTACGACGCGAGTGGAATGGAAATTGGAGCAGTGTTGAGAAAGGAGGGTTGACCAACTGCATTCTTCAACGAGAAGTTGGATGAAGCGAAGCGGAAATATTTGGTCTACAACCAAGAGTTCTATGCTATTGTCCAAGTGTTGAAGAAGTGGAGGCATTATGTGTTTCCCAAAGAGTTTGTGTTGTACATAGATCACCAAGCACTGAGGTACTTGAATACTCAGTCGAAGTTGAATCAGCAGCACATGAAGTGGGTTGAATTCCTGCAAGGATATACCTTCGTGTTGCGACATAAGTCGGGCAAGTCGAACAAGGTTGTCGATGTGCTGAGTCGAAGAGTTTCATTGATGAACACAACGACAGTTCAGGAAACAGGAATAGAGTCGGTGAAGACAGAGTATGAGACCGACGTGGACTTTGCAAAAGCATGGAAGGCGAGTAGTGAACCATGGAGTGTCGACAGGACACCATACTTGGATTACTTTATCCAATAAGGATACCTATTCAAGGGACAACAATTGTGTATTCCCAGAGGATCTGTAAGAGAGAACCTAATCCTAGAGATTCATAGTGGCGAATTAACAAGTCATTTTGGCATCGACAAGACCAAGGCGTTGGTCGAAGAAAAGTATTATTGGCCAGGAATGACGGTAGATGTTGGAGAGTGAGTACGACAATGTCGATCTTTCTAGTTGGAAAAGGGAAGAATTCATAATACGGGGTTGTATGCACCATTTCCAGTGTTGAAAACCCCATGGGAGCACCTAAGCATGGATTTTGTGCTAGGATTTCTGAAGACGTAGCACGGTGATGACTCAATTTTTGTTGTAGTGGACAGATTTTCGAAGTTGGCACACTTTATTCCATGTCAGAAGACAAGTGATGCCACAAGCATTGTTGTACTATTGTTACACCTAAAATATTCCCATCATGAGATTCAGTGTATACACTCCTGGAGTTACCTTAACTGAGTGATTAACCTGGAAGGATTTGTACCCATTTGTACTAGGTTTTGAGAGGTCGTCGCAGGTTGCACTCATGCAACATGCGACATCACAGCTTGCTCTATTGTAGGATGCGACGATGTCAGTTAATAGGTAAAAATAGCCCTTCGAGCCCTTTCTCGAAGCTTGCTGACTTGGGACCCTATCCCTAACCTCTTGGGAGAGTTGGAATTCGGTTCCTAACACCTCGGAAGGATCCCCTAGGCCTCTCCTATCATATCTCAACCTATATTATCCTCACCCTATCCACTTAGTCCTATTTAAATGAAGCTCACTCCCATCCCAAGAGGAGGAAGTCTATGGTATTCTTATGCTGGTGAAATCAATCCCAATAGATCTAACACTCTAGCTTGGGGAACCTTCACTTCTCTCTAGGAGCTTTGTCATGGCTTGTCGGAAGGAGCTTGCAGCGTTAAGGCTATGGTTGTATTCCTCTTTTCTATTGTACTCCTCACTCTTCAATACAGTTAATATAATTGCTTTCCATAAATGTTGTCTCTTTGATAATGTTTAGAGTTTTCCTCCTTAACTGTTAACTTAGATCTATCATATGAGATATATGCTTTCACTTCTTGTGGTCTGTTACATGTTCAACGGGGTTTAGCTACTTGCGATCTGGCAGCGCTGGAGCATTGGATCAATGAAGGAGAAAGGGATCTACAAATATAAGGTAAACGATCTACTCTTTCATTTGTACTTCTATATGATCTAGGAAAGTATTTTATGTTCTATCCTATTTGTTCTAGACTTACGTTAATCTAGGGAGATCAGGCCTTGAGTCCGCTCTCGGTAGATTGTCCGTGAAACAAATCTGGTGACCATACTGGGGAGATACATCGTATTCTGTAGTTGTCAATCTGAGAGTCATTTTCAGTTGATTTCTTGACACGAGCCTCTTATTTGTCATTTGCTTCTTGAGTTGATTTCACTATTAGATATTCATCTTGGAGACTTTGATCTACTTCCTCTGAGTTTATACTACTCATTTTCAAGCCATTTTATAGTTCATTACTTGGAGATTTGATTCATTTTTGAACCTAGACCTCGCCTGTCTCACCTAGTTAGTGAAAATAGAGCGACACTGTGTCATTTCTGGTCTCTGTTCTCTGTCTGTTAGCCATTCGTCGCAGTCCTTTCATTGGAAAACTGCGACACTGTCGCACTCCCCGCACTGGTGAACTGTGACGTCGCACTATGTACAAGCACAGAGTGCGTCGATTTGTCGAATTTTGCATGCAGGCATCCCCTCTCCACTTGTTAATCTAAGCTTTGGTTTGATGTATGAACTCCCTTTGTGCTACAAGATCTAGCCATAGATCCCATCTTTGATTTGTGTGCTGAGTGTTTGGTTTTGTTTGGATTGATTTTGGGTTTCGTCTTGGACGAGTCTGAGAACCGGTAGTGGTGGATACTCTTGTCTCCCCCACCTTCATCCACTCACCCTTGCATTCCCTCCTCTCCTTACCTGATCTAGTTATTGCATTATATCAGCTCCCAAACCTCATTCACATCATTTTTTGAGCTTTGCTTGCTATTGTCTAATTTTGAGTCTTGTGTGTCTTTCAGCTTGATTGAGTGCTTGTATTTTCTTGATTTTTATGAGTGTACTGAGTGTTGCAAGTAATGTTTTATTTTCAATCATTTAAGATATGAAAGCGCAGTTGTTATCAAGTTAATCTTTTGATGCATCCGTTGAAAAGTTAAAAGTGCTTCTTTCCCATCATTTCTCAAACGTTGTTGAAGGGAATTGTTCGTGCATTGGGATGTTTTGCTTATGCATCTTTTGGGAAAATTGAATGAATGCGTGATCACTTGTGTTTTTCTTGAATTATGAGCTTCTCATTTGCTCGAAAAATCCAAAGTATATTTCAGTTTTTGCAAAATTAGTTCCATGCTAAGGAAAGGTAGATGCATTTTTTATTTTCATTGCTTTTAGGCCATTGAAAGTGAAATTGAAAAGCTTGCATACTCCATCTTAGAATTCTCTCTTTTCATTACCTAGCATCATTTTCATTTTCAAAAGGAAAAGAAAAGGAAAAAATGTTGTGATTTGGATTAGTAGTGTTGTGATTTTTCAAGTTTCGTACAAAAATTAAAAAGAATGCTTTTATAGTCAAACTTGTTTGAACTGGGAATCATTGCATTTGCTTTGGTGAAATTGTTGGAAAGAAAAAGTTTTCTCCCTCCCATAGGTAGCATTCATCGAAAGAAAAGCATATTTCGTGCATGTAGTTAGGACTTGCATTATGCTTCCGATTATGTACTCACCTCATGCATTCACCTAACCGTCCAGATAAAATTAACGGTAGAACTAGGTAAAAAATTTAGCAACTTGTGTGTAAGTTAGAGACGTGTTCCGGCGTCGTTAAGTGTGGCAGCTGTCGTTATTTTCCAGCACTGTATCCCGGGGGTATTGTAGTCTTCCACGTACTTATCGGTATATCGAGCTCCTTCACGTACCCACCAAGTACCATAATCCGTACTTGGCATATATCAAAGGGTGTATCACGTACTCGGTAGTATATCGGAAGGTCTCTTGCCGAACGGTTGTGCATTAGACAGCACCACTACGGATTTGAGCTCCCACGTACCTCGAGTATATCGGGAGACACCACTAGGATTCCTGAAACCAACTGAGTTTGCGATGCCTTGATAATCCCGTGAGGTTCCAGACTTTGAATCCACCCTTATCACATAAGTTTGCTTGTGGCCTTAGTTTGCGTAGGGTTTTTTCTGGTCTACTTTTCTTTTAGCTTGCCTTGGAATAAACTTTTTTGTCTCAGTCACTCTGGCTGACTTTCCTTGGAGAAGGTCCCGTAGAATCCAAAACTTGCCACCCAAATATCCCCTTAACCAGGAGGTAATTTCAAGGGTAAGGATGGATCCTCATGTCAAGGTCGGGTCACAAGAAGTGGAAAACCCCACTTTGAATATTGGAGGACATTTGTTTCCACATACTCCTCTATATTTGCCTACCTCTCATCCCCCTCAGGATGAAGAAGCACAAATCCCCACTTCACAAGACCTATCTCCCATTGCACCGGGAGAGCCTGGATCGTTGTAATGGATAAATCAACCCCAGGACGACCCCACAGTCGTTGTTGGTCCTTCAGCAGCTTATTGGACATCTTCTACCGGTCACCCAGTGGCCCATTTTGCCATTGCACCCCCGCCTAATTAGACTACTCTGGATGATCCTTTGGCCTACTACCGTAGCCAATTGGCTCACTTTCGATCTATGGCTGAGAGGTGTCATAATTCAAGTCTCCAACGAAGGGTTGAAGACCCATCATTACCCCCTTATCAACCAATCCCAGGCAGAGTATTTTTTAAGGATTATAAAGTATACTTAAGTATAGTATTCTAGGCAATTATTTTGGATTGAAAAAAACATATATATAGATTGGTAGGAGAATATTAAATATGAAACCTACAATTTACTCCTTAAACTAGTGAATTTTGGCGAATATTATGATAAAAAAAACATATTTTATGTAAATATAGGCGATATTAGAGACTAAAAATGACCAAAAAATGAATTTATTATTCGAAAAAATGCCCCGAAAATAGCCAATTGGCGAAATTTTGGCCCCTAAAAATTTCCCTGATCCCAGGTCGCTCTTTATCTTTCGAGTCACCAGAATCATCCATACAACACGCGACCACCGCTGAAACTGGTCAACGATCCATCCTTGCACATGTATCTCCTAAACAGGAGACCAGTTCGGTGCTTCCTACTACCCAACCTGTTGAACAACAGTCCAACACACCTGTCACTACCGCAGTTACTTTACCAGTTCCTCCCCCACCTCAAAATTCGAGGGGAGGATACTCCATTCCCATGGATTATATCATTGGTAACGTTACTACTACAGTAGCTAGTCAACAACCTATGTTAGTTCAACCTTTGTTTAGTGGTCAGCCTATTGTGGCTGGGGGGAAACCCCCGTTTCCTAACCAGAACGTAGGTGGCGGAATCCCCAACGGACCTCCCGTTGGACCTTACCAACCCACTAGACCATCCACCATGGGATTATCTCATGTTGGGGGGCCACCCAATGTAACTCAACCATCATGGAGTCAAGCGTATCCAGGTTCCTTTAACCCTGCGCTGGGTCAACCTAATCCCGGAAATGCACCATACGGGATACCCTATCCAGGAAACCCATACACTCTATGGGGGCAACATCCTGTTTTACAACATGGACCCCAACCAACTATCCCTCAAGCACAACCACCCCCGATCGGCCCCCCCCCACCTCCTGCTGGAGGTGGTGGGCCCCCACCTAACTTCGAAGGAGGCAGACCTCTACCTTCTGGCAGAGGTCCAACTCATTCTACCAACAATGGCCCCCACCCTTCTGGCGGTGGCGGGAATGATACACCAACCCCCCAGGTGGAGGCGGCGGACGACCACCCTATTATGGTGGGGTAGGACATTTCCCTTCGGGCGGTGGAGGTGGTCCACCACCCCCTCCAAGCGGAGGCAGTGACGGATCTAATTATTATGATGGTGGGGGTGGTGGTGGAGATCCTTGTCCTTCCGGCGGCGGAGGTGGTGGGGGCCCCCATCCTTCTGGCGGCGGAGGTGGCCCACCACCACCCCCCCCCCCCGGCGGAGGCGGTGGCGTGCCACCTTATTATGGTTATGGACCCCCACCTCCCCCCAGTGGTGGCGGCGGACCTCCACCTCCTCCCGGTGGTGGAAGTGGAACCCCACCTTATTGGAATGGACCACCTTATGGCGGTGGACCCTTACGGTCCGGGGGGCACACCCCCCTACAGTAAGTTTCCTCCGCGGTCACCTTTTAATCAGTAGATACGAAGTCCTATCGGTCCTTACATGCCTTATCAATACCCGCAGCCTAATCAACAGCTTCCCTTTCTGGCTAATTTGGACCTACCTGATCTATCTCGACTGACGAACGACCCCATTTACCACGGAACTAACTGGCCCCCGATTCCGGTGAAACTTCCGTCAGATATCCCTAAGTTTGATGGCAAGCCGGATGAGGATCCTAAGCACCATGCGATGACATATCATTTATGGTGTTCATCCAACTCTCTGATGGACGACTCGATCTGTCTGAGATTATTCCAACGGACTCTCACTGGTTCGGCTACCAAGTGGTACATCAAATTACCACCTCATTCCTTTCATGATTTCGGGTCTCTTGCTATGAACTTTTTGACCCACTTCCAACTGCCTATACGGTACGAGACTGGTACGGACCTCCTCACCTCTCTCCGCCAGAATACCACTACTCATATCTCTACTCATATACATGAGTGGCGAAGGAGAAGACGTTTGATTAAGTCTCCCATTCCAAACCAACTCCTAGCAAATTGGTTTACAAAGTCTCTCATCCCTCACATAGCTCGATATGTTTCCATGGGCGGTGTTGTCACTAAAGAACAAGCTATCGCTCGTTCCCATTACCTAGACTTGGTCTATGCTCAATCGGGCACGTTGTTTGAGAATCTTCACGACGCACCTCGCGACACTTATGACCCCACGAAACCTCCTAAGGGACCCCAAACTGATGGCATCATTGGATGCCTTAATACCCAGCCTATTTCTAACACTGTTGAATCGTCGAACCTGCATGGTTCCTCCACTTAGGCTGGCCACAGCACCACCAAGTCGACCACCCCTACTGTAGCTGAAGAGGTGAATTCTGTCCAATCAGCTTCATCTCAGAAGTCCGGCGGCAAGAAGAAGAACAAGGGGAAACCCAAGAATTCTTCTGCCCAGCAGGAACAAAAGAGCACTCCTGATGATACCAAGCAGAAACGGAATCTAAAGTATCCTTGTTTACTGTGTGGAGATTATCACTTCTCCAAAGAATGTCCCCATAGAGACGAAGTTCAAAAGTTTCTTCGGGGTAAACCAACTCCTGTAGTCCTCAACAATCCGTTTCCCACTCAAAACCAGCAGATTATTGCTCAACCTCCCCCAGCCCAGGGGGAACCATCCAATACCGTGCATGTTCTCATGGTGCGTAACGAAACGATCAATTTGAAAACTCACTCACGATCATACAACTCGGTCCCTTCAAAAGAACCTGTTGGAAGTAATACTTAAAAAACTTCCAACTCTTTACCAGATGTCACTGTACCATCAGCTTCTCTCACCATTGAGAAGTCGTCCTTAGATTCGATATTGCGACCACCCAAGAGCACGATTTGAAAAGTTTTTTTCAATCCTAATGCTCGGGCAGCACAGAATTACAATAT
Source organism: Larix kaempferi (assembly GCA_027924585.1). NCBI lineage: Eukaryota > Viridiplantae > Streptophyta > Pinopsida > Pinales > Pinaceae > Larix > Larix kaempferi. Next base: position 353,561 of record BSBM01001032.1, read on the forward strand.
CGTAGACGATTTGGCCCAAGCCCCTTTCGCCATGTCCACGCTGGAAGTTTTGCAGAATTGTCCTAATCAACGCAAAACTCTCCTTCCAGCAATCAGTGCAGTCGACCCTGATTCTTCGAATACCATCATGTTTCAACTTGACTACTTCAAGTCGAGGCTTTCCCACCAGCTCGCATTCCAAGTAGCTGCAAACATTGCTGGGAAAATTGTCCATCGTTCCATTTTGGACGAAGGCGCCCCTACTTCTGTCATGTCAATCGCCTGTTGAAGAGCCATCGGCTCTCCCGAATTGAATCGTTCTCCTACCACGTTGAAAGCATTCGACGGGCGTGGCTTTCAACCTCATGGGATCCTACAAGCTCTCACAGTTGAGTTGGACGGAAAGACCGTAACCATTAATGTGGAAGTGGTCTCGACCTCGATAGATTATAATCTCTTACTTGGTCACAATTGGTTTTATGCCATGCAGGCGGTAGCCTCTTCAGTCTTCCGCGTAGTACAATTCCCCCACCAAGGACGAATTGTTACTGTTGACCAACTAGATTTTTGCACACCAGACACTACTACTCATCCTGGTGACCATGTTCCTTCCATTGGACAAACGTCAAAACAGTATGAGAGTATAGGGGTTGGCCTTTTGAAAGATTCATCTCTCATGGGCGTTTTTCCAATTTCGGACCCCCCTAATCATGTTGCCTTGGTGAACATGATCTCCACAAAGATTTTGTCTCACTCCACTGATACTTGGCTTGTACCTGACGAAGCCACAACACACCTGATTGGAGACTCAATTCCTTTTTCACCCGCTGAACGTATTTACGAGGCTATCCAGTCAGCACCGGAGAACCACTTAGCTGTGTCTCCCCCATCCTGTTCTCTACGACAGGCATCATCTCTACCTGATCTCTTACTTCGAACTTTTCATTTAGACGAGTCAATCATGGAAGTTATGAATGTTGATGATGGTCCGTGGGATGACCTCCACCATAGGTCGTCTTTTCACCATTAGCACCATCTTTTCACCGAATATCTACCCATTCCCTCATTCCCCCATACTTACGTGTCTTTCGGACACTGAGGGCAACATGGCCAACATTGAGCCTACCACCCTGGTAGACATCTCGGTAAAACCTGGTGTAGTGGAACACATTTGCATAGGCCAGAAGTGTTCCCCTGAAGAAATAGCTATTGGTACGGCCTTATTTAAGCGATTTCGAGACGTATTCGCTTGGCCCTATGAGGAGATGCCTGGGATAGACCCCGCAATTGTTTCTCATGAAATAAAAAAGTATCCCGACATCAAACCTGTACGTCAAAAGTTGCGACCGGTACACCCCCGGAAGACTGCAGCGATCAAGGTAGAGATTGAAAACCTCTTAAAGGCTGGCTTCATCTATCCTGTCCCGTTGACGGATTGGTTCTCAAACGTCATCCCTGTGAACAAAAAGCAGGGTACCATTCGTGTCTGTGTCGATTATCGGGACCTTAACAAGGCTTGTCCAAAGGACAACTACCTGACCCCATTCATTGACCATATTATCGACAATTGTGCCGGAAGCGTCATCTTTTCATTCATGGATGGATTTTCCGGTTACAACCAGATTGAGATCAACCCAACCGACCAGCATAAGATGGCTTTCATCTGTCCTTAGGGGACGTTTGCATACTGCAAACTCTCGTTTGGCCTTAAAAACGTCGGCACCACGTTCCAAAGGGCCATGTCGTATGCCTTCCATGACATTAAGGACTTTGTGGAACCTTACCTGGATGATCTCCCTGCTCATTCAAAGCAGCGTGAGTTCCACATGGATCATCTGACGGCCATCTTCCTCAGATGCAGACAGTACAATATCCGTCTGAATCCTCATAAGTGTATCTTTTGCGTTGATTCTAGACACCTCTTACGGTTTATTGTCTCAAAGGATGGGATCCGCATCGATCCCTTAAAGGTGGAGGCCATTGTTAACTTACCACCTCCAACCAACGTGACGGAACTTCAAAGTCTCCAAGGGAAGGCGACTTATTTAAGGCATTTTGTTTGTAACTTCGCGGAGAAGACTAAGGGATATATGAAACTGCTTAAGAAGGATGTCCCGTTCATTTGGGATGATCAAGCTCAGAAATCCTTCGACAGCATCAAACATGCCATCACGCATGCTCCCGTGCTCCAACCGCCCAATTATTATTGAGATTACATCCTATATCTCGCTGCTTCTACTACCACTATCGCCAAGGTCTTGGTACAGGAGGATCAAAATGCCCAGGAACATGTAATAAACTATGCGAGTAAGGGTCTCACCGACATTGAAACTAGATATTCACATGTCAAAAAACTTGCTTTCGCGACAGTCATCGCCGTCCAAAAATTCTGGCACTACATCTTGCTCCGCACCACCACCATCATCGCAGACTCGAACCCCATATACCACGTACTCACACGTCAGGTGCTTGGGGGCAAGTATTCACGCTGGATCGTGATACTGCAAGAATTCGACCTTCTTTTCGAGAAAGCTAAGTCTAATAAGTCTTTGGTGTTTGCTAAGCTTATTTGTAATTTTCCCCATCCTGATGTAGAAGTTGAGCACAATGACTCTTTTCCAGATGAATCATTGTTTCTCATTAGTACGACTGATCCGTGGTATGGAGATATTACATTATATCTTCAATCCCAACGCTTCAACCCCCAATTGTCTCGCGAAGACCGTCGTAGAATACGTCACCATCCGAAGTATTATCTGATCATCAGTGATACTTTGTACCGTTGTGGCGTTGATTCAATCCTTTGATGTTGTCTAACTCACGATGAGGCTGAACGCATTGTAAATGACTGTCACGTTGGGGCATGTGGCGGTCACCTCTCTGGGATGGCTACAGCCCAGAAGATTTTGCGCAGGATATTATTGGCCTACCATCTTCAAAGATTGTATTGAGGCCGTAAAATGATGTCCTCCATGTCAACACTTCCATACGATGAAGCACACCCATCTCACCCCGTTACACCCAATTATAGGCGTGGGCCCCTTCGCAAAATGGGGTATCGATTTTATGCATTGTAAACCTACCTCGGTCGGGGGGCATAGTTACATCATTGTGGCTGTAGATTACTTCACAAAGTGGGCCGAGGAAATGCCTACATACCAAAACGACGGCAAAACCTCCGCACTCTTCATGTTCAATCATGTAATAGCATAGTTTGTAGTTCCTCGGGCGATAGTCACCAATCATGGTTCTCACTTTCAGAACCATATGGTTGATGAACTGAGCAATAGATTGGGTTTTAGCCATGAAAACTCAACACCCTACTACCCGCAGTCCAATGGACAGGTCGAGGCCATTAACAAGGTCTTAAAAACTATGGTCCAAAGGATGGTAGGTACGCATAAGTCCAACTGGCATAATATGCTCTTTTCAGCATTATAGGCCATGCTCTTTTCAGCATTATGGGCCTACAGAACTTTCGTTAAAACTGCCACAGGTTTCACTCCTTTCCATTTCGTGTATGGATTGGAGGCCATCCTGCCTATAGAGTGCGAAATCCCGTCTCCACAACTCGATGTCGAACTTCTTCCTAACACTATTGTCGAGGAAGAACGTTTCATGTACTTAGAAAAACTCGACAAGTCCCGCCGAGATGCTGCTCTTGCTAACGAAGCACACAAGAAACGCGTCAAATCTCAATACAACAAGTCAGTTGAACCTCGTATCTTCAACGAGGGTGACCTGGTCCTCACATGTGACCAGAAACATGACAAACTATGAGCAGGAAAGTTCGAGTCCATGTGGCACGGACCTTACATTGTCAAACGTGTTTTGGAAAAGGGAGCTTACGAGCTTGAAGATTATGACGGAATATCTTTGGGTGAACCCCATAATGGGCTTTACCTGAAGAGGTACTATGCCTGAACCTGTCATGCATAGACTTTTTTGTATATATTGTACATTGCCCGTTTGTGTGTTTTTGTGTGGTGTGACGCGTTATGTTTGAGTGTCTTTAGATCTTGTTTCTGCTTCTTATACCATGTTTTGACTGCGTGTGCAGATGGCAACGTGCTATGGATTCACGGATGGTGCCATCCGGCATACCCGTAACCTTTCCTCGGAAGCTTGGGTACTGTATTCCCCAACAGGCGAGCTCATCATCTCGGGAGGAAGTTGCCTCGGATTTGCAACCAACAATGTCGCGGAATATCAGGCGGTAATTGGAATCCTAACCGATGTTATTCCCTTGGGTATGAACCACATTGTCATCGACATGGATTCTCAATTAGTGGTTTCCCATCTTAACCGGTTTTACGCTATCCGTGATCCTACTCTTCTCTGTCTCTTTAGACGAGTACGTCTCCTGGAAAGGTCATTTGAATCCATTCAATACCTGCACATTCCACGAGAGTTAAACACAGTTGCTGACTCGATGGCCAACTTCATTCTAGATTGGTACATCGCACACACATAATACTCATAACATGTAAAAGCATTCAGGACATGTAAATAATGCACTGTAAAAAAAGCAAAGCATATAAACAAGATCACATCATTCATCATTTTTTGAAACACATAATGTATAAATCGCCGAGAATGTCTATATATATATCTCATCAAAAGTAGTGCTAGTACAAAAATCTGAAGCATGATGGATTTCAGTAAATGTCTACAAAATCTAAAGCCTCGTATCTTTCAGTAGTACAAAATTTGAGGCCTCTAAGATATCAGTACAAGTATAATAATGTCATCAAGCCTGACACCTGGCTCGTACACCCCTAGGATGGACATCTCTCTGTCGATGAGAATGGAAGCAATCCACTGTCCTCGCTACCTTGCGGAGTAAGGCATTGAAGCGTACAGACGCTACAACTCCAAACCTCTGCATAGGTATCTATAAGTCATCTACAGCTGGCTCAGGAACATCCATTGTCAGCTGGGACAAGTTCCTGTATACATCCTCCATCTCTATGATGGCAAAATGAGCACCTGGGGGCACAACTGCTTCCCCACCTCTATCTCTCCTCGCCGGAAGAGAGACTCCTACGAGTCGTATGGGACCCACATCTGCACACACATGTTATATATTGTTAGCACTACGGCAAAAAAAAAATCATAAATACAAAAAACTAAAAAATACAAGGGTTTTGTTCTTACCAATATCTCCCCATGCTATACCCTCGGGCAGCACTAAGTCAAGATCCTCTCTGAAATCCGTACCGCTGTATGGGTAGTCCTCGACCATGAGTAACTGGCCTTCCAGCCAGCTGAAGAACTCGACACCAAAGCTGATGATAGGGCCTCCGCCATGACGGGCCATCACCTCTGCCCATCAGAGGATGTGAGGATCCTTAGGATCCCTATCATCCAGTCATACCTGTGAGCACAAGAGGGGGATCCACTCCAAGAGGAACGATACCACTATCGATCCATATACAAACTATTTGAGCTCTCCCCGCCGACACTTGGTCAGCTGAGCTCGGATGTTTGCGAGGAGACCCTCGCACCAATTGAAGATCCTGCATGACATACACTCCTCTGCATAGAGCATCTGAGCCCGAGTGGCCATGTGTGGGGCTTGGCTTCCTGCCACTCTAGTGATAGTGAACAATATGGTACGCAGTGGGCGATTTACAACATCCCTAATGGGAATCCACTAGAGGATCGAGCATGAACAGTACAATGCTGCGTCACCATGTCATCAACAGTGCAATCACTAGCTCGTGATCCGGTGAGAACTACAGGGTCCCCTCTCTAGGACAAACCGGTAAGAAAGTATATATCCTCAATATCTATAGTGAGGATGTGTTCACCGATCACAAAGTGTTGCTGGGCCGCATCCCAACACCGAAGCATATGTGACAACAACGGGATTTGGGACCTCATCCCCTGGATCTCAAATAACTTGAGCAAACCACAATTTCTCAAAGCATTCACGCATTGTGTATCATTGGCGGCTTGTACATCTTCCACCTTGTGTTCTCTTTCCCGCCACTCTAATACCATGTTTGCTTGCTATCAACCTGTCAAAGTGGGCATTTAAACAATGTTAGACCTCACTTCAACCAAAGGAAGTCCATCTTTTTTGTTTAATTTGATGGTTGGGGTATGTGTTTCCGTCGTCACACTGTGCTATTGCACACAGTGCGATGACGTCGCAATCCACGTTTTCGGGACTTGCACCGAGTTGGCTTCGTCGCAGTTCCCGAAAGGGCAAACTGCGACGAGCCAAGAGTGCAATAGCCCTCCACAAATCCATCAAAAAACCTAAAAAATGGACCTAAAATCAAAATGCAATCCACTACAAGTTTGTTGGATGAAGTTTAGGCTTACCTGCTCCAGACGGTGGGTGAAATGGCGGATCGTAGCTCTTGGAATCGACGAGTGAAGTTTTAGCTCCAAATTGGCACTTCTCCTCCCAAATTGGCAAATGAAACAATGGTGACTATATTTGGCTGATTTTTCTATTTTAGAATATTCCTTTTTCAAATATTTGATGCTTTTAGGTCATTTGCTATAGTTTTAATGATTTTTTATCATATTTGGAATATCGGTTGACTATTTGACCTAGCTTCCAAGTGTGCAGGAGTTGTTGAGTGATCTTTTGTGTTGTTTCTCGCGTAGAACGGTCATCTCAGGTATGGACAAGTCCATTGAATGTTTTGTTATTATTTTGCAACAATTAAATTATAATTATTTTATAATGACGAGCTTACTCTTCGTTTGTTCTCGTCCTCTTGAAAACTATGAGAATAAGTACCAAGTTATGATTTATCTATTTTCCGGGCTCGTTAAACTCCCACGGAAAAGGAGACCCCCCGGAGTCTACCTTTAAGCTCTTTTCAGGCTCTCGAAAAATGAAAAGATTGCCAAGCGAACTTGTCACGTTCACGCTTATTAAAGTATTTGAATGGTCGTCTTCCTGGTGATAGTTTACCCCTTTTTTCCTACCAGGGGGCACTACTTACGAAAAAGGTATACTCCATCCAATCATGACTGGAAGAGTCCTCTCCCGCATTGTTTTACCCTTTTTCGGGCGATGAGGCTAACCTTACAAAAAAGGACCGTTGGAGTCTTCTTTAGTTCTTTTCAAACTCTCTAAACATGAAATGACGACCGAGTTTACCTTCTATGGACTCGTTAAATTCTTACATTGAAGGGCTCGCCATGGGACAAACCCCTCCTATCCTAGGTTCGGAAAACATTTGGGATTGGACTCATCTATGAGATGAGCTATACCGAGCATCTGGTTACCCTCATCAAGCTCATAAAAAACACATGAGGCACTCATCATTCATGATGGGAAAAAATGAAAGCTTTTGTATTACACCTTTGTTAGTGGCAGTACCTAGTCGTTCTTGAACATGGCACTCATCTGCATTTGCATACTGTACTTGGATCATCCATTTTTCTTCGAGTTCCACTTACTTCCTGAGTCTTGTTACTCCTTTGAGTCGTTCAAAGAAATATTCCCTCATCAGTTGCATTAGAAGTTAGTGTCGTACTCATCATGTCAATACTGCCAAGTCATTCCATGCCCATGTTCAAGAATACATCCACCATTTATCATCTGCAGTCAGTACACCCGGCACCGTGACGGTTTACTCTGAGTCAGTCTTGCATGTTATTGTTACGTCCGATTCACTCTACACATCTTTTGTCGTGTTTCGTGTCGATTGATGGGGGATTCATCATGGCCCTCCTTCGACGGATTCATCCTTGTCGACATCAACTCATCATCCGAGGATTGAATTTAGGAACCAACCAAGTACCTTGGCCCTGCATGCCTTAATGGCAGGTTACCTCGCTTTCAACATGAGTTTACATTATTGACTCTTGATTGAAATATTTCATCTTGCGTTTGACTTCAACTCACTTACTCACGCTTGCTGATGTGTACTGTGATACCTCGGGAATCATTAACATTAATGGCGATCTCCCTCGTGCTTGTTAATGGTTTACATCAATGACCGGTAATCAAGTGGTTTCTACCATGTTCGACATCAAGACATTTGTAATCACATGGATAGATTCGTATCATTGCGGGTTCAGCTTGAAGACCTTGGGGAGTCATGTTTTACCCAGGTTGCGATAGGAGTTTGTATTGAGCTATATCACACGGATCCACATTTGTATTGGTCATGGCTGTGTTATCATCTCGTCATGGATCTACGCTTGTGTCTAGTATCCATGATTGTGTTCAGTCGGTCATTACTACCATGGATCTACATTGTATTGGTCAGCAGCCATTTTGTGAATCATTTTGAGACTGTCTACTCAGAGTCAGTTGTACTGCAGCAGTGTCCTTCATCCGACAAGTCGTTTTGTCATTCCTTCTATCAAAGCACTTCACCTGTCTATCTTCAATAACTTCATGCTTTGGGGGCATTCTGTTACACCTAAAATCTTCCCATCATGAGATTCAGTGTATACACTCCTGGAGTTACCTTGACTGAGCGATTAACCTGGAAGGATTTGTACCCATTTGTACTAGGTTTTGAGAGGTCGTCCCAGATTGCACTCATGCAACATGCAACATCGTAGCTTGCTCTATTACAGGATGCGACGATGTCAGTTAATAGGAAAAAATAGCCCTTCGAGCCCTTTCTCGAAGCTTGCTTACTTGGGACCCTATCCCTAACCTCTTGGGGCATTCGGTTCCTAACACCTTGGAAGGATCCCTTAGGCCTCTCCTATCATATCTCAACCTATCCTATCCTCACCCTATCCACTTAGTCCTATTTAAATGAAGCTCACTCCCATCCCAAGAGGAGGAAGTCTATGGTATTCTTATGCTGGTGAAATCAAGCCCAATAGATCTAACACTCTAGCTTGGGGAACCTTCACTTCTCTCTAGGAGCTTTGGCATGGCTTGTCGGAAGGAGTGTACAGCGTTAAGGCTATGGTTGCAATCCTCTTTTCTATTGTACTCCTCACTCTTCAATACAGTTAATATAATTGCTTTCCATCAATGTTGTCTCTTTGATCATGTTTAGAGTTTTCCTCCTTAACTGTTAACTTAGATCTATCATATGAGATATATGCTTTCACTTCTCGTGGTCTGTTACATGTTCAACAGGGTTTAGTTACTCGCGATCTGGCAGCGCTGGAGCATTGGATCAACGAAGGAGAAAGGGATCTACAAATCTAAGGTAAATGATCTACTCTTTCATTTGTACTTCTATATGATCTAGGAAAGTATTTTATGTTCTGTCCTATTTGTTCTAGACTTAAATTAAGCTAGGGAGATCATGCCTTGAGTCCGCTCTCGGTAGATTGTCCGCGAAACAACTATTCTTCCAGGAGATAGTCAGATTGCATGGGTTGCCGAAGAGTATAACGTCGGACAAAGATACCAAGTTTATGGGTCATTTCTGGAGAACCCTATGGAAGAAACTGGACACGAAGTTGCAGTTTAGCTCGGCATATCATCTGCAAACAGATGGACAGACCGAGGTGGTGAACAGAAGTTTGGGAAACCTTCTAAGATGTTTGACGGCTGAGAGACCCAAGCAATGGGATAATGTGTTGGCGTAAGCAGAAATCGCATACAACAATTCTGTGAATCGGTCGACAGGTATGATCCCATTCCAGATTGTTCAAGGATGAAACCCACATGGAGTGGTGTATTTGGTCAAGATACCGACAGAAATCAGGAAGAACGCGGATGTAGAAAAATACGCAGGGCATATGAAAGAAGTGCATGAAGATGTGTGAAAGCGCATAGAAAAGAGTAACACGGCATAAAAGTTGAGAGCCAACAGGAAGAACAGGCTACAGTCGTTCAACGAAGGAGACTTAGTTTATGCACACTTGCGGAAGGAGATATTTCCAACGGGAACATATAACAAGCTGAAGCTGAAGAAGATTGGACCATGTAAGATTCTGAAGAAGATTTCGGACAACGCTTATGTGTTGGAGATGTTGAAGGACTTGAGCATATCACCTACATTCAACTTCTCAGATCTGTACAAGTATGAAGAAGGTTCAACCGGCAGCAACACAGAAGTGTCGAACATCGACTGGACGATCCAGATTCCAGGTTGACACGACAAAGAGGAAATCATCGAAGTGTTACAGGAATGCGAAGTCGGACGCACATGAAGTTCATGGAAGAAAGAATACTTAGTCTGTTGGAAGGATGATGAGTTGCAGACATGGATTTCCAAAGAAGAATACAGGAGACTGATGGAGCAGTCGAGTTCATTTTCACCCAGGGAGTCTAATGCAGGAGCATCGGGGCCTAGGAAAAATAGTTGAAGTTGATCGGCAGGAGAAGTCAACCAAGGGGGTTGCTAATGACCACTGGTCCGAAGGAAGACTGGTTGTCAAATCCAAGTAGTCGAATAGAATCATTCGATATGTGGTTGACAGGAGTAAGAGGTCGAGAGTGGGAAAGTCTGATGTTGACAGATGATAGGATTGCATCGAAATAGGTCGGGTGTTGACGGGTTGTCGAACAAAAACATCGATAGATAGCAGTGAAAGCCAAGCGTGGAGGATGGGGGAGGATTGGAAGCCGTAGAGCCTAAGCAAAACCGACAAGTAAGGTTGAGAGTGACAAATTCCAGTATGGTCGAGACATGGGGCCAAAAACTGTAGCAGAGTCAGAGATGCAGAAGTCAAGGGCAAGTACTTAGAAACCGTTGGAGGTTGTTGAGGAAGTTATGAGCAGTTATGAAGGTGGTTAGGACCATGACAGATGTCACCACAGGCAGAGGTTATGCAGAATGACCAAAGGGATCTGACAACTATAGGTCTGCAGGATTAGGAAGGATTCGACGAATAGAGGAAGAGTGTTTCGGGGAACTGAGTAAGCCTCAGGAAGAGCAGTGGAGAAGAGTAGAAGAGCAGTGTGGACTCTGGAGGCACAGAACAATGGATCGAAGATCAGAGGATCGGAGGATCACACACAGCCGAGAACACGCTGAGAGAGATAGAGTTTCATTATGTATATTGTAATAGGGTAAGGCCGACTAGTTTCATAGATTGCTTTGTATTTTCACATTGTAATTTGATTCAGTTTTAATACAAGCCAAATTCTGGCATTCAGTTCACATCCAGTCTGTGTGAGCACCTATGTGCTGTTTTGTATCATAGTTAAGCAAGAGGGTCTAACCGACCTGCCTTGCGCCATGTGTTGTACAATGCTTCGATTCCTATTGGTTTTTGTGTGAGCTCTGAGTTAGGAGAGCTTCCAAGTATGGAACTATTGGTATCTTTGGATTACTTTCGCTCATATGAACATGTAATCTAAGAAGGATGCAGGGGTTTCCAATTTGTACAAACCTTTGGTTTTTGCACTTGAGTAAATTCTCCTCCACACAATTAAATTTCTCATTTATTTGAGATTCTGAATGAACAACAAAGATTTGCATAAATGGAAACAATTCTCGTGGTTCAACACTTCAAATTGTGATTCTCTTTCCATATGTCTTCTTTGGAAGCACCTATTCCATCCCCTTGCTTCACTTCAAATGTGATGTTCTTTTATTGCACCCCAAGGTGCAATTGCTATTTATGACCATGTAGAAACCTCCATGCTTACATTTGCATGAACAGGAGGACAAACTCATATTTTTATGTCAATAGGAGTTTGTTTTCCTGAGGTGTGTTTTGAAATACACTGTTCATGTTCGTCGTACCTCCACCGAATGGCTTGTTTCCCCCTATCCTCCTCATGCGCTGTGGAATGTCCATTGTTTTCTTGTGCCATGTGTTTTCTTCTCCTCACCATGAATTTCCCATTAGTTCTCTTTTACCCTGGTTTCCATTGTTCACTGGTCTCTGCCCGTTTCCCATACTGCTTGCATTAATCCCCAATCTTCCACGACCTTGTACTATGGTTTGGTCAGGTAAGGCAGAGCCTCTTTTAACACACATTGTTCAAAACTCCAAGATCCGACGATGGGAAACTATGATCCGTGTGCATCGACCTCATTCAATTTTGAGAGAGGAGTCGTGTGTACATAAACAGTCGAGCGGTGGTTTACATTCCATATCTGCAAGGTTATGTTGCAAAGTATTCGGGAAAAAGGACCCATGTTCAAATCTCAGATTTTTCAAAGGTGAGATCACATGTCCGAATCTCAGATGGCGGGTCGTGGAAAGTTTGTTGAGGGAAATAAGTTTGTACCTAAAATCTCCATGACTGAGCTTCAGTTACATGTGGGTCGTATCGATAGGTTTCTTAAGGTCGAAAAGTATGCTAAGAGAGTTGGAGGGGCGCTCCAGTTTACCTCGCAGTTGTTCTTGAATATCTTGTTGTTGAGGTAAATCGTTGAATCTTCTCTCAGCCATGTTTCTTTGCGTTACTGGTTTTTGGAACTGGAAAAATAGGGCTTGTGTTGTTGACTAAGGTTTCGGCGTTTTTGTTGCAGGTTTTGGAGTTGGCAGGTAACACGGCCAGGGATAACAGGAAGACAAGGATTGTGCCACACACATCCAGTGCATTTTATTTTAGTGAGTCTTATGGTTTTTTTGAATCATTTAAAAAAATTTTAGTCATCGATTCGTGGTAGACAACCATTGAATTGATCTTGGTCGTCCATCACAGAAACTGGACAGTTTCCATTCACTTCTCGGATTTACCAAACTTGTCATTTGCTTCTCAAATTTGTCAAACTTATTTTTTTAACGCATTATAAGCAGTCGAGTATCCAAGCATGCACAAGGGTTTCCTTGGCTTTCACCTCTGCTACCATGAGTACTATTATATTCCTATTATCATTGCATTCTTGAATTAATGGATCTTTGTGTTGGAGGATCTTGGGACTTGGGTTGATACAACAATTCAAAAATAAAGGGATTAAGCCAAGCGCATCATTTGTGTAGGTTTTTTACTTAAGCCATCGCTACTCCCAAACCCTCCTTCGTTGTCATTGCTGCCACTCCTCGTTCTTTTGCATCTCATTCTTGGACGTGCCAACGGCATTATTCTCCTGGAAGAGGGACTGGTAAACTTGGCAAAGTGTTATGGATTCCTACAGCGACAACCTTCATTATATACATAAAATCATTGTTCCAACAATCACAATGGCGATGCTATCAATTGGTATTTTAGTTTATAGGTTCCCAAAATAAGGATAGGCTCAGCGTTCCTTGACGTCGTCATGGTTAAATCACCCTCAAGATGTAATGCTCAAGCACAATGTTGTTGAGTGGATGCAATTACCATTACACTTTTTTATGGTCGTCGTCAATGCAAACCACTTGTTTCAATGGATTCATAAACACGTGAGGCTTGAGACTTTTCTAGAGTTGGTGTTGGACCAAAAGCATTAAATTGGGTTAGGGGGTTTGGTGGCTCGAATGCAAGAGGCTCAAATGGTGATGTTTTTTAGAGGTCCCAAAAGATACCCATAAACTAATGACAGATTTAAAAATGGCTTGAAGCTCTTTTGAAGTTGGAGTTGGAGAAAAAGCACATGAGACTTTAAGCAGGTTTGCAAAAAGGTGTTAGTGAAGCATTTGATTATATTGGAATTTGGGTTAATGCTTTTTAATTATTTTTTAATCTATTGTCACATTCTTTATTAATTTATTTAGTATCAACCGAATAAGATATGCATTCTTTTATTAATTATCAATGGTTCACTAATATTGTTTATGGGGCAACAACATCTTAATTGTATAGCCTTATATAAAGTGTTTTTTTTTTATGTTGCATGAATTATACATTTGTTATTTATTATCTCTTTATTATTCTTTGATATATTCTCATCCTCAAAGTTGGTTACTTTATCCCATGGCATGTAAATTTATGTACTTAAAACATTCAACTACTGAGATATATACCAACTTTATGATTCTTGGGGATTGGTTGTCGTATGGTATTTTCCCTTGTCCACTTTTAAAATCATAAATTATATATTTTGCTCTGACTCCATGCCATGAAGAGGTACGTTGGTGATGAGCATGTTATGCAATGGCAAGGCTCGAATATTTATCACAATGTTGATATATGCAGTAGCATGCATTTTATATAGTACAAGGTCATGATTGTCAGTGTTTATTGAGTAGAAAATGCGTATGTTCACTTTCGAAGATAAGTACATAAATTTTATTTATGTTCGAATGGTATGTGTGTGAATGGATTATAACTTATAATTTTACACAATGAAACTCACAATCCATATAAATGATAATTAGCAGGTTAGGTTCTTCTTTCATAAGAGTACTCAAAGTAGAATTGTAATGCTTTCATAAATATGACTATATTAGTTTATTATCATAAATTAGTTCATTTCACTTAACCTTGGAAACAACTCTACTTTTGAGTTTGTCAAGTTGTTCTATTTCTTGTCAACACAGACTAATTATAAAGTTTATTTTTCCTCGTTTAAAGATATTGATGTTCAATAAGTACTTGATTATTACATTTGTGTTGTAACTTTTGGTCAAATAGAAATGTTTGTAGGAAAATATGTCAATAATTTATTATTTATATCAGTTTTATGTAATAAATATTTTGTTTCCTTTTTCTTTTGAATAGTTATTTAACATGTCATATATTCACTATTAACCTTTTGAATGTTTTTTTAGCATGTCATATATTCACTATTGAGCTATGTGGTAAAACCTCATTTGACTTTCTCTTGAGCAGTTTTTTTTATGTGCTCAACCCTTTAACTATGGATCCTTTGAAGGTTTTGAAATATATTTTAACATATGAAGTTAGTAATATTTTTTACTTTTAAATACATAAAAAAAAAATGGGATATTTTATCATCTTCTATATGTTTGCCTTGTATCTTATAGATGTTTGAAAAGAGATTTAGTAAAGGTTCATGTTTTTGCATTTGTATGTTTGGAGACAGTCACTTACCAATTTAAAGGTCTAAGCATGCCATTGAAGTGTCAACTAGCTTATGAGTTTGCAAAATGGCCATAAGGTGCCTTGGTAATAATTCAATCCTAGACTCGAGAGAGATTGTACAAATATTATGTGCAAATATAGGTAATGAGAGGAAGTGGATTGGCCTTCCAAAATGTAAAATTTTAGATTTCTTTTTTTTAAACAATGTGATTGAAGGAATCAATACAATAGGTGACTTGTCCAAGTGGTTTTGTTGCACTCATGCTAAGGAAAAGCTTAGGGGGGAATTTTAGCCCATGGGCTAATTTTCAGGGTTTTTCCCCAAACACCAATTCAATTTTCTCAGAGTAGATGTGATGAAAGGAAGCATTAATTCAATTTTTTAACAGAGTATATGTTTTACTCTATGAAAGCTTCCAATTTTAATTCGTTTCAACTATGTCTTCAATCATTATTATTGGAGATTAAAATTTCAAGCACTCTAGAATAAGCCTCTTTCTGTTCTTGTATGCTAGCATTTGTAATGCATCTTGAAGGTGCAATTGACCTCCAAGTTGTAATGTGTACTATTGGATACCATATTTGGAAGGATGTGCTTATGTCTATTATCTATATGTCATTACTCATATTTTTGTACTCATTTAGTTGTTGATTGCACACTTGGTTTAAAGTTATTCATGTTTGATCTAGCGTCTACTATTGCAATAGACATATCCTTGACCAAAATCCCCATAGGCATCATTGAGCCCCTCCAAGTATCAAAATTTTTCCCCTCTCTATAGGTGCTCGAGAGCAGTGGTCGTCATCATCTTCCATTGGCATTAGTGGAAAGTATTCAGGGGCGTGGTTTATTCACATTAAACCGGGTGGTTGTCCCACACTCCACCACTCTTTGGATTCAAGGTTAGCTATCGGTCAGGACGATTGGGATATAAAATGAAGATTGTGCACCGTGGAACACATATATAAACTCACTAAAGGATGGCCATGTTCGTATTACAGATTTAGAGGACGAATTGATTTGGGATCATGCTCTGTCTAGAGTATATACTCCTAAGCAGGGTTGTATTTAGTTGAACATTGATATTTTCAACAAGGAATTTCAATGGTGGTGGAAGAAACTATGGAAGTTGAAGTGTCCTACAAAGTATCGTCTTCTAATGTGGTGTGCATTGGAAAACAAAGTACCAACATGGGATAACATGCAAAAAAGAAGAATTGAAGGGCCAAAATGGTGTTCTTTGTGTAAATCGGACACAGAGACTATCTCTCATCTATTCTTGAAATGCCCTTTCATTACAATTGTTAAGTTTAGCCTAAATTCACAAGCAATGTCATTGAAAGAAACACAATCACAAGATAGACAAAGATTTACCCTAAGAAACCCTCATGGGGTAGAAAACCCTGCAAAGCTTTCCTCAATATAGATAATCAACCAATACAAAGATGTAGTCCCCAAACAAGAGATACTTCTCCTCCTATGCAGATCTCTCTCTCTCCTATGCGCAATACACAAGTGAGTGAATGAGTGATAAGTGAGGAACACACCTCCTCTACTTATACTCATCTTCTAACTGACTTTTCACCCTAACTGGGTCGACCACTCCTAAGAGAGTCTAATAACCCCTAAACAGCTAACTCAGGGCCAACCCCACATGGGAGATCTAATAACCCTAGTTACCACATTCTCTCGGAGGAAGAAACATATCCAGATATAAAATAGGGTCTCCATGGAGGAATGAAACATCTCCGGAATAATAAAGTACAAATATAATATTCTTAGAAGTTACAATATCTCAACACTCCCCCTTAACGAGAAGGATGTTATAACAACATCTGCAGGAGTAAGGAGTCATCAACTACATGATACATGATACATCTATAAATCATTGGAAGCTTTCTTCAACATCATTAGTAACTCAACCAATTACTGGAACATCTTCAGTAATGAGTCTTCATCTTCTGCAGCATCCAAACAGCTACAGCAATATCATCGTCTAGATCTTCTCGATCAACAGCATCATCTGGATCATCTCGATCAATAGTATCATCATCTGTATCATCTCGATCAACATCATCATCTGGATCATCTCGATCAACATCATCATCTGGATCATCTCGATCAACAGCATCATATAGATCATCTCGATCAACAATATCATCATCTGGATCATCTCGATCAACATCATCATCTGGATCATCTCGATCAACAGTGTCATCATCTGGATCATCTCAATCAACAGTATCATCATCTCGATCAACATCATCATCTGGATCATCTCGATCGACAGCATCATCTGGATCATCTCAATCAACAATATCATCATCGCAACATACTCTGCAATACACATGATCCTTCCTTTCAGAATTACGGGATCATGGACAATCCTTCCTTTCAAAATTACGGGATTCTAGTCCATCAACTCTAGTGATCCTTCCTTTCGGAATTACGGGATCATGAACAATCCTTCCTTTCGGAATTACGGGATTCTAGTCCATCAACTCAGGTGATCCTTCCTTTCGGAATTACGGGATCATGGACAGTCCTTCCTTTTAAAATTACGGGACTCTAGTCCATCAACATTGGTGGTACTCAGACAATCCTTCCTTTCGGAATTACGGGACCCATTCTTTACGGAGCTACCACACTTGGACGATCCTTCCTTTCAGAATTATGGGATCCTTGTCCACTACTCACATCTTAGACAATCCTTCCTTTAGGAATTACGGGATTCTAGTCTAAGGATCAATATTTAAGGGTATCCTTCCTTTTGGAATTACGGGATCACTGTCTAGGGATGATCAATCCCACCACAATCCAAGGATCAGTATTTAAGACTATCCTTCCTTTCGGAATTACGGGATCATTGTCTAAGGATGATCAATATTGATCCAATTACGGTATGATCAATCCCTATCAATTTAAGACACCTCAACATGTCTAAGGACGATGCAATCTAGATCTACTTATGGGATGATCAATCCTTATCAATTTAAGACACCACAACATGTCTAGGGACGATGCAATCCAAATCTACTTACAGCATGATCAATCCTTATCAATTTAAGACACCACAACATATCTAGGGACGATGCAATCCATTCACGTACATTTTGAACTAACTGTTCAGGGATGATGCAGTCCTGATCCATTTAAGACACCTCTCATGTCTAAGGACGATGCAGTCCTGCCACCTATGTTTTGAACTAACTGTTCAGGGATGATGCAGTCCTCTCGTCCACTTAGACAAAGTCTAAGGACCACACATCGACTTAATCGTCGGAACAAGTAACCTCATCAGTATTCTCATCAATACAGGTATCCACATCATCGACCTTACCGTTGATGCAGGCAATCTCATCATCAGCGACCATATCACTCCCCCTTTCGAGGAGGGTCCTTCTGAACTACACCAAGCTTGTCTCGGAAATACTCAAACTTTACTCGAGACATAGGTTTGGTCAATATATTAGCAACTTGTTCGTCAGTGCTCACATACTCGAGCTTGATAGCTCCTTTTTGCACCATATCCCGTATATAAAAATATCGGATCTCTATGTGCTTTGACTTATCATGGAACACTGGATTCTCTGTCATCTTGATACAACTCTGGTTTTCACATAGGATCACAGTGGGGTCCATCTCTAAGTCAAATAATCTTGATAACAACTTCCGAAGCCATATCGCTTCACAACTAGCAGAGCAACCCGCAATATATTCCGCTTCAGCTGTGCTAAGAGACACACTAGACTGCTTCCTGCTAAACCACGAGATCATGGCAGATCCCAGACAATAACATCCTCCCGATGTGCTCTTCCTTTCTGATACACTTCCTGCCCAATCAGCATCTATGTAGCCGTACAATCTGAAGTCATGATGTCCAAGATAACATAGACCAAAGCCTATCATACCTTTTAGGTACTTCATCACATGCTTTGCAACAACCAGGTGAACACGTCTAGGTTCTACTAGATACTCACTCAAGGTGTTCACAGCAAAGCATATATTTGGCCTGGTATTTATCAGATACATCAGTGACCCAATAATTTGTCTGTACAGAGTCATATCTACTAACTCCGATGAGTCATCAGCTAACAGCTTCAAGTTGGAATCCATGGGTGTGGCCATGGCTTTGCATTCCAACATATCAAATCTTTTCAAGATTTCTACTGCATACTTTCCCTAGTTGAGAAAGATTCCTTCTGGGCCTTGCCATACTTCCAGACCTAGGAAGTAATACATCAATCCGAGATCTTTCATTTCAAATTCTGCGGAGAGATTCTTCTTGCACTCGATAATCTGTTTCTCATTTCCAATCAGAAATAAATCATCCACATATAGCAATAATATGACAAGTTCATCATCCATAACTTTGAGATAAAGATTAGGATCAGCTTTACTTTTGGCAAAGCCCAAGCTTGTCAAGAAACTGCCAATTCTTCCATAGCAAGCTCTGGGATCTTGTTTCAACCCATACAAAGCCTTCTTTAGTTTGCATACATGGGTTATTCTATCTTCAACCTCAAATCCTTGTGGTTGTTCTATGTAAACTTCCTCCTCAATCACACCATTCAGGAAAGTTGTCTTCACATCCATCTGGTGTAATTCCCACTTCATCATGGATGTAAGTGCCATGATGGTTCTAATGGAAGTGTACCGTGCAACTGTTGCAAATGTCTCTTCATAGTCAATTCCCTCTTTCTGAGAGAATCCTTTGGCCACAAACCTTGACTTATACTTTTCAATGCTACCATCCGCCACATGCTTTATCTTGTATATCCATTTGGAGGATACCACACTCTTGTCCTTTGGTTTGGGAACTATATCCCAAACATCATTCCTCATTATTGACTGGTACTCCTCTGTCATTGCCTCCACCCACTCTTTCTTATGGGATGCTTCTTCATAACTAGTGGGTTCTTTATCTACAAGATCACACATCAAATCCATATAGCTAGAGAATGTCTATGGTTTCTTGCTCACTTTAGTGGAGCCTTCAGGATCTCCATACTTTTATGCTCCTTGTATAATGTCTCTTGCCCATGTTGGATTTCTCTTTCTTGATATGTTTATGGCAAGGGGTTCTTGTGGTTCCATCATGTCATGAGCTTCAGGTGTTATATCTTCAGGTGTGGGTGCAGCTTCTGTAATTCTGGGAGGTGCAACTTCCTCATATACTTCTTCATACTGGCACTTCCTAGATCTCTTGAGATTTGCCTCTTCATCAAATTTCATATCCCTACTTATCTCCATATGATGGAATCCTGGGATGTATATTCTGAATGCTTTGGATGCTTCACAATATCCAACAAATATTCCCTTCTTCCCAGAAGGATCTAGCTCGGTTCTCTTTTCTTTTGGAATGTGAATGTATACTGTGCATCCAAATATCTTGAGGTGACTTACCTCAGGCTTCTTTCCTGTGAACACTTCTTCTGGGGTCTTGAAATCAAGAGCACTATGAGATACTCTATTTTGCACATAGACTGTTGTTCTGGCTACTTCAGCCCATAGATACATAGGTAGGTCTTGATCATGTATCATTGTCTTTACTGCTTCCATAATGGTTCTATTCTTTCTCTCTGCAACACCATTTTGTTGAGGATTGTAGGGAGTGGTTAGTTCCCTCTTGATTCCAACTTATTTACAAAAGACTTCAAAATCCTTTGAAGTGTATTCTCCACCATTATCTGTTCTGAGTATTTTGATCTTCTTTTCTGAATGGTTTTCTATCAAGGCTTTGAATTCTTTGAACTTCCCAAAGACTTCATCTTTTCCTTTTAGGAAATATATCCAAGTCTTCCTTGAGTAGTCATCAATGAATGTAAGGTAATATTCAAATCCACTTAAGGATGTGAAGGGCATTGGTCCACATACATCTGAATGGATCAACTCCAAAGTACTTTTAGTCTTTTTCTCACTCTTTGGAAATGGGTTCTTGATATTCTTTCCTTTTGCACATCCTTTACATGTGCCTTTATGATCAATCTTCAAATCTGGTAGTCCTATAACTACCTTTTTCACGTGAGGTAATGCTTTGTAGTTAATGTGAGCAAGCCTCCTATGCCATAGCTCACTAGGGCTAGTGGCCTCATGAACAAGGGCAGATTATGGATGACCCTTGAGTTTATATAGCCCTCCTTCCTCTTCACCAATAATAATTGCATCCTCAATTGATTTTCCTTTGGACCACATGAGTACTTGTCCATCTATGAATGCAACCCTATAACCTTTCTTATCCAATGCTGAGTTAGAAAGTAAGTTCTTCTTCAAACCTGGTACATATAGGATTTCCTTCATCTTCAGTGGAGTTCTAGAATCAAGCTTGTAGCTTGCTTCACTAATTCCCTTGATGGGATATTGATAGTCATCTCCCAAGGATACTTTCTGAGGAGAGGTCTTTTCTTCCAGACTTGATAGAGTCTTATTTTGTCCTGTCATGTGCTTTGAAGCACCACTGTCAATGAGCCATGTATATTCTCCAGGTGCTACTGACCCAGAGAGTGCAGAGAATAGAACATACTCTTTTGCATCTTCTTCTTCTACTTTATCTCTCTTCCTTTTAGGCCTTTCCTCTTCTTCTTCTTCACTATCATCTTCTCCTAGATGTGCATGATGTCTTTTGTGAATATTCTTCTTCTTCCTTGAAGGACAATTTCTAGCAAAGTGTCCTAGTTTGTGACAACTGTA
Organism: Larix kaempferi; assembly: GCA_027924585.1. NCBI lineage: Eukaryota > Viridiplantae > Streptophyta > Pinopsida > Pinales > Pinaceae > Larix > Larix kaempferi. The sequence goes on from BSBM01001032.1 coordinate 375,049, forward strand.
ACATTTAACTAAGGAGAGGTCTCTTTCTGAACTTACTCCTTCTTTCTTTTGAAATCTACGTGGAGGATGAGACCTCTTATTGCCATTCTTCATGGAGTTGAAATGACTCCTTCTTCTTCTGGTGTGAGTGGCCAAAGCTTGGTCATCTTCTTTGAGCAAGGCTTTTCTATTGGCTACCCTAGCCTCTTCTTGAATGCAATCCTCCCATACCATATCAAACTTCATACTTTATTTTCTTGCACACATGGTTTGGATGAATGACTCCCAAGGTCTAGTGAGACCATTGAGTGCAGTCATGACTAGTTCATCTTCATCAAGGGTGTCTCCAATGGCTTCTAGTTGTTCCTTGAACTGGGAGACCCTTGTGAAATAATCTTGAATAGATTCTCCTTTATTCATTTTGGTATTCTTCAATTGAGTTCTCAAATTCATCTTTCTGTTGATGTTCCTCCCTTCATACATTCTGCCTAGGGCATCATACATTTCCTTTGGGGTCTTCTTGGATGCCACTTGGGGAATCAAGTGGTCCTTGATAGAATCAACAATGATTCTCTTTGCCCTAATCAATTCCTTCTTATGGCTTCATCTTCCGCAGGTTCTGCAACCTCATCTTTGATATATTGGGAAAGATCATTCTCTTCAAGAATGAGACCAATCCTATATTTCCATGCCCGAAAATTCTCTACACTCTCTAGATTGTCTTCAAGCTTAGTGCTTGGAGCCATCTTATCCAGGAGGTCACAGAATTTGAAGTTTCTCAAAAGATAGAATAAAAACTTACCAGGAGATGTGCTTGATTGAATTGAGATGACTGGTGTATTCTGCTTCTGGAAACTTCAAATTTTCACCCTTCAAATCTGACCAGCAACTTTCAAATCTGCAACAGGTTTTCTGGTTTTTTGGTCCAAAATTCAAACTAGGGTTTGACAAAGCCCAGGGTTCTACCCACTCAAAAAGTCCGATCTAGGGCTCAGAATCCAAAAATTCCAACTTTTGCAGAAACCCTAATTTTCACCGGAGGAGGAGAGAGAGGTGTTTTCACCTTGTGAGAGATGTCCTATTCAGGCTAGCTCTGATACCATGTTAATTTTAGCCTAAATTCATAAGCAAGATCACTGAAAGAAACACAATCACAAGATAGACAAAGATTTTCCCTGGGAAACCCTCATGGGGTAGAAAACCTTGCAAAGTTTTCCTCAATATAGATAATCAACCAATACAAAGATGTAGTCCCCAAACAAGATCTCCTTCTCCTCCTATGCAGATCTCTCTCTCTCCTATGCGCAATACACAAGTGAGTGAATGAGTGATAAGTGAGGAACACACCTCCTCTACTTATACTCATCTTCTAACTGACTTTTCACCCTAACTGGGCCGACCTCTCCTAAGAGAGTCTAATAACCCCTAAACAACTAACTCAGGGCCGACCCCACATGGGAGATATAATAAACCTAGTTACCACATTCTCTCGGAGGAATAAACATCTCCGGATATACAATAGGGTCTCCACAGAGGAATGAAACATCTCTGGAATAATAAAGTACAAATATAATATTCTTAGAAGTTACAATATCTCAACAACAATGATTGGCAGGAGGTTACTAGGGTGACGGGACACAAGCTCAACTAGAATGGAGATACAATAGAATCAACCCTCCAAGTTTGGTTAACAAACATTTTGAATCGTCCTTTCAAGGATCTTCCTCTTATTATTGCTTCGAGCATTTGGATTGCTAGGAACAACATAATTTTCCAAGATAAGATAACAGTGCCTGATCTGGTAGTAATAAATAGTGTTGGTATCCTATCCTTTTTTCCACAAATTAAAGGGGGGGCTCCAATTCAAATAATTAGGGAGTTTGTAATGTCCCTTGTTAGGAATTTTATTAAAATGGCAATTTTTCACTTGTTTCCCTAGTTCGACCTTTGACTAGTTTTGAGCTCTAAGTACCCAAATTGCCCCAATTGCTCCCAAATATTCTGAGAAGGTATATGGATGATGTTATAACATAAATATGCATTTCAGGGATGCTTTTGGACCTTTAAAATACTTTTGCAAATATTCTTTCCATTCTGGCCAATGTAGGGAACTTTACTAGTAATTTCCCTTTGACTAGTATTGGTCTCTAGGTCTCAAATTGGCTCCAAATGCCTTCAAATATTCAAGGAAGGTGTATGAATGATATTAGGACTTGAATATGATGTTCAGGGATGAGATATGGCCACCAAAATACCTCTGAAAACTCTCTTAAGATTCTGGACCAAGTATGCAATTTTACTAGTAATTTGGGGTTCAAATCCCCCTGGGGTAAGTATTGAAAATGGCTTCCCAAATGCCTCCAAACCCACTCAAATTTATGAAAAGAGGTAGGGGATGTCTCAAATATTTTATTAAGGTCCCAAAATCACCACTCATTATTTATTAAGTCTGTTCCAAACCTCTCCCAAACAACAGCAAAAATCACTAGTTCAACCCTTGGGGAAATGGCACCAAATCTTCTCCAAATGTAAATAAACTGAGTAAAATGACTTCAAATGCTTGAGAAATAAACATGAAACTTGTATAATACATCAATAAAATTCCATTCATAAATAAACCATTAGTATTTACTTATCCATTCGAATCCATCAACATTACATTGGTTCACAACAAGGTAGTGGGGAAATGGCACTGTTATTTCATTAAAAATGAGATTTATACATTTCTACTTGGAATTTCGACCTAAAAATTTCTAGAGATGAAGAACAGAGTATTTAATTCATATTACATAATAAATGGGGCATTAGAAGCTCCCCCAAATAGTACAATATCTCACCAAAAATGCCCTCCCTCAAGGATCAAGAATATGCATCAAAACTGGAAATGGTTGAAGCAGTGAGCTGCAATAGAAGAAACCATGAGCTGCCATGTAGCTTACACATGCAAATAATTACTCCATTAAAGCTCCAAATGAAAGGTCTGAATGGCCTTTCCAATTACCAACTTGGATGGGAATCTTTCACCCTCGAAATTGGCTAAGGCAAGAAACTAGTCATCCACTAGCTCTCCCTCTTCACAAATGCAATTGCAAATTCTACAAATGATCAAAATATTCCATTCTTCTTTGTTCATGACTTTTATAAACTTCTAATTTCCTCCATGGGTTGAATTCCTTCCAACAGATTCATGCCAACTCAAGTTGGGAAGAGATTCCAAAGAATGCCACTTGTACAACAATTCCTAGTTTCCCACTTCCACCAAATCACATGTGGAAGCATCTTAGCTGCCATAACTCCCTTGAGCTCCCTCTTGGAGGCTATTTTTAGCCTTGACATGTCATATATGTCATATGTCAGCCTTTAGGTCTTATTTGTGTCATAGGTGTCATAGCATCTTCATCATTGTTGTCATAGAGCTAGGGAATCTAGCCCAAGTGTCCCACTAGCTCCAAATTGCCTCTTCCTCTTCCATGGGAGTTACTCTTCCTCTATATTTCGACCTTGTATGATTCATGCCATGAATAATACCTTTTGAACTCCCCCAATTATGTTACCATTCACCTTTAATTCGAATTGGTGAGAGAATGATGCCAAGTGTAGTGGGGAAATCTAGCCATATGTGGGTCCCACTTCCTCCATGTGTCTTCATGATCAAATGCCACTTTGATTTTCACTTGTATATATTTATTTAGTTCCTTTATTAAATATTTATGTCATTCTAATGTTCAAACATCATTTATTATCCCCCTTATTCCAAATCCCAAAGCTTCCACCCCAAACCTAGGAAACTAGTAATTTTCCTCCTTGGCAACTATTTGACCCTTAACATCAATTTGACAAACTCTAATGAATATGGCCAATGTGATTAGGCCATTGTGACCCAATGCCAAATTTGGGACATGACAGAGGTGGAGATCAATAAATCCTTTCCATGTGCATTCTTCAACGATGCTTCACAAAAAGAATAGCTGGTGTGTGGTGGAGGGGCTATTCTACACTTGTTGAAATCTCATTTCTTTAAGATTATGTTGGCATTTGGGGAAGGAGCTAATAACTATGTTGATTTACTCTCTCTTAAAATACTTCTCCTCTTTGTTATAGAAAAAGGATGTCAGAACCTCCAAATCTTTGGCGATTCAATGTTGGTTATAAACTGGATTAAGGGAACACAAAGATGTTGTAATGTACCCAATTTCCTCAATTCTATTTTAGGGAAATGGGGTGTAAATTTTTTCTTTTAACTTCACCCAAACAAACCAAGTACACTAGTACCATAGATTACATGTCATGATAAGAGCATTGATAAGGCAATATACTTTTTATATTCTTACACATTAATTCTATTTAATCACTGACCAAAACATAACCCTCGTCAAACTTAGTCAATACTTAAGGTTATGCTTAACGTTACCTCTCATGCAACGAGATTATTAAATATGTATGTTGTCTTTAGCATTTTATATCAATAAGTATTTATTCTTGCAATGCCCTTTTTTAGTATTTCATTAAAGCATAAGCCCTTTAATAAAATTCATGTTTACCTTTCACTTGTAATCACTAGATATTAACAATATAGTTATTTACCCTACATTAAATAGACATATTATATCTAAATCAATCCTCTTAAAATAATAAAGGGCAACATATTTAATTATAAATACATGTTTTACTTTCACAAGGACATCTACCAAATTAGTACTTAACTCATGCAATTCATATTAATTTACATCATTCTAGTACTAATTTAAGTAGGAAGGAACTTATATTGAAGAAGTGAAATCTTTAAACTCATTTACCTTTCATAAGATCACTTAACCACTTTTAAATATATCTCTAACATCTTTAGTTCACTTAACTAGTTCTAATATAAAATCAGATCAACTACTTTAACTATTCCTATTACACAAATGCACCAACGATGATTAATAACAATTCCTCATTTCATTTGTAATGTTTTCATTGTCTATTCATATCAATGGACACATTCATGATAAGATGTCAATGTTCAATAAATGTACAACAATAGTGGTAACAATCTTAAATATCTTCCCTAGTTATACCATGACCTTTCCAGCTAATTATTTCATTCTCGCTTATTTAGTCATAAACCACTAGATACTAGTAAGTTAGTTAATTGCATTCATTCATAGTTAACTTCCTTTATATAAAAATGAACCAAGTCACTTCCTTGATTAACCGTTTGATATGCGGTTTTATTACATTTCAATATAATCTAACATGATGAAAATAATCAATATTCAATTAAATATTCATATACCTGGAACAAGTTATATGTTAATATTACATGTGATATTAACTCTCTGACATAACCTCCCTTCATCTTATTAAAATGTATTTGAGGTTGAGATTTAGTTAGACAATTTAAGAGTTAACACTAAATCACTCATACCTATTTAATGTAATATTCAATATTTTCGAGAAATCTAAGAACAACTAATTAAAATGTATAACCAACACTCCTATCCAAAAGGTTAATTGATTACAAGTCCTCAATAACAAATAAGCATTTAGAATGATCCTATTAACTCATCATAATATTCTTGAACATATTTTTGAGTGAAACTTGATGAACAATAATAACTTAACATTGATAAAATACTTATCATAAAGGTAACATAAATACCTTTATTTCAATACCTCCCTGAAATCTAGGAACACTATGATTACATAACCATCACTCATAATCATATAGAAGGTAATAACAATTTCCTCCATAACACTACAATTTTACATGAAGAAAGAATATTCATAAACTTGTATCCATTCAATTAACTCATCATAACCATAATATATCTTGACATTAATTTAAAATAACAAGATAATTGAAGAGAACTTATCTGAATCAAGTAGATTTGATGAGATTGAAGGATTGACTGTAACGTTCTAGCCAACCTTTTGGTTCCCTGTCCAGCATATAGTTTTCTCGTTGAGAAGCCACCGCTGAGCTGGGGAATGAATCCACTGGGGAGAAACACACAATATCTCTATTGGGTTAAGTTGCTTCTATAAAACATTTCGTCATTAAGAGGAAACCTAACTCCTTTACAACTCAAAGGAACGACATAGGTTAAAGACAAGAAGCTAGGCTTCCTCTTCAGAGGAGCCGCCTTTTTACTTCGCAACATAAATAAATGAATTTCATATGCATTGCAGATTTATAAAGTTCTGTATAGGTCGCTTCCTATTATGTTGTAAACAACACAGAAATGGGATGGAGTCAGCCTTCTCTTTGGAAGCCACTCCTTCTCTCAACATGGAGTCAAAATATTTATATAACTAGGATGAATGGGTTTCGATCCTTCTTTGGATTGAAACTACTCCCTAACAATATATTCAAGTGTATAATCGTATATGTCTCTTGAGGGACCGCTTTTAAGTAGAAACCATAATTATGTAAGTGATCAAGTGGAGTTGGTTCTCCACCTAGAGACCGCTCCCTATAAACATACAGAGAGATGAGTGCAACAATAAAATAGATGGAGTCTGGTTTCTCACCTGAGACCGCTCCTGTTGCGTATTGTCTACTTAAAAATTTTGCTATATAAAGCAAAGTGGATGGATCGGCTCACCACCAAGAGAACGATCCTCTTTCTGCATAGTCTAACAATAATATATAAAATATATAGGTCATCTTACCACCGAGAGGTTGAACCTCACTCTGTGCAGTATAAACAATAATATAGAGAAAAGATGTGTTGGATTTTTTATGCACAACCAAAACAATAATAATTAAGATAGAAATACATGTCTACGCAAAGATACTTACTAGAAATTGCCCCAAGAAGGTACAATAATATGCTGATAGGTTGTTGTTGGAGGGTAAAAAATGTTGAAAAGGGGAACAAAAATTGAGTTGGTGTAGACATAACGTTGTAGCTTGAGGAACCAAGGACAAGTTTTGCAGGGAAGGGAAATGAAGCGGAAAATGTAAGAGACAAATGAGACCAATTGTTCACCTCATAATGTAAGGAGGTTGCAACCTTCAACCTCATTGACTTCTAATTTCTAAAACAAAGGAGCAATGGATTCATTTAGTATTCTCAACAAACCACACACCAAAAGAGAAAATTGACAACCTAGGAGGCACACAAACTCTCTCACCCCAAAAAAGAGACAAATCGCTCACTTGGATGTGCAATCTACCACTTTAACCTAATGAATTACTCACTTTGGAGGAAAGCAAGCTCTCAACCTCAACAAATTGGTTCCCTGGCCATTAAGCTTAATGTTGACCTTTTACAATTGTCTCATGTTGCCTTGGTTCATCATTATTTCAACCTACAACTTTTCATTTATCCGAAAAATAAGTTTATTTATTAATATATTGATCGTAGGTGGGATCTTTATTTGTTTGTAGGCTTCTTCTATAAATCATAACCTTGTAGTAGGTGTGTTTGCTTGTAGGCATGCCCATTCATTCTTCTCATGAAATTTCACCTTGGTTTGGTGTTGCATATTTCATACACTCAAGATAGCTTGAGTCAAAATCGCATTCCCCATTATACACTAATTTCATGTCAAGCATCCTATCTATCATTAAAAGCTTTGAAATCCTGAAACATCTTTAAAATTTTTTAAATTGTGATCATGTTGGATACCACGAACACTATAGATTGGATGAATATAGACATCAAATTTAGGTTGATTCAAGGTTGCTACCTTGCCCTACTACTTTTCCCTTTCCTTCTCAATGGTATTCCGGCTACACGAGTTGTTGCAACCACAAATCCAACCTGAGGAGCATACTTATTTTGGAAAAGCAAGAACGAGATCTTATCTTCTTTGTCTATTGTTGGAAAGGCGTCTTATTTTCTTTGTCTCTTGCTTATTTAGAAAGAAGCAGAATTGCTTTCAAAACTTGAGAATGTTTTTGGATACTAGAAAAATTTAGAGGAAAAATTTAGAAATTTAGAGGATATGTGGAAGGACAATATTATAAGAAATTTGAAAATTCATAAGTTTTGAACATAATATTTTTTCATCCTGATAGAATGATAAGTTAATTTAATTAAGAAGCAAAACTTTGAAAGGATTTGATAAGTCAAAACTCGAAACTATAGTCTTGTATGTCAATTCCGTTACAATTTTACAATATTTGTTTTTAGGATCAAACTTTAAGTCCGACTCAAGGAATGTAATTATGATTCTCTGGCTTCATGTCCAAAATATTAATCGCTTTGTAGTTTTAGAGTTGCTTCCTAGATTTAGGAGGTAGGATTGATTTGGTGTAATTGAGAAGATTGTAGGTCATATATAAACCATTCTCTAACCTAACTGTAGGGTTTCCATGCAATGAGCAACATTTCAGAGATCAAGGAGAAATGTGTACAAAATTTGTTTTGTAGACAATGGAATCTGAATGTTTATAACGTATATGCTTTAGAATTTGAAGACGAGGTTGAGGCAATATGCTTTATTTTTCTTATTTTTGTATATTTCTATTAGAAAATTGACCATTGAATAACAATTTATGTTGTATCATATATTTTATATTAGGAGTGTTGCTGCAATCATCACCGTGATAGTTGGTTTAGATCAATCCTGATACAATATTCTATATTCTTATGCACTTTGTGAATTGTGAATAAAATTATCAGTTTCTTCCTTACAAGAGTAGAAGGAAGATAGAACCCAGAGTTAGTTTCATTGAGAAGCCTCCTGCATTGCCACCATAAAGTGGCAGTTCAAAGGGTTATAGAAGATATCATACAAAGATAATTTGTCTAAGCATTGGCAATAGAAAAAGACATATTATCAAATGTGAAAATGGGTAGTCATTCCAAACAAATCTAAATTGTTGTTCATTTCAATCACTACAAACAATGTTGTTGAAAATGCATATAGTTTGAAACTACATTATTTCAAGGAAACATAGAAATATTTAAATTTTTCATCCAGATATATGCAATTTAGGTGAATTCTATTGAAACTCAACAATGTTTTCCTATTGTACAACCTCTTCCTAAAAGAAACTCCAACAACTTTTCCACTTTTGGTGTGGCTATAGTATTATTTCTAAGATAGAAATCCAAGCTGCAAGATTTTGTGCCATGACTTTGAAACCACAACTAAAATTGGTGTTGATATACTAATAGCTTTTCAATAGTGGTACTTGTCTGGCCTTTCACAACACTAACAAAGGAGGATGGATTGCACCTTTAGTCATATGACTACTTAATTCCTAGGTACATGAGAATGATCTCTTTGATTGCTATGCCCAATACACTATAGAGGTGATGATCTTTTAGATGGTTTTTCCAAGTGGCAATCTGCCCTTGGTAAATCTTGATCTAATATGTTGTAATCCCTAATTTCATGGGAAATCGGTTTCTTTGTAACTTATTGTAATTATTATTTAAAGAGACTTAAATCTCATGTGAAGAGGGGGAAAACCGTTGGAGAAAAGAACTGGAGGCATACTGTTGAACATAGAGTGTTGTAATTTGTTCAGACTTTAATGAGAATTAGTCAGTTTTCTCTTATCTTTTCTTTTTGTTAATTCATTTGTCAAGTTTTTTGATGAGTATTGGTTTTTCTTGCACTAAATGATTCACTTTTCTTTGGTTATGAAATCATAAACATACGAATTTATATTTGATTTATCATTTATGATTCACATGAAGATTAAGTAACATGAAATTATTTTCTCTATTTATATAATCTTATTCATTATTTTGCAACATGGATTGTCCTGGTAATCTCTAGCATACTTGAATTCATGTAATTGAATTCCATGAATGATGTGTCAGACATACTTAAAAAAAATTTGGATGATATGTCGGACATACAAGGTCATAGGTAAGTCATTCCTTGTTTGACTTTGATTACGATGTCCCTTTTAAAATATGTTGCATAGAGCTTAATGGTATTTCTAGATTTGGTAGATTTGTCAAATAAGATAGAGGGCAGGGAATGCAGAAGAAATGCCTTATTATGTCATTTGAAATCAATGTTATATAAGTGTGCATTCATTATAATGTTAGATTCTTGCCATTATTATATATCATTGAGCTAAATTTATGATTTTTTTCAAGAATATTCTACTCCATGGTTCATTTTGTGTTTCGTGTTGCCTTTAGTTAAATATTTTTTTTGGTATTTCAGTGACAAAGGATTGCAGATCCTTCTATGTGAGTTTTCTCCCATTTTAGTATCACGTGAGGCTTCTCGATAGTTGTTAGTCCCAACAATTTTTTTTATCGTTGTAGATCAATTTTAAAATGATATTTGCAGGTCATAGGTGGGGATATACCAAGTTCATTGGATGGATTTCAAAGGAGATTGGAACATCATATGTGGGCATAATTTTAATTCACTGAATTATCCGTTAATGGACATCAAAGAATAGACATAATTTTGGTATGAATACCATCTCACAATTGAAGCATTAGCTCAATTGGTAAAGGTATTGTGTGTGAGAACATGAGGTTCTGAAATACTCTTAGAGATAGTTTGAAAAAAAAAATTGCAGGTACTTTTCCAACCGTGGTCTTCCATTTGCAGGTATAGTGAGAAAGAAGAAAGCTCATCCACCTTTTCTAAACATTCACCCTTTTTCCTGTCCAGATAATAGTATTGGAACTTATGCATAAAATAGTGAAAGATGTGTATTTACTTGAAAATTGCATCTTTACTTGAAGAATGATGCAGCCCCGTAATAATAGAAAATGTCTTCATTGCTCTAGGAAAGTACAGTTTCATAAAGTAGGCAATGACATATCTTTCATGCAATTCTACATAGCCATTACACCATGTGTATATGTGCATGGTTGTGAAGAGATGTTCAATTACATTAAAAATGTGTACAAAGCATTATATTGTTATCATTAAGGGCCATCGTAATAGAGACATGCTTATATTGATGAAAACATAAAGCTAATGCTTCTAAGAAGCAAATGCTAGGTTATTAGCCTACCAAACCAATGGTCAAAGACCTTTTGAAGTGTTATATTGTCTATAAATTTCAGGCATAGATTTATTTGTGCTAGAATCATAATAATACATATGTACAATCCACCAACCTTTTACATGGATCCATTCTACATGATTGCATATATGGTTACAGGAAAAACACACAAATTCTAACAGTCATATGCATTTGTTATGGGATTCCTGCAAATGCAATCAATATTAGCAATGTGAGGTTGTTCCCATTGATACAAAAATGAATCTTCCCATTACACATTCAAGCAGCAATTTTTCCATCTACAATTGAAACTGGGGACAATTTCTTCTCAAGGAGGGAGGAAATCATGAGCACTATGGGGTTAAAGTGATTATCACACGTAAATATGAGTTTTGTCCTTCGTAATTCTGTCTTATAGTATGCTTCATCTTAAGGGGTTTCATTTCTAGTGGAATGTAACTCCCATCTAGCCTTCTAGGTGCCATCTGTAATTTGTAATCCCCTCTAGAGATTCATTTGGGTAATGTTTGTCCAATTGAGGCCTTTTCCTATATAAGGGCTTCCATTCGGGTACGGAAGCATATGTTTTTTGTTCAAGTGTACCTACAAGCCCAGAGTTGTTAAAATACTGCATTGTGTTTTCTTGAGTAAGTAGGAAGGATGATTTGATATTAGAATCATAGAATCGACCTATTAGTTTAATTTGAATTCCGGGGCTATCTGTTATATCTTAGTTTAATTAGTTTAATTGACCTATTAGTTTAAATTGAACTATGACTTTTGAAGTAGAAGGAATGATAGTCACTCAACTGTTATATCTTTATTAAGAGTTCTGATACATAGAACCTATCAACAACAATATGGAAAGTGATGTCTTAGATCAGATTTATACTCTAATTGCATGGAAGAGGAATTAATCAATGGAAGATTACAGTGAATAACTAAACACTGAAAAATTAAACTTCAAATTTGCACAGAAACAGTATATCATAGAAGGACAGATCATAGAAACTTCTATTTACATCATTATACATATCCAAATATCAGGGGTTGCAATTTACATCATTATACATATGCAAGCATTAAAAGAGCTATTTTCACCCAAATATACACAAAGGAGTTGTTTGTTTCATTACTACAATCTCTGCAAGTTTACAAAATAAGGCCAATGGAGCCTCTCATACGCATAAGAGCCATACCACTAGAGGCACCAAAATAAATATAACAAGAAAAGATACACATACCAGAGAACCATAACTATGTCCATCAGAAAAGTTTGATGGAATATAACCTGATACCAAATCATTTCTCCCCCGCCCTTCCCATGATGTTGACAATGCCCCATACAGTAGATCATTGGACATCCTATAAATATTGCTATGGTGATTTATCGTGAAGGAGTCAAATTGGGAAGCAATAATTCTAGCTTCCCTATGAAGTTGTTTCAAATGCTCCATTCTGACTTGGTATGTGCCTTTCATCTGGTTGCATACAAGTTCGGAGTTTGTGAAGACACATATGTGATTGCCACCATGCTTTAGCGTTGCTTTTAGCCCTTCAATGAGAGCAATATAATAGGCTTCATTATTCGTAGTCCTTCCGCATACATCCCTTTTTTGTTGGAACACCTGATTTGTAGCATTATTATGCAGGACACAAGCAATGGTTGCTTGTCCTGGGTTGGGAACACAGGACACTCCAATGCATAATGTGCACTTTTCAACCATGTTGAATTTTTCCAATGAGCTGCAAAAACAAAAACAAAAGAAACTGTTATAACTCGAGGAAAACAAAACATGTACACTATAACAAACATGTCCACACACATGTTAACTGTTATAACTTGGACACAAACATGTACACAAACAAAAGAAACTGTTTGTGATCCGTCCCACTTGGATGGTTTATACATAATGAAAGAATCTGATAATTGTAGACATTTCAATACATATGCCACCCTTATTTTCAATAATCTCTTTTCTATCAACATCAAAACATTTCACCCTTATTTTCAATATTCCATGTTCCAACCATAGACACGACGATTCGTAGGCCAATTCCGAACTTGTAACTATTCCCAAGTGCGTTCTAAGCTAGTTGTACGCTTCCAGACTTTCATGGCATATTGCAGTGGCTGAAGCCAACATGACTGTCTAACCAAATTGAACCTGAAGGGATAGATACGGATACTCCCACTGAACTCCTGATTTCTCTTGGTGCCTAAGGTTAGATTGAACGACCATGGATCTGAATTTTACACAAGAAGATTTCTTAGCAATCGTTGGAAGCACAAAATTTGCTGCAGAAATGGAGAAGGGGGCTCCATTTTCCATCCTTTCACAGGCAGTGGAGTTGTCCCGGGACATCTAGTGGAATGGGGTAAGAGTCAAGACCACTCCAGTCTTTACCCACTTTTCATACACGAATTTCGTGGGGTTTGGATTATACATCATATGTGAAGAATAACATTCAATACAGTTTCAAATTATTGGTTTTTGCAATGCAATTGTAGGTGGACATATCTGGTTGGTTGGATGCCTTTGCATCACACCCTCAGATCGGTGATGGAAAATCTCTCAAGGGCAGGTACAAGGTCGTTGCTTGATTTTTACAAATATTAAGGGAAAATTCTATATAAACTTTGTCTGCTCTGAAATCGTCGCTCTTATAGACAAACCTGAAGTGTTGTGATAAACCTGCAAAGCAAGGTCGCACCTAATACCGTCACCATCAGCCCCGTCGCCGTCAACTCCGTCGAAGTCGTACCCGCAGGGTTGGTGCCGAAGGAGCTTGGTGAACAAAGTATGTGTATGTGTAGGGCATTCTGAGGAGGTTTTGGCGGGCAATGAGGATTCAAATGGAATTGGGATGCAGTCTGACTCCGACTTCACCAACCCTGCCAACCTGCATTAACTTCACATCACACAATCACCGCCATGCCTTCTTATGCCACCCTCGAGCCTCCAAGTTTCCAACCTCTTCAATGTCCAGAACTATGATCCGCCAACCGCCGTTGGCTGAATTCGCTCGCCCATTTTTAGAATGCGCCAGGTTGGAAGACCGTTGGGTTGAAGCAGAGCAGGGCGTGGTTTTTTAGAGCAGGGCATAGAAGTGTCCCCTTTCTCCTCTCGGTTTCCTCCCACCACCAGTCACCTGTTTCCTCCATCCATCCAAGGCTTGAAGAGCGTGTACAGGCCACCGGGGGTCGAGGTCGCAAAGCTTGCTTCAGCTCCTACAATGGTTCAAGATATATCACTTTTCAAGCCCCAATGCCCCTCATAAGATAGAGTCAAAGATGCTATTATTAGTTGTGTTTGCTAGATGTAATCGCTTAGTCAGCAGATATCGAGACTCAAAGCGATATTAGGGATATCCCGAGAATGAATAGGATCTGAGTTTGATATGGAAGCTCTATGTTTCATTTATAATTTGTAAGCCTGCGATATAGTTAATAGTGGCCAAGAAATGTAGATCAGGCCATAGAGGCACAAGAGGGCACCTAGAACATGTTGGTGGTGTAGATAATAGGAGCATGGAGATTCCTCGCTTTTCATTCCTCTATTGCCCGTCCCCTTTTCTATAGAATCGAAAGTATGCTCAATCATGGCAGGGTTGAGGTCCATGCATCATAGAAGACCAAATTGTCCGGGGGCGTTGGAATGGTGAAATGGGTGGGGATATTAATATAGGTCAAGCTTTTTTCCCTCCTTCATAATTGATCGTGCTCTTACTACCTTCCCTTATTCTTTTTATTATTTGTTTGTCAATAGGCACGGGCAGGAATTCACATTTGTAGGAAGGAATTCTTATTTCTCCTTCTAGATGTATCCCAAAGAACAATTCTATTACAAGATGACATAATGAAAGATAATGAATCTACAAAATAGAGACGATAAGGAAACTTGGAAGATTTATATTCATAATCTTCCAGAAGTGATTGATAAGGCATGGAGATTTAAGAGATATCGTAGCAGAAAGGGACCTGATATATTAGAAACATGGATAAACATCGACACAAATTTTATTGTAAAAAAAATTCATCCATTATCTTCGGTAGTTCTACTTTGGAAATGGATCCCAAAAAATAAGTTAGGTGTTTTTTCTTATGGACATACAAAGTTTGTATACATATAGGATATAGATAGTTTTCATTATCTCTATTGCTTGATAGATATATCTAAAATCTAGAACGAAACCCATAGTTGTGTTAGAACACTATTTTATTATTGTTATTATTACCACCTTCTCTTTCCTGAATTTACCATCTGGATAAGGTCCGTTCATACTCTTTATCTTAATATGCCTTTATTTCCCAAATTGAAATCAATGTTATCCATGCTCTTGATAGATATATCTAAAATCTAGAACAAAACTTAGAACACTATTTTATTATTGTTATTATTATTACTATTTACTATTATGTAAATGTGCGTATATCCATTTTTTTAATTTTTTTTAAATAAATAATTTGAATCTCTAAACTAAAAGTCCTATTATAAAATTTAGAAGAAACCCAAATTAAAACACTTGGAAACAATATCTTAGGCTTAGCCTTTAGTTCAATTTTATGGTTATTCTTATGCTCATATTTCAGGTTGGTAAATACATGTTGGTAAATATAAGTTGATTTTTACTCAATTTGAAATTGAAAATTTTGAAAATCTAATAAATTATGAGTCCACTGTAAGTGAAATAATTATATTTAATAATCATATTATTATGTTAATTAATGTCAATTAATATAATAATAATAATATGAAATTAGTAATAATCAGTGTTTTGTGGTAATTGAAATAATTATATATTATTATTATTATCTAAGTATAAATAAATAAATAGGGGGGCTCATTTTTTACCCTGGAGGAAAACAAATCCAAAAATTTGCATGGGGTCTAGGAAGAAAGGAGAACAATCAGGTCGAATAGGCTGCTCTTTCCCGAGGAATAGAAATATTGTTCAATTGTAGATTGATTCCTATCAAGTCTTTGGATACTCTTGGATCGTCATTCAAAAAATGCAAAGAATCAAATCAGGGAAAGACTAGACGATAGAATGAATGCAAAAGAGAATTATGGCCTTTCTTCCTCACATGGAAAAGATCCAATTTTTTCATGTCAAAAGACAAAACAATAGTATAGCATGTTAAACATGGTAAGTAAAAGGTATAGCAACAAGCGATTAGGAATCATGAAAAACAATCCTAACCCCTCCAACGGGGGGGATCAGAATGAGAAGACCCCAATAAAAAGGGATTTGACAATGAATTAAAACATGGTACAGGCTCGATCAACGGGTGGACAAATGACATCCTCCTCCAGTGGAGAGTTAATGAATTCATCCTTATTTATGCTGGCATGCAACCCCCTAGTCCTTTCATAAATGAGTTTGGTGTAGTCTCTCTCGTGATGGCTCAAAGGAATTCATGGCTTCCATATTTGGAAATCTCTTCGCGTGATTATGCCCAAGTTGGTAGGCTCATAAGGAGGTTCAATGCTCTTTATATTAAAATAAGCTACAGTAATTTATTCTTGTCCATGAGCAGGAAAATCAGATTTTGCAAAGCACAATCACATTCCCTTGGAAGTAATTCTCGGAGACAACATGGAGAGAATGCAAAAGGATATTGTGGACATCAAGAATAACATGGTCGACCTCAGGAATTTGATGAGGTGCGTGTATGAAGTTTCTTCTGTGGCTCTGAAGGAGAACAGGAAGACCTCACTTGAAATTTCTAGAATTGACACTAGGCTGGAAGATGTGGAAATGGGCATTCAGGTCTAGACTGGCGAGGAAGAGGAGATTATGCGCATTCTACATGAAATGAAGAGGTTCCAGGACTCCAAGTTTGAGGAAATAAAGAGGGCGATCCTGGACCTGAAGAACAGGCAGCAAGAATGATTTATGCACAACAATGAGAGAAATGAGACGAGGTTCAAGCAGTTGAAGGAGATTTTGACCAAGATGCAAGCAGACATAGAGGCAATGGAGGAAAATGGTGCTGTAATTTTTTAGCAGGGAGAGGCCACCCCAATGCAGGAAACTGCGACAAAACCACTAGAAGCTAAAGAATAAACTCCCAAGAATGACAAGGATTGATCCATTTTCTCTTATATCTTTTTTTTTTACAATATCTATGTAGTCAGTTTGTTAGGATTTACTCCATGAGAGGAAATAGCCACAGAACTAGGCATTTTTGTAATGGAATGCCTCTAGTAGAATACTTGGACTTAGAACTTGAAAATTCTACAATCAAACTCCTTTGGGAGCTTTTTTGGCATGGTTGTATATCTATGTAAAAGTTTTTTTATATATATAATACAAATTACTCGTTTTTTTTTTTTTAAGTATAAATAAATAAAGAGATAGATTAAATTTGGTCTATTTAACATCAATTAGACCAAAGGTCATTAATATTTTATCTAATTACATTAATTATGGAAGACAAATTAACATCAAGCTTGTTCTAATTACATGGAAAATGGGCACTTCATGGCGAACAACTTGTTTAATTAGAAGAAAGTAAGTGATAACATGCAATTGATGGTGACTACAATTACGCATGGAGAACAAGTAACATATAACTTATTTGTGGCATTTAACTTGTGGCCTATCGACGTTCACCGACCACAAGTTAAGTGGTTGTGCTAGCCATACTTGTTGGGCCTTTCTGAAACCCTAGTTGGTGCCTTTAAATAATTCTATCTTGTTCTTTCCTTACAATTTCACTAGCATTTCTAGTAATCAGTTTTTTTGCTGCAATTGGTAGAAACCACGTCATCTGTATCATTATCCACTATAATCCCATGCCTTTCCTTTGTAGGTAGTCTTGTCCACTACCATTCTCTACTTCAACCACAATTTAATCTCTCTTAAAGTCGAGTGGGCTAGCTTGATTGGTTGAGTGTTGTGAGGTGCACTTGATGTCCCCATTGAGTTAGGTTATCGAATGGTTTTCCCCAAGTACCATCCTTGAAATGAGGAGAATTTATTTGCCATATAGGCATCCCCATAACAGAGAATGAAAGAATGTGTTCAAGGATCAACATTCTTGCAATGGTGGTAATGCTTTTTATATGTCATTCCATAAGAGTGGGAGTCAAAACTTTGACCCGATTCCAACTACAAAGGTTGAGTGTCGTTGGATTGATAATGGTTGTGGTAACATTTGAATATTTGTTTGTGGACTAGCTTGAGAGGCTTCTCCTTGCTGCTTATGCTTCCAATGGAACTTGCATTTACCCTTATATTTGACTGCAATAAGCTTGGACTCTAGTAGTTATATTTCAAGTTAATCTTTTGGCTTCTAGGGTTGCTTGTTTTCTTAAACATTAAGGCTCTCCAACTTCAATTCGAATTTCGATGCAAACATATAAGCGTCTCCTAATTAGTGTTGATAAATGTATCTTATAAAATAATGATATAATTTATTTATTAATGAATTGTAAAAATTATTATAAATTTATTTTTAATTTTATCTATATATTATATATCCCAACTATCATCAAAATTAAAAGTCATGGCTTTGATGATTGCAAAGCTTTAGGAAATTATACATTTACTATCCTTTATTATTGTTCTTTATGTTTAGTTTTTTTATTGTTTGGACTTTTTGGATTTGGTTTTGACCACTTTTTTGAACTAAGAATTTGACTTTGACTTAGTCATTGCTATCTTATTTCTATATGCACATCTACTTAAAATTTTGTTGTGGTATTATTACAAATACATTAAATTATTCTCCTTATTATAAATACATTAAATTATTCTTTTGTAAAGAATATTTAAAAGTATGAATGATATTTAAACATTATATTTTTTTTACCAGAACGAGTAGTGGTATTATATTAAAAAGGAGGTTGAACCTTTGCCAAAACAACATTACATATTCGAAGAGTATTGGGGTTCTGAGAAGCCCAAAGTCTGCTAATATTTAACTTCAAAGTTTCTATCATTCTGATGTATCTTCCTAGGGAACCACTTATACTATGAAACGAGAACTTTATACTATGAACGAGAACTCTAGCCATAAAAACGATGATTTTTGCAAAAAAAACACCAAAAACACCCCCCAAATAGAAAAGTGTTGATACCAGTATACACTTTTTTTTTTCCAGGGTAAAAAATAAAGCCATGGCCTAAACATATCATACTGTTGTTTACAAAAACTTTAAAATCAACCCCTAAATTGGAAAAAAAAAAATCTTCAAGAGATAAATTACAACTTTTTTGAAACTTGCATATTAAACAAAACAAAAAAATCATAAATAATTTCACCACTCTAACCATATAAAAACAAAGAAATTATGATGTGATTCATAATGAAATAGTATATTAGACCATACAAGAATAAATGATTCATATAAATATTCAAAAAATCCTTTAGAGTTTCAATTACAAACATCATACTAATAAAAAACATCTAAAATGCTTCATGTGAAATTATTCAAATTCATCCATGGATTCTGACACCCCATCAGAATCTACATTTTCTGCAGATGAAGGACTGGATGAAGATGTAGATGACCCATATTCTTCTCTATTATCAATGGGTGCACCATTTGAGTCTACATCGATGCCCATCATTTCAAAAGTCATATCCCTTCCTCCTCCTCTCACCCCCTCTCTTCCCCCTCCTCCCACCCCCTCCCTTCCCCATCCTCCCCGTCGCTCCCTTTCCCTTCCTCCCGCCGCCCCTCCCATCCTGCTCCTCCCGCCGCCCATCCCTTCCTACTCCTCCTTCCTCCACTGCCTTCCTCCTCCTCTCTCCCCCTCCCTTCCCCCTCCTCCTCGTCACTCCCTTCCCCTTCCTCCCATCGCGCCTCCCTTCCTCCTCCTCTCGCCTCCCCCTTCCCCCTCCTCCTCGCACCCCCTCCCTTCCCCTCCTCCCTGCCCTCCCTTCCTCCTCCTCTTGCCGCCCCATTCCCCCTCCTCCCCATCCTCCTCCTCCCTTCTCCCTCTACGGCCGTTTGGCACCCAAGTGAGCGTAGAGGGAGAAGGGAGGAGGAGGATGGGGAGAAGGGGGAATGGGGTGGCAAGAGGAGGAGGAAGGGAGGGCGGGGAGGAGGGGGAAGGGAGGGGAAGGGAGGGGGAGTAAGGGAGGGTGGGGAGGAGGGGGAAGGGGGGTGGCGGGAAGAGGAGGAAGGGACGGTCGGCAGGAGGAAGGGGAAGGAAGCGGCTGGAGGAGGGGGAAGGGAGGGGGGGGATTAGGTTTTATTTTATTTTTTTAATTTTTTATTATATAGTTTAGGGGGTTAGGGGGTAGGTTTTAATTTATTTATTTTTTAATTTTATTATAGATTTTTTTATATAGTTTAG
Source organism: Larix kaempferi (assembly GCA_027924585.1). Taxonomy (NCBI): domain Eukaryota; kingdom Viridiplantae; phylum Streptophyta; class Pinopsida; order Pinales; family Pinaceae; genus Larix; species Larix kaempferi. Next base: position 395,270 of record BSBM01001032.1, read on the forward strand.
GGGGGTTGGGGGATGATGGTGTAGGGCGAGGTTTAATTTGTTTTGAATGTTTTTATTGTTTCCTAAGTTAGGGGATACAATTTATATTTTATTTTTATGTGTGGGGGGTTTAGGGGGTAGAGGGGTATTTAATTGTTTAGCGGGTAGGGGGAGTATTCTTGACATCAAGAATCTGCCAAAAGACATGACTATTACACCTTGGAGAACAATGCAAGGTGTGAAGGATGAAACACTAATAGCTACAATACTATCACGAGTAAGTCAGGTGAATTATCCATGGAGGAAATGTGCAATGAATTTGACAAGTTGATGTTTTTTTTTATGGTACGATGTTTTTATCTTGAGTTCAACATTTTTGTTATGTTCTAAGTATTCTCTTATATTATTAGATATGATTGTAAACATTCTTTATTGTTTCATTGTCTAGTCATGAGATTTACATGAAAATACAAGAGGAGATGGTTATAATGTTGAATGAGAAGAGTTGGGATGATTTCAAATGCAACTATCGAGAGTCAATCTCAATAGAAACCTTAAAACGATTTTTTGTTGCATTCAAGAAGGTATGTTGACCTACGATACATCTTATTTTATTTATTTGCTAATTCAATTCATTTCTATTTTATTACTTATAGAAATAATTTTCATTTGAAGATGCCAAAGAGGGGTACAGATGGAGTACCAAAGTCCTTCAAAATTCATATCCAAAGAGCCAAAATAGAACAACAAAGGAGGCAGCGTCTTGCAAACGTTGAACTTGATGACACTTGCTCATTATATTTGGAAGGGGCTTGACACTGTGCAATATAAAGTCATTTTAGGTGACTATGCAGACATTGCAAATCGTGTTCCTAAAAAGGAGTACGAACTAGTTATTGCAGATATCCCTCATGGATACAATATCCGAAACACTACTTATGATTGTGAGACTTATACTTACCAATCATTCAATAAAGTGGTTTCGGGATTTGTAGATGTCACAACATCACCACTATGGAGATTTGTTGTTTTCCATTCAGACACACAATTAGGGGGGTTGTTGACATCCTTTAAGGGTAAAGGAAAAAAAAGAAGCAAATTTATTGGTAAGATATGTGCACTATATTATCAAGTTTTTGAATTTATAAATCAATTATATTTATTGATAAGTTAATTAATTTTTGTTACAGGAAAAAGCCTAATATTCGTAGCTCCAGCAGTGATCCATTTCTGAGTGATATTGAAAACATACATCTTGCAACTTGGACAAAAGATGAGACTTATGAATCTCTTTTAATCAATGAAAAGAGTAAAGGAAAATATAGTCAGGTGTTGAGTTATAATGCCGTGTTCAAAAAATTAACATATGAAGAAAGGGATTTGAAAGGAGTGACTATAAACATCTATCAAAAGCCACAAGCGTTGATTAATTATCTCATAGATACATTTTCAAGAGAAGGAGATTGGGTCTTAGATTTGTTCTCGGGTTCAGGTAAACTTTCTGATATTATTTCAAGTTTTAATATTATTTTTATTCTTCATTATTTTATTGTTTTAAAGTATGCTTCTTTATGCTATTTGACTTAAGTTTTTTTTGTTTTGGGTGATTAGGTACAACAATAACATGCTCCTTACAAAAAGGAAGAAATTGCATATCCATTGATAATGATCCACTACAATGCAATTACATCAAGCAAAGAGTTAATGTTATTCAAGTTCTTCCAGATGAACTGCAAGAAGTTGGTTTGAAGAAAGGAGAGTTTAGTGAAACACTTGTAGAAAAGATGTCAAAAGAGCCTCAACCCCCATTAGGAGGGGCGTTTGGAAAGGAGCACTTTGGGCATCTTGCAGACATAGAAGACCCATTGGAAGAGGACATTGATGTCCCTGAAGAAAGCCAAGCTCCAGAAAATTCCAATTTCCATGAAGAATTTGGCCTCCGTAATATTGTTGATTAGTTTCATGTCTTGAAGAAAATGTTAAATTTGACAATTTTTCGATAAGATATATTAGAAATGTTTTGACTTTTAGACATTATTTTTGAAATAAAATTTATGTATATAATGTTTTTAATATGTTTTTTACAAATATATGGAATAGTTTTTCTTGAATTTAAGTGAATCGTCACTTTTCGGAAAATAATATGAAATAGTATCATTTTTATACAAAAAATCTCTGAAAATTCATTGAAAATTAAATGTCTTTATTTTCTGGATTTTTTTACAATTTTGTCAATAAAAATGTCTTATTTTATAGAAAAAATTGCAAAATGTATATTTTTTCATTATAAATTGCTTAAAAATGTATGTTATTTTGTTAAATTTCAAAACACACTTGAAAATAGAAATTAAAAATATTTTACGACAAAGATAATTCAAAGGCTCAAAAAAATGCCTCAAAATGAAAATGTGTGATACTGGTATCAACCCTTTGTGAAACGGAGGTAAAAATAGCTACTAAAATTAGGAAAGAGAAAAATGAGAACTGTGTTGAGTTCTCATTTCATAGTATAAGTGGTTAGGGCTATTGCAACTGAAGGTGGCTTATATTTCCTTACATATTGATTTAGCAAAAAAACAAAATTGCAATGCATTCAAGAAATTAAAAGTGGAAATGCCAGGGAACCTAGTCTTCGATCTTCATTTGAGGAGGCAGAGAAGAGGATCCCTCTGTATTTTATTTCTCCATATATATTTGTTGTAGGGTCTTGATTTCATGAAGCAGCTGGTCTATTTTTTGGGACTACACCTCCAATTTATCGTGTTGTCACTCCACCTTATCTTTCTGCTGATCAATTTGCAGATGGAAATTCCTTTTCTCCTGAAGTTGCATTTGCTCTTCTTCCTCTTCCTATTCCTCCCTTCTTTGTGATTTGTCTCGCAAGTGGGTCTCCATCCTCCTAATTTGCCTTTTCAAATGTCGGATCACCTGATGCTCGCTCCATAAACCACACTCCACACAACAAAATTCAAATTCACCATCAATGTCCATAAGGGGAATTTTCCAATGTCTTCCTTATGGAGCAAGGTTTAGATGCGAAAATGGTCTAGACAAAGAAGGAGGACTAGTCTAGACAAAGAAGGAGGACTAGACTTTTTGACGCTAACACGCCCAGTCTGCACCTCAATGAGAACCTACGAGCGATTTACTACCAGAATGAGTTGAGGGGCTCCTTTATTTCATGTTTTGAAGAGATTAACACCAAGGTTTATCAACCTCCTAATCAATCTATCACTCTATCGTGATGAAGATAACCTATGCTTTCCCATCTCATTGTTAATGAAAATAATATGCATGAAGCCCTGATACAGAGGATTGTATTGTGCATTATGCCTGCACACCTTCGAATCCACCAAAGAGGTTTGAATCAACTTAATTTGCTCATGGGGGATGGGAATGGCGTCAGGTTCAGTCATATCCCACCACACCATACTATCTAGATTCGTTTAAATTGATGCACCAAACTACAAGGGAAGGAGACTCTATAACTTCTACATTGAATCCTAATAGTCATACTAAGTTAAAGCAATTTGAGGAGCATGTGATGTAGTACCCACCTCATCCTGGGGTACGTTGGTGCGATTAAAACTTCAATACCTACAATGTGAGATGGACCCACTGGGATCAATACCTAAAATTATTGAGTGCATATTAATTCCTTTGCTATACCTTAAATCCACACCATTAAGGAATGCTTTCATAACTAATTGTTCCATTATGGTAAGAGTAGCTTCTCATAGTACTTCAGGTAGCTTTGTTTTCCATGGTGTCTGCGATCTTATTTTAAGCCCTTAGGGAGTGGTAAATATCATCTTGCCTTATTTTTTACAAATTAATCCATGATTTGAGTTTGGATTCTTGCTAAGACCGAATTACTGAGACAAGTTCGAGATTTGGTAGCCATGATAGCAAGCTTGGAGTCTCCAATGATGATAACTTCAGAAATGCCTTTTTTGAAGAGGATCTTCGTGCCTTTCCAAAGAGCTAGGAGTTCTCACTGTTGTTAGTATCATGGACAAGGCTCGAGGCAAATGATTCCAATGTGTTTCCTCTAGGGTCAAGAAGCACCCCTCTCGCATCTACCGCCCCGAATGATATTTAAACCTTATCATTGTTGTTGTTGTTGTTGTTGTTGTTTATTACTTTATTTTAGTTGCCTAAAATATTATATATGTTTTCATGTTTTCCAACAATTTATTGTCGAGCCTCGAGACGGAGAATTGGATCTCAAAATAGTTAAAAGATCGGGTTTACATCCACTTCATTATTGCATGATCGGTATATGCAAGAGTAAATATGGGTCACGATGGTTGATGCATTAAACAAACATCGATAAGGTGTCCATCAACTTGGTCCATTCCCACCTCATTAAAAGGTTCGTCCACATTCTCATGATTCTCATTGGCCAAAAAAAGATCTTAAGGAAATTCAAGAGAATAATGAACTAAGGAGCCTTCGCCTTGAGTGTGACATCCCGATAATTTCATAAAAATTTTAAAATTTTTATAACATCTTTAAATGTTAAAAACTGCAATGCGGAAGTAATAAATGCTTATTAAGGCAGTAATTGATAAATAAGTCATAAATGTAGGAAACAACTCGACTACTGTGTCCTTTTAACTAAAGATGTTTTGTGTCAGTGACACGTCATAAATTCAAATATATGATTACGACATTAGTTTAATTTTGTCTGTATTAACTGAAATTTCAAAACAATTATAAGACAGAGTTATCCTTGACAAGGTACTGACAGTTTTAATTTCTGGATGATGATGAAAGGGGTCCCTCGAGGTGTCCCGAGGCTTACTTAGCTATTTAAGCTAAAGCATTTGTACCTGTCCTTCATGCGCAAATTCGCAGGTAAGAGAAAACGTCAATTTAAGAGTATTTGATAACCGTCACAAAAAGTAGTACTGCTAGTACTCCAAAGCTTCAGGTATGGTTTTCTTTTCATTTTCTGAGTGAATTATCTTGACTAGATTAAAAGCCGTAGAAATCATAAATTCTAAGTATTAATATTATTAGATTTCTACTAGTTCTTCTGTGTTATTAATTCATGAACGATTGTAACTTTGTATGATCCTTTGCAATGTCGACTTGTGAAATATCTAGTGCATTTGAAACATGGTCCCAAGCAAACAATAGTAAGTGCGACAATAGTATTTCTAGGTCTTTTATTACCTAAACAATTACATTAGTAATGTAATATTCACTATTATCCTATCATTGTAATTATAGTGGTTCTACCAGGCCAATTGTAAACTATAGGGAGTAATCCCTTTTAATCTACGAATTTTTATAATATGAAACCTACTTTTTATAACATGTAATATGTTTGAAGTACTTTACAGTATGCAAGGCGGAACCTAACCATACCCTAAGTATCATATGTGACCTATGTTAATTTAACCAATAGAACTTCGTTAAGCATAAATTAACTTAACAAGGAAACTTCGTTATGCATACAACCATATATATATGATTTATGACTTTGGTAAGGTAAAAATGTGAACATAATACACGTTGTTTCCCAGGTTTTTGTAGATTGGTATGATGGTGTAATAAGTGCTTGGCGTACGAGTTGATGGCATTGTAAAAGATTGGACTTGTTGTTAGGTCTTCGGGCTATAGTATTAATGGTAAAAATTTGAAATTGTGAACGTGGATGAGCCAGCACGTGAAAGCAATTTGTTAACGCTGAGTTGTAACAGCCTCAATCTTGGAAGTCGACTGAGTTGGCAACAACAATAGCTGGTAAATTTGATGCATAATTAACGCTATGACAGTCCACTCTCCAACGTGTCTTCGCCGGTGGTAAACCTCCATCATCGATCTATGGTGTATTGAGATTGTAAAGAACCCTAACGTAACCTACAAGGCATTGAAACACTTTCTTGGCAATCGTTTCGATGGTAGTGGTTTGGAGGGAGGCTGACCGGCCGAGTGGTCCTAGGGTTTGATGTTTTTGGAATTCCTCAGGCTCGAGCCTAAAACCTGTGTGATAGACCTGCCATGAAGGTGATAATTTAAGCTTTGGTATTTCGGCGGACTTTTACAGTAGCTTGGAAATCTGGAGTATCGTATCTCTGTGTAATTTCTTGAGTGAGTAGAAGTTTAGGGTTCTAGAAATGTGTTTGGATGAATTGCAAGTAGTGATACAATAGCTCTCCAAACTGGGTCCTTCTCCTTCAACTAGGCAGATGGATAGCTTCGTCAATAAACCAGGCAACAGGATCGTCGGACAGCGTCGGTAAGTAATGTTTAGCTAACCCTAGTTTTTCTTTTATACATCAATCAACTTTCTCAAGAATAATGTTTAATCCTGAATACGTTTGCTCGTCAGGTTGGCTCTCGACGAACGGCTTTGTACCTGGAAACGTTGATGGGGGAGCTACAACTTAACCACCAGTAAGCGTCGGTGGCACCCTACCTCGTGGTTCTCCTGGGTTCGGTTTTGGCCGACAGTTGCAAGTGTCTACAGAGGTTTTGGAAAATGTTTCTTGGCAATGACTTTCGTCCAGCCTGTACTTTTGGAAACATTAAGGAATCCTACTGCTAGGGTTTTAGCTACCGTAGTTGATGTAAAATCTTCCCTAAAATTAAGGTGGGCAGTACCTTGTTGCGGTGAACTTGATAGGGATAACCCTCGCCATTTTTCAATGAAATTTGGCAGTGTTAAATGTTTAATGTTTAATGTTTTAAACTTCTGAATCGATGATGAATGAATGAACATCTATCTTATACCGAGAGTATGGTTGATAATTCAATGCCTCAGTGGATAGTTTTAAAGGTACTATGTGAATTAGGTTTTTAATTGGAAACTACTGAAACTTCAATGTATCACTGTATTGCGTGCGTCTCTTAATTAATAACTGTCTATTTAGGTTGATCGATTTAAATAGTTGTTCATCTTATGATTTAGAAAAGAAAACGGGTCTGAGACACGGATGGAAAATCATCTGAATTTTTATACTGGAACAGAACGAAGATGGTGATGGTTTCTAAATAGTTTAAACTTGGATTTGTAAGAATTAGTTTGAGTAAAAAAAAAAGGGTTGTTTAGCCATGAACCTATGGTGATTGCAATCATAAATTTGAGTTTCTACTAAATGTGCGAAAACAGTATTATTTTAATGGATTTGTATACTAGGGTTTGCGATAGCTATCTAGAAATTACATCTAGGTTTTAAACTATTGTTTAGTAATTGAGGCCGAGAGCAGAGGTTCCAAGTTTCTAAGTTTCAACTGGAAATAAAATGATAAAGAAAAACAGTACATCTTTTTCAGAAAATGATGACAATTTATAATCGCTAAAGTTCTGTACATGATAAATTTGATTTTAATGACTAAATACTTCAATAAACAGAAGTATGGAAAAATGTGGATGAATAGTAGACATGGTACTCATTTTCAAATAATTACTGTGAATAAATGAGAACTTTAGTTAAAGGTAGAAATAAAATGTGTTTCTCTTTCACTTAAGAACTAGATGAATGCTATGCATTTGTTTATACTATACTACAAATTGCCCTGCGTTTTAAAAACATATGATTGAAATGACAGCATATAACAAGAACACTATTGCATTCACTTTTCCAATCAATGGCATTCTACCTATCTCTCATCATTCTTAATTTACTTCTCTATACTGGAGTATGACGCAGATAACAGCAAGGGGAAAAATATGGAGATGGTTATCAATTCAATCATTTCATAAAGCTCTTTCATTCAGAATCATATTTAAATCATAAAATAAAATAATTTCTTTTACATGACTGAGTTTAATAATTCTACTATGCAGAAACATTTAACTGTAAACAAAAGTAGGAACAGTAAAACCTGGTTGATTGTAGGAGAAACAAGCAGCCCAAGGAACCTGTTCCACCCAACCAATTCCTGAAGACAGCCAAGCTACTTGCCTTAGGACCCCCGAGCCTGTTCACTGAACCACCAGGAGGAATAAACTTTAGAAGCTTAGGCCATCAACTTGCAACAGCAATAGATTGTCCAATCTTAAATACTTAGCAGTCAAAGAGACCTGCACCAGCACCTCTGGTTTTCCTTCTCAGAATTAATTTGCAAACTCACAATTGCACTCTCACATAGCCTCCCTATTCGAATCTCTCAGTGATCACATGATGCACTTGAGGAATATTTCTGCATAAAATATTGTAAGAGCTGCCTGCTCAATTCCAATTGCCTTATGTAGGCTTCCTAGGCCTTTTAGTGATTAATTGGTCATTAATGAGCTGATTGCTCACTTCCCCCACCTGGGGAATAATGCCACAATTTTAGGGGTAGTTGTCCCATAACCAACAGCTAATGGTGGAGTGCAAATGTTGCCATCTGTCCCATACATTCTATCATCTCCCATTCCTCCTAGTGGGTCAGTGAACACTCTTGTAACAGCTTTCTTGATTGTTTGTCTCCTTTTTTTTAATTTATTAAATAATAATAATAAGTCATTACAGTTATCTTTGACCAGATTTGGTCATAATTACAAAACTTTGTAATTATAATTTAACATAAAGTATTTTGCAAATAAAATAAATATCCTCAAAATTTGGGTAGGTGACATACACCCCACCTCAAGTCTCAACATCGTCCTTGATGTTGCTTTATTCACTCTCTGAGTGTTCCTGAAATAGAGTTGGGTATGCTGCCCTCATACTACTCTCCAACTCTCAGGTTTCCTCTGTTGGTCTAAGGTGCTTCCATTGCACCTTTACCTACCCAATGGTGCGATTCCGGAGTAGAGTTTCCTTCCTTCCGAGGATACAATCCGGTTCCACCGGAAAATCGTCCTCTTGTTCCACCTGAACATCATTCCAATTTACAACATGAGTAGCATCATGCACATATTTCTTTAAAAGTGAAACGCGAAAAACATTATGTATTTTGAGATTTGAGGGAAAGGCCAATTGATATGCCACGGGTCCAACCCTTGACAGAATTTCGAAAGGACCACAATACCTGGGTTCCAGTTTGGCATAGCTTCCCAATTTCAAGGAACTCTTTTTCGACCTTACCTTAAGAAAAAAATTCTCACCAACCTGGAACTCTTTATGAGTTCTTCTAAGGTCTGCTTGACTTTTCTGCCTATCTTGGGCAGCCTTAAGATTTCTTTGTACCTATTTCACAATTAGTTCTAACTCCTGCAACAATTTAGGTCCTAAAATAACTCTGTTAACTCGATCACTCCATGAAACTGATGTATTACATTTCCTACCATAAAGAATTTCAAACGGGCTAAGCCTGGCTGATGTATGGTAATGATTATTATAAGCAAACTCTGCTAAATGCAAGTAGTCCTCCCACTTACCAAGTCGATCCTTAGCATGTCTTCCAAAATCTAATTCACCCTCTCTGTCTGTCCATCCGTTTGAGGATGAAATGCGATGCTGAAATTTAAGGTTGTATTCAACCCTTTAAACAAGGACCTCCAAAAATTTCCTGTAAACTTTGAATCACGGTCCGAAACTATTACCTTTGGCATCCCATGCAGTCGAAAAATCTGCTTCATGAAAATTTATGCAATGTCTGGAGCCTTATGAGTAGTCTTTACAGGAATAAAATGTGCTTCTTTGCTAAGTTTATCCACTACCACCATGATGGAATCATTCTCTTTCTGGTTCTTTGGTAACCCAGTGATAAAATCTATACTTATGATTTCCCATTTCCAACTAGGTATAGGCAATGGCTGTAGCAACCCAGCGGGATAATGATGTTCCACCTTTACCTTTTGACAGTCGAAACACTTAGCTATATATTTTGCTACTTCATCCTTCATTCTGGGCCAATACTATTCTTTTCGTAACATAGTGATGGTTTTCTGATAACCTGGGTGGCAAGAATAATGGCTTTTGTGCATCTCATCTAAAATCAGAATTTTTACTGTTGGTATGTTGGGTACATACAATCTGTTTTTGTACAACAACAATCCATTTTCCTTCAAACTGTAATCTGTCATAGTATTTTCAGAATTGTTTTATGTTGTCCTTTCATGTAGTTTTCTGTATTCTTCATCAGTCTTAATCCCTTCAAAAATCTGGTTCTCTAAATCTGTGGTGTATGTGTTGATGGCTGAAACAAAATTTATCCTTGCATTACGACTTAACGCATCAACAACCTTGTTCTCTTTCCCTTTAATGTGCTGAATTTCAAAGTCGTATTCACTTAGAAAAGTTAGCCATCTAGCTTGTCTAGCATTCAAATTTATCTGATCTAGTAAATATTTCAACCCCATGTTATCTGTCATTAAGATAAATTTTCTGCCAATAAGATGGCGATGCCACATTTTCAAAGCATGAATTACTGCTAATAATTCCAGATCATAAGTAGAGTAATTTTTCTCATGTATTTTCAGCTTTCTAGAATCGTATGCAACAGCATGTCCTTCTTGTGTTAGGATTCCTCCAAGTCCGTCATTACATGCGTCTGTACATACTATAAAATCCTTACTAGGATCTGCAATCTTCAAAATAGGTGTTGTAGTCAGTAATTCTTTCAACCTTTTAAAACTATCCACACACTTTTGATCCCATACAAACTTCTTTCCCTTCTTCTGCAAGGACGTTATGGGGTTTGCAATCTTTGAAAACCCTTCAATGAATTTTCTGTAATACCCAATAATACCCATAAATGATTGTACATCCGACACATCTTTAGGAACCGGCCATTCATTAATGGCTTTTATCTTAGCGGGGTCAACTGAAATTCCTTCCTTAGAGATTATGTGTCCTAAGTACTGGATCTTGTCTTTGTAAAAATCACACTTACTGAACTTAGCATATAACTGGTGATCTCTCAGAACTTGCAGAATGGTATGCAGATGTTCATCATGCTCTTCTTTACTCTTAGAATATACTAAAATGTCATCGATAAACACAACGGCTAATTTATCCAAGTATTTGTGCAGAATTTTATTCATTAGGCACATAAATACTGTCGGGGCATTAGTCAATCCAAACGGCATGACCACAAACTCATAATGTCCATATCGAGTTCTAAAGGCTGTTTTGGAAATGTCTTCATCCTTCACACGAACTTGATGATATCCTGACCGTAAATCAATCTTTGAGAACATCGTTGCTCCGCCTAGCTGATCAAATAGATCATCAATGCGGAGTAGCGGATATCTATTCTTGATCGTCATTTTATTCAATTGACGATAATCTATGCAAAGTCTTAAGGTGCCATCTTTCTTCTTAACAAAAATGACCAGTGCTCCCCAAGGGGACACGCTCGGTCTTATATACTTTTTATCAATCAGTTCTTTCAACTTAGATTTTAACTCATTCAACTCTAGTATATTCATCCTGTATGGAGCTTTGGAATTTGGCACTACCCCCGGTATCAATTCAATAGTAAAATCTAGATCTCTTTTAGGAGGTAATCCTGGAATCTCTTCAGGAAAAACATCTTGGTAATCATTTAAGACATGTATGTATTCTAATCTCAGTTTGTCTTCTGTAGTACTTAACTCCTCATTTACTACATTTACTGCAAACATTTGACATCCCTTTCTGATTGCTCTCTTTACTTGCATAGCTGAAATCTGTCTAAGGGAGGTCTTTCTAGGAATACCCTTCACTTCTATTATCCTTCCTTCATCATTTAAACAAGTGAAACTTTTCTCATAACAATTCAGAATGACATGATGGGCTTCTAACCAGTCCATTCTAATTAAGATGTCATATGATCCTAAAGGTAAAACATTTAACTTGATCTATTTTTTTAACTGATTCATAGATAAAACACAACTTTCCATGAAATCAGAAACTTTTCTTTTTGTTCCTGTTGCTAGTCTAACTAATCAGGATTTATTGAATTTTTCGGTTTTCAACTTAAAACTTTGTACAATATCTGGTGATATATAACTTAGACTAGCACCTGGGTCAATCAAAATAGAAACCGGTTTTGTAGCATACCTTCAACCTCTACCATTGAGACTTGGTGTTATGCTTGCCGATTGTCTAATGCTGCATTAATTATGGGTACTTCTCTTTCCAAATCTCCTACAGTAGCTTCAGATTGTATGGAGTGAATATGGTTAGTTGTCCGCATCCTAAGGGGACATTCTGAAGCATAATGAGGACCTTGACACTCGAAACATTTTATAGGCATCTTCTGGTCATTGGTTTTGGCAACATTGGGAGCATTTCTGGGAGCTGTAAATTTCTGCTGTTGACTATTTCTGGGACTGTTCCCTTGAAAATTTTGATTCTGAAAATTTTTCTTTTGGAAACTAGAATTTCCACTAAACCTAAAATTTTTCTTTTTCAGTTCAAAATTACTGGGTTTATAATTTTTCCAGCTAGATACCCCTTCTCTTTTCCTGTTCTTCTCAAAGCAAAAGGTTGCTTTTCTCATGGCTTCTTCTAATGTCTTTGGGCTATCATACTCTATTCTGTCTTTGATGTTGAAGGGTAGACAACTTAGGTATCTTTGAATCTTTGGTTTTTCTTCCACCGGGTATGGCACATATCTTAGTAAATATAGAAACTTGCTGTTCATTTCTTTCATGTTCATAGTTCCCAGTTTTAAATCATAGAATTCCTTGGATTTTTTCTTCATAATACTGCTCAGATAAGAATTTATTTTTGAAGTATCATTTAAAAGTACTCCAACTCACATCTCTGTCATTTATCCCTTTTACTCTTTTGAGGTCTTGCCACCAAATGTCTGCCTTCCTAGTTAGATTATAAATTGCCATTTTTTCCTTTAAGGATTCTGAGTAATCATAGATCTGAAAATACTTTTTCATGTCGGACAGCCATGCTTCAGTTGTCTTTCCTTTCTCAGTTTCACCATTGAAAGTTGGGGGTTTGATTTTCTTGAACTCCCTAGATATATGTTCATACTATTTATGGATTTTTCTCTTTGGCTTGAAACCTCCTTCACTGCTATCACTAGAATAGTCACGTTTCTTCTTACGTGGATGCTTGGAAGTTCCTAATGATGTTAAGCTGATGTTTACATCGTCTGTTTTCACTTGCTTAGTCTTGCCCCCATAACGTAAGTCTTAAGTCTTGGAAGTATGTTCAACTTCTCTATCCCATTCATCTGTTGGGTATTGATCGAACAGTACTTGATTCAATTCCTCTTGTGCTCTTAGAATTCTCTCATTATCCTGCTTTACTAATCTTATCTCTGCTTTCAACTCTTGAAAAGCACGTAACAATTCTGATGAATTGTCATTCAAATTTCCATGGACTTCTCCTTCAAATTGTTGTTCCATACTATGGTTGTTTGGTGGGAATCTGTCCTCCATACATTTAGCTGATCCTTCCATACCTGTAACTTAAAGCAATTTTTTGTATATAACAATAATTTAACTTGAGTTAGTAAAACATTTCTCAGTCAGAAAATTTATGTTGCATGTTTCTTGGGCCTTTTTAGGCCTAGAGTTCGAACATGAGCTCTAATACCATATGTGACATCTTGATAATTTCATAAAAATTTTAAAAAAATTATAACATCTTTAAATGTTAAAAACTGCAATGCGGAAGTAATAAATGCTTATTAAGGCAGTATTTGATAAATAAGTCATAAATGTAGGAAACAACTTGACTACAGTGTCCTTTTAACTAAAGATGTTTTGTGCCAGTGACACGTCATAAATTCAAATATATGATTACGACATTAGTTTAATTTTGTTTGTATTAACTGAAATTTCAAAACAATTATAAGACGGAGTTATCCTTGACAAGGTACTGACAGTTTTAATTTCTGGATGATGATGAAAGGGGTCCCTCGAGGTGCCCCGAGGCTTACTTAGCTATTTAAGCTAAATCATTTGTACCCGTCCTTCGTGCGCAGATTCGCAGGTAAGAGAAAACGTCAATTTAAGAGTATTTGATAACCGTCACTAAAAGTAGTACTGCTAGTACTCCAAAGCTTCAGGTATGGTTTTCTTTTCATTTTCTGAGTGAATTATCTTGACTAGATTAAAAGCTGCATAAATCGTAAATTCTAAGTATTAATGTTATTAGATTTCTACATCTAAGGGCTTACTGGTTCTTCCATGTTATTAATGTTGAATATTGTAACTTCTAAGAATATTATATTTGTACATTATTATTTCGGAGATGTTTTGTCCCTCCGAGGTGACTCTATTATGTATCCGGAGATGTTTATTCCTCCGATGGTTTGTGGTAACTAGGGTTATTAGACCCACCATATGGGGGTCGACCCTGAGTTTATATTTTAGGGGTTATTAGACTTCTCCAGGAGAGGTCGGCCCCATTAGGGATTTTGGTCAGTTGGGAACTAATATAAATAGAGGAGGAGAGCTCCTCATTTGACACACCTCCACAACTCAGAAAGTGGCGCACTTGTGTCTGGGAGATCTGCATGTAAGGTAGAGAAGAAGGACAAGTCTTGGAGCACATCTTGTATTTTGGTTGATCATCTTATTGAGGAAAGCTTTGTTGGGTTTTCTACCCCATGAGGGTTTCCCAGGGTAATTTCTGTGTCTATCTTGTGATTATGTTTCTTTCAGTGATCTTGCTAGTATATTTGGTTTAAACTTAACATGGTATCAGAGCTAGCCTGAATAGAACATCTTTCACAAGGTGAAATTATATTTCTCTCTCTCTCCCAAAATTAGGGTTTTTGAAAAAGTTAGTATTTTTTGATTCTGGTTGCATGGCTGAATAGCCCTTCTAAAGATCTATCTTTTGAGCCTTGGATCCAGGTTTTTGGTTGGGTAGAACTCCGGGAAAGTCAAACCCTAGTTTTACCAAAAGTGCGATAAACCAGAAATTCTGTTGCAGATCCAGAAAAGTGAAAAGTTAAAGTTTCCAAGTAAGTACTACTCTATCTCTTATCTCTTGGACTCCCCCAAGAGAAGATGGCTCCAAACACTAAGCTTGAAGACAAGCTAGAAGGTATAGAAAATTTTCGAGCATGGAAATACAGAATTGGTCTCATTCTTGAAGAAAATGACCTTGCTCATTATATCAAGGATGAAGTTGCAGAACCTGAAGGAGATGAAGCCAAAGAGAAGCATAGGAAGGATTTGATTAGGGAAAAGAGACTCATAGCTGATTCTATTAAAGACCACTTGATTCCCCGAGTGGCTTCCAAGAAGACTCCAAAGGAAATGTATGATGCCCTAGGAAGGATGTATGAAGGAAAGAACATCAATAGGAAGATGAACCTAAGAACTCAGTTAAAGAGTACCAAGATGCACAAAGTAGAATCCATTCAAGACTACTTCTCAAGGGTCTCCCAAATCAAGGAGCAACTAGATGCCATTGGTGATACTCTTGATGAAGATGAACTTGTGATGACAGCTCTAAATGGTCTCACTAGACCTTGGGAGTCATTCATACAAACTATGTGTGCCAGAAAAGAAAGTATGAAGTTTGATGTAGTTTGGGAGGATTGTGTACAAGAATAGGCTAGGGTTGCAAACCGAAAAGCCTTACTCAAAGAAGATGACCAAGCCTTAGCCACCCACACCAAGAGAAGAAGGAATCAATCCTACTCCAAAAGGAATAGTCACAAGGAGTCTCATTCTCCACATAGATTTCAAAAGAAAAGAGGAACTATTCAAAGAAGAGATTACTCCTCTTTCCAATGTTTTTCTTGTCACAAAATAGGACACCTTGCTAGAGATTGCCCTCTAAAGAAGAAAAAGGGTTCTCATTACAAAAGACATCAAGCACATCTTGTAGAAGATGATAGTGAAGAAGAAGTAGAAGAGGAAGAAAGGCCTCACAATAAAAGACCTAGAAGTGAAGAAGAAGAAGAAGAAAGGACCTTCTTCAAAAGAACATCTAGGAGAAATAAAGAAGAAGATGCAGAAGAATATGTTCTTTTCTCCGCACTCTCTGTATCTATAACTCCTGGAGAAGATACATGGCTTATTGATAGTGGTGCTTCAAAGCACATGACAAGTCAGAAAAAGAATCTCTCAAGACTTGAAGAAAAGACTTCTCCACAAAAGGTATCTCTAGGAGATGACTTTCAATATCCCATCAAGGGAATTGGTGAAGCAAGCTACAAGCTTGATTCTGGTACCTCCATGAAAATGAAAGAAATATTGTATGTACCAGGATTGAAGAAGAACTTGTTATCCATCTCAGCATTGGATAAGAAAGGCTATAGGGTTGCATTCATTGATGGACAAGTATTAATGTGGTCCAAAGAAAAATTTATCAAGGATGCAATTATCATTGGTGAAGAAGAAGGAGGTTTGTACAAGCTTAAGGGCCTTCCAGAAGCAGCTCTTGTTCATGAAACCATTAGCCCAGATGAACTATGGAATAGGAGACTTGCTCACATTAACTACAAGGCACTACCTTATGTAAGCAAGGTAGTTATAGGTTTTCCAGACTTAAAGATTGATCATAATGGCACATGCAAAGGATGTGCAAAAGGGAAGAATATCAAGAACCCATTTCCTAGGAGTGAAACAAAGACTAAAAGTACCTTGGAGTTAATACACTCTGATGTATGTGGACCAATGCCCTCCACATCTTTGAGTGGATATGAATACTATGTCACATTCATTGATGACTATTCAAGGAAAACTTGGATATTATTTCTAAAAGGTAAGAATGAAGTCTTTGAAAAATTCAAAGAGTTCAAGGCCTTAATAGAAAATCTCTCAGAAAAGAAAATCAAGATTCTCAGAACAGATAATGGCGGAGAATATACTTCAAAGGAATTTGAAGACTTTTGTAGAGAAGCTGGAATCAAGAGGGAACTAACCACTCCCTACAATCCCCAACAAAATGGGGTTGTTGAAAGAAAGAATAGAACTATCATGGAAGCTGTAAAGACTATGATACATGATCAAGATCTTCCCATGTATCTATGGACTGAAGCAGCCAGGACAGCTGTCTATTTACAAAATAGACTTTCTCATAGTGCTCTTGAATTTAAGACACCAGAAGAAGTGTTCACAGGAAAGAAGCCTGAGGTAAGTCATCTCAAAATATTTGGATGTGCTGTGTATATTCACATTCCAAAAGAAAAGAGAACCAAGTTGGATCCCTCTGGTAAGAAAGGAATATTTGTTGGATATTGTGAAACATCCAAAGCTTTTAGAATTTACATACCTGGTTTTCATCATATGGAGATAAATAGAGATGTAACATTTGATGAAGAAGTAGCTATCAAGAAATCTAGGAAGTGCCAACTTGAAGAAATCTATGAAGAAGATTCACCTCATAGAGTTACAAAAGTTGTACCCATCCGTGAAGATGATACACCAGAAGATCATGACATGATAGAACCTCAAGAACCCCCCATTACAAATCTATCTAGAAAAAGAAGACCAGCGTGGGCTAGAGACATTATTCAAGGAGCTGAAAAATATGGAGCTCCTGAAGGTTCCACTAAAGAAAGGAAGAAACCCAAGTTAGTATCCAACTATGTGGCCTTAATGTGTGATCTTGTGGATCATCAACCCACCAGCTATGAGGAGGAAGCTCAAGAAAAAGAGTGGGTAGAAGCTATGACAGAAGAGTACTAATCAATAATGAAAAATGATGTTTGGGATATAGTTCCCAAACCAAAGGATAAAAGTGTGGTTTCTTCCAAATGGATATTCAAGATAAAACATGTTGCAAATGGTTATCCAAGATAAAACATGTTGCAGATGGTGTTAGGATATTTAGACACTTAGGAGTTAGTTAAGATCAACTTGTGTAATATATCCATTAGGGATAGTGTGTTTCTTTAGTATGCATTAGTATGCATTTGTAAATACTTAATCCTACGGTCATGATATGTTTCCGACATAGAGTGATCCGATGGTTCAACTTCTCTTAGATCAAACCTAACCTTGATCCGTGGCTTAACACCCGATTGGTCCATGATCTCTATTTAAAGAGCATGGAGGGTCATTGTTTAGTTGATCGATTATGAGAAGCTCATTTGTAACTTTCTTTCTTTGCATAATAAATTGTCCCGTATAAGCTATTTGGTCGGGGCCGTGGAGTGTTTCCCTCAAGAGGGTTTAAACCACGTCAAAATATCGGTGTGTTGATCTGTCATCTGTTTGTGTGAAGTGGTTGCTCTTGGTGTTCGGTCCTTTGGTAGTACCCTGTGTACCCGAACATGGTATCAGAGCTTTTATGAAGTGCCGCTTCCGGTTATGATCTAGATCTTGAACTGTTGTTGTCGAAACTCAAAAGGGTTTCTAGTTCTGGTATTTTTGTGCATTTCTGGTCTATGGGATGTGTTCCATTGCGTCCGGAGCGTCGTTTCCATTGGGAAATAGTTTTTTTTTTATCGAAAACGGTTCCCGGTTGCTCCAGAAACGTGTATTTCATCAGATCTGAAGGTATAATGTTACAGTGACGCATTTTTTTTATTTCGTTTTTTGAAAAGAAAAATCTCATATTTCATCTTTTTTTACTGTTAGATTTTTTTTTGGTTCGGATTGTTGCTTTCCCGTCTGCGTATGCTCTTTGCCGTGCACCTTGAGCGATCTCGGCAAATCAGAAACAGAAAGGGAAAGGGTTTTTCTCGGCTGCGTATGCTCTTTGCCGTGCACCTTGCGCGATCTCGGCAAATCAAAAACAGAGAGAAAACGTAGACTTTCCGGGCAAGCTAACAAGATCTAACTCCACAAGTGTGGAAAAAAAAAATTTGTTTCGATTTGTGGTTTGTTTTGCAGGAAAAAGGGCAAGCACGCAAACCGAGCAAAAAGAGTAAAAAAAATAAAAATAAAAAAGAGCCCCCTTCCTCATTCCCATATTTTACATACCTTTTTATCTAGCTCACTTGGTTCAAAGTTGCTTTATTCCTTAATAGGTCTTGAGTTCAAGTCTTAGGAAGTTACTTTTAAAAGAAAAAGTGCATGCAATTTTTAATTTCAAGTTACTTTATTGTAAAAGTGCATCTCACTTAAATAATAAAAATAAAAATACAAGTGAGTCATTTAATTTTTTTTTGTTGCACTATTTAAAAGTAATATTATTGTAAAAGTGAAATCACTTATTTTACAAAAGTGGTTCACTTAAAGCAACTTTCTTATAAAGTGATTGTCAAAAGGTTCATCTTGGGAAGAGGGGGGTTCTCTTTTTTGCTGGACATTCTCTAGCTGCCACGTCACTATTGGGGACATTTTCAACAGTTTCATTGTTCAAGCATAACTTCATCATACAGAGTCAGTTTTCAGTGCCGTTTTTTTTTAAACCGCCTATTTTTTCGATCTCTTCACATCCAGACTATTGGTTTCTACTTTTACAGTCATTAATTTACAAATATGGCCGTCCCTTGTGATATTCTACTTAACAGTTCCAACTATTTCTCATGGAAATCTCGTATGGAGGATGTTCTACGAAGTAGGAGACTTTTCAGAATTACCATAGGGAAAGAAAAAGAACCCATTGATGATGATAAGAAAATAAAATGGGCAAATAGATGTGATGAAGCTCGTGGACTGATTGAGATGTCAATCTCTACTGATTTGCGATTCCACATATCTGGAATTGATGAACCTAATGCTGCTTGGGATAAGTTGGAATCTGTGTTTGGTAAACACAATGAAATTCGAGGTCACCAACTCGAAAATGAGTTGATTTCTTTAAATCCAAGTGACTTTTCATGCATTCAAGATTATTTATCTAAGTACAAAACTCTTAAACTCTTATGGGCAGAATGTAAGATTGAGAGGGAAGACAAACAATGCATTTATCATATTCTTTCCAAACTTGGACCTGCATATTCTGTTTTTGTATCTACATTTTACTCCATGAAAGCATCCTTGAATGCAGTTAGCTATCAAGAGCCTAGTCTTGAATCCTTTTGTGATTCATTGATTAGAGAACAAGATAAACTCATTCACCTTGGAATAATCAATAATACAGATACATCTGGGAAAGCCTTATTGTCCCAACAGAAAGAAAAGTCCAAGCCTCCCAAAAAACAAAATTTTCGCAATAATAAGTCAAACAAGGGTCCCAAACCCTCTCAGTCAGCTCCTTCTTTAAAAAATGACAAAGGATCCAAGCCAAAAGGCAAGAAGACTGAGCATCATTACAACTATTGTGGGAAAGATAATCATGATGAATCTAAGTGTTTCAAGAAGATGGCAGCCTTGGAAGCAGCAATGAAGAAGCACCACATCAGCCTAGATTCGCCTTCAGAATCTGCCTCTCATGGACATGCACTTTGTGCTTCTGGTTATTCTTATAATGCATCTTCTTCTTCTACTTCAAATGAATGGCTCATTGATTCTGGAGCATCTTATCATATGGCTAAGGATCAAGCCATCTTTTCTACTATGCATGAATGTAACACCAAACAAATATTTGTTGGTGATGATAGATCTCTAAGTGTTGTAGGAGCTGGAACAGTTCCAGTAGATAATGGTCATTTTAGTGATGTACTATGTGTTTCAAGAATTTCCTGCAATTTTTTATCAGTCTATCAGATCACTCATTCTGGTGAAGGCAAAACTGTGACCTTTACACCTCACCAAGTTGTAATCAAGGATTTTAAAGATCCTCAACAGGTCTTAGCTACCGGAATTGTTGATGATATTACCAGGTTGTACAAGTTTAACAACTTTGGGTCATCACCTTTCCCTTCAGTTTTTGTTGCTCATAGTGATAACTTGAGCAAACTTTGGCATGAGCGATTTGGTCACTTAAATTATCGCTCATTGCAACAACTATGTAAAGAAAATATGGTGACAGGTCTTCCGATGGTATCTTGCAGAGATGGTGTTTGTTCCGGTTGTGTACTCGGAAAACATCATCGGGACAGTTTTGACAAACGTGCCTCTTGGCACGCCTCGGTTCCCTTGGAGCTTGTGCATAGTGACTTGTGTGGTCCTCTTCCATCTGCTTCCTTTTCTGGTTTCAAATATTTCTTAACTTTCATTGATGATTACACCAGACGCACTTGGGTTTATTTCCTAAAACTTAAGAGCGAAGTATTTAACATGTTCTTGGCCTATAAGGCCCTTGTTGAAAAATAATCTGGTCATCAAATTATTAAGTTAAGATCTGACAATGGAGGAGAATATGTTAACAAACAGTTCACTACTTTCTGCACTGAACAAGGCATCCAACAACAGCACACTGTTCCATATACACCACAACAAAATGGTGTAGCTGAGCGGAAGAACCGCACTTTAAAAGAAATGGCAAATTGTATGATCCAATCTAAGGGACTAAGTCTTCAATTTTGGGCTGAAGCCATAAATTGTGCAAATTACATAGTTAATCGCACCCCCACAAAAGCATTACAAGGTATAACACCGGAAGAAGCATGGAGTAAAATTAAACCTAATTTAAGTCACTTTCGTGTGTTTGGTAGTGAAGCATGGGCTCACATTCCGGATGAAAAACGGAAAGCATTGCAGCCTAAAAGTGAAAAGTGCATATTTGTTGGATATTCTGAAGATGTAAAAGGTTATAGACTTCTTCAACCACATTCTCATGCTATAATCATTAGAAGAGATGTTAAATTTGATGAAAATCTCTTGGCCTGCGAGCCTAACTCGGCGATTGTGCCATCTTTGGCCTGCAAGCCTGATTCGGCGTTTGTGCCTTCTTCTTCTTCTTCCAACTTCCTTGACAGGTTTCCAACTCCAGTTTCTGATGATGACAGTGAGGATGAAAATCCACCTCCGCCTGCTCATGTTCCTCCAGTTGCACCAGCACAAGTGCTTCCTCGATGGGTCCGTTCAACATGTGAAGCAGCTGATGATCTTGCCGGTGATCCTAGAGATCAACGTCGAACACGTTCTCAGTTTCAGTGAGCCTCTTCTCTTTTGGCTCAAGTTTCCGAGAATCATGATCCAGAAACTTTTCCAGAAGCTTCAGGGAATCCAGATTGGGATGCAGCCATGGATGAAAAATATCGTTCCTTAATGGCGAACGATACTTGGGATCTTGTACCTCTTCCAAAAGGAAGAAAACTTGTCAGATGTAAATGGGTCTACAGAACTAAGTATGCATCAGATGGAAGTGTTGAAAGACTTAAGGCAAGGTTAGTTGCCAAAGGTTTTTCCCAAGTTGAAGGGATTGACTACAATGAAACCTTTGCTCCCATCTCAAAAATGAACTCCATCCACCTTGTTCTTTCCCTTGCAGCCTTACACAACTGGGAAGTCCATCAAATGGATGTCGAGTCTGCCTTCTTACATGGTGATTTACAGGAGGAAATTTACATGGAACAACCTCCTAGCTATGTTCATAATAACTCTAGCCTTGTTTGCCGCCTTAAGAAATCCTTATATGGCCTTAAGCAAGCTCCTAGAGCTTGGTATGCCAAAATGGATAACTTTCTCCTTGACACTGGTTTTTCTAGATGCCATTCTGACCCCAATGTCTATACCAAGAAAGTAGGAAACCATCTCATCATACTTGTTCTATATGTTGATGACCTTATTCTTACTGGTAGTGACCCTAAACTTATAACGCATGTGAAATCCAGTCTTAAACAAAATTTTGAAATGTCAGACTTAGGACATTTTCATTATTTTCTTGGTCTCCAAGTCCTGCAAACCAAAGAAGGAATCTTTCTTTCTCAGTCTAAGTATGCTTGTGACCTTCTTCGTCGCTTTCACATGGAAGATTGTGCACCAACCCCTTCTCCCTTCCAGTCTGGAGTCAAACTTTCTACCACTTGTACTTCACCTGAAGTCGATGCCACCTTGTATCGTCAGCTTGTTGGTAGTCTCTTATACTTGACTCATTCCCGTCCTGACCTTTCCTTTGCCGTTGGTCGAGTTGCTCGTTATATGCAGACAACTCATGAAAGTCACTGGAAAGCAGCTAAAAGAATACTTCGATATATTCGA
Organism: Larix kaempferi; assembly: GCA_027924585.1. Classification (NCBI taxonomy): domain Eukaryota; kingdom Viridiplantae; phylum Streptophyta; class Pinopsida; order Pinales; family Pinaceae; genus Larix; species Larix kaempferi. The sequence goes on from BSBM01001032.1 coordinate 418,026, forward strand.
GGTACAGTTCAGTTTGGGATTCATTACAGTACAGGGGGGAAACCTTTGTTGGTTGGTTTCACTGATTCAGATTGGGCCGACGATCCTGATGATCGAAAGTCTACTGCAGGTTATGTTTTCAGTCTGGGATCTGGACCTATTACTTGGGCTTATAAGAAACAACAAGCTCTTGCTCTTTCTTCACCAGAGGCAGAATATCGAGCAGCAGTTAATGCTAGTCAGGAAGCTTTATGGCTTCGACAGATCCTTTCAGAGTTTGGATTCGAGCAGCAGCAACCTACTCCACTTTGGTGTGACAATCAAAGTGCCATCAAGCTTGCCAAAGATCCAGTTCTACATCAATGCAGCAAACACATTGAGCTACATATGCACTTCATCAGAAATCTTGTTCATGATTGGGTTCTTGAAGTGCTCTTTTGCCCTACAGATGATCAAGTTGCAGACATCTTCACCAAGTCTCTTACAGAAGCGAAGTTTTCTAAACTTCGATCGATGTTAGGAGTTCAGGAACTTGTCATTAAGGGGGGATAGGCTCTAATGCCTCCTTCCTTCTCCTAATAGTGTCACTTTTGTAAATCCTTCAATCCTATCCCAAGTTGTTCTTAAGGGGGGATGTTAGGATATTTAGACACTTAGGAGTTAGTTAAAATCAACTTGTGTAATATATCCGTTAGGGATAGTGTGTTTCTTTAGTATGCATTAGTATGCATTTGTAAATACTTAATCCGACGGTCACGATATGTTTCCGACATAGAGTGATCCGGCGGCTCAACTTCTCTTAGATCAAACCTAACCTTGATCCGTGGCTTAACACCCGATTGGTCCATAATCTCTATTTAAAGAGCATGGAGGGTCATTGTTTAGTTGATCGATTATGAGAAGCTCATTTGTAACTTTCTTTCTTTGCATAATAAATTGTCCCGTAAAAGCTATTTGGCCGGGGCCGTGGAGTGTTTCTCTCAAGAGGGTTTAAACCACGTCAAAACATCGGTGTGTTGATCTGTGATCTGTTTGTGTGAAGTGGTTGCTCTTGGTGTTCGGTCCTTTGGTAGTACCCTGTGTACCCTGTGTAGCATTGAAAAATATAAGGCAAGATTTGTAGCCAGAGGTTTCTCTCAAAAGGAGGGAATAGACTATGAAGAAACATTTGCACCAGTTGCTAGGTACACATCAATTAGAACTATCATGGCACTTGCATCTATGATGAAGTGGAAATTACACCAGATGGATGTTAAAATAGCCTTCCTGAATGGTGTCATTGAAGAAGAAGTGTACATAGAACAACCACAAGGATTTGAGGTTAAAGATAGAAGAACTCATGTATGCAAGCTGAAAAAGGCCTTGTATGGATTGAAGCAAGCTCCCAGAGCTTGGTACGGAAGGATTGACAGTTTCTTAACAAGTATGGGCTTTACCAAGAGTAAAGCTGATCCAATTATTTATCTCAAAGTTATAGATGATGAACCTGTTATATTACTATTGTATGTAGATGATCTATTTCTAACAGGAAATGAGAACCAAATTATCGAATGTAAGAAGAAGCTTTCTTCAGAATTTGAAATGAAGGATCTAGGATTAATGCACTACTTCTTAGGTCTAAAAGTATGGCAAGAACCAAAAGGAATCTTTTTAAATCAAGGTAATTATGCTGTGGAGATTTTGAAAATATTTGATATGTTGGAGTGTAAGGCCATGGCTACTCCCATGGACTCCAACTTGAAATTATTAGTTGATGACTCATCAGAATTAGTGGATGTAACTCTATATAGACAAATCATTGGGTCATTGATGTATTTAACAAATACCAAACCAGATATATGCTTTGATGTAAATACCCTGAGTCAATATCTAGTAGAACCAAGGAAGGTTCACCTAATAGCTGCAAAGCATGTAATGAGGTATCTAAAAGGTACATTAGATTTTGGTCTTTACTACCTTGGAAATCATGAACTTAGATTACATGGTTACTCAGATTCCGATTGGGCAGGAATTGTTTTAGACAGAAAGAGTACATCAGGTGGATGTTATGGACTTGGATCTGCCATGATCTCTTGGTTCGGCAAGAAACAATCCAGTGTGGCTCTTATTACTGCTGAAGCAGAATATATAGCTGCCTGCTCTGCTAGCTGTGAAGCAGTATGGCTTCGGAAACTACTATCTGGAGTATTTGACTTAGAATTGGATCCCACTGTGATTATGTGTGACAATCAAAGTTGTATCAAGATGACAGAAAATCCTGTATTTCATGATAAGTCAAAACACATAGAGATCCGATACTTTTATATACGAGATATGGTGCAGAGAGGAGCTATTAAGCTTGAGTATGTGAGCACTAAGGATCAAATTGCTGATATCTTGACCAAACCTTAGTCTCGAGTGAAATTTGAATACTTCCGAGACAAACTTGGTGTGGTTCAAAAGGACCCTCCTCGAAAAAAGGAGTAGTGTAGTCACTAATGATGAGATTGCCTCATCGACGGCAAGGTCGATGATGTGGATACTTGTTTTAGATACTTAGACTTAGAACTCTTATACTTAGAATACTTATTCCCTCTCACTTACTTTTATTGTACATGCTTTATTGATGTATCGGTGAGGATACATGTCTTATTGATGTATTGATGAGGATACATGTCTTATTGATGTATTGATGAGGATACATGTTTGATTGATGTATCGGTGAGGATACATGTCTTATGATGTATTGATGAGGATACATGTTTGATTGATGTATTGATGAGAATACATGTTTGATTGATGTATTGATGAGAATACATGATTTGATGATATTTGTATTGATAAGGATACAGGTGGGGATTGTATCATCCCCGGACTTCAGTCCCTTGAATTGAACCGTAGACATATGGTCTCCGAGAATGAAGTCCTTAGTGGACAGGTGGGGATTGTATCATCCCCAGACTTCGGTCCCTTGAATTGATCCATAGACATATGGTCTCCGAGAATGAAGTCCTTAGTGGACAGGTGGGGATTGTATCATCCCCGGACTTCGGTCCCTTGAATTGATCTATAGACGTATGGTCTCCGAGAATGAAGTCCTTAGTGGACTGATGGGGATTTCATCATCCCGGAACCACTGGTTCAAAATGTACGTGATGGGGATTGCATCATCCCGGAACCACTAGTTCAAAATGTACGTGATGGGGATTGCATCATCCCGGAACCACTAGTTCAAAATGTACGTGATGGGGATTGCATCATCCCGGAACCACTAGTTCAAAATGTACATGATGGGGACTGCATCATCCCGGAACCACTAGTTCAAAATGTACGTGATGGGGATTGCATCATCCCAAAACCACTAGTTCAAAAAGTACGTGATGGGGATTGTATCATCCCTGGACTTCGGTCCCTGAATTGATCCGTAGACATATGTCTCCGAGAAAGTGGTCCTTAGACTTTGTCTAAGTCGACGAGTGGACTGTATCGTCCCTAGACATGTTATGGTGTCTTAAATGATGATGTGGATGCTTGTATTGGTATGGATACTTGTATTGATGATGCGTATACTTGTATTGGTATGGATACTTGTACTGATGATGGGGATACTTGTATTGGTATGGATACTTGTACTGATGATGTGGATACTTGTATTGGTATGGATACTTGTACTGATGATGGGGATACTTGTATTGGTATGGATACTTGTATTGATGATGTGTATACTTGTATTGGTATGGATACTTGTATTGATGATGTGTATACTTGTATCGATATGGATACTTGTACTGATGATGGGGATACTTGTATTGGTATGGATACTTGTATTGATGATGTGTATACTTGTATTGGTATGGATACTTGTATTGATGATGTGTATACTTGTATTGGTATGGATACTTGTACTGATTATGGGGATACTTGTATTGGTATGGATACTTGTATTGATGATGTGTATACTTGTATTGATCGTTTGATGACGATGCTGATGATCGTGTGATGATGATGCTGAAGATCGTTTGATGACGATGCTAATGGTTGTGTGATGACGATGCTGAAGATCGTTTGATGACGATGCTGATGATCGTGTGATGATGATGCTGAAGATCGTTTGATGACGATGCTGATGATCGTGTGATGACAATGCTGATGATCGTGTGATGACAATGCTGAAGATCGTGTGATGACGATGTTGATGATCGTATGATGACGATGCTGATGATCATATGACAACGATGATGATGTTCTAGTAATTGGTCAAGTTACTGAAGATGATGTATTAAAGAAAGCTTCCGATGATATACAGATGTATCATGTATGATGTAGTCGATGACTCCTTGCTCCTGCAGATGTTGTTATAATATCCTTCTCGTTAAGGGGGAGTGTTGAATATTGTAACTTCTAAGAATACTATATTTGTACATTATTATTCCGGAGATGTTTTGTCCCTCCGAGGTGACTCTATTATGTATCCGGAGATGTTTATTCCTCTGATGGTTTGTGGTAACTAGGGTTATTAGACCCACCATATGGGGGTCGGCCCTGAGTTTATATTTTAGGGGTTATTAGACTTCTCCAGGAGAGGTCGGCCCCATTAGGGATTTTGGTTAGTTGGGAACTAATATAAATAGAGGAGGAGAGCTCCTCATTTGACACACCTCCACAACTCATAAAGTGGCGCACTTGTGTCTGGGATATCTGCATGTAAGGTAGAGAAGAAGGACAAGTCTTGGAGCACATCTTGTATTTTGGTTGATCATCTTATTGAGGAAAGCTTTGCTGGGTTTTCTACCCCGTGAGGGTTTCCCAGGGTAATTGCTGTGTCTATCTTGTGATTATGTTTCTTTCAGTGATCTTGCTAGTATATTTGGTTTAAACTTAACAATTAATTCGTGAGCGATTGCAACTTTGTATGATCCTTTGCAATGTCGACTTGTGAAATATCTAACGCATTTGAAACATGGTCCCAAGCAAACAATAGTAAGTGCGACAATAGTATTTCTAGGTCTTTTATTACCTAAACAATTACATTAGTAATGTAATATTCACTATTATCCTATCATTGTAATTATAGTGGTTCTCCCAGGCCAATTGTAAACTATAGGGAGTAATCCCTTTTAATCTACGAATTTTTATAATATGAAACCTATTTTTTATAACATGTAATATGTTTGAAGAACTTTACAATATGCAAGGTGGAACCTAACCATACCCTAAGTATCATATGTAACCTATGTTAATTTAACCAATAGAACTTCGTTAAGCATAAATTAACTTAACAAGGAACCTACGTTATGCATACAACCATATATATATTATTTATGACTTTGGTAAGGTAGAAATGTGAACATAATACATGTTGTTTCCTAGGCTTTTGCAGATTGATATGATGGTACAATAAGTGCTTGGCATACGAGTTGATGGCATTGTAAAAGTTTGGGCTTGTTGTTAGGTCTTCGGGCTATAGTATTATTGGTAACAATTTGAAATTGTGAACGTGGATGAGCCAGCATGTGAAAGTAATTTGTTAACGTTGAGTTGTAACAGCCTCAAGCCTGGAAGTCGACTGAGTTGGAAACAATGATAGCTGGGAAATTTAATGCATAATTAACGCTATGACAGTCCACTCTCCAACGTGTCTTCGCCGGTGGTAAACCTCCATCATCGATCTACGTTGTATTGAGATTGTAAAGAACCCTAACGTAACCTACAAGGCGTTGAAACACTTTCTTGGCAATCGTTTCGATGGTAGTGGTTTGGAGGGAGGCTGACCGACCGAGTGGTCCTAGGGTTTGATGTTTTTGGCATTCCTCAGGCTCGATCCTGAGACCTGTGTGATAGACCTGCCATGAAGGTGATAATTTAAGCTTTGGTATTTCGGCGGACTTTTACAGTAGCTTGGAAATCTGGAGTATCGCATCTCTATGTAATTTCTTGAGTGAGTAGAAGTTTAGGGTTCTAGAAATGTGTTTGGATGAATTGCAAGAATTGATACAATAGCTCTCCGAACTGGGTCCATCTCCTTCAACTGGGTGAATGGATAGCTTCGTCAATAAACTAGGCAACAGGGTCGTCGGACAGTGTCGGTAAGTAGTGTTTAGCTAACCCTAGTTTTTCTTTTATACGTCAATCGACTTTCTCAAGAATAATGTTTAACCCTGAATACGTTTGCTCGTCAGGTTGGCTCTCGACAAATGGCTTTGTACCTGGAAATGTTGATGGGGGAGCTACAGCTTAACCACCGGTAAGCGTCGGTGGTACCCTACCTCGTGGTTCTCCTGGGTTCGGTTTTGGCCGACAGTTGCAAGTGTTGACAGAGGTTTTGGAAAATGTTTCTTGGCAATGGCTTTTGTCTAGCCTGTAATTTTGGAAACATTAAGGAATCCTACTACTAGGGTTTTAGCTAGCGTAGTTTATGTAAAATCTTCCCGAAAATTAAGGTGGGCAGTACCTTGCTGCGGTGAACTTGATAGGGATAACCCTCGTCATTTTTCAATGAAATTTGACAGTGTTAAATGTTTAATGTTAATGTTTTAAACTTCTGAATCGATGATGAATGAATGAACATCTATCTTATACCGAGAGTATGGTTGATAATTCAATGCCTCAGTGGATAGTTTTAAAGGTACTGTGCGAATTAGGTTTTTAATTGGAAACTACCGAAACTTCAATGTATCAGTGTATTGCGTCTGCGTCTCTTAATTAATAACTGTCTATTTAGGTTGATCAATTTTAATAGTTGTTCGTCTTATGATTTAGAAAAGAACACGGGTCTGAGACATGGATGGAAAATCATATGAATTTTTATACTGGAACAGAACGAAGATGATGATGGTTTCTAAATAGTTTAAACTTGGATTTGTAAGAATTAGTTTGAGTAAATAAAAAAAAGGTTGTTTAGCCGTGAACCTGTGGTGATTGCAATCATAAATTTGAGTTTCTACTAAATGTGCGAAAACAATATTATTTTAATGGATTTGTATACTAGGGTTTGCGATAGCTATCTAGAAATTACATCTAGGTTTAAACTATTGTTTAGTAATTGAGGCCGAGAGCAGAGGTTCCAAGTTTCTAAGTTTCAACTGGAAATAAAATGATAAAGAAAAACAGTACATCTTTTTCAGAAAATGATAACAATTTATAATCGCTAAAGTTCTGTACATAATCAATTTGATTTTAATGACTAAATACTTCAATAAACAGAAGTATGGAAAAATGTGGATGAATAGTAGACATGGTAGTCATTTTCAAATAATTACTGTGAATAAATGAGAACTTTAGTTAAAGGCAGAAATGAAATGTGTTTCTCTTTCACTTAAGAACTAGATGAATGCTATGCATTTGTTTATACTATACTGCAAATTTCCCTGCGTTTTAAAAACATGTGATTGAAATGACAGCATTTAACAAGAACACTATTGCATTGACTTTTCCAATCAATGGCATTCTACCTATCTCTCATCATTCTTAATTTACTTCTCTATACTGGAGTACGATGCAGATAATAGCATGGGGGAAAATATGGAGATGGTTATTGATTCAATCATTTCATAAAGCTCTTTCATTCAGAATCATATTTAGATCAGAAAATAAAATAATTTATTTTACATGACTGAGGTTAATAATTCTACTATGCAGAAACATTTAATTGTAAACAAAAGTAGGAACAGTAAAACCTGGTTGACTGTAGGAGAAACAAACAGCCCAAGGAACATGTTCCACCCAACCAATTCCTAAAGACATCCAAGCTACTTGCCTTAGGACCCCTGAGCCTGTTCACTGAACCACCAGGAGGAAGAAACTTTAGAAGCTTAGGCCATCAACTTGCAACAGCAATAGATTTTCCAGTCTTAAAGACTTAGCAGTCAAAGAGACCTGCACCAGCACCTCTGGTTTTCCTTCTCAGAATTAATTTGTAGACTCACAATTGCACTCTCACATAGCCTCCCTATTCGAATCTCTCAGTGATCACCTGATGCACTTAAGGAATATTTCTGTAGAAAATATTGTAAGAGCTACCTGCTCAATTCCAATTGCCTTATGTAGGCTGCCTAGGCCTTTTAGTGATTATCTGGTCATTATGAGCTGACTGCTCACTTCACCCACCTGGGGAATAATGCCACAATTTTAGGGGTAGTTGTCCCATAACCAACAACTAGTGGTGGAGTGCAAATGCTGCCATCTGTCCCATGCCTTCTATCAGCTCACATTCCTCCTAGTGGGTCAGTGAACACTCTTGTAACAGCTTTCTTGAGTGTTTGTTTCCATTTTTTTAATTTATTAAATAATAATAATAAGTCATTACAGTTATCTTTGACTAGATTTCGTCATAATTACAAAACTTTGTAATTATAATTTAACATAAAGTATTTTGCAAATAAAATAAATATCCTCAAAATTTGGGTAGGTGACATTGAGTTTCACATGGAAATGGCTCTCAAAAACTTAAAAAGATATATATTAGAAAAAAAATATCTAAAGAGGTATGCTCATATCAAAGCTTCATATTTTAGTTTGATTTTATCTAGTTTTATAAATATTAATTATGTTAACTTGATACATATATATATAAGCTTCATTGTTACTTTCATTTATCTAGTTTTATAAATATTAATTATGTTAACTTCATACATATATTTGTTTTCTTAATAGAATGTGAATCATGAACATGAGCTGAGCACTGAGGCCTTGGAGAGAGTTTATCATCGCTTGGATACATATAAATTAAATGATATGAAAAGGCGTGAAGGCATGTCAAGACGGATTGAAATTAAAAAAAAGTTCAATGAGTTAACTTGTTCTAATGAAGGCTCATCTTTAACCATGGACAACACTAGTGGTGCATACAATGATTGTGTCACTGAAGTAAGTGAAATAGTATCTTTATAAGACATTTTAATATCAAATTTGTTGTTTTCAAATTTTGTAGTCTTTATATAAATTGTATAGTTGTAGTGTTAACATGAGAGCATATTATATAGATTTCTATAGAATCCTAGAAGCAAAATTTCCAAGAAGTACAAGAAACAATGAAAATTTTCAATGGATTGAATGTAGAAGATGAATGTTCATCTTCTAGTATGGAGGGAACTAGTAATGCATCCCACGATCACAAGATTGAAGTACACATTTTAGCATGTGTTTTTATCTATTTCTTTTATAATATTGATCATGTTAAACTCACATGCACATGCATGACATTATATATGATTTTATAGAGCAAGCCAAACAATGTTCAATAACACATAATGCCATAGATCAAGATAGTAAGGAGACAATGGCACGTAAGATGAATCAAAATAGCTCTGTAAGTATATTACTTATCCTTTGTATGCTTTTATTTCTCATGGAAAAAATAGTATGTTTATTCTCCGAAGAGTGTCTTCAAAGTGATCTGCCATTAAATGACACACATGACACACCTCATATGCACAATATTTTTTATGCATTTCAAAATTTTATATTCAAATTTTGAGGTGAATATAAGTGAATTTCTTAATGGTTGAACTTTATTGTGTACACTAACATTTTTTTTCTTGTATAGGTAAATGCAGAAACTAGTGTTCCACAAGAAAGAGTCATAAAACACATAAAGCTTACACCTAAAAACCTAAGTCAAATTGGATTTAGGAACAGAGTTGCTTGGTTGAGCCATATGCAATCCAACTACATTGCTAAAAAAAAGCATGTAAAAATAGCAACTATTCATGGAAACAATCAATGTAAAAAATAGCATAGCTATATTAACTAAGTTTTTTACTAGATCTTTAAATTGTATTTTTTATATAACTAATCTAAATTTCAAAACTATGTACTTATAACAAATTAGTCTTCTTTTTAGCAATTGCTTTATGATTTTTTTAAAATATGTAGACCAATTTATTTTGTATGATTATTTGAACATTTTATTTGTATTCATAGTTAATTATCATGAATAAAATAATAAAACCCTTTATATCTTGTATTTAAATTTATATAAGTTTTTTAATTTAAATTATTTGTTAAAATGTTTCGGGTTTTCTTTCCCTTTGCATTATTATTTATATCTAATTTAAAAAATTGTAATTATAATTCACTATTTATTTGAGATTATACATTTTCATAATATTCTTCTTTCTTATTAAAATAAATAAAGTTTTTATTCTTCATGCATATTATTTAAACTATACATTTGTTGTATAGTAATAATTAGGACATTTTCTATTATAAATATAAGCATATACATAATAAAATTTATAATAAAAGTATAGAATATACACATTTACACAAAATTTAATATAGATAAGTAATAAGCAATTTTGTTGTTCCTTTTTTTATTGTTCTTATTTATATTTTGTAAGTCCTTACATTTTATAACTAAAATTTAAAAATAATGTATTAACTACGTCTAAATAGTAGTTTGAGAAGAAAAAAATTATGAAATAAAAAATAATATTAACATTTTAATTTTTTATTTTTTATTAATATATTTAAAAAATTATAATTATTATAATTTGGATGTAGTTGGGGTAGTTGGGAGGAATGATTGTTACCTTCCCCACCCAGGTTCAATTCATGTAAATGACATGATGCTCTTGTTAGCCCCAAATAAGTGGATTATGTAATTCTGACCATACCTTGATTCTCCCAATTCTTCCTCGAATAACCCTTCGGTGAACCACCATTTAAAATTTATTATAGATTTATATTTTTTAGCATGTAATTATTTAAAATTGGACTCTTCTTACTTAAATAACCACTCACCATCAATTTATTCATTAATAAAAAATACTTTATATACAATAATTTATTTTAACTTATATACAATAAGATCTATATGAATTTGAATTTTATATATAATTAATGTACAAATGTATATTTTTTTTAGCTTAGAGTACTTGTTAAAATGTTTCACGTTTTTTCCCTTTAGTTTTTTTCAGTGAAAAAAACAACATTTTTGATATTCAAAAATGAATCAAAAAGTACATAGACTTATGAGTTCATCTCAGTGCTTCATGAACTGTAAGTGACATGATTGTCTTGTTAGCCCCAAATAAGTGGATTATATAATTCTGACCATACCTTAATTCTCCTGATTCTCCCCGAAATAGCCTTTCGGTGAACCACCATTTAAAATATATTATAGATTTATATTGTTTAGCGTGTAATTATTTAAAATTGGACTCTTCTTACTTAAATAACCACTCACCATCAATTTATTCATTAATAAAAAATACTTTATATACAATCATTTATTTTAACTTATATACAATAAGATCTATATGAATTTGAATTTTATAGATAATTAATTTATAAGTGTATATTTTTTTTAGTTTAGATTACTTGTTAAAATGTTTCATGTTTTTTACCTTTTAGTTTTTTTTTCAGCAAAAAAAAACAACACTTTTGATATTCAAAAAATGAATCAAAAAGTACATAGACTTGTTAGTTCATCTCAATGCTTGATGAACCTATTTGCAATAATAAACCATAAACAACCACAGAACAAGAATCCTGGCAATGTTCATACGATAACAACCAATAATATCAAAAAAACCAAAACAGTGGACAGTGTCAGTCCATAAAAGGATAGCCTCATATGACTAAGCATACAACTATATCAAAAATATGTTGAAAGAGCCTATGTTTTGTCATTGAAGAGTCTTCAACTTCTTCCCACCATAAAATTATTTCCTCCTCTGTAAGAGCCTCTTTTGAAAGATTGTCAGCTTCCATAATCATTTCCCTGAAAATGTGTGAAATATCCACTGATGTGAACGATGATAACAATGATTTGGTACGATTGCCCAAGTTGTACAATGCCATCACCTGAATCTTATATCTATCCAAAGCTCATAGGACAACAACTTGATAATTCCCAAAGATTTTAAGGGAATCAATCCCAAAAATAGAAGCCACTTTGCATAAGCACCACAACGCCATCATTTCTGCCTTTGTATTAATGCCCAATCCACAATTCAATTTAAGCTTGAACAGGTGTTCAGAGTTTATGTATTATTCTTTATGCTTAGTTTAAAAAAAATATAATTATAGTTCTTTTTTATACATTTTCACAATATTGTTTATTCCTATTAAAATAAATAATTTTTTTTAAATAAATAAAGTTATTATTCTTCATACATATTACTTAAATTATACTTTTGTTGTATAATAATAATTATGCCATATTTATTATAAATACAAACATATATATATAAAGTTAATATAAATATTAAAAATAATAAAATTCATAAAGAAAATATAGAATATACACACTAATACAAATAACTGGATTAGGTGCCTTCGGTGGATCCCTTTAGAGACAGTGGGAGGAGAGGGAACTGGTAACCTAGCTTCGAATCCGACTGATCCTTTAATCGAAAGAAGGCATGGTCAGTGTATCTCTAAAATTACCCAAATCCCCTCGATGCAGATCAGATTGAGCAAACTTAGGGATCAAATCAAACACATGAAATATATGCTCTCATAGGGAAGTTCGTGGGAATATTGCCTTCTAAAAAATCCCTAGTTTGTGGATAAACTCGACCTGGAAACCACGTGGCCACTATGATCTTCAACTGGGATCCAAAGGATTTTTCACCATTACTTTTTCAAGCTTGAAAGACAAAAACATGGTGCTTGATGGAGGACCATATTTCTTCTACTCTACGGGTTTGTTCCTATGGCCTTGGAAGGAGAAGTTCTGCCTGGATAAAGAGGATATGAGGGTCGCGTCAGTGTGGATCTGTCTCTATTCTCTCCCAAGTGAGTACCGGGACTTAGAAATTTTGGAAGATATAGGAAACAAATTGGGTTCCTTCATTAAAGTATTTGAGCAAACCAATGCTCAAACATACACAGCCTATGCAAGGATATGTGTGTATATGGATTTGTCAAAAGAACTACCAAAGGCCACCAAAATGTCATGGGAAGATGAAGACTAGGTCCAAAACCTAGACTATGAACAAATTCTGTTTAGATGTCGTAGATGCCACGAGTATAGACATATGTTCAAAGAATGCCCTCTGAACTCTCCTAAATCCCAACCCAAGAAAGTCGAGGATAAATTGGATCACGAGTTCACTAGGGTTCCAACGTGTAAAAGAGGAGGTAGAAAACAAGAAAACATGGAAGTTCCCAAAAAGATCTTTGTATTCAATCAATTTGATGCCTTAGGTGACCAGCCGGAGGATGTTACAAAATTATCACATAGTGGGTTTCAACAGGACCAGAATCAACAGGGTGACCAGAATCAATAGGGTGAGAAGGTAGGAAGTGAAGAGGAAACAAACAAAAAGGTGGATGAGGGTTTCAGCACAAACCCAATTATGGATACAAGGGAAGAGGTTGAAGATATGGATATAGGGGACTTAGATCTAGATGGCATTGAAAAAGCTTGCAAAGACGCCGAAAAAGGATATGTCCCCCAATAGCAAGTAATCCTGCTAAAAGAGGCAATCATCAAAGCAAGGGAAACTAACCATCTAGGAATAAATCTGGGTTCCCACAAGGATTACAAGAGGAAGCATGAGGAGATAGCCAAGAAGCTGGGCAGGAAATCTAACAGGCAATGCATAGCGGAAGTCGGGCTGAAGTTGGTTGAATCAGGTCAGTACCCTACCATTAGGGATGCTTTAGGTTTATAAATCTCTTTGTTTTTATTATCCAATGAAGATTGTATCTTGGAATATAAGAGGTCTTAACAGTCCTAAAAAATCCAAGATTTTGAGGAAAAATATTGAGAAGACAAACCCAGCTATTGTTTTTCTTCAAGAAACAAAATGCTCGGCGGATTAGCTTCAGGTAATGGGAAATAAGGCTTGGAAAGGGAGCAAAGGAATGGGCATTGACTCAAGAGGGATGGTGGGCGTTCTGGGGATCCATGGGATCCTAACAAAGTCTGTCTCTCTGGATTTAGTGGAAATATTCGTTCCATTTCTGCAGAATTTGGAGTAATTGGTTTTCTAGTTAGTGGGATAGTAAGTGGGATATTAACAAATGTTTACAGTCCTCATCTTCCTTGAGAAAAATTGAATTTTAGTGAGTCCATTCGGAACATTCATAAATGGATGGAGGGGAGTCACTGAATTATGGGGGGGGACTTCAACCTCATCACTTCACTGGAGGAAAAGAAAGGATGTAGACAGAGGCCGAAGGAAGAATGTGGGCTCTTCAGAGATACCATCGAGGATATGAAGCTAGTGGATGTGGTTCTTAGTCAAGGCCAGTTTACATGGAATAACAAACGAAGGGGAGACCGTCATATTTCCTTTCGCCTTTATAGGTTCCTGTTCTCCGATTCGATTATGTAACTAGGAGCGACATCTCGACATAGGTTCTTCCCACTGCTGGATCGAACCACTGACCTGTGGAACTTTGGTGGAGTGGGCTGGGTTCTCAGTTCAAAAAGGATTTTCGGTTTGAACAATTATGGTTAGGTCACCCAGATTTCAAAGAGAAATTTGGCCATTGGTGGACTAGATTAAGTAATGGAGAAGGTCAAAGAATGCATAAGTTTCAACAAAAGCTTAAGGCTCTAAAGGCCAAGATCAAGAAGTGGAATAAAGAGGAATTTGGGAATATCTTCGCAGACAAAAAATTCATAGAATTAAGGCTGGAATAAATACAGACTCGGGGCATGAATGATGGATACACAACAGAATTACTGGAGGAAGAATCCTGCATAGTCAACAACCTTCAGGAAAGGGAGCGACAGGAAGAAATTCTTTAGCGTCAGAAAGCCAAAATTAGCTGGCTAAAAGATGGGGAAAGAAATACTAAATTCTTCCATATATTGGTAATCCAAAACCGTTCATAGAACATAATTCTGATGATCAAGAATTCTAATGGGGACGGATTGGAAACCAGGGAGGAGATTGAGGTGGAATTAGGCCATTACTTTCAGGATATTATGAGTGAACCTATCCTGGATAGAAGTAGGGAAATTGAATAGGTAACATAGCATATTCATGCTCTGGTATCTCAAGATCACAATGACCTTTTAATGAAGTCGGTGACTCTCCTTGAAGTCGAAGAAGCAGTGGACCAAATGGCCGACGAAAAAGCCCTGGGTTCGGAAGCCTTCACAGTCAACTTCTTTCATCATTTTTGGGATCTCATTAAGAATGAAGTCTTGAGTATTGTGGAGAACTCGACACTCACTTAGAAAATTCTTCCTACATTCAATGCCACCTTTATTACTCTTCTCCCAAAGAGTGATGGGACGGACTGACCGGTAAAATTCAGACCCATTGTCCTCTGTAATGTTATTTACAAAATTGTAACCAAGGTAACTGCTAACCGCCTCAAACCCATCCTTCCTTCTTTGATTTCTCCTGAGCAGTCAGGGTTTGTGGAAAGTTTCCAAATAATGGATGGCATAATCCTTGTCCATGAATTTCTCCACTCTCTCAAAACCAAGAAGATACTTGGGATGATGTTGAAACTTGACATTGTTAAATCCTATGACAAGCTCAATTGGCAGTACATCTGAGCAATGTTAAGAGCGTTCGGCTTTGAGGAAGGATGGATCAAGTGGATCATGAGTCTTATCTCGACATAATTATTCTCCATTTTTATCAATGGAGTACCATCAAGTCTCCTCAATCCAACTGGGGGAATTAGACAAGGGGACCCCTTATCCCCCTTTCTATTCATAATTATGGCAGAAGGACTGGGGAGGACCATCAAGGCCATGCAGGGAAATCATGAGATGTAGGGGCTTCTCATTCACCCGAGAGTAGATCGACAAACCCATCAACAGTTTGTGGATGATACAATGTTGATGGGGCATCCTTTGGTTCAAGAGGATTGGAAGCTCAAACAATGTTTGGTTAACTTTGGCAAAGCCTTGGGCCTAGAATTCAACGAGCAAAAATCAGAAGTCTTCTGCTTTAACACCCCAAGGGTCACCAGGTGTAACATCTTCCAAATCCTAGGATTCCAAGAGAGATCCCTTCCATCCAAATACCTCTAGGCCCCTTTAGCTGATTCAATTATTCGAAAAGGTTCCCGGTCCAAACTGTTGGACAAAATGAGGAAGTGATTATCCAATTGGACATTACGGCCCCTAAAGTTCTCCAACGGACTTGTCCTGGTTAAATCTGTTTTGCAAGCCATGTCGGTCGATTTATTCTCCGCCCTATCTGCTCCGAAAGCTATTTTGAAAGAGATTAGGAACATACAACTAAGATTCCTCTGGAATGGCTCCAGTGATCAACAGAAAAGGGCCCTGGTAAATTGGGACACCATATGTTCTCCAAATAAACATGGAGGCCTTGGCCTTCGGGACCTAGAAAAAGTTAACTATGTCAGGGGGCTTAAATATGGTGGATATGGGTCACCCACAATCAAGAACCATGGGCCAAACTTTGGCACATGATATACGTCGGTGGTTGGGAGAAGGGTAATCTCATTCGCTTCTCTGAGGAGAAACCAATTCCCACATATGGAAAAGTTCCAACCAGGGGAGAAGACTGATCCAAGCTAACAACTTTTGGGAAATTAGAAATGGGCAGAGTGCCCTAGTTTGGGAGGAATCATGGCAATAACTGCCACCTATGGCACAGAGTTTAGAAACACCTCTGCTGATACAAGAACGCATAAATCAAGGCAAAACAAAGGTAAAAGACTTATGGGTGAACTCAGACACTTATCTAGAATATAGAGTCTGGGGTCCTCAGGACTGGTGGGAACAAATGGGACCTGAGGAGGAAGTTGACAGGATAGAAGAAGCCCTAAATAAAAGAAAAATTAGGGTCCATACAGGGGATGACAGACCTCACTGGGGGTTCAAACCAAAAGGTTCATTTACCATCAAAGAAGCTTACAATATATGGACGGGCTATAACAATCAACCACTTGATAAAAAATGGAAGAATATGTGGGAAGCCAAGCTGTGGCCCAAAATATCTATCTTTGTTTGGTTAGTGTTTAGAATACAAATCCTTACTATAGACAATCTTAAGAAAAGAGGAATGCAAGGCCCTTACCGATGCTGCGTGTGCACTAATGATGAAGAAACGTTGAACCACCTCCTGGATTCTTATCCTTTCGCGGCAAATTTATGGGACCGTGTTGCCACAGCTTTCAGGATATTAGATAGACTCAGAGAACGCTTGGACCAGACCCTTTCCTCCTGGAAAAATGACCCTTCCAAAACCCCATTGTCAATCGTCTCTGGAAAATATTTCCAAGCTTTCTGGTCTGGGAAATATGGAGGGAGCAAAATTCCAGAATGTTCCAAGGAAAATTGGGAACTAAAGACAGGGTCTAGAACATCATAAGGATTATGGTGATTGAAATTGTTAAAATGAAAATATGGGAAAACTCTAATTGGGAAGCTGATACATCAGAATCCTTCATCTTGGAGGCATGGGGTATCTTTGGGCCACTACAGTGTTTTGGTAGACCTTCGAAGGCTCTCACGAAAAAAACTACCCCAGATTTTTGGCCCCCTCCGCCTGCGGGATTTTTCAAACTTAATTTTGACAGGGCCTCTAAGGGGAATCCTAGGCCAGCGAGGTTCGACTGCATTATCAGAAACCACAATGGGGAATTACAAAGGTTTAGAACAGACTTCATTGGCACTGAAACCAACAATGTAACCGAAGTTGAAGGATTAATTCATGGCATACAGATAGCCATTCAACACAGCTGGACCCCTCTAATCGTAGAAGGGGACTCTCAGGTCGTCTTAACCATGGAAACTAGGATCCATCATAGGACTCTAGCACCAAAGTGGCTTCTTCCTGGAGATTAGAAGGTCGGTTGGAAAAGCTGGCAGAGATGATGCGTCCCACATTGGCTATCACATTTAGCCATCTCAGAAGGTGTGGCAACAAGCTGGCTAACGTGTTGACCAGCCTCGGGACTAATACCCGTCGATCCATTAATGCTAGTGCTTGGGTAGCATTGGATGATGCAATGGCTTGGGACAGATGTATGGATATCATGACCCGGGACATGATGCGATATCATGAAACAGAGGAGCAAGGATAGCAAGCGGGCCCTCTTCCAGCCATGTGACGCTTTGGTATGTAGGCCAAATAGATGGGGGATTTCAGAAGCGAGTAGAATGGCCTTAACTACCATTAATTATGGCCTTACCAAAGTCTTATCAAAGCAGCGGGTTGAGGTTGGAGTTATGATCAACGAGGGTGGCGGATCCAACCACCAACTTGGGGTGTATCTTGATAGGACTGCGGAGCACGAGCGGATCTTAATCTCATATACTAGGATAATCATGGCCCAAAATGGAAATTTCCTATATAACGGATGGAAAGGTGGCGGTATTAGACGTGAGAGCAAGGTTCAACTCTGCATGCATTATGTAATTACCGTTCTGCTAACAAGGGAAGAAGCTTTCCAGAGGATTAGAAATATGGAAGGCCAACGAGTGGGGGAGGGTGAGAATATTATGAATGATTGAAGAATGAGGTAGAAAAGGAAAGATGTACCCAAGGGAGAGGTTCGAAGGGTTACCCGAGCGCAAAAGAAAGCAATGTGGGAGGCACGCATGTTTGAGCTGGGCCTACCATCGGTCGTCCAGCAGGAAATAAAGGGTGTGGAACAGAGGTTATGGAGGGAGGTAGATAAGGATACCCTTCAGGAGGAGTGCCGAAAAATGGAAGATTGGGTAATGGACCCGAGTAACAACCTTGCCTGCCTGAGTCACTATGAGCGAATGGTGGCGCTCTTCTGGGTAATGAAGAACTTGATGGGGCATGTGATGTGGGAGCAGATTGAGAATTCTGAAGGCGATGAAGCCCCGACTCACTGGTGGAAATCTCATCACGCCGAGACAAAAGAGATGCACCTGAAGATGGACACCATATTGAATTCTCTGGGCATCCACTACCCAAATGCTCTGTCTTCTTCTGCGGGTGGTGGTCAACAAGGTCGCTTTTCGGACCTTCTGTATATTCTGCTATGAAGGATTTTTGGGTATGGGGTCTATGTTATAGAGTCAGTTGTGGATTAGAGATCTATGTTAATTTTGTATGTTAGTCATTTTAGTTTGTAGAAGAATAGAGTTCTTAGTGTCTGGGTCATTTCATGCATTTTAGCTTTTAATGTTATGAAGGTTTGTAAGGAAAGTAAGTATGAAGACTACACAGGAGTCCGTTGTTTTTGTAATCTTGGGCTAGTGCTTTGGGATGGGGTGTGTTATGATATCTCTCATATTTTGAGGCTAGATAGTTCAGAAATGCAGGTTGTCAACAAAGCTTTGGCCTGTTTTGATCATATGCAACTTTTCTACTTTATATATAATACAAAATTACCTTACTTAAAAAAAAATACACACTAATACAAAATTTAATGAAAACTAGTAATAAACATTTTTGTTGTTACTATCTCTATTTATATTTACATTAAATAACACAATAAATTTTATAACAAAAATAATTTAAAAAATAAATACTATACAATAAATAAAATATAATATCATTTAAAATTATATTTATGAACTAAAAGTTAATATTAATATCTTAATTCATTACATATTATTTATAATTAAATTTTATTAATATATTTACATTACAATTATTATAATTAATATATATTATAAATTTATATTATCTAATATTTATTAATTGTTTCATTATTTGGAGTTGGACTCTTCTCACTTAAATGATTATTCATAAATTCATCAAATTAGTAAATCTAAATAAAAAGTTTGGTTATAAATTTTTAAAACAATTTTTTTAATATAAAACAAAGTGTTGTTTTAAAATTTTAAACAAGTATATATATATATATATTTTTTTTTTTAAATATCTTTTTTATATTTATACACTAGTGTATATACCAGTATACACACTAGTGTATATATTTGTATATACATCATTGTATCTATATACACTAGTGTATATTAGTATATATATCAGTATATACACTAGTGTATATATCATTAGTGTATATATTGACATACATATACATTATGGTTTATATACTATATACACTAGTGTATATACTGGTATATACATTAACGTATATACCCGTTTATATACTAGTGTATATTATTGATGTATATCCTAGTGTATATCTCTCTAATTCTTTTAGTATGTATACATTATTAGCGTTGTAGCTCTTTATGTGTACTAGTAATATATACTTGTGAGACAGAGAGTGATATATATCAGTGTATATTACCAATGAATAAATCAGTGTATATACTAGTGCAAATACCAGTTTATATACCAGTATATAAACCAGTTGTATATATTTGTATATACTACTAGTGTATACTACTGTGTATATCAATATATATAGTAATGTATATAGCAATATACAATAGTATACTGGTACACTATAATGTATATGTACCACTATATACACTAGTGTATATTATTAGTGTATACTAATGTATATTATTGATGTGTATCCTGATATATATATCTCTAGCTTTATCAGTATGTACACACTAAACTCTGTACCTTTCTATGTATATGCTAGTAATATACATTTCAAAAACATAGAGTGATATATACCAGTGTATATTACTATTGTATACTAATGTGTATATAAGTATATATGCTAGTGTATATAGGTCAATATATATACTAGTGTATATACTAGTATATACATTATCATAGTATGTCATTAGTGTATATATCAATACTAGTGTATATATTGATATACATTGGTAATATACACTATAGTGTATATACCACTATATACACTATAGTGTATATACCACTATATACACTAGTGTATACCAATATATACACTTATGTATATTATTGATGTATATCTTGGTATATCCTGATGTATATCTCTCTAGCCCTATCAGTATGTGTATGATAAGCTCTATAGTTTTCTATGTATACGCAAGTAATATACACTTGTGAAACAGAGAGTGATATATACCAATGTATACACTAGTGTATATACCATTGTAAATATCAGTATATACACTAGTGTATATATCAGTATATACACTAGTGTATATACTAGTCTTGGTCTCTCACCTTACCACTAACCACCACCACCCAATCTCTCTCTCTATAAATCCCTAACCCTCTCTCTCTCTCTAAAACCCTAATCTCTCTCTCTCTCTAAACCTTTAATCTCTCTCTCTCTCTCTCTAAACCCCTTCTCCTCCCCTATCACTAACCCCCTACACCCTTTTTATTTCTATCTCTCCTCGCCAACACTGGTGTATACACTAGCACTGGTATATACAATTTTGTCACTTTCCAAAAATATGAAGACCATGGAATTTTGTGTCAAACAATGAGATGAAAAAATATCAAAATTTGGCAAAAAATTATCCAATAGTAGATGCATAGGAGACTAGATGATTTGCTAATTTTATATTCATCAATACTGCTGGCATGTCCCAAACTTTGTCATAACAGATTTGTATTGAGTGTTGCCACGAATGCTCACGGGTATGCCAAGAACAAGGTTTTATTACTGCTAATCATGCCCAAAACATGTCCAAAAACTCAGACTTGCTTGTTTGCTGATATATGGAAGGAAAAATAGGGCCAAGACATGCCCATATTTCATTATATTGCCGCTGAAGAATGTAGGGTTGTTGCTTGAAACTTAACATATGTCCAGAATTGTTGTTAGGCATGTTTTATGAAATCGTGCTTGTAGGTAGTTGCATAAGGTACCCAAAACTATTGAGACTTATTGGAATTTCTTGGATATATCAAGGACATGCCCAGATCCACTTAGAACTTACCCAAGATTAAATAACTTGTCCATGAAAAAATAGTAAAAAAACATGAGCTTCAATCAATACCTTCATATTGTTATTGCAAATTGGGGAATAATGTCAACCTCATTCGTTGTAATCTTGACATGTGTGCCATGGAAGATACATTGGTGTCTAAAAATATGCACATATAAACAGATTTCAATAAACTACAAGTGATAAAAAATCCATGCATAACTTACAACAACTCATGCATCAAAATAGAGCTTTGGAAGAAAATTACTGCGCAGTGGCCTGCTCTGGTGCATGCCGCCATCGCCCCTATGTTTCTTCCCTCAACGCAATGGACCCAAGAGGGGGCCCCGAGGCTGCTCCTCCTCTTCCTCCTCACCTCGAGGCCTTCAAAAAACTGATTCCATCCTGTGGCAAACATAAGGCGAATGAAACTCAGAACAAGTTTGTTAAGAAGTTGGACAACATCCCCACCGTTGCCCTCCCAGTAGAAGAAACTTGCAGATCGGCCCTGAACCTAGCAAATCGAGGACTCATTGGCCAATTCACGGGCCTTTGGCCCTCCCCCAAAGCTGTAGAGGCGTGGGTGCAGAGGAACTGGAGACCGTTAGTCAAGGAAGACATCATAAGTCATTTTGTAGGTAAGGGCTTCTCCATTTTCATTTTTGATGAAGTAGAAGACAGAAATCTCATATTTAGGAATGGACTATATTTCATGGGTCCTCAAGGCTTGTATCTGAACAAATGGACTCTAGATTTTGACCCAACACAAGATGTGTCGTCGGCAATCCCGGTGTGGGTGCGTCTCCCTCGCTTACCTTTGCATTGCTGGAACCTGAAGTCTTAGAATCCATTGGAAACACCTTGGGAAAATACATCGATCAAGCTAATAGAAAGGATCATTATTCCTGTGCAAGAATCTGTGTAGAGGTGGATCTGGAAATAGGATTACCAGAAGCAATCAAACTAACGGTCGCAGACTGGTCACACATTCAAGAATTGGACTACGAGCAGATTCCCTTTAAATGCAAGTTTTGTCATGGATATGGTCACTTTGTGAGATACTGCAAGAAAAAAGTTGAGGAAGATGCAAAGGAATCCAAAGGAAAGAAATGGACACAGGCTCAAAAAATTTCCTCGACAAAAAAAATCAGCAGGAATAAAGGAAAAGAGGCACCGACGGGGCCTAGCATTCCCACAACAGGGCAGGAACAAAGGAAAGGAAATAAAGAACAGTCAATGGTAGAAGCCTCGAAAAATCCTTTTGAAATCCTCAATGAAGCAGAAGAAAATCCAGAAAGAGTAACTGAGGTGTTAGAGCAACAAACTCCCTCTCAAGCAGTGGAAAAGGAAAATGCAGAAACACCCCTCCTCGTCTCCCCTTCAGGGACCTCCATCTCACCCACCTATGCTGAGATGACAAGGAAAAATCCACCGAAATCCCCAGGGTCATCGGAAGATGAGTCTTTTGAGAAGCCATCGAAAAGAGCAAGGAGGAAATCTCACAAGGAAGCCCAAGAAGAAGAAGCAGAGAGACAAAAGATGCAGGGCAGCCAATCCACCATTGAAATGTCCATCGAGAGAAATACCAGAACAAGGCCCCCTAAGGGGGGTTCAGCCCACTCCAATCTCAGTAAATAATACAGATAGTCTCTTGGAATTGCAAAGGCTTGGGGAACCCATTGAAAGCAGAAGCAATCAAATATCTCCTGAAAATAGAATCTCTTGAGATCCTCATGCTCCAAGAGACTAAGATTGAAGGGGAAACCCTTCTTGAGATCAACAATTCGAAATGGAAGAAAAATGTAGGGAAGGCCATTAGCGCTAGAGGCACCTCTGGGGACCTTGCAACTCTGTGGTCAAAGGAAGAATTTCAATTAGAAAGCTCTTGTGAAACCCAACACTGGATATTCAACAAGCTCCGTCACTCTTTAAGTAAGCTCACCTTGTCCCTCTTTAATCTTTATGTTCCTGTTCTCTTCTCGGAAAAGAAAGAATGCTGGAAAACTCTTTCAAATTTCCTTGAAATATACTCCCCTCATAATATTATAGTTGTTGGAGACCTAAATCTTGTTTTTGAACCAAGAGAAAAGAGGGGAGATAACATTGGCAGGGACCAAATGCTACCCCCGGTTGAGGAACTAATCCAGCACTGGGATCTTTTAGATTTCAAGCCATCGAGAGAAATTTACACCTAGACAAACAATAGAGTTGGGACAGATCACATTGCTGCTCGTCTGGATCGTTTTCTTGTCCAGAGCTCCTTCCTGCTGGAAAAGTGGATGATCTCCTCTAAAATTCTTCCAAAATTGACCTCAGACCATAAACCCATCCTGTTACAACTGGAAGAAGAAGAGAACTTGGGCCCTATACCATTCAGATTTAGCCCACTATGGATCGAAAAAGAAGGGTTCATGGGAACTATCATCTCAGCTTGGTCCATTATTGTTACAAGATCCCCTTCCTTTGTGTGGGAGCAAAAGCTAAAGGCCACGAAACTAGCTCTGAAAGATTGGGATAGAAATCCCACTAATACCCCCACTAGGCACAGAAAGGAAACTGCTCAGCTGCTCGAAAATCTGCAATTGGATCTTGAGAGCAAGGAAATTACAATTTCATAATTACAAAAAGAACAAGTGGACCAAGCTAACTCTTTTCACTCTTTCTGGCAAGAAGAAGAGTATTGGAGGCTAAAGTGTTGAAGCCTGTGGCTAAAGGCAGGAGACCGAAACACTTCTTTCTTCCATAAACAATATAGAGCCAGACTTTCCAAAAACCAAATTTCTGAAATAACCTCTACAGATGGGACAGTCTTCAAAGGTTTCGAGCAGCTAAAATTGGCAGCAAAAACTCATTTTCTGAACTTGTATAAAGAATACAGAGAAAGCAGTGAGGAAGCCACCTCTAACTTTCTCTCCCACGTCCCTCATCTAGTCAGCAGGGAAGACAACATTGCACTCTCAAAGCCCTTTTCTGAAGAAGAAATCAACAGTGTTATTTGGTCCATGGAGCCGGACAAGGCCCCAGGGTGGATGGATTTTCAATCCATTTTTATAGGCTCTGTTGGGAAATCATCAAGCCTGATTTGCTTAGAATGATAAAATCCTTTCAACAAAAAGCCAAGGTGGGAGGCAGCACTAAATCCACCTTCCTTGCCTTAATTCCTAAAGAAGTGAATCCAAGCACTTTCGATAGATTTAGGCCAATCTCACTGTGCAGCGCCTCTTACAAAATTATGTCTAAGCTCATGGCAAATAGAATCAAACCTCTTCTTGGGAAGCTCATTTCCTCCACCCAGGGAGGCTTTGTCAAAGGGAGACATATCCTTGATAATGTGATACAGGTTCAAGAAGCCATCCACTCCAGTTATCAATGACAGGAACAAGGAATGCTCATAAAGCTTGACATGGCAAATGCATTCGATCGGGTAAAACTCTCTTTCCTTTACAGAGTCCTTCTTTCATTTGGCTTCAGTACTAATTTTTTCAACTTGATCAAAGCTTGCACCGGAAAACCTTGGATAGCTCCACTAGTTAATGGCAGACCTACCAGCTACTTCCAAGCCTCGAGGGGAGTAAGACAAGGTTGCCCCTCTCCCCCTTTCTTTACATCCTGATGGTTGATACATTGAGTAGAAAACTGACAGTAGAAAAGAAAGCAGGGATTTATCCAGGTATCAAGATAATGAAAGGCCTAGAGCCAATCAATCATGCCTTATTTGCAGATGATTCTCTCCTGTTGGGTGGAGCCTCCATCAAGATCGCCAAGGTCTACAGTAAAATCCTTCAATACTTCTGCAGTATCTCTGGAGCTCTCATTAACAAAAGGAAAAGTGTTGTGTTTGGGTGGAATGTAGATCTGCACACTATCCTTCGAATAGCCCACTCCTTGGGCTTCTTGGGCTATGCAACTTGGGAAAAAATCAAATACCTCAGGCTTCCATTAACTCTGGGCCCTAACAAGTCTTTGTTGTGGACTGAAGTTATATGCAAAATAAAGTCCAAGATCAAAGCCTAAGGTGGCCATTGGCTCACCAACACTGGGAAACTTACTCTGATCAAGTCGGTTCTTTCCTCCTTACCTATTTATCAGGCATCCTTCCTCTTAGATCCAAGATCCATCACGGATCAAGTCTCCAAACTAATTTGCGACTTTCTATGGCAAGGAGGAAAAGGAAATCATAGGAAATTCCACTTAGTTAATTGGGACACAGTCAAACGACCTTTCTCAGATGGAGGACTGCAAATTCATGATCTTGGGCTAGCCAACATTGCATTGGGTGGAAAAATTCTATGGAACTTATTTTCAAACAACAGACACCCTCTGAGCATTTTATTAAGGAAAAAATATTTTAAAGATGCCTCCCGTTGAAAACATCTCCAAAGGCTCGATAATATGGAACCTTTGTCGCCGGGGACTCAAATTATTTCAAAAACATCTATATCGTATCCTTGGAAATGGGAAAAAAACGCTATTGTGGCAGGACAGAATCATGGGGCAGCCTCCTCTTGACAGATCGGAAGACTTTAAAGGAGCTCAAGATTGGCTAAAGTAGCAAGGAATTAGCTTGCTTGCAGATATCTCTTCATGGGATGAATCTAGAAACTGGAAATCCTGGGTCTTTCCATTCTTGCCAGTACAACTAATAAATCAAAAGAACCTCCTACTTACAGCTCTCACGGACTTGACACCGGTTCACTTGCACGCGAAGGATAGGTGGGGTTGGGAAAATAGTGGTATATACACTGCTACGCAGTGATTCGTCTCTCTACAAACAAGTCAAGCGTCGATTCACTCAACTTTGTTCTGGAAGCATGTATGGGATCTGCTCAGTCTCCCCATAGTTAACTTCTTTTTTGGGGCCCTTATGCACAAAAAAGTGCTAACGGGAGACAATCTGCTAAAACGTGGAATTATTGGACCTCATAGATGCCCCTTGTGCAGCAACACTCTTAAAACCATTGATCACCTGTTCATGGACTGCGCTTTTTCCCAGGAGGTTTGGACACTCTCTCTCCATGGCCTCAACATCAATATGCCTGCACATTCTTCAATCGTATCACTCTTCTCCTCTTGGAATATGAGTTATCCCCATACAATCCGCAGCAAGTCAGCGTGGAGCAGAATTTGTTTAGCCATACCCAAATATGTTTGTTGGAACCTATGGCTCGCCAGAAACGATCAAATTTTCAACGATACTCTGCATCTTCCCCTGAATGTGGCTGCAAAAGTAAAATCTCTTCTTCTCGAAACCGTGGCCGCTCATTCCTTCAAAAACGACAACACGTTCCTCCCCGAGGAAAAAAAATGGTTGGGCACTTTCATATTCAGAGACAGAAAAAAAAGTGGTAGGACGCCCTTGCATAACACCAAGATGGCGTTTAAGAGGCACGGATGCAGTCTTTCAAATCTGGTAGAGATCTCAGGGTAAAGCCACGATCTTCTTTGACGGTGCCTCCAAAGGAAATCCAGGGATAGCAAGAGCTGGCGGAGTGATCTACTCCCCGGATGGTATCATAAATGACAGTTTCAGTTGGGGTTTAGGTAAAAAAACCAACAATCATGCAGAAATTCTCGGGCTGCTAAAATCCTGTTAGATCACACGGGAAAAAGGAATTAAAGAAATACAAGTCTTCGGTGACTCGGAAATTATGATTAAGATATTAAATACGGACGATCTTTTTATTAACTCAACACTCAATAAGACTTTGCAAAGGGTAAGGCACGTGTTGCAAGACTTCTCCTCTTCACTTTTCTTCCATATCCTGCGCGGCTCGAATAAGGAAGCGGACGCAATAGCAAACTTGGCCTGTATCCTGCCTCAAGGAGCTTTCAGAAAAAAATGATGAAGATCCTAATTGGGCATCGATCCCATAATATTGAGCTTGTAAGAAAGGGGCATTAGCAAAGCCTTCTTATAAAATTGTTGAATCCCTGTATCGATGGTTGTTTAGGCTACGGCTCAACCATTTTCTACATTTATAAAATAACTGTTCTCGTTAAAAAAAAATAAACTACAAGTGATAATGTTCCCAGTAATATTGCAAAAAATTCACTTTAAAGAAAAACAAACCTAGTGGTGGATTCATGGATGCAAGTGATTGTAAAATGTGGGGTTGGCAGTTGATTGTTGTGATGAATTTGGATTTTCTTGAATAGAATGTCGAGGCCTTACAACCCTTTGTACTGTTCCTTTCAAAACACGTCTTTGACCTCAAAATATATTACAATTATAAAATGATATATTATATGTTACTCTATGTCTATAATTTAATTTAAAAATCTATATCAAAAGTAATACTCGAATTGATTGTTGATGATTTTTTATTTACATACATTGCCTCCGATTGTTGTTCATGACACAATAATGAAGGCAAGGAATAAGTAGGTCAACTACTCATGTCCCTTGTTATACCTAATAAAAATAATTGAAACATTACCTGATTTCTTTTTTGGGGTTTGAAATCATAAGGATGTGATTTATTGAGTTTGACACTTTATAGGCTTGCACTAATAGTTTGGGATACCATGTGTTATGACATAAAATAGATTAAATTATTAACCTCTAAAGTTATATATATATATATATATATATATATATATTTCGTTGAAAAAAATATATATACAACCAATAATATATATATATATATATATATATATATATTATTGGTTATAGGTTTAGATTTAATGTTTAAAAAAGAGAAACAATTTCGAATGTAGTTTAGATTGAGTTTGTATCAACAATTTAACTTTTTGAAATTAGATTATAATATTTTTAAATAGTTTAGTTAAGAAGGTATACATTGAATGATTAAGAGAAGAAGTTACTATCTTCTTCACCTATATTCAAATTTTATTTATGATATGCTTACTCTCTCCTAAGCCAACAACTTAAATGCTTAAGGAAGAAATATATATATATATATAATCAATGACCAATTATACATTATAGAATTTTGGTAGAAGCGTGATTTGAATAACACAAAATTCAAATTTTAATAATAATAAAAAATTCTAAATTTTGGTAAAAAATAGGGAGACAAGCAAAATCATGAAATTTTTAAACTTATTCAATTCTCTTGAAATAAATAAATTTTATTTATACAAATGATTTAACAATATTATCCTCTCTTCACGTATTCAAATTATATATTTGAACATTTACAATATACAATTTTATAAACAAAATCATGTGTTTTAATATCTAAATTTAAAAATATATATATATATATTTGACTTTTTTTACATAAATAGATTGCTCCTACTCCATTAAGAAATAAGAAAAGAATGAATGATTGAACTTTTGTGAATCACGAGAAGGATGAAAAATGGAACATCCAATTATAGCTTAATTCAATTCTTGTTAAATCTTAGATTTCTATTTAACATTAGTAATGTAATTTTGTTGTGGCATTTTCTGAAGGGCCTAGTCATTACCATTTTACAAGGGCAAATGAGAACGGGATCACAGACCAGCCCAGAATTGGACTACATAGGAGAGCAAATGGAATTGAGAAAATGGAGGAAAGTAGATATGAATGAGATGATGTTGCTGAAGGCACAAAACGGATCTTTTATTGCTTAGTTGGTGACTGTAGCGGTATATTAACGAGATCAAAATTATGTGGCATAAATCACCATTGTGCCATGTTGCACAATGTCCTGCCAATTCCTCAATGTCTAAGAGGGAGACAAAAGGATACAAATGCAAAATCTGTTGCAGAAAAACACCAAGTAAGATTCAAAGACAAAATGCAAAAATCAAATATGACGCGGATGCAAGGTTGTGTCGTGCATGCACGCAAACAAGCCTATAAAATTGGGATAAATATATCAAAAAGTTATTGCCAGAGGAATTATTAGTTAATTAAGTGTTAATATTCAATTTGATTCAACAGGTAACAAATTCTTTATAAGATCGTATTTTTCATAACATGAATTAATATTTTATGCAACCAAATAAAGGCTGGACTTAATCAACAAAGAGACTTTTTTTATTATTAAATTTGATATATGTAAAATAACTAATATTTTTGTAAACATATGCAAAATAAAAAACATAATAAGAGTTTTGTTGGACTCTTCATTTATGCAAATAGGTTTGCTCTTCAGTGTTTTCATTGCCCATGTCAAAATCATAATCTCCAATGCATGGGTTTGTTGTATTCTCATAATTGGAGTTATCTACATCCTCCACCTGAAACATTTTTATGGGTTTTCTTTTTGTCCTTTGTCCTAAACTCAATTTAAATAATTAACTTATATTTACATGTATCTAATTTTCACACTAATTTTTCTCTATCCAAATACTCTAAGTTGTTTCATTTTTTTTTCAAAATTCAATAGCTTTCAATATTTTTCACTTGTCACCTTCTCCATTAGTGATTGAAACGTCTACGTTTACTCAAATTAAAATTGTATTGTTATTATGTTAATTGGTTCATTATTTGAACTCAAAAATTTTCTCTAGTATTCCATGTCATGTTGGTATAGATCACCCATTTCTTATTTTTCATAAGTTTTCTTAATTATTTTCTTATTTGAGAATAGATTGTCAAAATTTTGTATTTATGGGAAGTGTTTTTTTAATGTAGTTCGTGAAGTTCAATTGGCTTGAAATGATATCAACTGTTGACTTACTGAATATGGTGTGGTTTGCATGTTGCATAATACATCATTTGGTAGTGGATATTGTATCATTGAAATGACATCTCTACTATTGTAAAACCGTGTTATAATGTTTCCTATCCTATGTACCAATGTTTCCTACTATAGTATATGAAACAATGAACCCTGGGAAAAAGAGGTTAGTATGATTAAAATAATTAGTAGTTTGATACATGTGCCAAAACCAGTTAAGTTAAGGTAAGTTTTGGCTAAGCATGCACCTCAAAGAGTGTGTCCTAACATATTAAAAAAAATTGGTGACCAAGCGAGTCTCCATAGCTAAAAAATACCCCAATTAATGAAGAGGGATACAAATGGATCAACCAAAACACTATAGCCCAACACTCCACCAATGGGGACAAGGACAACAACCAAAAGCCTATAGCTCAACACTCCACCAAGGGGAACAAATACAACATCGGAAAACCCCACCATGGCACTATACAATAAATTGACAATTCACAATCATGCATGTAGACTAAGGAAATGACTCTCTAAATTAGTGACTTCAACAAGGTGTACCTACCAAGGACTCCCAACCATGGAATGGATAGCCACGAAATAAGGCTTTCAATGTTTGTCCCTCATAGGTATTTATTTCCTTTCCCATGAGGGAAGGGCTCAATGCTAAGGGCAATCTTTTGAAAGACACTAAGAATTCTCTCCTTCATTTTAAAAAAGGTGGTACTCTATCTAAACTGATATTCTCATTTTCGAAGAAAGGGAGGGACACATAGATTGACTTCACGCATCGAAGACTAACTAGATTTCAATCTCTTTTAAAAGTATGGTTTTCATATCATTCACTAATTCCATGTAAAGCATGAAATAAGGACTAGTTGAGATATTTTCACGTTCCCACCCTGAAAACTTATTTACAGATGGGAAAATTGTATTCCTCACCTTAGTTTTCATTATTGTGAAATACTACTACTATGAAATAGGTTGCGGTTGTGATCAAGTTATTTTGTAATGAATGATGTTAGTTCTCTATTGTTAAGGCAATTTAGAGAGTCATTTATTGCCAAATTTTACATGTCTTTAAACCAATGAATTGTTGTAAATATGGCGATATAATATAGTCATGAGAAATGAAAATAATAGATTATAGCAATAGAATGGTTATTAGTATCAATTCATAATCTAGTATGGTTGGAACTTCCAATATTAGAAATCTAAATATAAGCACCTCTTTTACTTAGATGATCCAACACAAGAAGTTTTTATTTTATTAATGAAATTAACTTCGACTTTCTACCATTTGGTTCAATCATCTCTATAATTCATTTTGGAATGATCTATTTTTTTTATGAACTACTTTCTTAAAACTTGTTGATTGAAATATATATTTCAATCACATTTTTAATTCAAAATACAACTTCAAATAAACAGACCAAATTGTGAAGTTAACCTTCAAATCATCATACCATATTTTATGCTATAAACTTTGAAAAAAAGAAAAAAAGGCATATTAATTAACATTCACTTTCAATGCATCCACTATACCCTCCACACAAACAATGCATAATTGTCGAAGTTTCCTTGCAAAATAAAGACTTGGTCTCCAAAACCAAATTTCACAAAAAATGTGCTATAGGAAACACAATGTGATAGCCATGAATGTTGTAGAAAATGCACGGATTATATCGAAGCATGCATATACAGAAGTGATTTCGTAAGCTTCATATGCACGAGCATATATAGAAGTGCATTTATGGAAGCGCTTCCATATATGCATGCACATATACAACAAGCACTTCCGTGTATGCACGTGCATATACATAAGGATCTTCTATGTATGCCCGCGCATATACAGAAAGCGCTTCTATATATGAACGCACATATATAGAAGTGCTTCTATATATGCATGCACATATATGGAAGCGCTTATGTATATGCACACGAAAGCACTTCCATATATGTGCACACATATACAGAAGCACTTACGTTTATGCACGTGCATATACAATATACAAAAAGTGCTTTTGTATATGCACACACATATACATTTATGGAAGGCTCTTCCATATATGCGCATGTACGGAAGGATCTTGCATATATACCTGATTTCGTATATGTGCGTATATGCGCATGTACGGAAGGATCTTGCATATATACCTGATTTCGTATATGTGCGTATATGCGCATGTCCTATACCTAAGCTAGACCATCCATCCAAAAAAAGTACCATCCAGTGTGGGTGGGAAACTACTTTCTACAAAAGTGCTTTTGTATATGCACGCACATATACTGAAGCACTTATACAAAAGCTCTTCATAAGAATAATACTCTATGGGTCTTCATTTTTAGATTTTGTAGTGTAAGGTACTTAAGGGAGAGTTGTTTTCATTAAGAGAAAGTGTAAATTTGGCTACCCACAAATTCAAGAATTAATGATGTGGGCCTAGTGATAGTGGAAACAAAAATATCCTTAGTTCTTGGCTATAATTTATATTGGGATATCCATAGGGATTGGTAACAACAAACTTAAATATTTATAGGTTGTTAGGAACCCATGTCTTTACTTTGTTAGTATATTGTTGTTGGACGCATATGCTTTGTAAGTCGTCCCGTAGTATTTGTTGATCCATAGTTTATATTAGCCCATAGTATTGGACGCATATGCTTTGTAAGTTGTCCCATAGTATTATATGTCCCATGGTTTTGACTCATAGTATTGGCGCCTAGACTTATCCCATGGTTTGTATTGACACATAGTATTGACACATAGTATTGACCCATGGTATTGGTGCCTAGACTTAGTATATAAGTGTGTGTTGAGACCTATGAAGACACCGTGAAGTTAATTGTATTGAGCTTGCTCAAAGGAGGTTGCCCCCTCGAAGTGGCCCGTGATCAATATAAAAGTGATTCTGAGTTCTGTTATTTTTTATATCTCGTGTATTTGCATTAATTAATTATTACAGGTTCTTCACATCTGGTATCAGAGCACTTTCTTGGGCTCATTGGGTGGAATTTTTGCCAAATTTTTTTCGCATCTGTTGCAGCTTCGGATTTGGGAATAATCCCTGTCCGCTTAACTGTGGGAAGTACTTGGGCATAAGCCCTAAAACTCATTGTGAGGAGTACCACAGGAACCCCAAAGTAGCTAGCCCATTGAGAGGACCTGCCAGCAAAAAGGGCAACGACCCCTACCTGATTGACTAGTTCCCACCCGTGAGGTAAACCAAGAGCTGTCGTTTGTGGCAAAGCGGTTAGCAGTTTTACTTGAGCCGTGGAGTGAGGGGTACTGCCCCAATACACAAGCTGTCAGACAGCATTGGTGGTCGAGTGAAACACCTGAACTGTTAGGAAGCCGTACATACCTGGGGTCCATATCTATTTTCAGTTGAACTGTTGCCGATCACTTCCGCTCCAAATCCAGCCGTTTCAGATCTATTCTGAAAGTCGTTCTAGATCTAGTCGCCGTTTCAAATCCAGTCGTTTTCGATCCCTTCCGTGCCGTTGCGGATCCCTTCCGCGTCGTTGTTGCCGATCCATTTCTGGAAAGAAAAGAAAAAAAAGAGAGTATAAAATCCAGTTTTTTCTCCATATCTCCCTTGTTTTCACTCTGTTTCCCTTGAAATTTTCGGGAAAACCCTGTCATCCCATTCTGCATCTTTCATTCCTGAGGACCCTATCCCCAATTCCCCTTCCCAAAGCCCGAAATCCCACATTTGTCTATTTTTAGGGTTTGCCATAACTTCCTCGGATTTCACCCAATCACCTTCAAATTTTACCACAGAGTTCCTTTCTGCATTCTGCTTCTTTGTCCCTCTCTGCCAAATTTTCTCATTCTATCACCCCGCTTCTGAAATCCCCCTTTTTTCCTTCTTGACCTTTCAACAGTGTCCAAAATCTAGTCAAACCCCAATTACCCATCAGATTGTTTCCCCAATCCAAATTTCCCTTTACTAAATCAGCTTCTGTTTGTGTTTTTCTACCCATTCCACCAAAAAAAAAAAAACTGGTTATGGTTGTCACCTGTGCAGGAGCACACACCATGGAGGAAGCACTTGCAGCCATCCAAACCAAACTCCAAGATCTAGATGAAAAATTTCTTAGCCTCCATCTTCAGCATTCAGCCATGAACAATACCAGACATCCAGAATCTTTTGCAGCCACCGGGTTCTCTTCTTCCAGCAATTTTCGTGGGCCGAAGCTTGATCTTCCTCGCTTCAATGGTACTAATCCGACTGGATGGATATACTGAGCAGAACAATATTTGTAGTCTGCATAATACTTTTGATGTTCAGAAAGTTCCACTTGCATCCTTTCATTTGGAACAGGAAGCCCTTCAATGGTACCGTTGGTACATCAAAGCTCATCCCGAGCCAAACTGGACAGATTTTTGCCAACTCCTTTTGTCACGATTTGGTCCTAGTTCTTTTGACGACTTCACAGGAGCACTCACTAAACTTCACCAAACTGGCACAGTGAGAGGTGAGTGAGAGAGTATAAGATGGAATTTGAGAAACTAACCAATCACACAGAAGGATTGTCCGATGAATTGTACAGGAGTTGTTTTATCAGTGGTCTCAAGGATGAAATCCGCTTAGAGGTCAAAATGTTTTGTCCCAACACAATGATGGAAGTCCTAGGATTGGCTAAGCTGGCTGAGGACAAGATCGTAGCTCCACAACGCTCCAAACCCACCTTTGTTCCCTTCAGCAATATGAGTTCCCAACGACCTCCCATCATGCCTGCTCCTAAACCAACTCCTATCAACAATTGTCTGAAACAAAGATGCAGGCACACCAAGAACAAGGGCTTTGTTATAATTGTGATGAGAAATTCACTGAGGGACATAGATGTGTTCAACAAAAGCTCTATCTCTTGGATGTGGATTCTCCGCCTGCCTCAAAACTTGATGAAGAAGCTCCAGATACAGTAGATGATCAGGTCAACATTCAACACCCGCCTGTTGACACCCCATCTCAGGACGACCCACCCGAGATCTCTCTCCATGCTGTAACCAGCGTCACCACCCCACAAACAATGCGAGTCAGGGGATACTTCAAGAATCTCCCTCTTACCATCCTCATTGATTCTGGTAGCACTCATAACTTCATTGATCCTCGGATTGCCAAACAGGCTGATTGTTTTGTCCATCCTTGCTCCAACTTTGAAGTCATGGTTGCCAATGGGGGCACCTTACCTTGCAAGGGGAAGTGTCACTATGTGCGTATCTCTATGGAAGATTATAACCTGCGCTCTCACATGTTTGCCTTGTCCTTAGGCGAATGTGATGTGGTTTTGGGCATTCAATGGTTATGCACACTTGGCCCCATCTTATGGGATTTTGCTGAACTTTGGATGCAGTTTTCAGTCAATGGGGCACAACACAAATTTATGGGCTTACAACCAGGGTCTCTCTGCATAATCAGTTCACATCGCCTGGAAAAAATACTTAAGAAGAATTCACATGGTGTCATCGCTCAGCTCCATTCCATTTAGATGCACCCATCAACAGTCTCCACTACTTCCTTGGATAGATATGTGGGTGTCTTTGCTGAACCAATGAGCTTGTTGCCTTTAAGAGACCTTTCCGGTAAGAATTTAGCCTCATCTACCTCTCAGCAGGAAATGATGACTATTTTGGATACAGTCCAGAAGTGGCAGCCATCCCTATTGGGGAATTATTTCTGCATCAAGACTGATCTCCAGAGTCTGGAAACTTTCCTGGAACAACGGGTCTCCTCCCCAACACACCTGAAATGGGTTATCCAACTCATGGGTTATGACTATGCGACCACTTACCAGAAGGGTAAGGACAATATGGTGGAAGATGCTCCTCCTCGCACATTTGATGACCCAGTTTCTCTTACAGCTATTTCTCTGCTTGTTCCAAATTGGTTGCAATCTGTTCAACGGGGCTATCTCTTCTATGAACTCCATGCTTCTTCATCAGTAGGGCACTCTGGGTTCCTCAAAACGTATGACCAGGAACAATGTAACTTCTTTTGGCAGGGACTCAAAAGGACAATTCAACGGATGGTGGTTGACTGTGATACTTTCCAAGTCAACAAGGGTGAAACGACCATCCCTCCACAGATTTGGACAACTATTTCTATGGATTTCCTAGAAGCGCTCTAGTGGTATAGTACCAAATCTCAAAGGACACCATATGAAGCAGTCTTTGCACATGCACCACCAGTGCTTCTTCCATACACCTTCAGCAGCTCCCCCGTTCAGGAAATTGACTCAATTCTTCGAAACTGTGATCAGCTTCTTCTCATTCTGCAGGACAATTTTCACATGGCAAGAATTCAACTGAAACAACAAGCCGATCAGCACCGTTCTGAGCGCACTTTTCACATCGCTGATATGGTTCTTCTTCGTCTACAGCCTTCCATGCAATTCTCCCTGAAACTCCAAAGGCGCCAGTGGCTCGGAATACAACCCGAGGATGCTACAGGGGACCCACTCCTTCAAATTCTGCATCAATTTCCACATCTAAAGCTTTGAGGACAAATCTTTTTCTAAGGGAGAGGGGATGTTAGGAACCCATGTCTTTACTTTGTTAGTATATTGTTGTTGGACGCATATGCTTTGTAAGTCGTCCCGTAGTATTTGTTGATCCATAGTTTATATTAGCCCATAGTATTGACCCATAGTATTGGACGCATATGCTTTGTAATTCGTCCCATAGTATTATATGGCCCATGGTTTTGACTCATAGTATTGGCGCCTAGACTTAGCCCATGGTTTGTATTGACACATAGTATTGACCCATGGTATTGGTGCCTAGACTTAGTATATAAGTGTGTGTTGAGGCCTATGAAGACACTGTGAAGTTAATTGTATTGAGCTTGCTCAAAGGAGGTTGCCCCCTCGAAGTGGCCCGTGATCAATATAAAAGTGATTCTGAGTTCTGTTATTTTTGATATCTCGTGTATTTGCATTAATTAATTATTACAGGTTCTTCACATAGGTAAACAAATATTGGGATATCCATAAATATGGATAACAACAAACTTAAAGATTTATAGGTAAAAATATAAAATGTTTGTTATGATTGTGTTAAATAAAAAAGTATGTAACATATAAAAAATATGTGAGTAGCATATGACTGCTCAATTATCTTGTATAGCATGGGGGAAGTGAAAAATGACAACAATGTATCGCTTCAACTTTTCACTTTTCCATAAACTCGCATCTTCTTGTTAAGAAACATCCACTAGTTGGTATGTTTGGATCATTGGTAAAAGTACCTGCGTCACATTTTAAAGGTGCTTGATGTTATTCAACCATTGTTATAGGTGAACTACCAACATATAATGTGCTAAAATTATGCAATTTTATAGGAATCGGTGTGCTACCTCTATTTGGAATCAAAGAGTTACTCTCAACAATATGCTCATTAAATAGTCGAAGTCGGCAACTTTGAAAATGGCGAGATGTGGATCCCTCGACTGCAACAATAAAGAATCAAATATTTATTAGTCTAGATTCAAGATAATCGTATATTGTATTTCATGTAAAACAATACATAATATCAAATTTCCATACCAATAGTGTGTGCAATAGAAGGTTGCACTAAATCATATGCATGCTCCATGTTCCTTTGTCTTTGAGAAGATAGCTCCAACTGATTGTCCATGCTTTTTTTCTTTGCATGAACTCATCCAACGCTTTGAAATTGTGGTTGATCTTTTCCTGATTTTATCTCACAACCACGTTGTCTTTTTTATTATTGTTTGGTCTAAAAAAAATACTTTGTCTCTTGGTAATGATCTCGGACGGAGTTAGAGTAGCAAAACACATGTGATTAAACTCTTGATGTGCATTGGAAATCACGTTCTTCAATGCATATGCCTGCTCCAAATTTGTGGGTGTGAGATTTTTTGAGATTCTCACAAAGATCTAGAGACAAAGATAAAATTCACACTTAGTCTAACAAAGATCAAAAGAATTGAGTAGGAAAAATAAAGAAGGAAAATTGTGTTACAACCCAAGAGAATGAAGAACAATTGGAAAAACTTCCATTACCTCTATTATTCAGTAAAATGTGTACATAAATAATACATCTCCAAAGGATAAATTCATGATCCCAAAGAGGCAGTTGGAATCCACACATGTGGCAGGCTTACTTTGCATTGGAACCATCTCCCGATAAAGTCTAGTGGCCACCGATGATGAATGGCTAGTCAATTGAGGTGAATGGAACATGAGTGAGTCATTGGGGCTAGAAATTAGGGGATAAGACTCCAAGGTGGCGCAATATTGACTTGTAGTGGTCAAAATAGGTGCTCCTACACTCATTAGTAGTGAAACTAGGCGTAACAGTCAGTTAACTAGGCAATCAAGGGGACAAGGCACCCTAAATCATTGAACTGATTGTGCTAACTCCTAAAATCATGCATGAGGGTGCCTTTGGACTTCAATGATGTAACCAAGGCGCTTTGAGTGGATAAGAGGGATAATGATGACAAAAATTAATCTCTAGGGGGCCTAAATTAAGGGCTAGGTTCTAGGAGACTCAACTACCAATGCATGGATGCATGGGGTGTTGCATGGAATGCATGCAAAACCAAGATGAGAAGGTTAGAATATTCCAACACCCCCCTTAAGCCTAATTATGTGAGGAAATATCAGAAATAGGGCCCTGGCAACTGAGACCAAAGGTCACCCTTTATAAATTTATTAGTCCATTTAAGTGAGGAAAGAGGGAAAACCTTGTGGGAACAAAACCACCCCTCAATATGGACATGAAGCACACCAAAAAATTAACTCCTCCAAACTCAAGTAGGTGTGATGCTTGAATCAATGTCTTGAGGTATCTTCCTCTTGGAAAGAAGTGGATCATGCTCCAAAAACATGTGCTTGAATTCTCCTTCAGTGGATGCATGCGAATATGGAGGCTCTTTGAACCAAACTTGATCAGAACAAATCTATGAATATGCAGACCATTTTAGAACTTGAACTTCGAACAAACTGAGGTAGGATCAACTCCAATCAGATCTAATTGCTCTTGAAACTTGAACTTCTGATAAGTGGAAGTTAAATCAGCTCCAAGAATTGATAGATGGTTTCTTGTGATCTCCTTTGAACCAACAATGGTGAGATCAAAACCAAAACCACCAAAATATGTCTGAGACTTGAACCCAAGCGAATGGTAGTGTCCTCCATCGTTAGTGAAACTCTAAGAACATGTGCCAATGATCAAATAGAACTTCATAGGAAGCATGTGATCAAGGAGGGCAAATGCATCACCTCCAAACTCTGATCTAACATCCAAAACATTCAGTAGATCACAATATTGCACATCAATAAGCTCATGAGAGGTAGAGAATTCGAAACTTTCTTCAACCTCCAAAGTAGTAACTGACATATCTTGATCAGAATTCAAAATAGAAGACATTGAGAACATGAGTGAGGAATGGATAATATTTCCAAAAGGATTAGTTTCATTAGTTTTATCACTTTCATTTGCATAAACTACATGGGAAGGGGACAATTCGAAACTATCTTGAACTTTAAGAGCAATAGAAGAAGGAAAGTCTTTAACATAAACCTGAGCAGTTGGATCTGCAATTTCTTCTTCATCTTGAACAAATTCATCATGGGAGATGCTTGAAGCCAAGACATAATTAGAGATAACACTTGAGGAGGGATCACTGGGTTTGTTCTCCAAATGGCTAGCATGATCCTTTTCCTTCTGCTATCCAAATTCTCTATCCAAATTGGTCCAGAGATCACTTGGATATTCAACAGTATCAATGAGGTAGCGCATACTTGGAGACATAGCAATACACATTGCTCCAAAAGCTCAGTCACATTCATTTAGCCAATCATTCTCCTCTTCATAGGAAGAAAAATCTCGCATAACATCAATACACATATCAAAAAGACCCCGTCCCTTCATATATGCTATCATATTTGGTTTCCACTCATAGTTGAATGGAGAGAGAAGGAATTGCTTTTAGATTCATGGAAGTTGTTGTAGAATACCTGCACAAAAAAAATATGAAAAACTCTTTTGGAAGATTACTTTGCTCAGCAAAGCTCTGATACCATGTGAGATTTTGTGAGATTCTCACAGATATCTAGAGACAAAGATAAAATTTACACTAAGTCTAACAGAGATCAAAAGAATTGAACGGGAAAAATAGAGAAGGAAAAATTGTGTTACAACACAAGAGAATGAAGAACAATTGCAAAAACTTCCATTACCTGTATTATTCAGTAAAATGTGTACATAAATAATACATCTCCAAAGGATAAATTCATGATCCCAAAGAGGCAGTTGGAATCCACACATGTGGCAGGCTTACTTTGCATTGGAACCATCTCCCAATAAGGTCTAGTGGCCACCGATGATGAATGGCTAGCCAACTGAGGTGGAATGGAACATGACTGAGTCATTGGGGCTAGAAATTAGGGGATGCAACTCCAAGGGGGCACAATATTGACTTGTGGTGGTCAAAATAGGTGCTCCCACACTCAGTAGTAGTGAAACTAGGTGTAATAGTCAATTAACTAGGAAATCAAGGGGACAATGCACCCTAATTCATGGAACTGATTGTGCTAACTCCTAAAATCACGCATGAGGGCGCCTTTGGACTTCAATGATGTAACCAAGGTGCTTTGAGTGGATGAGAGGGATAATGATGACCAAAATTAATCTCTAGGGGGCCTAAATTAAGGACTAGGTGCTAGGAGACTCAACTACCAATGCATGGATGCATGGAGTGCTGCATGGAATGCATGCACGCAAAATCAAGATGAGATGGTTAGAATATTCCAACAGTGGTTCTTATGGATAATAAATCCCTCAATTCTTCATGATTTGATGGAATAACAAATTTCATTTCGTCCTCCTCAGGCAGCGCACTCTCTGGTCTTACAATGTTTTTTTCATTATGGCAATTAATATTAGGAGGAGAATCGAAGCATGGTGGAATCTCTATTTGGTTTTATAGGTTCAATATAGTTGTTTCATTTTAATCAACTAAAATTCTAGGCCTTTCAGTAATAGAACTGGAGGCATTTGGTAATCTATTATCACCCAAAATAGTGTTAGTCACTAACACCTCAACTTTTAATACATGTTTACATACTTTCCATTCAATGCTCAATTACAATTACATGAGTGTTGATTTGGCCCTTTATATACAACATTATACCAAGTATTGTGAATATCCATGTTTTAGCTACGAACCCAATATTCATTGTGACTTTTTTCATTAGCCACACAATCTTCATTCAGGATTTGATTTTCTCTGCATTTGGATGCATTTAATTGTTCCTCGGATTTTCTAGGCCATATGAAATCAATTCCTCTAAAATGTTGCATATGAATGTAATACAATTCAACCTTTGTCAACAATGTATAAATTGACCAATTAACCCTTCTATGGCATGCGTTGTTTATCTCCTTCAAGTACCTTTGTTTTATATATCCATGATATGATTCAATCACGTTGTTTCTATCTTGATTAGAATGTGGAAAATTTCTATAAGATTTTTCCCACATTTCTGGAAAAAAAATATTATTAGTTATGAAGTAATAACTACAAATATGACATTGCATAATAGTCATAAAAACCAGCTACAAAAAAACTTACATATTTGATTGTTGGCTAACTAAGTGGTTTTAAAATGTTTCATTAAACAATTGTGTTCACCAAACTCAATGAATAAACTTGCAACTGCTTTTTTCGTAGCTTCATGATCTTGACATGAGTGCATGCTTTCTCCTAAAGCACGAAAGGTACGAATTTTATTTTCTCTTCCTTTCACTTTACTTCCAACATTCTTTAACCATGCTCGACAGACGTGCCATACACATAATAATATTGTGGAGTTGGTCAAAGTCCTGAAATAACATAACAATATAAGATAATACACATAAAATTTATTGTGTCATGCCTCTTTTAAAAAGAATACAAACATTACCTTAATGCCTCAATTTTAGCTGCAACATCATCTGTGATGAAAGCCTTGACATCCCAATTTGGTCATTCTTTTATTCTAGCTGCAAATAATGCCAACATCCATTTGCATATGTCATTTGTAGTATTGCATGGTGAAATCACCCAAGCTACTGGAACCCCCTTGCGATGTTCGTCAAAGACCATTAAAGTGTAAAGTTGATACTACGTCATGTACAAGAAAATTATAATTATATAAGATACAAGCATTGAAATGTAGCTGAATAGATGAATAAAAAATATGA
Organism: Larix kaempferi; assembly: GCA_027924585.1. NCBI lineage: Eukaryota > Viridiplantae > Streptophyta > Pinopsida > Pinales > Pinaceae > Larix > Larix kaempferi. The sequence continues at coordinate 460,493 of BSBM01001032.1, forward strand.
TAAATATGAACTCACCCCATATTTATTTGTGGTAAATGTTGAGTCCATTGACATAACATTGTTGTGCGAATGTTTTACCATCATTGAATGCATCCACCTTTTTTGTATGCCTATGATAAACACAATGTTTTGAACAACATCTTGTTTTTTATAGGAAAAAAAGTTCCCGAGGCACTCATTGTACCAACATTCCACACTCCTTGGATCACATTCATCCTTCACATATTCTAGCCTTTTCATATCATTGTAAATGTTTAAGATATATTTTCTTGTCATTAATGCATCTCGAGATATTCTCGTGAACAAATCACTAGATCCAAGCTCCACGTTGGAGATGAACTTGTCCCATATCATTGTGACATTAAAACCATTTTCAATCAAATGTTGGACTTTGGCTCGTATATCCTCTAATAAATGTGGCACATAATTGAATGGATGAGGCCTTCCAATTACATGCTTTCCATGGAAAACAACATTTGATTTATCAATATGCCTACATGCAGTATATGTTATAACAACATCATTTGGTCTAAGTTGAATTTGTCTCACAATAAAGTGACATTGACAACCAACTTTAATACTTCACATGGATGGTGTCTTTTCTTTGCCCGTTTTAGTATCCAGCCAATAATTTTCCATGTGGGTTGCGGGTCGTATGCACACCAATAACTATATCCATAGAATTTAAAACAAATTAGATAAGTTATTAAATGCATGTTTGACATAGTGATATTGAACTCAAAAATTTATAATGTATTGAAAAAAATATATAAACACTCACATAGCATAATCTAGATATGTCCCAAAATTAGTCTCTTTGATATCCTCCGTTTTTGTACTTCGTCGAGTGTGAACAATGAATTGAGTAGGCGCAAATTCACTCGATTGCTCCCCACTTATCAAATCCTCAAGTCGGCTTGATATGGAATTATTGCGACTTGGTCCCCCCAAACTTCTGTCCAGGTCAAATCCTCCACTGAAAACTCCATCATATCTTCTGGGTCTTGAACCTCCAACTCATTAATCCTCTCCCACTTATTCATTATTCAAATCCCTATACAAATTACATTGAAAATAATTTGGTTTTAGTAAATATTATAATGTTGTTTAATGCATACTTCAAAGTATGAAAAATGTATTTTGGCGTTAGACCTAACTCTCAACACTCCCAAGTTGATAGGCGAGAGATAGATTAGGTCTATATGAACATTGGCAAGAGATGGTCGATCTCTATGTCAATTCTAAGGGCATTCCTTAATGTTATTCATATTTGGGAGACTAGTTTAGCATTTTCATCTTTCTCTATGCTTAGACTTAAGGCTTACTTAAGGGTCTCACTCTAAACCCCCAATCCTTTGGCACCTTTCGATAACTAGAACTTGCAAATCATAATCTAGATTCGACCAAATAAAGATCCAAGCCTTCTGAATTGATGGTTTTTGCGGAGTCAAAAATCCCCTTTGCTAATGCCGCATCAATGGCAACCCTGGCTCCTTTGTCCATATTGGCTTATTTGATTTCAAGGTAAAAATGGGGATGGGGAGAGATTTATATCATAGTTGGACAAAGGATATTCAATTACCAAGAAACAAAACACCGAGATATTCAATTAATATAGATGAACATTTCAAAGGTATAGGATTCAACTATGTTATATATAGATTTTAAAACTCAAATATTTATATTATATTTAATTTAAATATGTATGGCATTGTACATTATTTAATGGATGTTAAAATATGGACTTGAATGAAAAGTTGAATGATTGGATATTGAAGTATGGATTCTAATATAAAGAACACATTTTTGGATTAATAAGAATTTGAATTACAAAGTGAAGAAGTTGATAAAGTTTTAAAAAAAAAAAAATTTTAACTACAATTACAAATAATAAGATGGATAAAAAATTGATTTTTTTAAACATTATTCAATTTGTTTAATGATACACATAAAATATATACACTTGATTACAAAACAAACATCCAATATTCAAATTTTCAAATGGTATACATAAAATATATATATTTGATTACAAAACATTGTTTTTTTTTTTTAACTTAAATATTCAACTTATAAAATGATATACATAAAATATATATATTTGATTACAAAATATTGAAAAACTTTTTTTTAAGACATTAAATATTCAATTTGTCAAAGGATATACATAAAAGATATATATTTCATTACAAGTTGAAATTTAAAGATATGTACAATTATAGAAAACTAATAATATGATATGGTTAAATTCAATATGTGGAAAAATTTATAGCAATGTACTATGTTGGAAACATTCATCGTATGCAAGTATGTCTTTACTTAGAGCTTCTAATTTTTTTCATGGTTTTAATGCCACGGATTTTTTTTTGCTCTATTTTCATTCTCCTTGGTAATCTTGTCAACATGAGCTTTAAGAACAGTTTTAGCTAATTGATGTTTTTAGTTCGCATTTCAATGCATCCTCTACACTATCATATATTATGCCAAATCCTTTAGAGAATAGAGCTTTTGTTTGGAAACTAGATATGAATATTGTTTGTGTATCTGAAACATTAAATTTCCTTGCAAGTTCTTCTTTCAACTCTGGCCTAGAAATATTATCCCTTCCAGGATGGATAACATGGATTTGGAATTGTCTTCTATGTAGATGGAGGTTATTCACAAGTTGTCGAATGCAAATTGTATGTCTTGTTCTATGTTCCATTATTGCTAATTCTTTCTATAAATTTATATTTCAAATATGTTTATGATCTGTAATAACCTCACAACAAAGGAAGCACCATGGTAAGTTTATTTGCATAATGCATAACTGTTTTTGAAAGATAAAAACAAAATAAAAAGAGTGCAAGAAAAAAAATGCACAACAATAAATATTTAGGTGTGAAGATATTGAATGGAGAAAACATTGACAAATTTATTTGAAAATAGAATACCAAAATAAGAATGTGTATGATTTCTAATGACATTGAGGGATCTAAGTGGGTTTGTGAGCTATAAACTAAGATGTACATATATGATTGATAGCGAGTCCTTCGTTAGATGTTGTCATCGAAATGTCCATTGTCAATCTACCATCCAACATGGGATGTGTAAGGGGAGCTTCATAAGTCCACACAACCCTTACTCCTGACGTAAGATAACATTTTTCATCCATCAAATTTCGAGTTTGAGTAACATTAATTGTTAAATACTACTCTGTTATGTTTCCATCTATCTAAGAAGAAGACTAAATTAAAGACTATCTAACTTCCATTTTTCTTTCACACATATTTTAAAATTGTAGAAAACAAATACATAGCTATAGATTAAACATAAACTAAATCATTATTCAAAGTTGTAAACATATATTTATTTTAAAAAACAATATAAAAACTTTTTTTTTTTTAATATTTACAATGTGAAGAATATAAAATGTTATAATATAAAAAATAAGGACAAGTCTATTCATGTGCACCATTTCAAGGTTTTAAGCGTTACGTGAATTAGAGGGCCCTTGCCATGGTCTTAGGACTAAAACAATGATTGTACAAAACATAGAAGTATTATTAAAATTATTAAAAATTTATAATAACAAAGATGTATATCTCTTTGATATTCAATAATAATAAAATCACACAAAATATAGATTAAGGTAAAACATTATGGTAATATCACTATCCTTAAAATATTAAATTTGTGGAGGGGTGACTTTTATGTTTTTTTTTTCTACCTATAGAAAAAAAATACCTTTAGTTTATAGTTGCTATAATTTTAATTATCTTGTCCATTTAAAAATATATAATCAAGTGCACTATTAAAAAGCTAATGTATACTCCAAAATAAGAATTTGTTTGGTTGTTAAGATCCTTAAACCTTATGTTAGAGCTTGACCTTGCAATTTATACCTATCTATTTATTTATTAGCTTTATTGTACTACTTATGTTAATAGGATTTGTATGTCTAGCGATGCAAGTCTATTTATATTAATAGGACTTGTAGGTTTATGTTAATAGGACTTGTACTGCTTATGTTAAACCAGGTTACTTGGTTACATGTTTTATATTATTTATTTTAATAAATAAAAAATATGTATGTACAAATAAATATTATAAAGTTAACTAGATGTAGTATTAGTGATTGAGAGGAAAAGTTGTTTTTCTCTCTACACAAGTTCAAATCCCATTGTGTGACATGTTTACTCTTTCTCCCAACTATAGGTATCTACTTTGGATACTACTCCTTTAGTTGGCTATGAAAGAAAAAGGAAAACATTATACCTACAAGTAGTTTAACTCAAACTTAATCCCAAATATGGTGTTGCATGATCCAAAATGATTGAATGAAAACATTAATGAATCCAAGATTCATGCAACACTTTCTACTAGCACTCACTTAACATATAGCTTGTCCATTAAAAAGATTACAATAAAAATAGAACAAAATGATTACATTAAAAAAATATGGAAGAACACTTGAATACAAGAGTTTGATACAACAAGTTTAGAAAGAACCAAATAAACTTTGTTACAAAGGAGATAATTAAATCCACTATTGAAACCTCACTGCATACCAACTTTAAGGAAAGGTTGACTCCCAATAACCCCATTGCTCCTAGAATTTGTGTCCTTGCTAAATACCAAGCCAAAAATATAAACATGTTATTGGTCACACTGAGTCCTAAAAGACTCCTTTGTAGACAAGATCAAAGATCTCGTGGTTGATGATCTAGATGTCCTTTTGATTTTTGATACCAAGATACCTCGAGATGAGCCCATTAAAGTCATTGAACAAATTACTAATCAAGAAACTACCAAGTTAGTGAGAATTTGTTTAAAATCTATAATTTTTAGTTTGGGTGGGAAATCTATGCAAAAATCTAAGTTGTGATGCTATGTGGTCTCCCCTTTTGATGATTGTTGCAAATTTATACATGGAAAAATTGGAGGATTGAGACCTCAATTTGTTTAATCTAAAACCTAAAATTATGATCAAAATTAGCTAGCGAGATGCATAGTGTTCACCTTATTTCCTAGTGTGAATACAAAGTTGAAATAATTTAAAAAAAAATGTTTTGAAAATGTATCAAAATGATGTTCTAGGATTTCTAATCTTGAAACAAATTTATGCAAAATTAAGAAATGTTCTAAAAAATGTATCAAAAAGATGTTCTTTAAAATTTATAATCTTGAAACAATTTATTTCTCCTCCACACTATTTAACATCCAATAATGAAAATGGTATGAAATTTCACAAATTCTCACATATCGTTAACCCCATATTCCCATTAAACAAATTACAAAAATCATTATTAAAAACTCTTCAAATACTAAAGACTTTTTGCGAACAATGTTATCAAGATTAGGTTAGGTGACACGAAGATAACATTGTGAAGGCGATAAGCAAGATAACAAAATAAAGTACACTATGGAGGAAATTCAAAATGTTGTAGTTAGAACTTAGTTCATCGCATTTTGTTAGAAAAATTAATTACCTTTTGCTTTTGTTAGTTTTATTATTAGAAGTAAAGCTAAGTTTAGCATAAAGCATAAAGCTGAAGACATAAAGCATAAGGTATAAAACATGAGTTAGGTTAAAGTTTTAGTATGTAAAAATGTTTAAATAGATGTCTTCGAGTCCATTGTAATGATGAATTTTTATGTGAATAGAAAAGCAATTACATTGTAAAAGATAAAAGATTTAATCAAGCTCACAAAAAAGCAATATACACTTTCAATCTAACAGGGCAACCAACAAGGCTACCAAGTCAACAGCTCCACTGGGAAGGCTTCAAAAAACTCTGGGCAGGGGCAGGCAAAGTTTGGGCAGCAGGACAGCTGCTCAAAAAATTTCGAGTAGCGCCCAGAAAAACCAAAAAGTTTCGGACAAGAGCCAGAGCATGTTCTTCCAATTTAGAGGGAGTTGCTGCAATAACCGAGGATGTGTTTGATCCTGGAGGATGCTTCTTCAGAAGTACCTTCCTCGCTAAGAGGGAGTGTTAGTTTTTGGTAGCTCGACAGGTACTTCTACGTTGGGGGTAACTAGCAACATAGAAGGGGCCAAGATAGACTCTCTAAAAAACCTTGTAATAGTGTCTTTTGTAATTCCTTATTGTCAATGGTATTAAGGGGTCCATAGTATTATGTGTCTCATGGTATTGGGTGTCCCATGGTATTGAAATAAAGTGATGATTATAAAATAATCTATTGAGAGTTGATCAGCATCATAGTTACTAAAGTGAGTTCTATCTCTTGTAGTGGTAGGGATTGAGAGAGGGAGTCTCCCAAGGGCTTTGGAGTGAGGGAGTCACTCAAGCCTGGGTTTGTATTTTCAAGTTTTCTGCAGAGGTTTGATTAACTAACCTACAATAAAAGATAAACTGTTGGCAGGTTTTCCCCGAAGGACTAGGGTTTCGTGGGTATCTCTTGTTGTGGTTTTCTCTGTAATGATTGCTTATCAGTGTGTTACATTTATCTTTTCAATGGTTATTAATTAATGTAATCGCTGATTTAAGTAAAATATTGAAAGTGTAATTGATTTTCTGTGAGCTTGATTAAGTCTCTTAGAGAGCATATTGATCCAAGCGCATATCCAAGCCTGTTGTATTCTTCTATAGCGAAGAAGGATTCTTCCATAACAAAGAAGGAAGAGATCGTTCGATCTAAGACGAACGAGATATTTCACTAGTCAAGTGAGAGAATTGATCCAAGAAATTAGACAGAGATCCGGGTTTGAATCTGAAGCACAAGACGAAAATCGACCGGAGAAAGCTTTTATATCCGCAGATCTGAAGCAAATTCGTGAAGAAACTCCAACCTCCATTGGAGACTTTGAATAAGGCAGCCAAACTTCTGTGTTGAAGGAGGTGCCATCGATTTGTTCATTGAAGAAGAAAGTCCGTGTGAATAAATTGTGAAGACAGGAGACAAGACAACAGTCTTAAGAAGCTGCCCTCCATCACCATTGTTTTGTTGCATGGGGAGAAATCCCCGTGAAGGGAGAAATCAGTTGAATAAATCGTGTGAAATCCATAAAGAGAACCCTCGCGCCATTGAAAAAGAATTCGCTGAAGGAACCCACGAAAGGTAAAATCGCAGTCCATAAATCCCGATGGCAGAGGAGTGTGTAGCTGTCGAAGAAGAAGAATCCGATCCGCCTGAGAGAGAGCTATTGTGCAGAAAGACATCACCGAGATTGATGAATCTGCCGTGAAGAAGGTAGCCAGATATAGAGTAAAATAGTGAAATACAATTCTGCCGACGGTGAAGGGATCACTATTGAAGGACCAGGCCGTGAAGTAAGCGCGCTTTGAGCCAACTATTGGATAGCTGCGTGTTGAGGAAATCCGCTACAAGTCCGTTGGGTAAATTTATTGAAGAAATGAAATCGCCGTCAAACCAGAATAAGCATGAATGTATGTGACAAGATGCATACGCGTGGAGCGAAGGCCTGAGTGTATGGAAAAACCGTAAGCCAATCCATGAGATATCAAAGGTATGATAAAATAATTCTTATAAAGGAGATTACGTGGAAAAGCTTTAAGAGAGTTTTATTTCGTTTAGGAAAAGGATATTAAAAGTTTTTTTTGTTAAAGATTATTTATGAATGGGGATTTTAAAAGGTTAAGTGGAAAAGAAATAAGTTGAAGTCTTAGAATTAAAGTTTTATATTTTCAGAGTGGTTTGAATCATTATTCAAAAAAATAGAAACCTTCGCATGGAAAAGAAAGGGTCTTAGCCCAAATTAAAAGAAAGAGTTCAATTCTCCACATTGAAGAGATAGAGCCAAGATTTCAGGAAGATCTTGCATTAAGGGGTTGTGAAGCAAATCTTATATTTTTTTCAATGATAAGGAAGAAATGATGGGGACTCAAGAGAATGAGTTCATAGTCCTCAGTAAGCCTCGGTAGAAGGTTGAAGTCTAGAGCTTAAAGAAGAAGAAAAAGCATTGAAAACCTCAAAGTTTGGGGCAGAAAGTATGAGAAGAAGTTGCATCAACACATAGCAGAAAAGAAGGTTAAGATGAAAATGTTTTGTAAGCCTACCTGAGACATAGACCAGCAGGCATTCTTTTTTGATGAAAGCCCTTGCAGGCAACATATTTAAGCAACAATTAGATCATATGTTTAGCAGTCGTAATTAAGGGGAAGTGTTAGAAAAAGTAATTACCTCTTGCTTTTGTCAATTTTATTATTAGAAGTAAAGGTAAGTTCAACATAAAGCATAAAGCATGAGCTAGGTTAAGGTTTTAATATGTAGAAGTGTTTAAATAGATGCCTTCGGATCCATTGTAATGATGAAGTTTTATGTGAATAGAAGAGCAACGACTTGTTTCATAAAATTCATCACTCTTTACGGAGCATCTTTTCACTCATGAACTCTTTCATCCAATCTTGAGCATTATGGGTTAAAAAGTGAGATCCTACAGGTTTTGGCCAAATAGATATCTCCCATCCTGCTCTAATCATCTAGAGATTACTATTTCGATAGTTTCAGGAAACCTTCCCCATGCATACCTCACTACTGTGCACCTATTTATGTCTCGGGGGCGCACACACAAGAATAAATTGAATGTGTATATTCTTTGGATTTATTGTTGCTAGATCAAGTAAGGAGCCATCTCTACCCACAACTTCAACAAATGGTTTTCTGTGGATCGACTGCTCATAAAAGAGACAAACAAATTATATATGATATTACATTTATCGTTGTTGGGTCCATCAAGGGGCCATCTCTACCCACAACCCAATTGATCCTACGGATTGATCTGCAGATTTAGATGGCTACAAGAGAGTACGATTGCTATTGATTACTGCTAGCCACCAAAACAAGAATGAGTGAGCTTGGCCAATAGTTTCAATTCAAAATCATGGGCTTGGCTACTATCAACGATGTGGTGTCTCATCTGAAAGGATGGGCCAATGGTTTATACTATAAATCACAAGCTTGAATATATATTAGTTTTCTCACATTATTTTGATATGTTATCAATGAACTTTAAAGCCTGTAAGTTTTCAAATGAGTGTGGCCCAACATTTCTCTGCTTTGATAATTTTTAAGCCAATGTCAATTGCAAAGTTAAATATTAAATGCCGCAAATCTGCCTCATTGTAATATCATGTGAAGTAATTCCTACCTATCGATGATACATTGGGCTTGACAGATGATACACTAATGGATTGATATAGATCCACCAGTAGATACAGAGTCCCAAGTAGCACATCCAACATGAGCACCCAAAGTAGTTTAAACAGACGCCAACCGATTATGGCTTATGAGCTCAATACAATACTTTATCCAGAACCACATGGAACAACTCACCAGTTAGCAAGAATTCGGATTGCAAATGCGAATCTAGGGTTCAAGATACATTTGGTGTGATGGTAAGGGAGATGGAGTTTGGTGAGACAATGAATGGCGGATAACTCCACCACGCTAGAGTCTAGGGCCGCTGCGATCGAGGGCGATCAAAATCTAGCACAAGATCCATAAGATCTTGTCCGGATGGTATGGCAGCGACGATATGGGGAGTTGTCTATCGTGTTAGGTGTCGTCTTGTGCTGATACAACGTGGTCTTCATCCTATTCGACTACCATCGTCCATGTAACAGAGAATGACGTTCGACGACAATGAACAGCCAGGAGTCACCGACATGCAGGGGCGCCGCTGGCTGACAGGGTGGGGTTTCCGGTTGTGTTGATACATCATGCTCTCCATCCCGCATGATCATGGCATTTCCCATGTGCATATCCGCCCCCAGCATCCACTGCATGCATGGACATGCAACATGCTCTCGATCTCATCACCCATGGGCATATCGAAATGATCCGATGGTCGTGCCCATTGACAAACTCTTTAGAACTCTGCAGCTGGGTGCATATTGCTCGCCATTTGACCACTACCTCAAGGTGACCCATGGCTTAAGGCTAGATTCTCATGGGAATTGAACCTTTATCCACTGTTGAAAAACTCTTCACTTTTCATGTATAGATCCAACCAGGGGTTAAATTTGACGGGCACCCTTACCCATCACTAAAAAAAATTATGACGGTTTTCTTCCTAAGAGTGCCCTTCATATGACGTCTAATATTTTTTTTTACCTGTAATAAAAACTTGATTGTAATACCTATCATGCATTCAATGTCCTTATCATCTATCTCTAGTTATATGATTAACTTAGAAATTGCCTATCTCAACAACAATCTGAAACTAATACTCTCATATATCATCAACAAACTGGATATAATGAAAATGAAAGTTTCATTACGTTGTATTCCAAAACTCTGGTGCAATTACCATTTGATATGTAGATTAAACGCTAATGATAGGAACTGGGTGCAGTCATTCATCGATCAAATGCCAAGGCATTCTCTTGTTCATTCAGTCCCTTTAAATTCTACTTAACAAGCCGGTACCATTTAGTATACAATGTAATCCATTTACAGGGTTCATCTCTAGTCACAAACAAAAATGCTTTATCCTCCCACACACATCGTTCAATGCAAATCAAAACAATAAAAAAAAACTCTACACGAAAAATCATATATATATGCAGACTAGGGAGAGGAAAGGAAAATAAACCTGAACAGAAAGTTTCAAAACTCCTTTGAAAGCCACTCCTCTCTACTTCTTCCATGAATTCTCAAATAATAGTTTTTATCATAGAAAGTATTGGTGTACAAAGATGGATCGAATCAACTAATTCAAGATTATTAAAGTGCCAACAAAAGTACACGCAACCTAAAATGAGATAAAAGGCTTTCACACTATAAACGGTTTTCGGAAAAAGGGTAAAATTTTCATCTTTATTACCACTTTTAATGAGCTTAGGTTTATTTATTTGATTGGTTTTTTAGTCTCTTATTTAACACGAGTAGTGTAGATAGTATCAAGAATCGAATCGGTGAAACCCTCAAATTAAACTAATTTTTTGAAAATCCATTTGTAAAAAATCATGAATTTTGTAAAACAAATTGAGATAGTAAATTGCAAAATTGTATCAATTACCATAAATACAGTTTTATTTCATTTAAATTCTTTACATTATTAAACCTAAAACATGCATTCAATATTTTTTTTTATAAACCTTACAATTTTATATAAAGTCTAAAAATACATTTCTATTTCATTTAAATTCTTTACATTATTAAACTGAAATCATGATTTTTTTGTATAAACCTTACAATTTTATATAAAGTCTAAACTGTAAACTGTTGGTTTGTAGGTTACCTTATTTTTGACAGGCGGCTGGGCACATCCTAACATGCCTTCAGTTCCAATCTCACAGAGAGCCAAAAAAAATACCCTGCTCATTCCCCAAATTCGGGATGTTTGCCCCAAGGGACCAAACCCTTGCAATCGTAGCGATTTATTGGAACTTGATGAGCATGGCTACGCTATAGCCTGCCAAAATTTTAATCTCAAACTGAAAAATGTGGGCTGAGTGCCACGAATTGCCATGGAAGCCTGAAAATGGCATTGGCATTTACACAAATTAGAGAGATCCGAGAGATGTGTTCGTAACCAATTATTTGGAGATCAACCATTCGAACGAGTTAAAAATTTGCATCTATTTTTACCCTAATAAAGGGTTAAGCGAGAATATTTGATTGAAGTTAAAAAATGGAAAATGGAGCCCGCCCAAGTCCAACCCATCCTCGACCGAGAGCAGCATCCCTATACTAATAGCCAAGATCTCGACAGGAAGAGAGTGAATCTTGCACTAGAGCTTTAGTCTATTACTCGAGAGTTGGAATGTTGGATAGATATGATGTGAACCAAAGATTATCTGATGGATACGCAGCAGGATAGATATGATGTGAACTAGAGTGATGGATACGTTAGTTGAAAATAATTATAGCTTTAAAAAAGGCATGGGTGAAGGCAATTTTTAACTGTACCCGTCAATTTGACGATCTCCAAAATTAATTGAACGTGGAAGTTGACGTGTTAATTCCATGTTTACCTGTATTTTAGGGGTAAAAAGTTAAAAAACAAGCATATGGGCGTCAATTTTAACCCCTGGATCCAACCCCTTTGGACTTTAAAATTTTGATAATTAAATTATTAAATAAACCATTTTTTTAACAATAAAATTGTAGAATCAAAATTTCCATCACCAATTATAATTCAAAATAAATTCAAGAAGATATTTATTAAGAAAAAGTGAAAATTTGTCCACTTATAGTTATTATACCTGCCAAGGCAGGTAGTTTGCATTTTTTTTAATTAATTTACAAATTTTCAGTCTAAATTTGTATATAGTTGTCTATTGTTTTATAAATTTTAATTATTAAATTGATTTAAAAACAAATAAAAAATTATATTTTAAATTTTATAAATTATATAATCCTTATTTTTTATTGGCTAGTCTTATTTTTATTTATTTTTGATTGGTTGGCAATCTTGATTTGACTAATAAGCCTGGCCTAGAATGTGACTTTTGTGAAATTAAAAATAAAATTAAAAAATCTAAATCTATAAAAATATAAATGTGACACCTATATACTTTTTGGGTATATGTAATAATTGTCAGAAACACCTGTAGTGTTCCGTTCAGACAATTTACCTCGGAGCTCCACAAACCTTGATCACTAGGGGAGAGGCTCCTATTGTTGTGCGGGAACCAGTAGTGGTCATGGTTCCCATCACATCAACCACCCTATTCTTGCACATGACAAAGTTAATTAAAAAACATTAAACAACATATTTTTGCACAAATATATATTATATTAAGTCCAAAATAGGAGTAAAAACTGATTGGGACCCAACTGACAGTATTCAATCCATTTAATGCCAACATTAAAAACCATCCAGTCCAATTGAGAATCCACTATGTCTTGCCATTAATAACAAATTAAACATAAATAAACCCTCTCATACTCAATCTACTAAGTACATCGTGGGCATCACATCAGCCCTCATGAACCACAACTAGAGAAGCAACAATCAAGCAGCAGGATCCAGTGTTCCATCACCCATTACCACCTGCACACTGCAAGTGGAAAGGAGGGTCAACATCTGGTACAGAATTATTCAACAACTCTCACATGCAACCTCAATAAATGCCCCAACCCACTGAAAAAATCAAATCACCCATTAAAATTCATGAAATCCAAAGGAGTTGCCAACCTCTACGAATGCCCAAAAGCAAAAATGCATTAAACTCTGCAAATAAAAAAATCACATCATCCCTTAAACCATTAACTCAGCAAACGGAATTCGAACTACCATCCTCTACGAATGCCCAAACAGAATTCGAACTACTATCCTCTACGAATGCCATAAACTCTGCATATAAAAAAATCAAATCATCCATTAAACTGAACATCAAATCAAGCATTGAACTCAACCAAAGCAGCTGGCCAATAGCAAAGAGCACATGGATCATGCAAGCCTAATTCTCCAGCCATTGGATTAGTGCCAAATCAATCCTAGCCCCCATTCCCAGAATTAACCCTGCAATCCATGTCATTTCCCCTATGCAATCTTTTTCAACATAAAAAACTATAAAGCAACCTCTTTGCACACAATTGAACCCATTTGCATCCATTCAATTCATCTAGCTTTCAAGCAGTGCGTGCATTTATCAGCCTGGACTCAGCCAAGCAGTGTGTTTATCAGCCAAGCAGTGCATTTATCAGCCATGACTCAACCATCCATCAACAGCCCAAAGGTTGTGTGCACAGTGTCAGCCATCCATCAACAGCCTAGCAGTGTGTGCACTGTGTGACAGGTATGTAAAGTAACCTACCTGTTGTATTTGATTAACCATCTATTGAAATAAGCAAGTAGGAAAATGAGAATGATAAAAGCAGCAAGTATATAGTGGTTATCACTTCTTTCAACTTTGCTTAATATCCATAACAATATGAAAACTATCTTGAAAACTATTTCAATTAATTTTAATATCCATAACAATATGAAAATTATTGAAAATGGTGATGAACATCTTCAATGGTTAAAACCACAAAATTTGTACAGTTCCATTAATATCCTGACTTTCGAAGCAGTATAGTTTACATAATCTCTATGCTTTTGTCAACACAAGTTTCATGGCAATAAGTGCAATAAAACCAAAATAGACTTTGGAAAGAGTGAAAGCATCAGAGCAATTGATGATCAAACTTCTTATAATTAATAGTTCAGTGACATCTATGAATAGTTTAGTAGCTAAAAAATGAGATCACGGGCAGTATATTAAGAGCCTCGGGCGAGCAGAGCAGGGGTGATTTAACACTGGGAGAAGTTATATTCATATGAACATTTCAATAACAGCCAAGCAAACATTAAAATGGACACAATCAACATACAAACATGATAGCAGTGTGATAGTAGTGTAGCTCACTTCTCTTTAACAAGTCCACATTTTCTCAATTTTCAAACCTCCATTGTTAAGCAATTGACACAGTGAAAATTATTAAAACCACCAAAACTCCATACCAGACACAACCATTGCGTTACTCAATATTCCATCTTTTTTTTTATGATTTTATCAATCACATTTCTCCAATCTTTCAAAACATGCTTCCCTAAAAAAATGGAATCCCCAGATAAGTGAAAGAATTTCATTCTTATTTAGCATTGAAATCTAAAACATGAGCAATTTTGTGGATTTGTTTGTAATTCCATTGCATAAGGATCTATAATATTCACAGGTTAATTATCTTGATGTTGCAGATTCTCATAGCCATGCCAAGAGTCAATATTGCACGTCGTACAAGGAACACAAGGAAGCGGGGTACCCAGATACAATGCACATCATCGGATGACGAAAGGGCTCGTGTTTCAAATGACAACATTGTTACAACAAATTCTAAGAATGGTCTTGTGGAAGATGTAGATGGTGTGGTTCCACCATCAATGACAGAGCCATCACCACCCACAGTTCCAGCATCGCCCATACTCCCACCATCTTCCACAGTGCAAGGTGCCATTTCAATGAAGAAAATCAGTGCAATTAGAGGATGGACCAAAGAAGACATGCTGGTTGCAATTGACGATGTCGAATTCAAGGGGTTTTCGGTTAGAGCAGCGGCCAAAAAACATGGGATTGCACCCACGTCAATCCATTACTAGATAAATGGACTGACCCATACCAAGAGGAGAGGTCCTCTTATAGTCATGACTGAACAGGAGGAGGAGGAGGTAGTGGTGTGGTGCAAGGAGATGGTCGAATTGGGACATGGGCTAGAGTTGATACAACTGAAATCAATTGTTGCTCAAATCTGTCAGGGGAGGCCAAACCCATTCAAAGATGGGTTTCCAGGTAAGTCTTGGTGGGCTGGTTTCAAAAAAAGGCATCCAGAGCTAGTGCTACAAACTGCAGAGGGCTTGGACAGAGATAGGGCATTGAATCTAAGCCCCACGGTTGTTTCCAAGTTCTATGACACTCTTTCTTCTGCATGTGAGAAACACTCTTACAGTCCATACCATATTTGGAACTGCGACGAGACAGGGTTACAGGCAGGAAGGAATTGTGGCATGCGGGTCATTGCAAAGAGAGGGAGCAGGAATGTGCTGAAGATTCTGCCCAAGAGCAAGGAGTGGATAACCATTCTATCATGTGTGAATGCAATTGGCTCAACAATCCCAGGGTTTTATTTGTTCAAGGGCAAAACTCGGCTGCAAAACTATATCCAAAACTGTGAACCTGGGGTGTGCATGGATGCACATCCCCATGCATGGATGACTAAAGAACTTTTCCTGAATTGGCTTTGCCACTTTGCAGCATCCATACCAGGCGGTGTCTGACCTGAAAACAGACACCTGTTGGTTTTAGATGGCCATGGAAGCCACATTGTTGTGCAAACCATCGAGGATGCAAACAGGTTGGGCATTGACTTGTTAACACTTCCTGCTCACACCATTCACAGGTTGCAGCCCCTGGATGTGAGTGTGTTTGGGCCTTTCAAGGCTTATTTCAGGTCGGAACGTGCTGCATGGATAGCTCAGAACCCAGGGGTAGAGGTAAAGAGGTTTGAGTTAGCTGAGCTTGCAAGCAAGGCTTTCAAAATGGCTCTCACCCCCTCCAATATCAAGGTTGGCTTTAGGTGAACAGGTATCTGGCCATTGAATTATGATGCTCTTATGCATGACACTGGGTGTAGCCGAGCATTTGATGTGGATGGCCAAGAAGTTGTAGCTGGCGAAGATCTTGAGGATGTCGAAGACCAATTGGATGGCCAATAAGAGGCAGATGCTGTGGACAACATCATGTCCCTTTCTCAAGGAAACTACGAAGGAGTTGGTGCTTCTGATGATGATGAACAGGTCTGCGCTACACAATTCGATGACGATGCAGCAGAAGATAACATGGGGCTAGGTGGTCCAGCCGACACACAAGTGGATTCTGGGGCAAATATAAATGTGGTCGATGGTTGTCGCAGTCTAGGCAGCAACAATGACACAGTGACAATGCCAACCCAAGTATCTCAACCATCATGGATGGCAGAGGCCATGATGAACTTGAACAGACACATTGGTGGTTCCACCAGCGATGAAAGCATGAACATGCCTTTGCAGCCATATGAGATTGTCTATTTTTATGTTGATGGTGGGTTGGTAGAAGATCCTAGCATAGACAACGAGGATGCAACTGAAGAATATACTGCAGCAGAAGAACCTCTCATAGCGGAAGAACCATTGCCAGGGAACACACTAAGGCTTGGCAGATTCCTAAAGTTGCCAATGGAGAGAGTGTCAACGCAAGGAAGGGAAGGACAGACAGACATTCTCCGATTGGGCTAGAGTTCACAGCTGCTCACTTTAGAAGAGTACATGAGCCTCTTGGTTGAATCTGAACAAAAGAAACATGCTTTGCAGGAATTAAAACAAAGGAAGAAATATCTTGCAATGGAAAAGAAGGAAGCAAGGATGATTGCAGTTGGACAACGAGCACAGGAAAGGATTGCAAGAGAGGCTAATCGACAAGAAAAAGCGCACCAGAAGCAGTTGGAAAGGCAAGCAAAGGAAGCGAGGAAGGTGCAACATATGAACCAAAATAATGCATCACAAATGGAGGAAAGGAATGTGATGGCTGATACTCCAAGAACAACCAGTGAAAGGAACATGATGGAAGGATCATTAGAAGCGTTTGCAAGCAGTGCACGATTCTACCGGGATCTTATTAACATTTAGATACCCCACTATAATCATGCAGGTTTACACCCCACCTCTATTCCTACTACTGCAGGGTCCCATCCTATGTTAGCTTATCCAACACCAACAAATATTCCAGGGGTCCCATGCACAAGTCAGGCCTATGGCTATTCAATTCCTTCTTGGTTGCAAGGAGTAAATTGGCCTCGATCTGTTTCCACCAACCCCACCCTTCCTAATCAAACATGCTCAGTAAGGTCACCCTACTTGTCTCAAGCTGGAAACCCTACAAGAAATGATGTGGGAGGTGACGAACCTCTTGAAGAATAGGGTATCCGGTGTATAGACCAACCAAATGGTATTTTGTGATCAAGGCATTTTCTTTTTGTGCATCCCCAATCAAACATGTGAGGGCTTGATATAACCTAAATCCCAGTCATTGACATCTACTGCAAACAGAGGCATTGTTTTGACATCTACTTCAAACAGAGGCATTGTTTCGACATCTACTTCATATAGAGTTATTGTATTTGTATTTCAGTACTATTACTATAAAGTGCAGATGTTTTATTATAAATGAGCAGTTCTTATTTATTTATGTTTGTTTCCATAAACAAGGAAGTTAACCATAACAAGGATGGTAACCATAACAGTCACTCAAAAATCATAAACATTCACTCAAATATCTACTTATTTTGCAGCCTCAAACAGTAATATAAAGATGAATATCAAGTTCAAAAACATACTGCTGCATATACCAGAAACATAACCAAAATCTTAATTAAACCATAATTGAAGCAATATTCAACCAACAAACCTTCAGACTATATATAACAGTGAGCATAACCATAATTGAACCAACATTCAACCAACATTCACACTATATTTCAAATCCACAACATTTTCATATCCACGAGGGGCCATGCCAAACCGAATATCCACATCATCTACTTATTTTGCAGCCTCAAATAGTAATATAATGATGAATATCAAGTTCAAAAACATACTGCTGCAAAATTACCAGAAACATAACCAAAATCTTAATTGAACCATAATTGAAGCAACATTCAACCAACAAACCTTCAGACTATATATAACAGTGAGCATAACCATAATTGAACCAGCATTCAACCGACATTCACACTATATTTCAAATCCACAACATTTTCATATCCACGAGGGGCCATGCCAAACCAAATATCCACATCATCTACTTATTTTGCAGCCTCAAACAATAATATAAAGATGAATATCAAGTTCAAAAACATACTGCTGCAAAATTACTAGAAACATAACCAAAATCTTAATTGAACCAACATTCAACCAACAAACATTCACACTATATATTACAGCGAGCATAACCATAATTGAACCAACATTCAACCAACCAACCCTGTTCTTTTTGTCTTCTTAATATCCTATGGATTTCATAAAATTCACATAAAGGACATCGACTAAGATGGGTGTGGTTGCCTACAGTTCCCATAATTCCCAATGGTTGGGCCAAAACCCCTTCTTGAATATATGGTGGTCCTAATTCCAAGGGAACCTTTGCAAATT
Organism: Larix kaempferi; assembly: GCA_027924585.1. Lineage (NCBI taxonomy): Eukaryota > Viridiplantae > Streptophyta > Pinopsida > Pinales > Pinaceae > Larix > Larix kaempferi. The sequence continues at coordinate 479,130 of BSBM01001032.1, forward strand.
GAAGCCCAATTCAACCCTTGTACCCAATAAATTCACAATGACCCTTATAATCAAATTTGAATAAAAAATATGTCTCAAGCAATTATGTAGCCAACTATCAACCTTAATGTAAACAACCCATTCATAAATAAGAATACAACAAAAGCAAGGGAAATATGTAAGGTTGCTTAAGTCTTATTGCAGCCTTTACTTCTTTTGCAGCCTCAAACAGTAATATAAAGATGAATATCAAGTTCTAAAACGTATGCTGCAAATTTTTCAAAATCTTATTGCAATATTGCTCCCAGTTACCACTAATCTACAGTAAGCATATCCAGAATTCAACCAACAAACTTTCACAATAAATTTCATATCGACAACATTTTCATATCCCACGGGGCCATACAAATTTCATTTCCACATCATTCAGAAACCTACTGCTGCAAAATGACCTAAATTAACAGAATCAAATTCATTTATCCGCCCAATATTTGTCTGCCAAAACCAAACGCAAACATCATTCATCCACCCAATTGTGCATACCATGCCAAAACCAAAACCCCCTCGACCACCACATTTGCAAAATTGTGACCGCATATGCCCAAATACACCTCAACCACCACATTTGCAAAATTGTGACCGCATATGCCAAAAAACGCCAAATATAAGTTGCAACTGAAAAACGCCAAATATATGCCCAAAAACGCCCAATATAAGCTGCAGAAAAACAAAGAATCCCATACGAAACCCTTCAAGGCCAACCCTAAACAACAAACAAGTATACAACTGTATAATTACCCAAAGAGAAACCGGTGGAAGCCAATTCAGGCAAGCTGTGTATACCAGTTTTTCGGACCCTGTCCCAAGTTACAATCACGCACGTAGAGCCAGAACCGTAGCAACTTCCTTAGAACCAGAGACAACCGACGGGGGTGTGAAAAAAGCGTTCAGTTCAGTAGCAACTGGAACCACATTACACAATCGCAGGCAGTTCAACACGCCATTTGCCATTTTGCCAGGGCTTCACCATCGTTTAAAAACAGTAACCAGACAGGGTCCGAAAAACTAATCAACACTAACCCATAATTTCACTTGCAAACTGCCAGACAAACCTAAGAAACCACAGAAAATCCAAGACAACCCTACCCGAGCCAAAGTGTTAATGAAAACTTCCATGATGAGATGTGAAGTGTTAAAAAAAACACTGTGGAAGTGTTAAAAAACACTGTGGAGAAGCTGGTAGGAAACCCCATCCATTGCAGGATGCAGAGCCGAAGGCCATCAAATATGCAGAGTCGAGGGACAAACAGAATACAGACAGGCAAACACATCCAACCACCGAGAAAACGAGCCAAAGAGTTAACGACATCCATGAAGCGACATGGAGTGTTAATAAACACTGTTCAGAAGCTGGTAGGAAACCCTACCTGTAGCGTGCCTGCCGAAGGAAGAAACCGCCGTCACCAACCTTCATGACCCCGCAGCTGGCACACAAGGATGCGAACAGTGCGACACTCGGGATCACCAACACGGAGAGTGGTGCACCAAGGAGAACGCCCGCCGAACGAAGCCACCAGTCGAACAAGTCTGCAAACCATGCGAACTGAACCAGAAGAGGAGGAATGCCGACCAAAACTGGGACAAGGGCGCGAGTCGAAGGGTTCTGCGGAGCTTCGTTAACAGCACGGAGGTGTTCCACCATAGACGCAGGACTGCGCGGGCAATGGAGCCCCAGCGGACCACTACTGGGGTGCCGAAACGGCCACACACCGGACCCACACTACATTACACAGGGAGGTAGAGCAGCCCGGGCAAAACGCGAAAATGGAAACCCTAAACCCCTCGAAAACCCTAAAAAGTTCCCTTTTCATGTGGTGGACACGCGTCGGTAGCCATTGGACACCTGTCGTACAGTGAATGTGGATTGCCGGGTGTCCGTTGATGTGTTTGCATGGACCCCGCACCACAATGGGTGAGACCTCGAGTTTCGCCCCCCATGGTCTGACACTTGCTGTTGGACATTGAAGGCGCACCAATTTGGAGGGTTGTTTTGTCAGGGAATTTAACTTGCAAAATGGCACATCGTAGAAATTAATCTTGGATGGGTGTAAGAGTTCTCCAATAATCCCTCTTGTGGCAGAAATGCTTCCTTCAGCCCTTCGATTTTACAGTTCCCTCGTCTGAGAAAGCTTTTCTTCTATAAATGTTTCACCTCGGATGCCCAAGTCACCATTATTCCTCCATATATATGGACATTAGGAAACCATCTTCAAGAGCTCGTTTTTCAAGATAATCCTTCGCTGCATGGAGTCTTGAGCGTCGATCTTGGCGATCTTGTGGGACTGAAGCAACTTATTTTAACTGGTCCAAATGTTGGAGGAGCTCTTCCTGCAGAGATTGGGCATTTGAAAGGACTTCAACAGCTTGTTCTCAGTGAGAATTTGTTTAACGGTTCGATTCCCAGCAATGTGGGTGAGCTTCAGGATTTGGTTATATTGGATTTGAGTAGAAACAGGCTAGCTGGGCTGCTTCCTGAAGAGCCGGGAGCTCTTAAGAAGCTTTCGAAACTGGATTTGAGTTTCAATAATTTGAGTGGCATAGTCCCAGACGATTTGGGGCAGCTGGGCGGTTTGCTGATGATGGATCTTAGTTATAATAACTTCTTTGGAGGAATTCCGTCGTTTCTCAGAAAAATGCCAGGTTTGATCGATCTTCATCTCAGTGGCAATCCATTGGGTGGATTGATACCGAACTTTTGGGACAAATTAGGTGGGTTGGAAAGTGTTGGGCTGTCGAATGCAAGACTCGCTGGGAGGATTCCTGAAACTATTGGTACATTGAAGAATCTTACCTATTTGGCTTTGGATAACAATGATCTTTTGGGTGCTATTCCTAGAATTTTGGTCGCCTTCCTGGTATCTACAACATGGATTTGAGTGGAAATCAACTGACAGGGCCGATTCCTTTCTCTGATGAATTCGTAGGTAGAATGGGAAGCAAGCTTCAATTGAAAGACAACTCTGGGCTGTGTGTGGATCTAGACATAGGAGGCCTAAATGTAGTTGGTTTGAATCTGAGTTACTGTGATGAACTATATTTGTCAGTACCTATCGTGCAGGAGAAACACAAAGCTATACTAAAGTCAACATCAATGTCTTTACAGGCCATCTCAGGAATTCTACATCTGATGCTCTGTGTGTCTGTCGTCTGTGTGACTTCATTGTGAAAACACAATGAAATTGATGACCCGGTAATCGGACACCAATTTTGTAGAAAGACAAAGTATTAGCTTACGAAAATAAAATAAAATAAAAAGCTAAAAGAGATGAAAATAACATCAAATCAATGTATTGTTCTTAGTGTAATAAGCTATGGTAATTTGAGAGTTGAACTTCATTTAATATGTTAGGAGTTGTTTAAATTTTTATTTGGTCATTTTTTTAATTGAAATTTAGTGATTTTTTAATAAAACTCAATTTTATGTTATTTAAATTATGTTTTTAATATATTATAAATTCAACATTTTAAAATATTTTAATTTAACATTGTTTTTCAACCGAAAAAAAAACGTACTATTGTTATTTGTCGAATCAAATAGTACAAAGATATTCACCTTTTGTAACCAAGGTACAATCTGGATATACATGATAGTGGTCTATCAACCTCCTCAAAATTTACATCACAGTCCATGCAAAATTTTACAACCAGAAATGACTATATCCTTACAAATTAGAGCCACCAAAAAACTTGTCATAGACAGTCTAGAAAAAGAAAATATCACCAGAATCCAGCATTCTGGATTCCATCCATTCCTCCCATATTAATAAACCTTCTGATCCTTTTAATGCCTTCTTAGATAAATCATCAGCCTTGCCATTGTGCTCACGGTAGATATGTGTAAAAGTGATCTGATCCTGCATATCTATCTCCATACGAACTCGCCTGCACCAATGAGTAAGAGCAACAACATTTAATTCAAATTCCTTTGTAGCCCACTTGATTGTAACCCTCGAATCACCAAAAACCATAGTATTCACCAAACCAAAAATATTGGCACATTTCAGTACACACCAGAGGGCTAAAAGTTCAGCTTTCATATTACTGCCCCTCCCACAGTTGAGACAAAATGTATAATAATGACCTTCATTCATATATATGACGTCCCTTGCCCCACACAATCCATACTGTGAAGCTCCATCAAAGAAAAGTGTAGGCTTATTAACAATGAAGGAGAATGGTTCTACACTTCTCTCCACAGCTGGAACTGACACTTCAGAAATTAGTTGTGTAACATTTGTGACAATAATTCCACATGATACAACATCTGGCACAATATCCTGAAAAGTACATAAATTCCGAAAATACCAAAGAGCCCACGATATTAAAATAGGGAACTGAATAGTCTCTTTGGACTCACGGAACCATCTCAGCAAGGCCTCACCAAAATTAACCTTCCCCCATACCCTAGTGATAGCCAGCTTTGAACAACAGAACTCCCAGACTTTTTCACCAAAAGAACAAAAACCAAACAGATGATTGATGGATTCCGAATTTTCCTTGCATAATATGCACCAGTTTGGTCCCTTCCATCCACGCTTAGAAAGATTATCCCAAGTCTTCAGTGTACCCTGAAGAGCATGCCATAAGAAAACCTTATGTTTCAAAGCAATATTCCACTTCCAAATCTTTCTATACCACCAATGTTGTGGATAGATAAATTTCTCCTGCATAATCCTGACATATGCATATTTGGCAGTGACAATTCCAGTCTTATCATTTCCAGACCATACCAACCTATCATCCCGATCTGATAAATTAATGCCAGCCGCAGCAAGTGATCTAACAAATAAGTCCCAAGATATGGCATCATCACCAATCAGACCCAGATTCAAGGAATGTAACCAATAAGTCTGACCATAAGGATTTCTAATACGATCTAATGTGTTTAGACCATATATTTTCAGATAATCTAGGATCCGATTTGAAAGATAAACAGGATCAATAATGCCCAGGATATCATCTCTACCAATCCTGATGGACTTCCCATTACCAACATGCCATCTCAAATCACGAATAATCCATCCAGAAACTTTCAGCAGACCACGCCATAAAGGAGAACAACCAGAACACAACGGCATATTCGATCTGATCCAATCCACTAAATTCATATTAATATACTTAACAAAAGAAATCATGGACCAAGGATTAAAATTAAAGAGACACCTCCAAAGACTCTTTGCCCTAAGTGCCATGCTGAATGATTTTAAATCCTTGATACCCCAACCTCCGAACACCTCAGGTTTGGATACCGATTCCCATCTCGTCATTACCAAAGATGCTCTGTCAATACCACCGGACCACAGAAAATTGAAGATCAATTTTCTGATCACATTTAAAATATATGAAGGGATCTCGAGAAGGGATAACTAATAAACAGGCAAGCCGAGCAGAACAGCCTTAACCAGTATAAGTCTACCTCCCACAGAAAGCAATCTAAATGCCCAATGTGATATCCGAGCCTCAAATTTCCGCACCAACCACCACCAATCTTTGATCTGATAGTTGTTTGGTCTCAAGAAGAAACCCAAATACTTGAGTCCTTCATCTAAAGGATGGCAATTATAAGGCAATAATGAAGTAATACCGAACCTTACTGCTGAATCCACATTATGATGATAGAAACTGGACTTTACTGGACTAATCTTCATCCCCGAAATTCTACAGAAGCAATTCAAGATATTCCGAATGACCCCCCACTCCGCAGCAGTAGCCAAACCAGCCAAAAGTACATCATCCACAAAAATAAGATGAGAAATAATACAATCAATTCCCAGTTCAATACCTTTAAGCAAACCTTCCTGTTTAGCAAAATTTAACATTCGACTGAGAGCATCAACAATCAACAGGAACAGTAAAGGGGATAATGGACACCCTTGCCTTATACCTCTAGAACACTTGAAAAATGACGAAGGCGATCCATTAATCACAATGGCAATGCTAGCTGAAGTAACACATGACATGATCCAATTAATAACAAGAGGAGGCATTCCAATTTGGATCAAAATAAGTCTCAAGAAAGTCCAATTAACCCGGTCATATGCCTTTTCCAAGTCTACTTTGAGTAACATAGCACTGATTCTTCGACTCTTAATGGAATGAAGAAGTTCCTGAGATGCCCCAATGGCATCATGAATCTGCCTGTTATGCAAAAAACCAAACTGTTCTGCAGAAATATGGAGTGAGAGAGCTACTTTGATTCTTTGAGCAATAATTTTTGATACCAATTTATAAGCCAAATTACACAATGCAATAGGCCTATAATCACCAAATGTTTCAGGCTTACCTTTTTTTGGTATAAGAGTAACAAAGGATGAATTCAATGCACCTGAAGAAAACCCCTGCAACCTAGTATACTCCACCATTTTCAATAGATCAGGACCCATAAACTCAAAGAAATGAGTATATATCTCCACTGGCCACCCATCAGGGCCAGGACTTTTCTCACAAGGAAACAGTTTCAAGGTCTGTTCCACCTCCTCAAGAGTAACCTCCCTGCCGAGAGAAGCTGCCTCATCATCATCGAAGAAACGGGGAAAAAGACCAGCAATTTTGATTTGTTCCCTAAGATCACAATTGCCATCTTCTCGATAAATATTCCCAAAATGTTTATAAGCTTCCAGTTTAAGAACCTCATCGCCAGAGCAAATATTACCATCAGCATCAACCAGCTCCCAAATAGCATTTAAATTACGACGAGCCGAAGCAAATTTATGGAAAAATTTGGTGTTTTGATCACGATGTTTAATCCACAACGCCCGACTTTTTAAACGCCACTCCATCTCCTCCCTAAGAAGGATATCTTCTCGTTTCTTCTCCAACTGCTTTACCAAATCAAAATCCTCCTGTCTCAACAAACCTTTAAAATTATTCTTATAAATCCCATTGATCTCATCTTCAAGAATAACCAAATCCCTCTTATCATCAATCTTCCTTTGTTTTACCCAATCAGTCACCACCCTTTTAAGACATCTCATTTTGTTGCAGAAGATATCTAATGGATTTTCACCCTCCACATCAACAGAAAACCAGTGATCCTTTATCAATTTACAAAAATCTTCTTCCAACAGCCATGAATGATTAAATTTGAAAGGAACATTATTTTTTATAAAAATTTAATAAAAACCATCAATCATGTCAAAAAATATTGTTCATCCAACGTTTATACTATGCATATTAGAAGCACAAATTGCCCCAATTCCAATTTCACTAAGATAAATTCATACAATTATGATAAATATAATAAAAATAAAACTTTTACAATAAACAACAACGAGTGGCAACACATTTTAGAAAATATAAAACATAATAATTATTATGTTAAGACAAAAACTAAACTAATGACATATTTTAAAAGCAAAATTATAGTAAAAATAAAAACTACCCTAAGCTATATATTAAAAATAATGTAAAAAATATACTCACCATTGTGTAAGAAAACAAATAACAAAAATATAATTGTGTGCACATACAAATGACAAAACTATAATTGTGTGAAAGCAAGTTCACATGAGAAGAAATGCTGAGAGAATAAGTAACTGGAATCACTCAAAGGATTGCTCTCTAAACATAATTATAACGTTAAAGCGAATGCCAAATGACAACAAAAACGGAAAGTTGAATGAGGTATAACTTGAATGTTCTATGACATTTTTTTTGTTGGGTATGAGTTGTTTTATTAAGTTGTATTTTCATTTTTGGATGGACTTTTAAATGGTAATGGTGGTGTAGTTAAATGCTAATGGTGGTGTAATTTATGCTTTCAACTTCTTTTAAGCATTACAAGTTATTAATAAAAGATTTTTTTTATTTTTTTTATTTTAAGTTATATTTATAAATGGAGTAGTCTATTTATTTTATGTTTTGCATTTTGGAAAATCCTATAAATTATTTTTAGTAAAATTTAAATTTGAAAGCATTTAAATTGCTTAACATGATTCTTGTTTTCAAAAAATCTAATTGAAACTTTCAACTACCAAAACTGAATTTTGTTCACATTTATAAACTATTTCCATCTTAATTTTTACTTTGAGACTATATACAATTATTAATTAAATTACTTATAAACTATTTTCTTAACTTACTTATAAATTATTTTCAAATAACAAGTATAAGCAGCTTTGCTGCTATTTTACTTGTTATCTTATTGTAAACACGTGCTAAGGCTGATTGTTCAAACATGACATTTAGTGTAAACACGGGCAAGGGCTGATTGTTCAAATACAACATTTGGAAACGTTGCGAACACCCTGGAACAGAATATTCCATTAACAATAAAGTGGAAGATTCCAAACGTGGGGACGAAACGAAATTGTTGTTGTTTTTGTTGTTATAAAATGCAAACACTGATTTGACAGAATGAAGCCTAAGAGCAAGATAAAATAACGCCAATGTTGACTTTTGTACGATTCATTGCCAAAACCTCACCCAAGCCCTCTGTATTTGGATTTGGAGGTGTATGTAATCTTCCTCGTTCACAGCCCAGCGGTCGTCAATCATTCACTTCACTGCGCGCAATGGCATCCTCTGCTGCTCCGGAGTTTCAAAAAATTGAGATTCAGCGAGACGATACAGTAAGTGTCATTTCCTTTCTCCCATATCTCGCTGCGTGTGCTGGGGGTCGGGGATTCGATGCGATTGTTAAATTTTGGGTTCTCATGCTGGCCAATTCTGCATTATTATGTAGTTTTACCACAGTTGGTTATGGCGGAGCAAATTTCAGTGACAGTTGCATAATATTTTACACCAGTTATAGTAGCCAGTGACCAAATGAAGAGTAATTTTCTAGGCGGGAGTCGGGTGACTGGGATTAATAATGCAAAGAAAACTCAGTAAAACAGCAGACGAAAGAGCTTTACAAATTAAACAAATAATTAAATCAAGAAAACAATAACTGGACTGTCAGAGCCACATAAACTGAAAAATATTAGACATTACTCTTCTTCTATTAGATCTGAGGATATCCCATCCGGTAATGTAGATCCATCAGCCTTTTTCTGTAAATGGCTTAAACCCTGGCTTGAGCAGCCCTCCAAACTTGTTTGATGGATGAGGGATGGCGAACCTGTGTATGATCGACACCTTGGCATAGAGTGCCACAAACCATGGCATTGCGTAACCGTCGAATCCACTAAGTTCTCACTGGTTGACAAAAATACGCTTTTATCCTTGTCTATCACCTTTTCTCTATGATTCAGAGAGTTGGGGCTTCACGTCTGGAGAATGGAAAAGTCACTTTCTCTAGCTACATATCTGGAAAGGATAGGGCCTACCATCGCTGTGACTGATATAGGGTTTGAGAAAAACCTACCCCGTCACCTAAATCTACAGGAACCTATACTTGTGAAGGGGCCGTATACTTACTGAAGGAAGTTTCCGGTTGTAAACCTACTGTGATTGGGAAAAATGTAGTTTGTTCCCAAGCCTTTGACTGGATCTGCCGAACAATCCACCAATTCCTCATCGTCCCTTTACTTCTTCAGCTCTGCAGCTTCTACCTCTTTGAACCACCCCGATCTCCTCAAAATAATTTCATAGCCATATTGTCATGTTCAATTAGAAAATCATCTGCAAACTTGTAATATGTGCTCAAATGTTCTTTTCGACTTCAACATAAATAGCTATTATAATCCCTAAATATTAATTATCGCCGTCTATCTAAAACTGAAGTTCTGCTTTCATCTGTATGCCAATAGCAGTTCCCTAAAAACAATTATATTCTTACCAACTCTGAAAGCATGCTTCTGTATTAAGGAGGTGTTATCACACAACTTTTAGTTGCTCCTATAGGTATCCCATCTAGGATGGTAGAGGAGATGGACAACTAAAGAGGTGACCCAAGAGATGCCATGGTTCCCAATGCAAGCTGGGTGTCACGATAACCGAGGCACTCTTCACTTTAGATCAAGACTAATCAAGATCAAGGGGGAGACCCTAGCCAATCAATGAAGACTAGCTAACCCAAAGGTTCCTAGGGAAATGTGTAAGTTGAGTTACGGAAACCAATGAGTGAGTTAGATTAAGTGGACCCAAGAGTTTAAGTGTGGTTGAAGAGGCTTAAGAGGTGACAAGTGTTTCAACCAATGAATGACTAGGGCCACTTATGAAGCTCAAATGGATAGATCTAGTACCATGAAAATACACAAGTGGGGCCCACTCCTTAAAAAGTGGAAAATGGTCCAAATGGGATCCACAAGGTCAAGTTAGGGGTGAGATGGCACTAAGGGGTATGCAATGATGCAGATCTATGGATTTAAGATGAATGAGGCAACACCCACATATGGGATCTAGCCTAAGTTGCCAGGGTACCTGTACCAGGGGGTTGGGCACCAGTACCAGTACTGGGTACCCATACTACCGTATCGGGTACCGGAACTGGTACCTCTGGGAGTACTGTGAAAGTATCGGGTACTTCACCCGAGTACCGGATACTTGGTCAAAGAAATTTGGGTACTGGTACTTAAAAAGGGCTGCGTACCGCGAGTTTGGGTACTCTGCGGGTACTTCATTCAGTAGACAAACCAGTCTTTGCATCAAATGATAGAGGGTCTGATTTTTTTAGCCAACCTTGACTTCCTGCTGGTGAGTCAATGGTGTAATATCCCAACTTAAATCTGACCCCAAATTCCTTCACGGCTGGTTTACGTCTGCTTGATTTGGTTGGTGACTTGTTGGTTTGTAGGCAATGTTAGGACTCGGGAGGGAGTAATTATTGTTTAAGGTTGTTTGCATACCCCAATGGTTTAACACCACAATAAGAACCCAATAATAAACAAGATAAGAATATTAATTGCTTCCTAAATATTCAATGTCAATCATATATTATAAGAGAATAAATCCGACCTTAAATATTGTTGAAGGTGGACTGTTGAGGCAGGGATTGCTACTGCAAATAAGATAAATATTGTCAGAGTTTAGGATAACACTTGCATGAGATTAATGCCCGAACAATGGAAGGACAACTGCTGTAAATAGTATGAGTATTGTTGAAGTTTTAGGACAGCACTTTCATGAGATAAATGCCCAAACAATGGAGGCACGCCTAGCTGTAAGAGGTCACACCCAGATTGATAGTATGCATCCCGTGAAGGAGAAATACGCCCTTAATAAGCGTAAGTTTCTGATTGCTGCTTCCACAGGAGTGCTGCACCCTCATGCACTGGAATAGGGCTGCTAGATGACCACGACCCTACAGTATTTAGTCTCAGCAAATAATATTGCTGCTCTTCCTCAATAGAGGCTCACGCCTATGATCAACAAATGGTACTGTCTGCCCTAGGATTGGTAGATTCATATCAATATCAATATCATATATGTAATTTGAATTAATGTGCAAGCAACAATACCAATGTCAAATGTGTGTTACTTGTTGAAAACTTATTAACTTAATAATAAATATATTAATATAATTATTAATTATAAATTTATAATTTAAACTTGAAAATTATATATATATATATATATACAGTACCCTGATGTACCCAAGTACCCTATTTCAAAAAGTGGCGTATCCATACCCGTACCTGTACCTGTCCCATTACCCGAGTACCCTGGCAACTTAGGATCTAGCAAAAGACCACTAGCCCAAGGAGTGCGATTACCCAAGGGAGACTAGTGCCTTAAATTGAGGGGGGAAATGGAGTCCAAATTTCACGAAATTATAGATCGGGGTAGTTAAGGCAATTATCAAGGTGGTTTGAAATGGCATGCCCCAATATAAGCTAGATCTCCATAGATCTAAGATTTAAAATGCATCACCAAGTGACCCAAGTGGGGTTCAACCCTCAAAATGAGGCGGGGCCCACAAGGTGAAAATCAACAAGGTGAAGCACTAGGGGTAGGTTATCAAGGTTGATCTATCCAAATCAAGTGGGATCTCACCTACCCATGGCTTGGAACTAGCCCCACTAGCCTTCCTCAAGGAGTGCGACTTCCCTTGGAGAGGCTAATGTGCCTTGGGAAATGTGTCAAATGGAGGCCAATCACCACCAAACTATAGATCCGAATTGCCGTGAATGCCATAGAGGTGGGTTTTAGAAATTATCCCCAAAGCCAAGCTAGATCCAAGTAGATCTAGAAAAATGTAAAAAATGAGGGTTTTAATCAATGAGGGTTTTGTGATCTAAGAGAATAGATGGTTAAGATAGAAGAATTTCATACCTCCTTGAGCGTACCTGGAAAATGAAGATGGAGGTTGCTTGTGACGAGGATTACTTCCCACAAAGATCAAATGCCAAACTTGATGAAACCCTTCTTGCCAACGTTTTGCCTCCTTCAACCAAATCGGCCTCTCTATTCCTGCCAATCAAGGACACAAAGATCAATCAATTGACAGTAATGGAAGTAGATGCAAACAAAATAGATGAATAACATGAAATTGTTGGTGCAAAGACAAAACAACTCCCTGTAACCCAAAACGACTTGTTGAAACGAGCAAGGTAGGCCTCCCCACCAATGCAAATTGCCCCAAGACGTCTTCTTCGCTTGCAAAAAATGTTAGTTGAAGATAAAATCCAAGATGGCCACCAATGTCTGTCAGTGCAGAGGAAGAAGCATTTACAATCACCACAAGCATTCCAACTCCAAGATCCACGATGCCCAAGAAAGTATTTTTATTCCAATAGCCAAGAGCCAAAAATATCTAGATAGCTTTTACAATAGGGGGGTCTCCTCCTTTTATAGGATAATAAAGACCAAAACCCTAAACCACAAAACCACTTTTTGAAACTAGTGGTTGAGATCAAAAGATCTAACAATCTAATCAACCGCTAAGATGAGCCAATACAATATATCACATGGATCACTAAAGTGAGTGATGATGTCATAGCTAGAAAAGACTCATGGAGGGTGACATCATACATAGGGGTGGCTAAAATACATGTGCCACATCATCAAGACCAAGACAAGTCACTACAAGCTCATGGTGGGGCTAGGAGGCATTACTTTTCTTCACTAGCATGTCCCCATGGCACAATAATATAAAATATAAGTCTATGACATGTCAAAGTGACACAAATGATCAAATCTTGTCCCCAAAATCTGAGAGAGGTAAGCAGTAAAAGCCCTCCTGTAACCACTGTGGACCCCACTGACTGATGCTAACTGATCTGGAAGAAGGGGGGTTCACCATGGAATACCTTTGAGAGGACTAAGTGCCAAAACCTTGCCTCAATTGTCCAAATAGAATTCCTCAGTGACCCTTTTATTTCATTTTTTAATCCTCCTGAAAACCATGAAAGTGCCCCAAACTGCCATCCAGGGTGCCTGCGCTGTCAAATTGAGTGTACCAGGATGCTTGGAAGGGGGGTATATTGGTAAAAACAAGTGGCTGGACCACCTCCTTCCTCTGTAGCGCCCTAAGCAACGACTTGCCTCCAATGCTCCTGCTGGACAGGCTGGATCAACATGCCCAAATTGGTCAACAGGTGGATAACTGCAACTATCATGCCCAGAAGTGCTCGGAACTGTAAGATAAGTGTCTCAATGGATCCAAAAGACCCAAATCCACTAGAGATGAGTACTCATACACCATGTGATAACCTGTGGGGTAATCTGTAGGGTCCACCATACCCGAATAGTGTAAAAATGATGATCTGGAAATAATAATAAAACTGACCAACTGCATCAATCATCATCTGAAGCATATATCCAACATATGGAAACATCAAAAGGTGTATGTGGGACCACAGATCAACATTAGTAAGCACATGTGGTCCATCTCATCACGGATCCCAAGAATGACCATGGTCAAACTATGTTTGGCTAGGTCAAAATACAACCAAAGACTAGATTATAACCTAAGACTAAGACATGTTCCTTTAATCATATTCACAGCTTAACTTAAAGTATAAACATCATTCAATGGCATTTAATACATATGTATTTTAGTGTTATTTATAATTTACTTGCACAAAAGCTTTAAAGACATACTCATTCAACGGACATGGCCTAACTGCTAGCAAAGGGTGAAGGCTAAGAAGAAGGCTAGGCAAAACGGGATGACTTGACCAACTCAACTAACTGACACTTTGGACAGGGAAAGGAGAATCTACACTTTGTGCTGGACAAAATAACAAAGGGAATGGCAGTGCCTCACAAATGGATAAGTTGTTTAGAGAGTGCTTATTCAACTTAGGCATCATGTCTACATCAAGTTGATCCAGGTTCATTAGGATCATTCATTTAATTTCCATGGCCTTTTTGGCCTATATGACCCCTCTGGGATTTCACATGCGCTAGAAAGCACAACTATTCACAACTTGCATCCGAGGCATATTTACATTTATGAGGTCAACAATATTTAGATATAGTGTCTGTTTAACCATTGCTTTTTAGACCTTTCTATACCCTTCGCGGGATATTTTTAGCAGTTCATTGCTTTAGCCTTTATCCACGTGTGTTGAAAAGCACATTCTAGAATTTTAAGTTCACAACCTTTCATAATAGATTTCCAATATAAGTAGTACATGTGCTTTCAGTTTTAGCCAACAACAACTCATGTGACTAGAGGAAATTCCGCGCTAAGCCAAACATCGGGGCAACCGACTAGAGTGATCTAGGCATAAAATCCAACTCACCAAAGGCAAGTTCTGTCACCAACTCAGAGCCGAGACACAAAACAAACGTGGATGTGATCCAACACAGAGGTAGAAATGGGGAAGTCCTCCATATCAAGCAGTCAAGAAGGCAAGTCAAGGTGAAAGCCAAAATAAGGAAGGTCATGGATGGATGGAGTCAAGTGTATGTGGTGCCTAGGCTAGCAAACAAGAATGTCAGGAAAGACCATGTCCATGGTCACAGGAGGGTAATGAAACCAATGAGTATTGTCAGAAAACCTTAGAGTGCATGTAATACATCCAATTTTATATTTTATAAAATCATCCAAAATATTTCATTTTATTATTTAGATAGTACTGCCACATCATGAGTTATATACCAAGTCAATGCTATGAAGATGACTAAAGCAACAAGATAAAACCATGATAACAATCACAAGTCCATAGGTCTCATCACTGTATATCACAAATAGTCATCATAAAGAACCATTGAAACACTGCTGCAACAATAACATCCGGAGCTCTAGGTATTGAACTGAAACTGTATGAAACAAAAGGTCATATCGGTCATCAAATCTAAGCTCTCAAGGCTCAGCCTTGGAACAAGGTCTACTCAATGTCTGATATATACTGCTCTGATTTGTAAGTGATCTCAAATAATGCTACTCATCATAGTTGATCTCTGTAAAAGCAAAGCTCTAGAAAGTGCAGATATCTGCTCAACAAGAATAGTAGCCCAACTACTATGGTATGATAACAGGAGGCTTTCTGTTGGTGATTTTGCTATTATTTTCTAGGTTTAATGCATGTGCAACACTTGGATTTTATAACTTATCTACCCTTTCTTGACTGGCACACGAACTTTGTCTAAAATCCCTTAGTTAAATTTGAATATTTTAAGTATTAATAGGAATATTTTATAGGAATCAGGTTGAAGATGAACAGTGACTACTTCTGCAATGCCCCGTCTACCTGCCTCATTTGGAACTCATTAAGCAATTTCTTTAAGATAAAGGCCTTTTCACACACTGATATCTCACATTAGGTTATGGTAACGCCCATTTCTCACTGGTTGTTAGTTTAACTTTAGACAAATTTGAATGGATTTTTCCAATTTTACTTAGAATTCTGTTAAATGATTCTTTTAAAGGAAAATATTTGTTAGGTTCTCCAGAAAATTGTGTACCATTATAGTACTTCTCAAACTACTTTGAGATTCTTTATTCATAATTGTTTGAAGTTATGGTGCTGAAACTATCTTATTTTACTTTATTCAAATCTCAAACTTATCAAGCAGTGTAAAATTGCCTTATATTAGACAAAGCAAATTCAATTCAAGCAACAACAAATAAGTTTCTTCAAAGGATTTAGGGTACAACTTCTAAGGATCATTGAAAGACTCCGGATTTAGTCAATTATTTTTTCTTTGAACTTCAGAAGAAAGTAAAAACATAATACTATTCAAAATGGACAATGGTTTCTTTACAGCCTATCTTAACTTTTTCATCTGTGCAAAGGGCCCCAAGTCAGCTTAAAGTGGACTAAAATTGTGTTTGTTTCCATTTTCTTAAAGAACTTGGCAATGTACTTTCAGGATTTCACAGGGAATCCCTTTTGTTTAATATATTTAAATGTATTTATGATGATTTATTTGTGTGAAAACTTTCAGCTTAACAGATCTCAGTTAACACTTTCAATCTTTTACTTAAACTAGCAATTACATTAATTAATAACCACTGCAAAGATAAATGTAACACACTAATAAGCAACCATTACAGAGAAAACCACAACACAAGAGATACCCACGAAACCCTAATCCTTTGGGGGAAAACCTGCCAACGATTTATCTTTTATTGCAGGTTAGTTAATCAACACTTACAACGACAGGATCTCGGATATGACTCACCGGGATCTCAGACTCCTGACTCTCATTGTGCCCAAATCCTCAGTAGAAAACTTGAAAAGACAAACCCAGGCTTGAGTGACTCCCTCACTCCAAAGCCCCTGAGAGACTCCCTCTCTCAGATCCCTACCACTACAAGAGATAGACTCACTTTTGTAACTATGATGCTGATCAACTCTCAATAGACTCTTTTATAATCATCACTTTATGTCAATACCATGGGACACCCAATACCATGAGACACATAATACTATGGACCCTTTAATACCATTGACAATAAAGAATTACAAAAGACACTATTACAAGGTTGTCTAGAGAGTTCATCTTGGCCCCTTCTACGTTGCTAGACACCCCCAACGTAGAAGTACCTGCCGAGCTACCAAAAACTAACACTCCCTCTTAGCGAGGAAGGTAAGTTCCGAGGAAGCATCCACCAGGATCAAACACATCCTCGGCTATTGCAGCAACTCCCTCTAAATTGGAAGAACATGCTCTGGCTTTTGTCCGAAACTTTTGGGTTGATCTGGATTCTGGGTGCTACTCAAAATTTTTTGGGCAGCTGTCTTGCTGCCCAAAATTAGTTTGCCTCTGCCCAGAGTTTTTTGAAGCCTTCCCGGTGGAGCTACTGACTTGGCAGCCTTGTTGGTTGCCTTGCTAGTGGTCCTGCAGCCTTACTGGCTGCCACTCCCGGCTCACATGGATTGATATGGTTAAATTCTACTGGTGGCTGGCCCACTAACCGGTGGCTGCAACTATCACTCCTGTTGGCAGCTGGCATCTCCTACTTGTCACGTCCAACACAACTGACTGAAACTATTCACGCCAGTAACGTCGTCGCTATCCCTTTTCTTCTCCTTCTGGCCCGACTTCCCTGTGCGCCCGATTTCTCCACACAACTGTCTTCTTGATGGCTCCTGGTCTATTGGAACCCCTGCACGTCAACACTTGCCATCCATTGTAGTCACTTCATCCCGTTGGGCTCGACCATCTATTGCTTCGGCGACTCGATTTCCTTCTCTGTAGCTGCTCCATGCAGCTGATCTTCACGTTGTCTGATCCACCATTCACCTTTGGCCCTGAGTCCATAACAGCATGTGGCTGCTGTATTTCTCTGCACCGTCGCCTGCACATGACTCTCGTCCCTATCCTCGACGTAGCCTTCACTCCTGGGATTCTTGGCTACGGTTACCTGCGTGCACCATGTTTCACGCCGTCGGCCCCCTCTTGGTCTTGTGCTTCCCTCAATCGAGCTCACAGTCACTCTTGCATTCGCTCGCATGTTGGCTCGATCCTTGTGCTTCTGCCTGCACCTTGGTCGAGCCGCAGTGGTCCTACTGCTGGCGGCCTTCTCCGCCATGCTGTGGCTTCCTATTGTTCGAGCCCGCTTCTTCTTTGCCTTGCATGCCTCCCAATCCGCTCAGTCCTGGCTTCCTTGTAGCTGGTTGTCGCGCCAGCACCGTCAGCTCTAGCACCTCACGATCTTGATCCTCCGCAAACACTTGCACCCATTAATTGCACAACCTAGCGTGAGGCTTTCCTGTTGGTGCTATCCGCCAGTGTTCCCTCACTGGTCATTGTTTACTTTGTCGTCGAGCAGCCGCCACCACACAACTGGCCTTTTATCTGCTGCCGTCAACCTCCGCTAGATTGTGGCCCTTTCATGGCTTTTGCAGCAACTCTACGTGCCACCTAATCAAGTGCACAGTTATTCAGCAGACAAATTTGTATAGCCTGTACCATGGCTGTACGGTACAAGTTTTTCTTTCTCGATCTTGTGCAAGGTTTTCTTAGTCCCGCTTTGATACAATGTGAAAAATTTAAGCTTAATAGATCTCGGTTAACACTTTCAATATTTTACTTAAACCAGTAATTACATTAACTTATAACCATTGAAAAGATAAATGTAACACACTGATAAGCAACCATTACAGAGAAAACCATAACACAAGAGATACCGTGGAAACCCTAGTCCTTCGGGGAAAACCAGCCAACAATTTATCTTTTATTGCAGGTTAGTTAATCAACACTTAAAATGATAGGATCCCGGATATGACTCACCGTATCTCAGATTCCTGACTCTCACTGTGCCCAGACCCTCAACATAAAAGACAAATCCAGGCCTAAGTGACTTCGTCACTCCAAAGCCCCTAAGAGACTCCCTCTCTCAAATATTGACCACTACAAGAGATAGAACTCACTCTTGTAATTGTGATGCTGATCAACTCTCAATAGACTCTTTTATAATCAGCACTTTATGTCTATACCATGGTCAATACCATGGGATAGCCAATACCATGGGACACGTAATACCATGGACCCTTTAATACCATTGACAATAAAGAATTACAAAAGACACTATTACAAGTATGTCTAGAGAGTCTATCTCGACCCCTTCTACGTTGCTAGACACCCCCAACATAGAAGTACCTGTCGAGCTACCAAAAACTAACACTCCCTCTTAGCGAGGAAGGTACTTTCAGAGAAGCATCCGCTAGGATCAAACACATCCTCGGTTATTGCACTATCTCCCTCTAAATTGGAAGAACTTGCTCTGGGTTTTGTCCAAAACTTTTGGGTTGTTCTGGGTGTTGTCCAAATTTTCCTGGGCAGTTGCCCTGCTGCCCAAAATTTGTCTGCCCCTGCCCAGAGTTGTTTGAAGCCTGCCCAGTGGAGTTGTTGACTTGGAAGCCTTGCTGGTGGTCTTGTAGCCCTGCTGGCTGCCACTCCTCGCTCACATGGCTTGATACGGTTGAATTCTACTAGCAGCAACACTTTGGCGAGTTGTCCCACTAACCGACGACTGTAGTTGTCGCTCCTGTTGGTGGATGGCATCTCCTACCCGTCGCGTCCACCACGACTAGAACTATTCTCGCCAGCCACGTTGTCGCTATTCCTTCTCTTCTCCTGCTGGCCCAACCTCCCTGTGGGCTCGAGTTCTCCATGCAGCTGCCTTATTGATGGATCCTGGTCTATTGGAACCCATGCGCATCAACACTTGTCGGCCACTGTAGTCACTTCATCTCGTTGGGCCTGACCATCTATTGCTTCGACGACTCGATCTCCTGCTCTGCAGCTGCTCCATGCAGTTGTTCTTCATGTCGTCTAATCCGCCGTTCACCTTTGGCCCCGAGTCCATAGCAGCATGTGGTTGCTGTATTTCTCTGCACTGTCGCCTGCACACGAATCTTGGCCCCATCCTCGACGTAGCCTTCATTCCCGGGATTCTTGGCTACAGTTACTTGCATGCGCCTTGTTTCATGTAGCTGCAGCTCCCTCTCGGTCCCGTGCTGGCCTTAATCGAGCTCGACAGTCACTCCTGCATTTGCTCTCACCCAGTCTGATCCCTGTGCTTCTGCCCGCACCTTGGTTGAGCCACAGTGGCCCTGCTGCTGGCGGCCTCCTGCTGTTTGGGCCCGCTTCTTCTTTGCCTTGCATGCCTCTCGATTTGCTCAGTCTTGACGTCCTCGTAGCTGGCTGTCGTGCCAGCGCCATCAGCTCCAGCCATAGTTTTAAAAATCGGTGAAATCGGAATCCGAATTGGCCGATTCACCGATTTGCTCTCTGACTGGTTCAACTCGATTGAAAAATTGGTTCGGGGACCGGTTCGGTACACCGATTTTCGTGATAAATCGGCTGGTTTTTGCGGATTGACAGAAGACACATTTGTGATCATTTTCGAGGGTTTCAAGCTCGATATTCTCCTCTATCCTGGTGACGGAAGACACATCTGTGACTGTGGTTCTCTCCGGACAAAACATCTCTATAGTGCGACGATACCAATTTCGATCTCTCCGGATTGATTGTGGTTGGGTCGATGGCAGTCATTTTTTAGGGTTTGGGGTTCGATCCTCACCTCTATCCTGTGAACGATGGACACATTTGTTCCTGCGGTTATTATCTCTATCTGTGCGACAAGACAAATTTGTGATCGATTGCGGGCGAAGACTTAATACACATGTAATTTATATATATATGTTAATTATCGATCATACATATGTTAATTTATATACAAATATGTTAATTTTCGATCAAATATGTAATTTATATACATATGTTAATTTTCGATCATTGCTGGCGAAGACTTAATTTATATGTGTGTTAAATTTTGAATGTTATAGTTGGGTTTTGTTTTATGTTATAAATTAAATTATATTATTTATTAAATGTTATTTATTAAATATTAATTATTTTTATTATATGTAAAATATATTAAATTTAATTTTTTTATAATACCTAATTATATGTGATATATGAATATATAATAAAATATAATTTATATTTTAATAATATTAAAATGAACTAATCTAACGGTCTGGGCCAAATTCGAATTGGATTGATATTTTTTGAACATCTATTAATATCTTGATGTATATGGACATGGCTATTTTTAGTATATATGACTGTGTGCCACTGTGGGGACAGGGAGAGTGTTTTTCTTAAAAAAATTAAATATTTTATGTATTTTTTAGCAAACCGATTCATTAAATTCAAATGACCGATTTATGACCGATTCATTACCGAGTCCGATTTCGATTTTTCAAACTTTGGGACTCAGCCTCCAGCACCTCACGATCCCAATCCTCCGCAAACACTTGTGCCCACAACTTGCACAACCCAGCATGAGGCTCTCCTGCTGGTGATGTCCACTAGCATTCCCTCACTAGCTGTCGTTCACTCTGTTGTCGAGCAGCCGCCACCACACGACTGGCCTCTTATCTGCTGTTGTCAACCTCCGCTAGATCGTTGCCTGTTCACGGCTTCTGCAGCAACTCTACGAGCCACCCAATCAAGTGCACAATTATTTAGCTTACGGATCCGTACGGCCCGTATCGTGGTCGTGCGGTACAATTTTTTTCTTTCTCGATCTTGTGTAGGGTTCTCTTAGTCTCGCTCTGATACCATGTGAAAACTTTCAGCTTAACAGATCTCGGTTAACGCTTTCAATCTTTTACTTAAACCAATAATTACATTAACTAATAACCACTGAAAAGATAAATGTAACACACTGATAAGCAACCATTACAGAGAAAACCACAACACAAGAGATACCCTGGAAACCCCAATCCTTCGGTGAAAACCAACCAACAATTTATCTTTTATTGCAGTTTAGTTAATCAACACTTACAAGGACACGATCCCAGATATGACTCACTAGATCTCAGACTTCTGACTCTCATTGTGCCAAAACCCTCAGTAGAAAAGACAAACCCAGGCTTGAGTGACTCCCTCACTCCAAAGCCCCTGAGAGACTCCCTCTCTCAGATCCCGACCACTACAAGAGATAGAACTCACTCTTGTAACTGTGGTGCTGATCAACTCTCAATAGACTCTTTTATAATCATCACTCTATGTCAATACCACGGGAAACCCAATACCACGGGACACATAATACCATGGACCCTTTAATACCATTGACAATAAAGAATTACAAAAGACATTATTACAAGGCTGTCTAAAGAGTCTATCTCGGCCCCTTCTACGTTGCTAGACACCCCCCACGTAGAAGTACCTGCCGAGCTACCAAAAACTAACAATTTGAAGATATGAGGTCTTTGTAAATGGTCCTTAGGGAAGTAATACCAAAGATACTGGATTATTGTACCTCAGTGCATAGATGAAATAATCTCCAATTAATCGAAATAATACTAATTGATCTTGATGCAATCAATGAAACGGTTGTTTCGAAATAATCCCAATTATTTCGTTTAACACTACAGGCAGTCCAAGATTAGCTGATTTTCCCTATTATTTCCAATTATTGCCCATTTAATCTTTTATGGACCCTTGCTGATTAGTTGCCGAATACGAATATATCATCTATGCCTTAGTACACAAGTCTGGCATGGCTATCAAATGGCGAAATTGACAGTCTTGATTTGAGTGGACCTTATATGAATAAAATAAGTCTTTCTTATTCTTCAGCCCAGACATTGGAATTAGCTGTTGAAAGAACTATTGCTTTCAGCACTTCCCTATTAAAGCTTCCAAGATAGGCATGAGCCATTGATATGCTTTTACAGTTTACTATTTATTTATCAGATTGATAAAGGACAATTGGGTTTGATTGCATTCTGTGGCAAGCATATGTGGTGACTCCTGCTTCAAGTTGATTTGCACCCTTTTTGAGCATTGGATCTCTCACATTGTGAAAGAAAGGACCACTTTCCTGGGAAAACAAACAAGCACTTGGATGATTGGATCAGGTGTTTTATTGCATTCGAACCCATAGCAACTGCCTAGTGAGTGTCCCCCATACAGCTGTAGATGCAAGAATCCATTTGTATTAAGTATTTACAATCAAAATTCAATTTTACAATTTTGGGATGTTAACAAATAAATCAATGCAGAAAAGATTGAAATTAAAATCTGTATTGCAAAAGGCAGTATATACATTAGATCTTTAGTTGTTTTAGTTTAAGCCAAGTCATTTGACTTCACTCTAGCTTTTGTGATTTGGAATAATTTTGACTGGTTAGACTCTTCAGTTGACATGTATTGCACCACAGGAAGCCAATTTGTGATTCCCTGAGATTGGCAAATGTTTGTCATGCAAGTTATTTCAGGGTTGAAACTTTTATATGGCTTCAAAGATGCTCATGCAGTAAGAATTTAATTTTCTCATGACTTGTACGCATGTTAATCAGAAGCTTTTGAAGAATATTTTTACTGAGATTTTCTATTTGCTCTTGTACAGACATTCAGTGCGTATGTGGTGGGCAAAGAAGATGCCCCAGGGATTGTGGTGTTGCAGGAGTGGTGGGGAGTTGACTATGAGATCAAGAATCATGCAGCTAATATAGCCAAAATGGATTCTGGTTATAAGACCCTTATTCCAGAGTGAGTTTCTAATATTCATCTTTCTTAAGCAAGGTAGCATTTTCAACTGGAGATCATGGTTAAATTTTTATTGCAGTGTGTAAAATTGGTTTGTTTCTTTCATAACCGGGGAAGCCCCACTCTGGTGTGTACGTCACAACATTGTTATCTATGATATGTATTTCTCATTGATGATGTTTCCCCTTGATAGCCTTTCTTTACTAAAGTTTTCTCTGTTACTGTAACCTGGGCTATACTTCTTAAGTTCCTAGCTTTACATGTGTACTGCATATCAACCTTGTATCATTGCATGGTGGTTTTTAACTTATATTGATTATATTTTGAAATGATTGTTTTATGCAGTTTGTACCGTGGAAAACTTGGTTTGGATGCTGCAGAAGCACAGCATTTAATGGATGGCCTTGATTGGCAAGGTGCTGTTAAAGATATTGCAGCGTCTGTGAAATGGCTGAAAGAAAATGGTTCACAAAAAGTGAGTATCAAAGTTTAAAAGCTTCGAACATAAAGATCTCAATCAAGAATGTTTCTACATCTTGTGAGATGGCTGAAGCAAATGTTGTTGATGAATATAACAGATTTCTTGACCCTCCTGTGATATAGCCTTTAAGAGTCACATAAAGATTTTAATTACATAAATCAAAATGAAGAGCTAAATGTGTTTGCTGTTTATACTGAATGCAATTGTTGTTTGGGTTGTGTATACAGTGACCTCAATTCCTAACAACAAATAAACTCACACTCACAAGTCACTTTCTATTCCATTACCATACGAGTTTTGATGAACCAATACTCACTGCATTGTCAAATGTGTATGCCTCTATCTTTAGACACTTTGTATATGGATATCCAGAGGGAAAGTTCTCTTGTTTGGACTTCAACTGTTAAGATGGACTTCAATTGTTAAGATCATAACATGATCACTGCTGATGAGCCTTCTGGAAATCTCATGTTACATACAAAACTGTACTGTCATATGGACTGTTATGTTCGGGACTGAGGAAAAACCGGGTTCAATCATAGATATTGCTTGTAACTCCGGCAGATGGGAAAATGAGTATGCTATCACATGATTAACACCCTTCCTATATTGAATTTCAATGTCAAAGCCTTGTAACTTACTTGGCTTGTTGCTGATCTGCTTCTTTGGGGGTCAGAATTATTTTAAACATTGGTGCTTTATTCAGATAAGAAATTGCTGCCCCAACAAACATTGCTTGAACTTTTCAAGAGCGTTTACAAGGGCCAACATTTATATAACCTAGATGGATACTGATTTCTCCTTATTAGTCATCTTCCTGCTTTCAAATGCAATTATTTTTCATGAGGACAACTCTTATGCTGGTGCTTGATGCATCACATTCCACTACATAGGCTGTGAGAAATCTCTAGTTGCAAGTACAGGGCTAAAAGTCATTGCCTTCATGCGCTGGAATCTGGCCTATACTCCCTCTTCCCAATTGATCTCATCCTACTTTGTAAGATCAGCGAGGAATGCCACAAGGCCCCTGAATTACTTAGCAAAGTTCAAACTTTATATGAAAGCTGTGTATTTGATGAAATCCTCTCAACTGTGTAAGAACTAAGATATTTGGCAAGGTCCTGTTATCACAATTTTTTTAGTGGTCACTAAATGAGATCCAATCCAGGATGGCAGAGACAAGGAACCACTAAGAATGTGATACCTAAGAAAGCCTACCCCCCCCTAAAGATGCTATAGGTTGTCACTTCGGATAGGTTTTCTCTCTCTTTAGGCTTCTTAGTCCACACAAGGTGAACTAAACTAGCCACGGGAGGTGTCCCAAGTTAGGCTTAGATGCCCAACCCCTTTTTAACTACAGGATACTATTGAAGGTTTAACAAGTAAAAATGAGTACCTTGAGAGAGATTCCTAGATCTATAAGAATGACTATTGAGCTAGGCTTTAGTTGGATTGATTAGAGTTTTAGCTGAGGGTTTAGATGCAATCCAATTCAAGGAATTCTCAATAGTTAATTAATTTTTGAGATCTAGGATTATGATGCTAGGGTTTTAATAATTCCAAATCGTTCCCTTGGGAAGATGATCAAATTGTTTAATAATTATTTATGGGTAAGAGATGGATTACTTTAAAGGACAACCCTAAATACAAAATTCCTTGCTGCACACAAAAGATCATACATTCAACATTCAACAAGCAAGATGAGATGCATACTTAGTGAATTTGGCCCGAAACCCTCCTGGAGCGAACTGTAGAAGTGATCAGTGCCTTGATCCGGGGTTCATATGGAGTCTAAAGATGATGCCTAGGCTTAGGAAGCATCCCGAACGCAAAATGAAAAATACCCGAATGGCCAAAAACCAAAATGACTAAGCATGGATCTGAGTACATACCTAGATCTAGATGTTTGATTTGGGTCCTTTCTCCTCATTCAACATCCTCGAATAGATCACAAGCTTTACATATACCAAGTTGCTTTGATTGCCCTGTTGTCCGCCAAACTGCACACCAGCAGCGAAAACCTTTTGAAAGCTGTCTCCCTCACTGGAAAGTGGGGAGAGGTGTGGCCTTGGGGGCAAGCAATGAGCCAGGTATTGTCACCTGAATCCCAGCTCCTCCGTTTAGGCAAACTCCTAACGAAGCCAAGGGGGGTAGTCCCCAAAAGAGAGTTTCACTAAGGCTCTTGTTTTTATAGTGTTTTTGATGTAGTGATGCGGATGGGTGTTTTTTAGGAGTTTTTAAATGAGAGACAATTATAAAAATTAAATATAAGACAAGATAACGCAATCCACGTTGCAAATACAAGATGAAAGATACACTTGGGCAATAAGTAAATCACTTTTTACGAAATGTAAGCAGATACTCCAATGTTGATATTTAGGCAAACAAAATATAAGATAAAGGACCAGTGCCTTATGGAGTCAAAAATTAAATATGAATTGTGAAAACTTGACACAAGTGCTTGAAATGGAAGTTTGTGAGAACATTGTGCAGCTTATCTTGGTAAATTCAAAGTTTTAATTGTTTTGATTATTAGGGCTAAAACCAAGGATGTTCAAAGAGTGTCCGGAAAGTAGTTTTAAGCAGCTCCTTTAAGAGACCTGTCGGGGCCTGTTTGGAATCACGGCGAGGCGCGCAATGCTAACCAGCCATTGTGTCGCAGATTGGGCGGTCCGGCGCCTCCCCTGAGAACTGATTAAAATACTTTATGTCAACGTCGGTTTATTGGTTATGGGGGTGAAAGTTTTAATTAGATTTTCACTTGTAAATTAACAAGTCTTCCACCTTTCTGAGTACTAGCCCAACCGTTTCCGGTTGGCAGAGCATACGGGTGTAGGACAGAAACCAAGATAAATTAATTAAGGGGTGTATGAGTGGAAAATTTTATTTATTAAAGAACCTTGTTCAACTCTCCGATAGAGAGCGCTCTTGACTTGATCTTATGACCAAAGTTCAAGAGACTTGCTAAAATTGAAATGCCTAATGCAGGGATGATGCAAAACTAAAATGCCCTCCGATAGAGGGTGCTCTTGACTTGGATTTGGCCAAGTTCAAGAGACTTTGGTTTATTTTAAGGAAGCAAAAAGTAGCTGTGTTGTGAAAGCAATAAGTTAACTTTAAAAGATAAATCCACTTGATACGCTTGAAAGATATAAATTAATGCTTAACAAAAACAACTTTGCAAAATAAAACTAAGCTCAAATTAGTAGTCTACCACACAAGATTTAATCTAATAGGTGGGATTGATCTCCGAACAAGATCAACCACTAGAACCGCCTGCACTTGAGAACTTCCAGCTAGCTGAAAGCTCTGCCAAGGAAACCGACGGGGAAGGAAGAGTAACCACAAATTATGTGGTCTTGCCCCTGAGATGAAATCTCAAGGATACAACTTCCGGCTGAAAGCTTTGGAAGAGAAACAAGATGATGATAAATGTAAAAATAAAACTAAACTACCCAAGAATCTCTTTCAGGTCAAAGACCCTACTCGGGAGAGCATGGGGGTAAGTAAATATGGAAGATAAACAAAAATGATTTATTTGAAGTAAATTTAAACTAAGAGCATGGAAACACAAATCTAAGCTAAAGCAAACCACAAGACCCAACACTCTTCCCCAAATGGGGAAGAAGACCAAAAAAGTGGAGGCCTCCTCCACTTGAAACTTTTATTAAACGGTTACAAATGCCTTGGGTTTGAAATCTTGCAAGGTCTTTCGAGAATGAAGTAAAAAATAGAAATACAAGGCTAGCTCTTATAAGCTTATTACAAAGGATAACAAGATTTTATAATTTTGATCACTCCTTATGGCGTTCTTGTAGTACTGCTTAGATTTCCCTACTTCAAGATTTATCAAATGTCTTTCTCTCAAATGACCTACACAAGTTCAAAACATCTCAACAAGGCACCCGTTAACCATTAGCAAAATAAAACCAAACTTGAAACTAGTTAAGTCTAGATTCAAAAATTTTACTCTAAGATGGAAAATGCATGAGATTTTAGCATGAAATCTTAACTATGGCGAAACGGACCAGCGAACAACAAACTGTTGAAACGCACTAAAAAAGAGATCTAAAGTATAAAATTTTGAAATATTTTTTGTGCAAAATTTCTATCTTTTGAAAGATGTAAAAGTTTGTAAACAATCTACGAGCTACATGCAAGTTATCACTTCTCTAAATGTTCAAATAAACTATTTAAAATGCAAGGAATTAACTTCTAGTATGAGCTTTGGAATACAAACTAAGAGAACACAATGCTAATAAACAACATGCAAGACGTACCACTAACAAGATGAATGATGCTAGATGATGACTATATACTAACCCTTACCAAGTTTTTGTTGATTTTTAATGTGTTTTAGGGCACTTTGGAAGATGGACGAGAAGGGGTAGAGGATGGAAAAGTTAAGGGAGAGAAACGAATGCAAGAGGGAGGACAAAGATGTAGGACGAAAGCTAGAGCAAAGGAGGACTAAAAGAAGGGAAATGAAAGCTAGGAGGAGGTGAAGAAATCCTAGGGAGATGGATGAAAAAAGGGTAGGACGAGAGGGAAGAAACTAGGGTGAGACGAATGCACAAGGGAGAAGGGCGAATGAAAAAGGAGAAGGCTAAAAACGAGTTGGGAGGAGTAGATCTAGGGCAACCAAAGATGAAATAGCAAGACAAGGGGAAAGGGCTACAAGTGGAACACTTGGGATGGTAGAAACACTGCCTTGGAAATCCTCCGGTTAACCGGTGATACGCCGACAACGAGTGTTGAAGAGAGCACAAGGGAACAAATCCCAAGTTATTCCCCAAGGTTGAAGGAACTTCAACCTTATGGATTTCTAATCTATGGCTTGAAGACAAGGCAATCTTGGATCAAGGCTAGAGGGGCTAGAAATGGCTTAGCAAATCAAGTAAAAAGGCTTCAAAGAGCAAATGGGAAGGCTTGAAGAAGTGAAAGCCTATAGTGACAAGTAACCAATTTTAACTTTTGACAAATGTGGATGGATCTTTATGGAACCTCTCAAGCTCAATTTTTTGAAGCACAAAACGATCTTTGAAGATACCTGAAATGCACAAAGGTTAACAAAATAAAGACAAAGGGGAAGAAGAAGCAACTAAGCTCAAGGTCCCACTTTGTACTTTGGAGATCTGCAACACTAAACCACTTCAACACTGATTTGATCAAGTCTAGTATGATTAGTCAAAAAGGGGCAAGAAGAGCATGAGTATAACCGATTACTTTTTGCTACTTCTAGATCTCAATTAACCAAGCATAAATGAATAAATTGACAAAACAAATATTCATTCCATGGACATAAAAATGACTTCTAAGCTAGAATGATCAAACAAGTATATATGAAATAGCATTAATGGAACAACATCACCTCATTTAAGCATCAATAATTTCTCATGGACCAAATGTGCACATCAATATGACCTCCAAAGTCGAATTTATTTCCAATAGCAAGAAGCTAAATCACAATTACAAATTGGTAGAGTAAGTTTGCCCAAAATATCCATGAGATAATAACCCCTAATGGGCCTCTCTTTATAGTAAAACATACTAGAAACCTAAGCCTAAACCCTAGGTCGAATTGGCAATGGAAGATAGGTCGAATTCCAATCACATGAGGGCTTGGAGAGATAGACATGGCCAAAGTCGAGTTCATGGTTGGTGAAATTGGCATGAGGTGGCAAGGACTCGACTTTGGGAGGAAGAAACAACGAATAGGCATGCTACAACAAGGAAGTGCGAGCTAGGGTATGAAGGGCGTGATCCATGTGGGAGATGCGAGCTGGTTTAATGAATGCCAAGTGGATAAAAGGTAGGTGCCAATTCGTAATTGAAAGGGAGCCAAACTAATCACGATTTTACCAACCAATAACGAGTTCCAATCAAGGGAATGGCGTGAATCTAATGGAGATTGACGTGAGGACTAGAGGATATGCGAGTGGGTTGTGTGGAGACAAGTGGAGGGGCGAGTTAACATGGAAATGGTATGTGGCATTGGGTAGGTACTAACTCGCATGGGTGGAGCTTGGAAACCAATCACCACATTACAACAAAGCTTAAACTCGAGTTCCATGAAGATTGACGTGAGCTTGGTAGGAGGTGCGAGTAGTTTGTGAGGGAGACACATGTAGATGGTAGGTGTAACACGAATCACAACAAGGAGCCAAGCTTTGGATTAGGGTGAGTCATGAGGGCGCCCTCTTCAAGTTTTAATTGCAAGCCACCAAACTATACATCAAGTGACACATCACAAAATCGAATTATGCATGAGGGAGGGCGAAATGCTTTGAAAGGATAATGATTTGGTGACTGGATGGATGACTGGATGGGCTTGGAGTTGATTGGAATCTTCCTAAATGCTCATTGCCATGTCATTTAGCCCTTTATTTTAATCAAATTGATTAATTTTGGAGAGATTTGGATTATCTCCAAAATAATCGATTTTATTATTTTAATTAATAATTTCTCTGTAAATGACTTTTCAGAGAAAATATTAATTACGGGGCTGAATTGACATCCGAAAGTTGGGTTTAGCCGCTCCACGGGTCATGTGTGATTTTTGGCTTATGAAACGAGCCATCAAACACTAAGTTCGGACCCCGGATGACTGACATAATTACAGACCCAAATTTCTCTATTTAAACTATAGAGAAATTTAATTAAAATTTAAAAAATAATTAAAAATTAAAAACCCCATTTTCGACGCGTCCGGTAAAATTTTTTTCGAAATTTTTTCTGGGGGTCCTAGAGACCTAGGACATGACCAAAACCTATTTTAATAGTGTCTAGTAGGTTTATACATTATAGTTGGACCCTAATAACCCCCCATGGCCAAATTTCCAAAATCGGGCATTCCAGCTTTGGAGGAAGCGGGAGAAAAACCAAGAGATTATATTTCGCCTGAAGCAAAGTATAATCTGACGGTGAAAAAACTCCCTGGAATACCTTAGTTGTTTAATCCAGTCATGGGGAACCGAGCCACTCAGACCCTACTAGCACACTTTGATACAAACCCCCATGGGGCCATGGTCATGTCGACTCAAAAACAAAACTGGCTAGACCCAAAAAAAAATGAAACCCAGATACTCTGGAAGTGAACACTGATGTGTTCCAACACTGGCGGCTCAATAAGGTTTCAACTATTGTACAAATCAGTTGATAACATGCCCAATAGAAGTCGCCCTCCAAAACCCCTAGAGAGACAATAGTAAGACGATTTGTAAAAACTATGAATCAATTGAAATTTGTAATTCGATTTGTAACTTAACAAGAGTAATGGAGAATAGATAGCAAATAAAATATAAATGGCAAAAGCAATATATATTTTTATCCACAGATGAAACCCTCATCACAAGAGCAAGTCGCCCAAGCCAAGTAAGTTGCCCCGATTCGACTTGGGTGAAGTTGCCCCCCTCCTGAAAGCACAAAAGATCAAAAATATTTTGCCTGGATATGGAATATGCCAACTACTAGTAGTAGAAGGAATTTGGAAAGAACGCGAAACCATAAACATCCATTAAGAAACCCAAGAATTTGCACAAGAGAAATTTTCTATTATTTGCTTCCAAGAGCTAAGAGTCCATTACAAATGAGGGGCTCACTCTCTTTTATAGGAGCCAAATCCCTAACTAACTTTTTGATGGACGATTGAGATTAAAAGATACAATAAAATAATCAATGGTGGAGATTTAATCTTACTTTATCACATGGATCAAGCTGGAAATGATCAAATCTAAATGAGTGGGGTGAATTACCTCCTAAGCCCAACATACAATGAATGATAGACATGTGAAATATAACAAATAACATTCTAGGGGGCTTAATTCACCCCCAGGGAACCAAGATCCACTTTTACATCAATAACTAGTTCAAGATACGAGTCACCAATAGAGAAAGTTGCCCTCCTAGGGGGAAAGACATCCCCCCCTCCATGGGGAAAATGAAACATGTGACATGATAACATAATAATATGCTAGAAAAAGTGGCCAAAATCCTTGGGGGGGCCATAACATCATAACCCAAATCATCTCTTTCCATTCATTAGTCCCAAATCATACATCTCAAGTCATGGTCATCTTTTAACTTTCAATTAATTAACTGGAAATCATAATAAATCTTCAATTTGCCCACATCTGGATCTTTCCTTGTCCAGAACTAAAATCTGAATGCATGAATGGATTGGGAAACCTAATAAATACTAAGATCCACTACTCATACACCCCCGACCAATCTGCTATGATCTCTGTGAAGCCATCTCCAAGATTTTAAATTAAAAATAAACTTAATTATTTCCTGCAGGCTTTTAATAAAAATACTGAACTAAGCCATTTTTTTTGCAAATGAAGCTTGGAGGGGTCTAATCGGCCTCCAAAGGCAATGATATGAACACTGATAACTTGTAGTGGGATCCCACTGCCAATTTGATTCGTTGACCAAGTCAAACCAAGGTTTGACCAAGTCAACAAGTCAAACATATGGTAAAAAATTGACCAAAACTCAAAATGAGCATATAATCAAGAATGATGCATGCAAGAGGCGTTAGAGCATTTATCATATTGATAAATGACTAAATGCTAATTTATGTTAATACATGGTGATCAACTAAAAATAATCAAAATTAAGACAATTACTCAATACAACATTGGTCAAATGCAATAGTTCTACATACATACTTCTGTTCAAATTAATTACGAATGCAACGCATAAATCAATCCTCTCCTTCTCGGCTGGAAATGGAGTTAGATAGCCATGGGTTTGGTCAAAGTGAAGGTTGATTTTTGGATCGACTCAATATACTTTTGAGAATAAGGGGTTTCAAGGGCATCTGTGATATTTGTTGGAATGATGAACACTAGGGAAGCATAGTGTCTCACAAATGGGTGAAGTGCTTGGAAAGCATCCTTTCAACTCTAGCAAGCCCCCCTTTTATTTCATAGCTTTACCTTTTACATTTCACTGCATTTGACTCACTTGCATTTTGCATTTTCATTTCACTTTCACTTTTGCATTTCTTTGGATATATCATTTAAGCACACTTTGCATTTGCATTTCCTTTAGTTAGCTAGTGTGACGGAGTTGCCTCAGTAATGCCTTTTTACGGGCAAATAGGCGAAATATCATACAAAGGTTGAGTACCTATTCCTTTAGCCACTAACTAATTTCAAGGATGGGAGAATTTGTTGACTCTAGGGGATACACTTTCGGTGACATAAGCCTACCTAACTGCACTCAATCATCCTGTGTTACAAGATGAGAAAGATTGACAGGTCTATAGATCTATGTTGTTGGGAGCGAGGAGCGGGAGCAGAAGCGGAGCGGAAAGCGAAATTTTCAAAAGCTTACATTTTGGGAGCGTTTCAGGAGTGCTTTTTATATATTATATATTATAATATTTTGATAGATTTATATCTAAAAAACATGTAGGATGTTGAATTAGCTATAGAAAACATGGATTAAACCATATAACATCAATCATCTAGTAGTTATAACTTATAACATTGTCATCAAAGGATCAACTATAACAGATTTTATTGGATCTTGGCAAAGAAAAGAGGTACCATAACATTGTCATCAAATGATCAACCTAGTATAGGCGCTTTTAGTATAGGAGAGGTAGGGAGCTCCTCAGGAGTGCGCTCCCAAAACTGGGAGCGAGCTTTTGAAGGAAGCGAGCTTCGGCAGTGGGAGCGAGGGGGTGGGGGGTGCTCCCATGCAACAAAGCTATAGATAGAGCCACACACTTTAGAGTCGAGAAACCAAGGGAAAACATGGAAGTCATCCAATTAAAGAGGTCACAGAGGGGAAACTCCTCAGGTTAATCAGTCAAGTCCAAGTCAAAGGATTTTGAAAACAAATGGATGAGACGGGAACTGGTCTATACTTTACATATACAATTTATTGAGACGAAAGCATGTACATGAAACTAATCACAAGTGCCACTATATCATCCCAAGCATAAGTCTAGTCATAACAAAGAAACATTGCATGATCACCAATGCACAACAAGGTTTAACATAGTCAATAGATCAATAAAAATCATGAATACCATAGATACCTTTGCTATGTACTTGCTTTGAGCTGCAGCTGCAAACTGTAATCCACCTTTACTGACACTGCTACCTCTAAATGGCAAGGAAAGACAAGATCCAACTATGTTGCTTTGCTGCATTGAACCTGTTATCACTAATCTTGTAGTTTCCCCTAATGGTGGATCCTATACAAGATGGTAGAGGGGATAGGAAACCAAAGTGGTGAACCCACAGGGCCTCGATTCCCAAGATGGATTGGTTGTCACGCCAATCGAGGCACTCTTCACTTTTCACTATCAAAGCCACATATAGTAAAGGGGGAGACCTTGATCTACTCCCGACAGGAGAGATCTAACCCAATCACCAGATCAAGCTATGGAAATAGAGTACGTAAGGTGAGGGGTGATGAACCCTAGATTTAAGGAAACAAGGTCACCGTGGAGGCTTAAGAATGATAAGATTAAATAATAGGTGCTTAGACACAGTGACTTGATAATTAGAGATGATTCTAGGATTCAAGTGCTAGGACAAATGATCAAAATCAACTGCCTTGGGAAATGTGACCTGTAAAACAGGGAAAGTGACCCAAAGAGTAGATCTGATAGTTGGGGCTTTCTAGCACAGCTTGGATGAAAGATCTGACAGTATAAAAGGATGCAAGCTCAACAGAAGAGGTTCACACAACACGAAAAACAAGCCAACCAAGGAGGGCGCAAGGGTAGAAACCAGTGCCTAGGGAAAAGGGGCAGATGGAGTCCTCAAAGCATGATGCCTCAGACAACCCACCTGTGGATAGGCCGTAAGATGAAAACCCAGAAATGGTTTGCCAGTAAACCAAGAAATGAGACCCAGGGAATTTTCCGATTGATTTATAGTTAGGGTTTGAAAGTAAATGACAGATGGGTTGGATAGAAGAATAATTTACATACCTTGCAAGCATACATGTGTCATGGAGATTGATGCTAGTATGTCAAGGATTGCTCCTGCAAAGATCAAGTGAAGATTTGATGCTTTCCTTTGCCCCCACGATTTTGCCCAGTTCCACTAATGCGCCTTCCTCTTCCTGCCAAACCAAGGAAACGAGTTCAATCAACAACCAAGAATGAAAGTAAATGCAAATGACGAAATGATAACAAAGAGTAAAAGGTACAAGGACAGTGATACTCCCTGAACCGGACAAAGAGAAGAGAGAGAGAGAGAAGGAGAGTCTCCTTAGCTAGTGCGCCTTCCCTCCAATTCGCCGCCTTCACTTGCAAGTAAAGCGTGGAAAATAGATGTGCAAAATGACCACCAAGATCCTCAATGCAATGGAAGAACAGTTTCAATTGACATTTCCAACGCCCAAAACCAGAGCACAAGAGTTTTGCAAAAATATATTTTATTCCAGAAGCCAAGCGCCAAAAGTCCCTTTACAATGAGAGGGTCTCTCCTTTAAATAGCAATGGGAGAGACCTGTTGCCAACTATATTGTACAATAGTTGAACCTCCATTGAGCCGTCAGTGTTGGAACATGATCAGTGTTCACTTCCAGAGTATCAGGGGTTCAGTTTGCAATAATTAGCCAATTTTGGCTAGCCAGTTTTATTTTTCTACTGAAATAACCATGGTCCCACAGGGTTTGTAATAAGTTTGCTAGTAGGGTTTTGAGTGGCTCGGTTCCCCATGACTTGACTATCAACTAAGGCATTTCAAGGAGTTTTTTGCCCTTGTCAATTATGCTTTGCCTATAGCCGAGTAATAATCGACGAGGTTTTCTCCCGCTTCCTCCAATGCTGGAATGCTCGATTTTGAAATTTGAGCCTTGGGGGGTTATTAGAGTCCAACTGATGTATATGAACCTACTAGACACCATGTATGTCTTAGATGGTCATTTCCTAGGTCCCTTGTCCATTAAAAACAATGTCTGAAATTTTTTTACCGGACGCGTTGGATGAGTTTTATTTTTTATTATTTTTACTATTATTTTTCCAAATATTTAATTGGAAAAATACATTTTGTAATATGTCAGTCGTTTGGGGGTGGATTTCAGAGATTGGAGGCTTAATTCCTAAGCCAAAAAGCACACTTGAACCCCAAACCCACTTATCCTAAGTTTCAGATAGTCATTCAACGTCATAATTAATAATTTCTCAAAAAATCAATAAAAGAGAAATTATTAATTAAAATAATCAAAAATTAATAAATTGGAGATAATCCAATTCTCTCCAGATTAATCCATTTGGATTAAATAAACAGGCTAAATGACATGGCATCAGGCATTTATGAAGATTCCAATCAAATCCAAGTGCTTTCCGTCAACTATCCAGTCACCAGAAGAGATCCTCAGTGGGAGAATTCGCCCTCCTCATGTGCAAATACGATTTAGTGATGTGTCAGAGGTTTAATGGATTGTTGAGTTAGCATTTAGTGAATGGTGGGCGCCTTCCTTATTTTATGGCCACCTCATGGGCTTGGCTCCCTTATGAACACGAGTTACCATTAATACAACTCAAGATCTATCTCCTTGCTATCATTCACGCATGCCTTCATGCATTCATGAGTTAGTGAGGTGGATATCACGCATTGGCGTGATGGAGTTAACAATGAAGGGTGGGGGGTGCCTTGCCTAGGTGGAGGCCACCTCCCCACTCCTACCAACCAACAACTCGAGTTATCTCATGTGTTGTCACTTGGATCTCAACTCCAAGATTGATTGTGATTGGATCTAGATTGGAATTCAAATTTTGTCTCTTGCCATTTGGCTCTCTTCAAGGCCAATTCGAATTAGGTTTTAGGTGATAGGTTTTTGTATAAAGAGAAGCCATTTTGGCTCTCTTCTCATGGAGATTTGTGCACGAAAACTCTGGAGAATTTTGTATCAATTGTTTAAGATTTAATAAAGAGGAAGACTTTGGAGGTCCATGTTGGAGTTCTTTGTGTGTCAATTTCATCTTGTGTGAGGTGATACCTTTCTTATCTCAGCGCTCTTAATTTTTAATTGTATGATCATTGTTTGGAAAGCTAACAATCTAGCACAATAGCATTTGATCTACTATTTTTGTTTGAGTGTTGTGTTTTTTCAGGTACATTTTCAGGTGGAGAAAAGATTGGCTCTCTCCTCATCCATCAAGCAAGAGCTTTTTTTTGATTAACACATTCATCTTGCAAGTTCCCAAACAGGGCTTCTACTTCAAAGAATCGAGAAACACAAGGCTTTCTGCCTCATCCATCAACAACTTAAAAACTCTCTTTTCTGGTTACTTGTTACTTGACCTATCTCTAAGTTGTGGAAAGCCTAAAGTTCTACCCTTGTCCAAGCCTAGAACCCTCCGTCAAGCTTGCATTTTTGTTTGTAGGTTTGCCTTGATCCTTTTCCTTCTTTTGCCTCCTTCTCCTCTCGTCCTACTTTGTTTGCTCTTTGTCTTGCTAGCCTTACTCCTCTCGTTTTTCCTCCTTCTAGCTTCTTCCTAGCCTCGTCTTACCTTCTTCTAGCTTCCTCCTCTTCTCGTCTTTCCTAGTTCTAGCCTCTCTCGTCTCCCTTCTTCCCAAACTTTCTCCCTCTCGTCTTCTTTTCTTCTCTACCTTTCGTCTAGATCTTCTTATCCTTCCTTTGCTTCGTCCTAGCTCCTCTTCATCCCTTCGTCTTTCCCATTGCTGGTTTTTTTGCCTTCATTCGTTTGCCTTATTCCTTTGTCCTCAAAACCCTTTTGAAAACTCTTAAAAAACTTTAAAAAGTTGTATTACTTTTTGCTTAGCTTAGATCTCATTTTTGTTAGAACTAGCATTGTTAGACTTGCATTTTGATCTTAGTTTCATTCTAGTTCTTGCATCTAGTTTACCTTTTAAAAATAGTTGTATTTAGATCTCATCTAGTTTCATTTTTGCAATTCTAAGATCTAAGTAGTTTCAAGTTTCATTATTGGATTTTGAGTTAATGGTTAATGGCTGCCTAGTTTGAGTGTTTTATGTTCTAGGTGTTGAAGAAGATCAAGCTCAATAAAGAAGTGAAGAAGAAGAAGAAGGTCATCAAAGTGGAGAACAAGAGGATTGCGAAAACAAGAAGAAATTTGAAACCAAGCACCAAAACCATGAAGACTTAAACACTCTCCTTAAAGCTCTTAAGAGCTCTTTAAAATTTTCCTCTATCTTCATCATTTCCATTTTTCAAGGTTGAAATTCCTCAAAAGTTGTACTCACTCAATAAAGTTTGCAAGTGGGGTTTTTAAGTCCCCACATCCAACTTCCCCCATTTGGGGAAGTGTGTAGTGTCTCTTTTCTTGAGTGTTTTCTTAGATTAGTTTTCCTTTCTTGCATTGAGAGTACTAGTTGTTTAGTTTAGTTTCTTTTGCATTTAGAATACTAATTGCTAGTTAGTTTGCATTTTCATACTTAGAACACTAAATTGTTAGTTAGTCATTTTATTTCTTATTTGAGCTATCATATTGTGTTTCTTGATATAATTTGTCTATCTTTTAAAAGGAACCAAAGTCTCTTGAACTTGTCATAAGACAAGTCAAGAGCACTTTCTATCGGAGAGCATATTGTTGCATCTTGCATTTGCATTTAGATTAGTTAAGCCTCTTGAACCTCTGTCATAAGACAAGTCAAGAGCACTCTCTGTCGAAGAGGTTTGTTTTGTGCTCTAATAAAACACTTTCAACACACATTTCCCCTAATAAAACTTGAATTTATTTGTTTCTCCTTGCCGCGTATGCTTTGCCCAACCCTAAAAAAGTTGGAATACTCAGGAACGGTATTGGTTGCCTAATCTTGCAAGTCCAAACCATAATAAAATCACTACCCCCATAACCAACGAACCAGTGTTGTTCGTCGTAAGTACTCAAAAGTGGGGAACTCCTAGTGAGGGCGCCGGGCAACCCAACCTCGGACACAGTGGTTGGTTAAGTTCCTTGAACACCTCGCTGTGATCCAAGCTGTTTCGTCATGTCCTTGAACGGGGCCACCTAGAGTACTTCTTTCGGTTAGATTTCCAGAACATCGTGTTCCGGTTGGAAATACCCCTCACCTAAAACAAGATTATCATTAAAATTTACAATAAAATATACAAAGAACAATTGCAAAACATTTCACAAACACTGAGCACTTGTATCAAGCAACCTAAGCATTCAGTTACATGACTCCATAAGGCACTGGTCTTCTTATCATTTACTTGTTATCTGAAGCATTTATATTATATCATCTTGTGGTTGCCTTAATTCTATTTGATCAAGTGGTTGTGTATTCAGTTATCTTGCAATTTGTATCTTTGCTTATCTAAGTTCAAGCTGTTGTAAATCTTTGATCATCTTAAAAACTCCTAAACAACACCCATTCGCATCACCCAACACTTAAAAACATTTAAAAAACTCAGAGCCATAGAAAACTCTTTGTTAGGGACAACCCCCCTTGGTTTCGTTAGGAGTTAGCCTAAATGAAGGAGCTGCGATTCAAGTGACATTACCTGGCTCTGTGCTTGCCCCCAAGGCCACAGCTTTCCCCACTTGTAGTGAGGAAACAACTTTTGAAAGATTTCTGCTGACTTGGTGTGCATTCGACAGACAACAAGACCAAAACCCTAACCACCTTTTTAATGAGTGGCTAAGATTAAAAGATACATAAGTTCTAATCAACGGTTGATATGAGCTCAACATAAAGTACATGGATCAACTAAAAAATATAAGAGAGCACACTAGACAAATCGCCCTAGGGGGGACGTCCCACACAAAGTGATTAGGAAACATAACATGAAGCTCATGGTGGGTCTAGGGAGTGATATAATTTCTCCCTAGTGTGTCCCCATGGCACAATATCATCAAATATATCATCAAAGTACAAAAATGTGACCATGTGGCCAAGTCGTGTCCCCTCAAAGACACAATAAAACCATAAAATATGAGCTTGGGAAGTGTGTGGGCCCCACTAACTATTGAAACTGCTCTGGAAGGTGTGGGAGATATCACACACATCATCAAAATCATCCTCATGCCATTTCCTTGCCTCAGTAGCCCAAATCGAATTCCTCTATAGCCATTTTACCATTTTTTACTCCTTTGTAAATCACTTGTAAAAGATAGAAATGCCTGTAACTCACTGCATGGTCACCTGGGGGCAAAATTGACTGCACCAATATGTCCAAAAGTATGGCAATATAGTAAAAACAAGTGGCTGGACCCCATACTCTCCCTGTAGCACCCTAGGTGAAAGGAATAAAAAGTCAAATTGCTCTGCCAGGCCATTTTTAATGGCAAATCTGCACCAGATTGATAAACTGAAGAATACCTCAACTGAAACTGCCCGGAACTGCAAACTGAGTATCCCAATAGACTTAGAAGATCCAAAAGTACTAAGAATATGTACTCATACACCATGTGGATAACTGTATAATCATATAATATCATAACCATGCCCGGATAGATTAAAAATAATAATCTGTAAATGATCAAAATCATAAAAATATACCAAATCATCATCTGAAACCTGTAGCTGCTGCATGGAACCACTTGGTGGGCAATGTAAGACCATATATCATCAATCTCTAACATCACTGGTCTAGTACATCACATGTCCTGTGGTTGACTTGGTCAAACTAGGTTTGACTAGGTCAAACTGACCAATAATATGACCCAGGCAAAAACATCAAAATGCTGTAAGTGTAATTGGATATGACATGCTTCATAAGTTATTCAAATAGCAAGACTATAAACACAGTAGCATTCACTGGCGATTTAAAACAAGATATTCAATGTAAACTTTATAAATAATAATAATAGCTTAGAACAGAACCTCAAGATTATACTCACTTCATGGCTGTGATCAATTTGCTAGTAGTTGGTGAAGGTGGATGGGTGAGAGGCAAGGCTAAGGGATGACTATACAATCTTAACACCATGATACTTTGGATAAAGGGACACTCAAGCGTATGTCGGATAAAAATAACACAGGGGATGGCAGTGTCTCACAAATGGGGTAAGTTGTTTGGGAAGTGCTTATTCAACCTTGGCAGAAGTCTACAACTCACATCCAAGCTGACTCAGCTCCGTGAGGATCTTTTCTAGAGCTGCCGTGACTAGGTGTCCGACAAATCGTAACTCGAGACTCTAGGGGACACTTAGAATTAATTGTCCCTTAGTCCATCTCATATCACAACCCGCAGGCTAATGAGGAATAAATCATTACAGTCTAAGGCCAACAGTCATTGGATATATCATATATTTAACCATTGCTTTTTGGGCCTTTCATTCATTTAATTTCATTGGCCAACAATCTTTGGATTTAGCATACATTTAACCATTGCTTTTATTTGGCCTTTCATTTCCCTTCATTGGGGAGTTTACATTTCATTCATTTCCATAGCCCTTATTTCATTGTGTTTAGAAACACAGGTTTTGACTTTCATTTCAATGGGCATTTACAAATAGATATACAATAGTTTCCACAGACATGTAATGATGGTAGTCTTATCTGCTTCAGGTTTTAGCCAACACAACTTACACAACTCAGAGCCGAGACACAACTAAACAGGGATGGTATCCAACAAAGAGGCAAGAGTGAGGGAATCCTCCATATCATAGGCTAAGGTGTAAGTCAAGGAATCAACGAGACTGGATGGTGACGAATGGACGAGTAAAGTGAAAAGGTGGAGCCAACACTAGCAAACCAGATACTGGTGGGAATGATCACCTCCATTCTCTTAGGGAGGGTGAAACCAATGAGTATAGACAAGAACTTCATACATTCTGAGCAAGCAGGACTAAATAGATAGAAGTTAACAACCATGTCCATAATATATGTAAATAGACTGCCAAGTCATGACCACTAAATGCTAAATTAAGCCATAACGATAACCAACAAAGCAATAATAAACCAATACACAACCATATACCTGCCTGGTCATATACCTGTACCAATCACCTGAATCATCATTTGTCAACTGGAAACCTGCTGCTGCACATATGGGCACTGCATACTGCTCTGTATGGCAAAAATGGTTACATTGGTCATCAAATCTGAGTTCCTGAGTCTCAGTCATGGCATAAGGCTGATCAAACTGCTAATGGGCTGCGCTGAAACATGAGTGATCATGGAATGAATGCTCATCTGATGCTCATCTCAAGCATCTCAGTGTAAAGGACTGGCTGAAAAAGGACTAGAATTTGATCAGAAGAATATGGTAGCCCAACTACTATAAATGTGATAATAGAACCATGACTCAAAATGTATGACAAGGGGAGTTCATGAAGAGTGCTCAAAGTGACGAGGGTGGCCTCTCTGTTGCTACCCCTGAATAGTCCAGTTGCTCAACTGAAGAAAAAGATCATCCACCACTGATATCCTCTGAATAAAATTTGACTCAAATGCAAGGATTAGGCTCATGCTTGGCAATTGATTTGTAAAAATAAGTAGTAGCTCCCAGCTACTAGGAATGTGATAACAGGTCCAATCAGGGATGGCATGAATCTTTGTCAGATAAACTTTAACCATGTTCTTAGTGATGATGTGCCGTAGGTTCTGTTATCACACAACTTGTAGTGCCTCTAAAGGTATCCCATCCAGGATGGTAGAGGTGTAGACAACTAAAGAGGTGACCCAAAAAGATGCCACAGTTCCCAATGCAAGTTGGGTGTCACGATAACCAAGGCACTCTTCACTTTAGATCAAGACTAATCAAGATCAAGAGGGAGACCCTAGCCAATCAATGAAGACTAGCTAACCCAAATGTTCCTAGGAAAATGTGTAAAGTAAATCAAGGAGACCAATGTTGAGTTAGATCTATGAAAATTAAGTGGACCCAAGGGTTAAGGTGTGGTTGAAGAGGCTTAAAGAGTGACAAATGTTTCAACCACTGAATGATGAGGGCCACTTATAAAGTTTAGATAGATCTAAAGAGATCTAGTACCATGAAAATTACACAAGTGGGGCCCACTCCTTAAAAGTGGAAAATGGTCCAAATGGGGCCCACAAGGTCAAGTTTGAAGTGAAATGGTACTAAGGGGTATGCAATAGAGTGGATCTATGGATTCGAATTGAAAGAGGCAATACCCACATATGGGATCTAGCAGAAGACCATTAACCCAAGGAGTGTGAATTACCCAAGGGAGACCAGTGTCTTAAATTGAGGGGGCAAATGGAGTCCAATTTTCACCAAATTATAGATCGGGATAGTTAAGGCAATTAACAAGGTGGGGTCTAAATTATCAAATCCAAATGCTTGCTAGATCTCCATAGATTTGAAAATGAAAATGCATCACAAGTGACGAAGTGGGGCTCAATCCTCAAAATGAGGAATGGGGCCCACAAGGTGAAAATCAACAAGGTGAAGCACTAGGGGTAGGTTTTAGGGGCTGATCTATTCAATGCAAAAAGAATCTCACCTACCCACATCAAGGAACTAGCAAAACTAGCCTTCCTCAAGGA
The DNA here is from genome assembly GCA_027924585.1 of Larix kaempferi. NCBI lineage: Eukaryota > Viridiplantae > Streptophyta > Pinopsida > Pinales > Pinaceae > Larix > Larix kaempferi. The sequence continues at coordinate 522,360 of BSBM01001032.1, forward strand.
GTGCGAATTACCTCAAGGAGGGCTAGGTGCCTTGGGAAGTGGGTCAAATGGAGGGCAATCACCAGCAAACTATAGATCTGAATTTCCATGGATGCTATAGAGATGGGTTTTAAATGTTATCCCCAAAGCCAAGCTAGATCCAAGTAGATCTAAAAAATGTAAAATGAGGGTTTTGATTTTAATGGTTTATGTGACCAATAGGATGGAGAACAAGCGAAATGGATACGTATCTTGTAGATCTTACCTCAAAAGCTCGCAGCCTCTTTGCATATGGATGATTCTTGCCCTTAGTTACAATTCCAAGCTTGATCCAAGTGTCTTCAACCAAAATCGTCCAAGCCCTAGGAGGAGAGATGTCCCATCCAACTTGTAAATCAAACTACAAGATGTTAGATTCGATCCACAAATCAATGAGATCTAAGCATGTCAAATCAAAGAAGCAATCAATGGACAAAACACAATTGAAAAACTCCCTCAAGATGAAGACGTCTTGCTCATGGGGGATGTGAGCAACCCCTGCAATCTTCCCATCAAGCAAGTCGCACTCTAGCTTCAAAGCAATTCGGCCTCCCTCTGTAGATGTCGATTTCACCTGTTACAAGCAAAGATGTCTAAAAGAAGAGATGCATAACCATGTACAAGAGCAACCCAATCAAAGCCAAGAAGTAGATCTCCAAAATAGTATTTTTATTCCAAGTTTTCCAGAGCCCAAAGGTGCTTTTACAATAGGGGGGTCTCCTCCTTTTATAGGATAATAAAGACCAAAACCCTAAACCACAAAACCACTTTTTAAAACTAGTGGTTGAGATCAAAAGATATAACAATCTAATCAACGGCTAAGATGAGCCAATACAATATATCACACTGATCACTCAAAAGGAGGGTGACGCCATACATGAAATGTCTCTAAGGAGGGTGACGTCACACCTAAAAGGTGGCTAGATAGCATGGAGCCACAACATATGACATGGACAACTCACCTAAAGCACATTGTGGGGCTAGGAGGCATTAATCTCCTTCACTAGAATGTCCCCATGGCACAATAATATAAAATATAAGTCTATGACATGTTCAAATAACACAAATGATCAAATCCTGTCCTCAAGATCTGAGAGACGTGCAGTAAAAGACCTCCTATAGCCACTGTGGACCCCACTGACTGGTGCTAACTGATTTGGAAGAAGGGGGGTTCACCATGGATGACCTCAAAGCAGACCAAGTGCCAAAACCTTGCCTCAATTGCCCAAATCAAATTCCTCAGTGACCCTTTTATTCCATTTTCTAATCCTCCTGAAAACCCTAAAAGTGCCAAAAACTGCCTCTAGGGTGCCTGTGCTGTCAAACTAAAGGTGCCATCATGTCCGGAAGGGGGGTATAATGGTAAAAACAAGTGGCTGGATCACCCCCTTCCTCTGTAGCGCCCTAGGCAACAACTTGCCTCCAATGCTCCTGCTGGATAGGCTGGATCAACGTGCCCAAACTGGTCAACAGGTGGATAACTGCAACTACCATGCCCAGAAGTGCCCGTAACTGAAAGATAAGTGTCTCAATGGATCCAGAAGACCCAAATCCACTAGAGATGAGTACTCATACACCATATGATAACCTGTGGGGTCATCTGTAGGGTCCACCATACCCGGATAGTGTAAAATATGATGATCTGGAAATAATAATAAAACAGACCAACTGCATCCATCATCATTTGAAGCATATATCCAACATATGGAAACATCAATAGGTGTATGTGGGACCATAGATCAACATCAATAAGCACATGTGGTCCATCTCATCACGGATCCCAAGAATGACCATGGTCAAACTATGTTTGACTAGGTGAAAATATAACCAAAGACTAGATTATAACACAAGACTAAGACATGTTCCTTTAATCATATTCACAGCTTAACTTAGAGTATAAACATCATTCAGTGGCAGTTAATACATATATATTTCATTGTTGTTTATAGTTCACTTGCACAAAAGCTTTAAAGACATACTCATTCAACGGACATGGCCTAACTGCTAGCAAAGGGTGAAGGCTAAGAAGAAGGCTAGGTAAAAAGCGATGACTTGACCAACTCGACTAAGTGACACTTTGGACGGGGAAAGGGGAAGTTACACTCTGTGCTGGACAAAATAACAAAGGGAATGGCAGTGCCTCACAAATGGATAAGTTATTTAGAGAGTGCTTATTCAACTTAGGCATTATGTCTACATCAAGTCGATCTAGGTTCATTAGGATCATTCATTTAATTTCCATGGCCTTTTTGGCCTATATGACCCCTCTGGGATTTCACATGCGCTAAGAAGCACAACTAATCGCAGCTTGCATCCGGGGCATATTTACATTTATGAGGTCAGCAATATTTAGATATAGCATTTATTTAACCGTTGCTTTTTAGACCTTTCTATACCCTTCGCGAGGTATTTTAGCAGTTCATTGCTTTAGCCTTTATTCATGTGTGTTGAAAAACACATTCTAAAATTTTAAGTTCATAGGCTTTCATAAGAGATTTCTAATATAAGTAGACATGTGCTTTCAGTTTTAGCCAACAACAACTCATGTGATTAGAGGGAATTCCAAGCTAAGCCAAACATTGGGGCAACCGACTAGAGTGATCTAGGCATAAAATCCAACTCACGAAAGGTAAGTTTTGTCACCAACTCAGAGCCGAGACACAAAACAAACGTGGATGCGATCCAACACAGAGGTAGAAATGGGGACGTCCTCCATATCAAGCAGTCAAGAAGGCACGTCAAGGTGAAAGCCAAAATAAGGAAGGTCATGGATGGATGCGGTCAAGTGCATGTGGTGCCTAGGTTAGCAAACAAAAATGTCATGAAAAGCCACGTTCATGCTCATAGGAGGGTAGTGAAGCCAATGAGTATTGTTAGAAAACCTTAGAGTGCAAGTAATACATCCAATTTTATATTTTATAAAATCATCCAAGATATTTCATTTTATTATTTAGATAGTACTGCCACATCCTGAGTTATATACCAAGTTAATGCTATGAAGATGACTAAAGCAACAAGATAATAATCCATGATAACAATCACAAGTCCATAGGTCACATCATATCATGTCAATAATCATCATCCATAACCAATTGAAACACTGCTGCAATAATAACATCCGGAACTCTAGGCATTGAACTGAAATTGTATGGAACAAAAGGTCACATCGGTCATCAAATCTAAGTTCTCAAGGCTCAGTCTTGGCACAAGGTCTACTCAATGTCTAACATATACTGCTATGATCCGTGAGTGATCTCAAATATCTTTGCCCATCATAGCTGATCTCTGTAAAAGCAAAGCTCTGGAAAGTGCAGATATCTGCTCAACAAGAATAGTAGCCCAGCTACTATGGTGTGATAACAGGTTCATTCTTTACAAATTCATACTTTGCTTCTTTTGCAAACAGGAAGTAAAGTTGTAGGAGTTTTAATACTAGTGTTAAATGATGCAAATGCTCCTTTATCTTTTTATTGTAGATGAGATTATCATCAGTGAAAACCAAAATACATTTCCTAAAGTATGGCTTAGAGATTTGATTTGTCATACTTTGAAAGGTGGTCGGGTCATTAGCTAACCCAAAAGGCATTCCTTAGAATCATAGAAGACCTTGATGAGTTCACAAGGATGTATTGAATTGGTTAATTGACCTTACCCTTATATGATGATATCTAAATCTCAAATTAGCCTATGGAAACACAACTGCCCCATGTAACGGTTGAGATTTATAAGAGTTAACAAGAGACTTGATGGAACTAAATTTCACCCAAATTCTCAAATATCCTCCTCACAAGTGCACTAGAGAGAGAGTGCAAAAGCCAAACACAAGTGTGCTAGGAACAAAAATGCACAAGTGTGCTGGGAACAAAAATGCACAAGTGCTCTCAAGACAAAGATTCCATTCACAATATAAAACGCCAAAACATAGGTGTTATTAAGCTTATAACACTTTGTCTATTAGATCACAAGACTATATGATACAAGTGAGAGCTTGAGTTGGTGTATTTGTACACAACTCAAGCGAGGCATCCTCCCAAGATGGGGTTATGGCCCCACATTACAAGGGCACAAAGCGTAAGAGGGCTATTGAGCCTACATATCATGTTTGACCAGGTTGGTCTTAACCATACATAATAATACAATAAAAGAATAAACATGGCCTTGGTCATAATTATATGTAGATAATGATACATGAGTTGTGGCCATATGTATAGATTACATTAATAATTCCAACAATCCCCTTAATACAATAAAAGAATAAACATGGCCTTGGTCATAATTATATGTAGATAATGATACATGAGCCGTGGCCATATGTATATACTATAAACTACACTAATAATTTCAACAATCCCCTTAATTTGAACAGGGGTCATAGAGAGGTTGCCATTATAACACAATATCCCCCTTAAATGGTCGGTATCCCACACCAATACGATGGTGCAAACTAGTGAAGGTGGGCATCAACAAGATTTTGGTGAATATATCTGCAAGTTGATAAGTTGAAGGAATCGAGACATGCACAATATGTTCCAGAGCATAAGATGATAGATATTGTGCATCCAAAGCTATACATGTTTAGATTTCTGACGACCCACATGATTATGGATAAGTTTGATGGTACTTTTATTCTCACGAGATAGAGGGGTGGGGCCCTTTTGAGGAAGAGCCAACTGATCCAAAAATCATTCTCATCCAAAGAAGATGCTTGCTAGTGAAGAGAGTGTTGGCATACTTAGCTTCCTGGGGTCCTTTTGAGGAAGACTCAACTGATCCAAAAATCATCCTCATCCAAAGAAGATGCTTCCTAGTGAAGAGAGCGTTGGCATACTTAGCTTCTTGGGTCCCTTTTGAGGAAGACCCAACTAATCCAAAAATCATCCTCATCTAGAGAAGATGTTGACTAGTGAAGAGAGCATTGGCATACTTAGCTTCTGTGGAAGATAGAACCATAGTTTATTGCTTTTTAGAACACCATGATATTGGCATAGAACCAAGAGTAAACAAGTAACAAGAAGTGGAATGATGGTTTTCAAGATCATTGGCCCAATTTGCATTAAAGAATCCTTGAAGATGAATAGTGGCTCTTGCTACATAGTGAATACTCATATGAGTGGTGCCCTTCAAATCAAACAAAATACACATGACCACTTACTTGGATTGATAATTTAAGTGTACCCATAACATTTAGCAACAATAATCATTGTTGTAATTTAGTCCCTATCACTTTTTGATGTTGTTGCTGGGGAGGTGCTAAAATTGCAAATGGTTAACCCTGTTGAGATTAGGGTTTGGACTGTATATAGATAAGATAAAATAAGTTTATTAATGACCAAAATTAGGTCAACGTGACTGTTTAGTACACAAATGGCGATATAAAGGGTGAGTGTGAAGTTCACTACTATAAAAGCAAAAAAGAAAGATAATCTATAAGATCTCTGTTCAACTATCTTAATGCCAAAAAGAAATACAGTGCTTTGAAATAGAGTACTAGGGAAAGAGCCTCAAGGCTCCAAGTGTCTACAACTAGTCAAAGGAGAGGGGGGGTGTCCTCATTTGAAGTATCCAGAGTCGAATTTGTGACTGTCCTACCTCTTTATTTTTAGTGCAGTTGCGAGACCCATTCTTAGAGAGAATGATACCCTAGTCAGTTAACTAGGGTTCCTGGTTATGTTAACCAGGCAAAGTAGAGAGTAAGACCCTACACGGTACCCTAGGGCCCCCAACTGTCTCTTGGGGTTCTTGGTCGGGGACCAAGCAGGTTGATGCCATGGAAAAGTCCCTACCATGTGGCTAGGGCCCCTATTTGTCTCAAGGGTATTCTGGTCTGGGACTAAACAGTTTCTTGGTCACGAGGACCAAGCAGATCCTGCAGGTTGAGACAGAGACATCCTGGTCTAGGACTAGGCAGATTCTTGGTCAAGGACCAAGTAGGTCCTGCAAGTGGTTGATCAATATTCAGTCTGGGATTGAAAACTCAGCTTGAGGCTGTGGACCATTCTTCAGGAGAATGGAGGACCTGGTCAAGGACCAGAGGGTTGATCAACATGATTTAGTTTGGGACTGAAGCTCAGCGTTGGGCTGAGAGCCATTCCTTGAGAATGGAGGTTCTTGGTCAGTTACCAAGATGATGATGTGTGATGTCCTCTTCTCCTAGGTCTTCAAGATGGTTGAGTTAGATGGTCTTCTCAAGGGACTGGCCACCCCTTGATGAAGCCACTAACATTTGACCTTAGGAGCGGTTTAGAGGACCACATGATCACATCTTCCAATGTGGACCTTTCCTTATACAGTGATGATGAACTTTTAGGTTATATGGAACATTTGTACATTTGAGAGAGAGATGACTGGTTGTACCTTCCCCACCTTGGTTGATTTACTTTTGGTCCTTACACCTTGTTGATTATTGGTCTTGTGGTACCTTGTCCTTGAATTGTGATTAATATGGTCATTTACCCACCTTGAGTTATTTTTTTATTTTTGATATTTTGGTCTTATGGGTACTGTTATCACGTTTTATGTCGGGAGCAGCTTCCACACTGCAGACTGTGCGGCCGAGGACCGCACAGTACTTTTTTTTCCAGATCGGAGATCAACTGCCTTCAGAGGAGGCATTTTTGTTCAGATTGCCCCTAGCAGATACATCAGAGGGGACAGGCAATTGGACTTACCATCTACCACGGGGTTACCTTTCTTTGCCAGGCTTTGACACAAGCCCATTTGAGACAGTTCCTAGTCTTATTTTGATCGAGATTATCACAGTACGGTGCTGGTTTATTGTATGCCCGGATTCAATAGAGATCCAGCTCAGATACAGGTTCAGTAGCAGTAGGTATATGGTGCAGCAGGTATTGCATATATTGATTATTGCTCATGTTGTAGATTAGACTCATTTATACTTGCTTGTACACTAACTTTGCATGAGATGATATATTTGGTGATCTGCTTATGATATGATGTGTTTGGGCCGTTGGTGATGTCAGTCCACCCCTCCGGTTAGACTTATGTATATGCACGCTGAGTCATGTCCTTTATACTTGGCTTAGACTTGATCACTTAGCCCCTCGATAGCTGACTTTAGCACCATTATCACCTTCTACACCCATCCGACTCATCCATGACACTTCTTCCCCGACTTGGATTTTGATTTGTGATCACGAGGACCCCCTTCCCCCACTGATCTCTGAGTTTGCCATGACTCCCTGTTTATTTGTGCCTCGGCTCTTTAGTGTGCGAGATACACGCTTAGACTTGGGATTTGCTCCTGTCGGTTGCCCCCGATGTTGCAATGCAGTTAGGATTGTGTAGCCTCACCGGGTGCTCCCCACTTGTCGTCAAAGCTTGTATTACCCACCCCCATTACCTTTGCAGTATGAGCGCCATGTTTATATCTTTTGAGATATGTATGTAGCCCAAGAGGGCCATGAAGAAATGAAGACTTGAAGAAATGAAATGTAAATCAGGCTAAAAAGGCCTCTATGTTATAAATGTAAAATCTAGCCAAAAAAGGGCTAAGTATGAAACCCATTGTAAAATCCATGCAATGTGTTTATGAACACACATGGATTCTGGTCAGCTACACATGTCAGCATTTGTAGTGGTTATTCCTCACAGCTCAAGATTGCCCCCTAGAGTCTCAAGTTACGGTTTGCTGGACACCCAGTTTGGCGGCTCTAGAAAAGAACCTCATGGAGTCTTCGGATACGGATGTGAGTTGTGGGATACTTGTTAGATGACTAGTGGTGGTTTCCCTGCACTATACCCATTTGTGAGGCACCGCCCTTCCCCGTGTTTTGTCATGGCATACTTACCTCAGTGGACCCGCTTTCCTGAGATGTCTAATGGTCACATGATCTTTATCCTCGTCCTCTCATATCTTTTACCTTGTTGTCTACATCACCTAGAGTCAACAAGGTGGTCAATTCTATGGAGGTGTATAGCATCCTAGTCTTTTGGAGGTGGTGGGCCCACTTCACCAGGGCCGTGTACTATTTCGAGATTTAATGAATTTTTGATCACCATGTTATCATTTATTGCTTAGTAATGTACTAACTTGTTTAATTGAGCCTTATCGCTTCATGCTTGCATATAGGTTTCAGCTAGCACTATAGTTGACCAGATTTGACTTAGTCAAACTAGGTTGACTAGGCCAAAAATGGGCCCGAAAAAATGTTGCGATCGGAATTTCGATTTCGATCATTTATTATCTACAGGGGTTCCATATGAGCATGCAACTGACGGAATTGCAAAACATTGAACCAGTTGAGAGATTTTTAATTATCATTGGTCAACTTTGACCTGTTTTAATTAAAAATCATGGATTTGGTGCAAATATTGCCAAAGTGATGGATCGGGGTTGTTTGAGTGGTCATCCCTACTACTTTTGGGGTCCACGATCACATTGCAGCAGACGGTTCGACAATCCGGGCATTAAAAGTGGGTCAAAAGACCAATTTTCATCTTCAGCCATATAAACCAGCAGAAAATACATGGAATTCAGAATTTGACTAAGGCAACTATAGAGAAATGGCAAAATTAAAGGTTGGCAATGGTAAAGGTAATTACTAAGGTAATTTTGGTATGTTTTGACATTATATTTGATGGTGGTGGGGCCCTCATTTGCCCAACTCTCAGTAGAGGACGAGTTTGGCCATGGGGGCGTTTTTCTCCTTAGTGGGGGAATTCGATTTGCATGGTTTTGATGGTGGGACCCTTGTTGTATGTGGTTGGGGGGATAAAACCCCATATAGACACCCCCCAACCCCTTTGTTTGATGTATGGCCCCCACAATGGGCCCCTCTCTCTCCATAGTGCGCTCTCCTTGGGGCAATTCGCACCCCCCTCTTGGGATCAATCTCCACCATTCGATTTTGTGGATGGGGAGATGATCTCAACCCTCCATTTTGGGGGGAAACCTAGTTGAGAGTGAGCCATCTCTATAAGAGAATGGACTCACCTCCATTGTACTTCTTCTTGGCATTGTAGAGACTTGACATTGAGCTTATAGAGAGACACTCTTACTGAGTCACTTGTGATTTTGGAGTTGGATCCTTGTGTTGATTGAGAGCACATTTTTGATGCATTGCTGAGTTACTTGTGGTGTCCCCATATCTCCTTGAGCATTTTCGATTTGCAGGTGAAGCTGGCCACTAGGGGAAAACGCAGCTCTTGAGACAGGGTCTCCTTGCTAGCGTTTTTCTTTGGGTTCTCCAACAGGGAAGTAAATTTACTTGTATTGTCATTTGCTTCTCTCATTATTTGTCATTTCATTTGCTGGTTTATTATTGTCATATTGCCATAGAAACTGATTTCATCTTCTCCTTGGCAGGTACAAGAAAAACGCCTTTGCTCACTGGCTGCTCCAAAAACGTTGAGGGAAAACGCTGTCTAGCTCTGCATTTGATCTTCGGGGTGTGTCTTCAACACGGGAATACCTTCTCCATTATCCGGGTACTGATCTTTTCTCCTCTCTTATAATCTTTCTTTCACTGTTTGAATGCTAAGCTGCAACCATTTAAAAAACCCTAAAAAATCGATAACTTAGGATTTCACTGTAGGAACTTGTTATAAATAAAAACCCAGTAATGATATATCGTTAAACTTACATATCTCAAGTTTCATTCGAATCCGACCTTGTTTACCCTTAGAACTGGGAGCTGGTCATCTGCTGAATTCGCCCTCCTTGGGCATTTCAGCCAATCTCACTGCTGGGTTAACTTTTGGGTTGTGGGTATTCTTGATTCCAGCTTAGAACGCTATTTTACCTTAGGGAATCAAGTTTCAAAGCTTTTTAGACTCCATTTGCCTGTAATTTTAGCACTGGTCCACCTGGCAAAAACACCCCACTTGGGCATTTTCTCTTGCTGCTTAATTGGGTTGATTTGGGGTTCTGGGTACTTCTGATTTGGATTTCTATTGTCATTTTACCTTAGGAAATCAAGTACCGTCTTCTAGAAGCGATCATAAGCATCATTTTCTTGCTGCCCTAGGTCCATTTGACTCATAATCTAACCATTTACTTGGGCAGTTCAATATAGCACATCACTTCTATTTCATTTAAGCTCCCTTAATCATTTCAGCCATATAATCTCTTGTTATAATTGTAATATTTAACTATTTCAGATTGCTGGTCACTTATCTCATCACTCTTATTTTACTACTTATGTCCACTCATTGGCTGGAATCAAACATAGGAGCTCATTTACACTCATCCCTTGCTTTCATCTCTCATATTTCTGTGTTTGGGTGTATTTGTTGTCTCTCAACCATCACTAGTTGAGCAGCGTCTCTCCCTTGACTTGGCCAAGTGCCTCATCTAAAGTGACAGTAGCCTTGTCCGGCGTGACTTCCGTTCATTTGAGCGGAGGACTTGGCTATTGCCGGTTACACCCTCCTAGTGGTATCCTCTACCGTCCCTATTGGGATATACACCACAAACAGCTAGAGATTGTGTGATAACATTTTGGCGCCGTTGCCGGGGAGGTAGAGGCCTACCCCGTGGTCTTGATTGAGTTTGAATCTTTTTGCTTTTTTTTTCATCATTGCACTCATACTTAAACTCTGTTGGCTGAATTTTATTTGCATAATTTATTGCAGCCAACATTATTTTTGTTCCACTCTCCACTTCCCCTGCGACATCATTTTTACCTTCGGTGAACAAGGTTCCAAGTTCACCTGGCGGCTCCACTGGAGACCGAACCCATCCACTACAACCTTCATAGTTTAGAGCATTCTGACACTTTACATGAGATTCCACTGGGAACTCTTAAATTGACAAATCAGAATGGACCCAGATGTTCTCCTTGGCCTCTCACAAGCCATAAAAGAATTAAATGAACGTGAGAATAGATTTGAAAGGAGACACAAGGCAATAAATGAATTGGATGCACAATCCCAGTATGGGTGTGAACCTGAATATCTTGATGTTTGCGATACCTGCGATGCCCCTCATCACTCTAATGGAATCTTTTTCCTATCCACCCCTAATAGATTGATAAGTCAGCCTGAATCTTATCAATCCCAACCAAGGATTTTTAGCCAAAATGGTCGGTCGAATCATCATATTAGCCAATATCAAACCCAGCTGGGACCTTCGGTAAACCATTCTCGCCCAATTCAAGCAACCAGAACCTTTAGGAAACCCAAGCCATCCCCTTTTGATTTTTCAGAAGTACATGGGGCACCTCATCTTATGCCAAATGGATACATCAAGAGGTTGCCTCACTTTTATGGAAATGATGGAACACCTATTGAAAGTCATTTGGATGCCCTCTGGGACCATATGGAATCTCTGGGTGCTCACGGTGAGGATGTCTATATGCGAGCCCTTGGTGTGTCCCTAGTAGGGGATGCCTGTTTATGGTTTGATAATTTAGCATCGGGATCCCTCACTGGGTATGACATGTTTACGAGGTTGCTAATAGGTAAATGGGGTAAGAACATTGATGAGCCTTTGAAATGTCAATCTAACACTGATGGTGTCATGAATGATGATTATATTGATGATCTGCTTTATCGATTGGATCACTCCTCTCCTGAGATGTTCCAAATCATGAGTGTGCCTACAATCCACAGGAATGTCACAGAGTATCTTGAGAACAATGTTGCAAAATCTCATGCGGAAGTTAAAAGAAACATCAATCGAATCATACGAGATACTTTGTTACTCTTACCTGAGGCAGTTGCAAGCCAAACCCTATATCTAATTCGCCTTTCCATTGGTGACTCTAGTGAAGCATCACCTGAGGAGCAACTTCACAATCATCACATGGTTGAAAATTGTCCTGTTCAATGTTCAAACGATCTGAATTGTCACTCAGATTTTAATCATCTCTCTGAAGAGAAGGAGAAAGGTGAGGATTGTTAGATTTCATGTGATAAACAATCTAGTGATCATCATATAATTGAAAACCAACTTTGTCAAGACGAATGGAGTGAAAACATTGATGAATCCATAGAAGAACTACCAAATGAGGATCAATGTCATGAGGACGAGCAGGATAGCAACGATGAAATGATCAGTGATTGCCCTTATTAGTTTAATTTCTCCTCCCTCGAACCAATGGTGAGTGTGCCTTTGAGTCAACTTCTAAATGAGCCTTCAATCTATAAGAATGTAGTAGAGTATTTGAAGAATATAGGACATGAATCTCATGATGAAGTTATGTATGGTAGTAAACAAGTCTCAACCCCTCAAGATTTTGACCTTGATATTGACTTAGAAGGGGAACTTACTAAAATCATACGAAACACTTTGTCATCTTTACCTGAAGAAGGCACAAATGAAGAAGGGGATTCCATTGATCATCAAAGACAAAATTCTATGGTTGAGCTTTCAACCAATGAATCCACTAGAGATTCTCTTGAGGGGCAGCCCCATAGTCATTGCTTTGTTAGCGATTGTTCAGGTTAATGCCCAAGTGATCTTGACCTTGGTTCACTTTCCAATCATACCTTTGAAGGAGAAGAAGAAAAGGAAAATATTGAAAATAATCAGACTTCTGTTGAGGATGGATCAAAGGATCATCATGGGCTTGAAAGTCAAAGGTGTGAAGATGATGGGGGTTTTCAAAATGATTGTATCAATATACCCCCCTGTCAAGATGATGATGATCCGGCTATGTACCAACTCGACCTTGAGTGTTCTTTGTTGCAACCTGTAAGATGGGATCAATGTCACAAAGAACCTTCAAAAAGTGTCATGCTTAATGATGACACAATTCCTCGCTCTCTCCTTGATCAAAAATGAAATGATTGGAAATATGGTCCAAAGTCAGTTTTGTCTTTGGGAGGTTGATGTTAATGTTGATGATTTCCTTGACCAGTGTCCCTTATCTCACACGGAATTGGGGATGACAATTTTTGGAAATGCTAAACAAGCCTCTACATTTCAATCCTCCCTCCCATCCCAACTCATGAAGTCAATGCTTCTTTTAAACCTAATTTTGTTGTGCAAAGGGCCCGATAAGGAGTTTGTAGAATGCCAAGCGGTTGATGGTGAAACCTTCTATTCTCTTTTTCAGTCGTCCTGGGTTAACCCTATTTTCCTATCTGATAGTCTTGTTGCTTCATTGACTGACAAGCTTTTCAAAGATCAATTTCATCTTTTCGCAATTTTTGAGCAACAAGTGGGAGTAATTCTGATCGTAGGTCTAGTAAACTCAAATTTATCCTCACTTGGTCCTTTCATCAATCCAAGAATGAGCGCCATTGAGAATGCCAGCTTGATAGACGAGGAGAACAACATGTCTCAAGGAGGGTTGAGTCGAATGTTATATCTTTTTCTTCCGTCAAATTTAAAGAATAACTCACACCACTTTTTTGATCCTTTTGGCTTATTGATGGATGTGTATTGCGGAACTCACTCTCAACCTCGACATGATTTCATTTTGCGCCACTCTAACCCTTTTCCAATCCGTGAACAAGTCAAGAGAATTTTGATCTTAAACTCATTAATTTTTAATCCAGTCTTGACTTGTTTTGCTAAACAACATCAAGGAAAAACTACTGATCTATTAGATGAGTGGTTGCATTGGATCTATGCTTTTACTTAGTATTGGTCTGAACTGGTTAGGGTAGGGTAGGTAAATTGAATAAGCTCTTGTGAGCAGTAGTTAGTTGTCCTTTTTGCTTTGGTTTTTGCTTTTCTTACCTTTTGACACGATTTCCCCTTTTCAATTTGTTTTGTGCCATAGTTTTCTTTTCTTTGTTTTTCACCTAGTTACACTTTGTGTCGGCTTAATAAAAAAATAAAATATAATAAATATGACAAAATGGTGTAGAGTTAATTTCGTTATTGATATATCTTTATTTCAGCATTATCATTTTGTTTATTTTTCTGGATTATTATACATGTATATTGTGCAGCCTGACGTGTGGTCTGCAGAGATTGGTATAGCGTTTGCATGTTACAGGACTAGGTACATATTGATGATGATGCAGAGAGCATGTTGGTGCATGTACGTTGATGATGATGAGAGGGGTGCTACGGACCAGAGATTCTGTGGTTCTCAAGCACTCTCTCCCTTAGAGCACTTGTCCCAGACGGAGCCAGATGTTATCACATTTTATGTCCGGAGCAGCTTCCACACTGCAGACTGTGCGGCCGAGGACCACACGGTACTTTTTTTTCCAAATCGAAGATCAGCTGCCTTCAGAGGAGGCATTTTTGTTCATATTTCCCCTAGCAGATACATCAGAGGGGACATGCAGTTGGACTTACCATCTACCACAGGGTTACCTTTCCTTGCCAGGCTTTGACACAAGCCCATTTGAGACAGTTGCCTAGTCTTATTTTGATCGAGATTATCACAGTGCGGTGCTGGTTTATTGTATGCCCGAATTTAGCAGAGATCCAGCTCAGATACAGGTTCAGTGGCAGCAGGTATATGGTGCAGCATGTATTGCATATATTGATTATTGCTCATGTTGTAGATTAGACTCATTTATACTTGCTAGTACACGAACTTTGCATGAGATGATATATTTGGTGATCTGCTTATGATATGATGTGTTTGGGCCTTTGGTGATGTTAGTCCACCCCTCCGGTTAGACTTATGTATATGCACGCTGAGTGCTCCCCACTTGTCGTCAAAGCTTGTATTACCCACCCCCATTACCTTTGCAGTATGAGCGCCATGTTTATATCTTTTGAGATATGTATGTAGCCCAAGAGGGCCATGAAGAAATGAAGACTTGAAGAAATGAAATGTAAATCAGGCTAAAAAAGCCTCTATGTTATAAATGTAAAATCTAGCCAAAAAAGGGCTAAGTATGAAACCCATTGTAAAATCCATGCAATGTCTTTATGAACACACATGGATTCTGGTCAGCTATACATGTCAACATTTGTAGTGGTTATTCCTCACCTAGTCCTGCGGGACAAGGAGGTGAGAAGGAGCAAGGGAGAAGCTTGAGATTGCCCCCTAGAGTCTCAAGTTACGGTTTGCTGGACACCCAGTTTGGCGGCTCTAGAAAAGAACCTCACGGAATCTTCGGATACGGATGTGAGTTGTGGGATACTTGTTAGATGACTAGTGGTGGTTTCCCTGCACTATACCCATTTGTGAGGCACCGCCCTTCCCCGTGTTTTGTCATGGCATACTTACCTCAGTGGACCCGCTTTCCTGAGATGTCTAATGGTCACATGATCTTTATCCTCGTCCTCTCATATCTTTTACCTTGTTGTCTACATCACCTAGAGTCAACAAGGTGGTCAATTCTATGGAGGTGTATAGCATCCTAGTCTTTTGGAGGTGGTGGGCCCACTTCACCAGGGCCGTGTACTATTTCGAGATTTAATGAATTTTTGATCACCATGTTATCATTTATTGCTTAGTAATGTACTAACTTGTTTAATTGAGCCTTATTGCTTCATGCTTGCACATAGGTTTCAGCTAGCACTATAGTTGACCAGATTTGACTTAGTCAAACTAGGTTGACTAGGCCAAAAATGGGCGCGAAAAAATGTTGCGATTGGAATTTCGATTTCGATCATTTGTTATCTACAGGGGTTCCATATGAGCATGCAACTGACGGAATTGCAAAACATTGAACCAATTGAGAGATTTTTAATTATCATTGGTCAACTTTGACCTGTTTTAATTAAAAATCATGGATTTGGTGCAAATATTGCCAAAGTGATGGATCGGGGTTGTTTGAGTGGTCATCCCTACGACTTTTGGGGTCCACGATCACATTGCAGCAGACGGTTCGACAATCCGGGCATTAAAAGTGGGTCAAAAGACCAATTTTCATCTTCAGCCATATAAACCAGCAGAAAATACATGGAATTCAGAATTTGACTAAGGCAACTATAGAGAAATGGCAAAATTAAAGGTTGGCAATGGTAGAGGTAATTACTAAGGTAAGTTTGGTATGTTTTGACATTATATTTGATGGTGGTGGGGCCCTCATTTTCCCAGCTCTCAGTAGAGGACGAGTTTGGCCATGGGGGCGTTTTTCTCCTTAGTGGGGGAATTCGATTTGCATGGTTTTGATGGTGGGACCCTTGTTGTATGTGGTTGGGGGGATAAAACCCCATATAGACACCCCCCAACCCCTTTGTTTGATGTATGGCCCCCACAATGGGCCCCTCTCTCTACATAGTGCGCTCTCCTTGGGGCAATTCGCACCCCCCTCTTGGGATCAATCTCCACCATTCGATTTTGTGGATGGGGAGATGATCTCAACCCTCCATTTTGGGGGGAAACCTAGTTGAGAGTGAGCCATCTCTATAAGAGAATGGACTCTCCTCCATTGTACTTCTTCTTGGCATTGTAGAGACTTGACATTGAGCTTATAGAGAGACACTCTTACTGAGTCACTTGTGATTTTGGAGTTGGATCCTTCTTGTGTTGATTGAGAGCACATTTTTGATGCATTGCTGAGTTACTTGTGGTGTCCCCATATCTCCTTGAGCATTTTCGATTTGCAGGTGAAGCTGGCCACTAGGGGAAAACGCAGCTCTTGAGACAGGGTCTCCTTGCTAGCATTTTTCTTTGGGTTCTCCAACAGGGAAGTAAATTTACTTGTATTGTCATTTGCTTCTCTCATTATTTGTCATTTCATTTGCTGGTTTATTATTGTCATATTGCCATAGAAACTGATTTCATCTTCTCCTTGGCAGGTACAAGAAAAACGCCTTTGCTCACTGGCTACTCCAAAAACGTTGAGGGGAAAACGCTGTCTAGCTCTGCATTTGATCTTCGCGGTGTGTCTTCAATACGGGAATACCTTTTCCATTATCCGGGTACTGATCTTTTCTCCTCTCTTATAACCTTTCTTTCATTGTTTGAATGCTAAGCTGCAACCATTTAAAAAACCCAAAAAAATTGATAACTTAGGATTTCACCAGGAACTTGTTATAACTAAAAACCCAGTAATGATATATGGTTAAACTTACATATCTCAAGTTTCATTCGAATCCGACCTCGTTTACCCTTAGAACTAGG
Source organism: Larix kaempferi (assembly GCA_027924585.1). Taxonomy (NCBI): domain Eukaryota; kingdom Viridiplantae; phylum Streptophyta; class Pinopsida; order Pinales; family Pinaceae; genus Larix; species Larix kaempferi. Next base: position 539,327 of record BSBM01001032.1, read on the forward strand.
AGCTGGTCATCTGCTGAATTCGCCCTCCTTGGGCATTTCAGCCAATCTCACTGTTAGGTTAACTTTTGGGTTGTGGGTATTCTTGATTCCAGCTTAGAACGCTATTTTACCTAAGGGAATCAAGTTTCAAAGCTTTTTAGATTCCATTTCCTGTAATTTTAGCACTGGTCCACCTGGCAAAAACACCCCACTTGGGCGTTTTCTCTTGTTGCTTAATTGGGTTGATTTGGGGTTCTGGGTACTTCTGATTTGGATTTCTATTGTCATTTTACCTCAAGAAATCAAGTACCGTCTTCTAGAAGCGATCATAAGCATCATTTTCTTGCTGCGCTAGGTCCATCTGACTCATAATCTAACCATTTACCTGGGCAGTTCAATATAGCACATCACTTCTATTTCATTTAAGCTCCCTTAATCATTTCAGCCATATAATCTCTTGTTATAATCGTAATATTTAACTATTTCAGATTGCTGGTCACTTATCTCATCACTCTTATTCTACTACTTGTGTCCACTCATTGGCTGGAATCAAACATAGGAGCTCATTTACACTCATCCCTTGCTTTCATCTCTCATCTTTCTGTGTTTGGGTGTATTTGTTGTCTCTCAACCATCACTGGTTGAGCAGGGTCTCCCCCTTGACTTGGCCAAGTGTCTCGTCTAAAGTGACAGTAGCCTTGTCCGGCGTGACTTCCGTTCATTTGAGCGGAGGACCTGGCTATTGCCGGTTACACCCTCCTAGTTGTATCCTCTACCGTCCCTATTGGGATATCCACCACAAACAGCTAGAGATTGTGTGATAACAGTTACTATGGTTGTTTGTCCACATTTGAGGTACACCCCTTTTTGGTCCTAGGAGTTATGGGTCAAGCTACCCACTCTTATTTGTATGGTTTTGACTTGTACCATATATTGGTAGTTGTACCCTCACCCATTTAATTATATGACCCTAGTACCCTACTTATGTTTTATGTGACTCTTTTATTTTTGTATTTATTTTATTTTATTTTTTATCTTTTATTTTATATTTTTATGATTTTTATTTTTAAGTGGTACCTTTTTAATTTGATGGAACCCTATCTTAATTAATGTTTGATCTTTCTAGAATTTTTTCTTATCCTATATATTGAGAACTATTGTCCTTCTCTTAAATAAATTGAACACCACACACCATATCTGATTTATCTCAGCTTGACGTCAAGGTTTAATTTTTTTGTTGCTGCCATAACTGAGCCGTGAAGGGTTTGATTGGAATCCAATCCTTGTTCAGATTTTTTGGAAAGGCCGTGACCTTGTGCTGAGTTTGCAGACCTGGCCGTGAACTTCCTTGAACTTCGATTTGCCTGCTGAGGACTGATCTATCCACTGGTATATTATTTTATGAAGGCCGTGAGGCTTGGAAGTAAGAACCAGACTGCTTTGTGGAGGCCGTGAGGACTAAGATTCAGATCTGCTGTTTATGATTTGATTGGGTTTCGATCTGCTGCTTAAAGTCTACTTGGGATCCGTTTTGCATATTGAGAGGCCATTGGTTGAGGTCGTGAAGCATTCTGGTCTGATCTACCAATTTGTGATCTGTTTGAGTTTCGATCTATATGCTGATTGCTTTGTGGAGGCCTTAAGGCCCTGGAGTTTGTCGTTCTCTACTGTGTGCATGTCTGTGAAATCCATGAGTGCTGGTGGACAGATCCCTAGTGTTCAGACCTGAATCTTGTTCTTTTTACCAGATTTATTTGACTGAGTTTTGTATTGACCTTATCCACATTGCTGTGACTTGATCTGATCTATGTGCTGATCCTTATGTCTGATGGAGGTCATACTTTGCTAGGGTTCAGTTTACTAGTTTTTATATCTTTTGGACCTATATCATGCTTTGACTTGTCTGAGATTGTCACTGTGGTTTTTGACTGTCTTTGACCACTTGACTGTAACACAACCTGTCATCTCTCTCTCTGGTTTGTACATACCCTCTTGTAGGGTCAGCCGGTTCCTAGTATTGACTGGCCTCTAAGAGACACAATCCCTTTTCTGAAAGTAACATTTTTGAGTATATTATAGGAAAGGTTTCCCACCCAGGTAAGTATCTTCACCTATCTTTTTTATTGATAATTAAACAAGCTGATTATCTTATTATTGATTACATGTTACTGAAGATTACTTTAACACGGTGACCAAATTGGTAGTGTTAAAGATGTGAATTTGAAAGAGATGAAAATTATGTTAGAAGTTACTGTTGTACTATTTCATATTTAGTTTCAGTACTTGTTTATTAAATGTATTTTTGCATTAAAGTATATTGAATTGTTATTCTTCTGCATTAAACCCTAACCCTAACAAAAATCAACACTACCATCCAAGGCTGAATACATGATTGGTTGTAAGAGATGGATCTGGCCTGGAGGATGTCTCTTTGCTTAGAAGAAGTGATGCGATGTCCGGTGCTAGTAGAGGAGGGCTCTCTGTTGGTCTAGCATAAACTGTCATAGGAGCTTAGTTGACAATTCTACATGGGTCTTGCCATCTAGGGAAAATTGCCTCTCGGTGTTTAACAAATTTGGGGGTTGTAACCTATAATGGTATTGGACTGTACCCCACCTATTGGTGCCATTGTCCATTGGGAGCATTGAGAATAAATATGTAATCCTTTGAGTAGTGTCTGGTTTAGTGGGGGGTTGGAGGATGTGAGATCTAAGCCCGAGGGCCACTCTCAAATATAATGCCAAGCATCATTGGGGAATTATGAGACTCTTTGAAGTAGTGGAACCAACCACGTATCTCATAGTTTCAAGTGCATTTTAGTATAAAGTGCTCTCTGTCCTTTTCTCTTGCCTATGTAGATTTGACACTATTTGTCCTCTAGCAAAATCTAGTGCTCAACTTCCACCTGAAGTTCATGGTAGCCCATTTTGAATTGGGTTAGGGGGATTTGGAGGCCATGTGTCCAGCGTCGAAGCATGTGAGGGGGTTGCACTATGAGTATGTCTCTAAGCTCCAGGAAATGCTTTGCATAAAATGCCATCTTGGGTCCTACACCTTAGGGGGTTGGGGGCAATCCAAGTGATCTGGATAAATCGTTTATAAATATCCTCCCCGATAATCTCATTCATCTTTTGGTTATCACGGGAGGTGGTTGAGAGCATCTATAGAGTACTTGAATGGGGGAAGGTGGCCCATTGATATATTAACTGACTGGAGGAAACATGAAATCTTTGAGTACTAGTACCATGTTCTTTCGGAGTGGGGGTGCTTTGGGTAATGGCCTCTGAAGAGTGGTTCCTTTTATTCATCTGCTTGGACCTTTGCAGTAGTGATAGTAACACTGGGTTTCATATTGCTGATTTGTTTCCGTTGTCCAACTCAGAATCATAGTTCGAGCCATAATTAGCCAAAGCAACTGTTTGGATCGACATTTGTCGATGTTGTGCCAAGGACTTTCGAGGATCTCCCACCACTTTTCACTACCCTTCTTTGACTTCTTGTTGCTCATCTTTGCATGTGGCTTGGATTGGTTGTCTGGTTGTTGGTTATCCTAGATTTGGCCTTTGTTCTACTAATTAAGGTTGCTTTTACCATTTTTTGGTCGTGGTTGATTTGCTGACCCAAGCTCTCTCTTACCCTTTTGCCGAAAATGGTTCTCGATCTTGACAACATATTGGTAAGCAGCTCCTAGTGAAGAGATGTACACAAACTGCATTTGATTTGGATGTACCTATATAGGCCACTATTGTATTTAGAGCCAAGTCTTGCTTTGAGTCCCCAATACCCAACTTTGAATACAAGGAATGGAAGGCATTGGTATGCTTTGGCATTGCTTCATATTTATCCTTGTGGAAATTTTTCCATTTAGTGTATTGGTCATTGTAGTTTCCAACACGATAGAATTCCTCCTTGAAGGCATCGACAAAAGCTACGTGTTGCCGCCTGGTTCCACACCTGGGGAAAACGCAGCAGAAGTCTTCAAGCTGCTGGTGTGGCCTTGGGGGCAAGTCAGAGTCAAGTGCTGTCACTTGGGACTCGACTCCTCCGTCTAGGCTTTCCTAGCGAAGCCAAGGGGGGTAGACCCTAAAAAATAAAAAGAAACTAAGGCCTCTAACCTAGGAGTTAGGAAAATATTTTGGTAACCAAGAATAAACAGCATATACTTTGATCAAATAAAACAGTCATTCATCATTTACTCCCATTTTAAAAATAACCATCATTTAATTGCACATTAGTCAATTATAAAATAAATTTGAAGCAAGACCAGTGCCTTATAATGGAGTCAATAAACAAATGCATAAGCAGGGAAGTAGATGTTGTGCGAGTGTTCTTGGTTTATTTTAAAATTAATGTGAATGTGATCTTTTTATTATGGCAGGTGGGTTCCCAATATACACGAGGTACGGGGGAACATGTCCGGAATTTTGAAGCGTGGCTTCCCTCTCAGGCATTGGGCTGAATCGGAGTCTCGAGGAGGTGTTCAGATGCTATACCAACGAGGGCAAGCCTAACGGTTTCCAAGAGGTCACTATTCAGTGTTATCCCAAGCCTTCTGGGAAATTTGCCCACGACAACAAAATGCGTGTTGTGCCGGATTTTCACAAAAAGGATTTTTTATTGGGGCGGTGTTAGATCCTATTACTAGTCATCCCCTCCTTTCTGGTGTGTACCAACTGGATCAGACTGAGCTGCAAGTTGGCCACAGAGCATACGGGAGAAGACCTTGGTATTTTTATAAAAATTTATGAACCCAAATTTTATCTTTTTTTAAAAACCCCAGGAGTCTCTTTTCAGGCACGTATTTCGGACAAGCCCTCATACAGAAACCCTACTTCGGGAAAGCAAGGGGGGCGTTATGAGTTTGTAAAAAAAATGTGAAAAACTATGTTATGAGTGAACTTGTAGCCCGCCAGTGGAACGGACCAACAAGGTTTATTTTAATCCTAATTAATTTTATTAAATGCCGGAAAACATAGAAATAAACTACTCTAAAAATCACACCATGAAAATGAGACGACACAGGCCACCCCTGGGGGGATGGGGTGTGGGCGCTGGCTAGCCCACTTGCTCTCGTTTAATAGTTGTTTACAATGATTTAGAGAAGTGCCCCAGTCTACTTTAAGTGACTTGGTGGCTTACAAATTCTAGGAAAAAATGACCGGTTTTTTGAAAAATATGAAAATTTGTCCTCCGGATTGCCTGGATCTTCAAAATTTCGGCAGCACTTCCTCCTACCTGTTCGTCTTTTGCTGCAAACCAGCAAGCAATGATTAGTATAAGATGCCCAAAAACACTTTAAGAGTGTCTTTGGAACACCTCCTAAAAAAACCCAAAAAATTCTAAGTTAAAAACTAAGTAAAAATGACGAAAAGTAACCAAGTAAAACAAGCTATGGGGCTTGTCTACTTGGGATCTTTGCTAGCCTTTAATGGCTACAAATTTCAAGCTCTAGGGCAGCCAGGTAATACTTTGAAATCAGATCTAATACTACTTCAAAAAAAAAAAAAAAAAACTTGAAAGATTTTGACAACTTAAACCAGTTTTTGAAAAGAAAGTACTAGATAACCAAGAAGCTTTGATCTATGAACAATAAACTCTTTATGAAATAAAAAATAAAACTTCTTGATGACAGAATCTGATTTATTTAAGTTTTTAACAGCAGTATGTAAATCAGATCCACTTTTGATTAGTAACTAGTAACCATAAAATTTGATTTTTTCTTGAATGAGAGAGAGAGAGAGGGAACAAATCCTTGTTGAAAATCGAAGCTTTGAAGATGGTTTAGTGATGTTTGAAGGGACTATATCTGCAAACAATGATTAGTAAAAGGGGAAACAAACAAGATCCTCCTTCTTGCCAACTCAAGAAAACACCTGCACATCACAGATCTCACCAAAAAAAATATTAAGTGTAGATATATACTCACAAGAAACTATGATTGCATATCCATAAACAAATGAAAGATACAAAAATAATCTCTTACCAAACACACATCACTAAGCTGCTACAATAAACAAATTGAAAACAACTTATCTCATAGATGAGCACACCACACCCTTGAAGAATGAAACTTATGCACAAGTCATCTTGGAAAAGAAATCAAGATATTACATCCACATATGGCAAAACACCACAAGCTGACCTCCAAAGTCTTCTTTTATTCAAATGAGAAAAAATATTACAATCATAAGTCTCTTGCTCCAATTCTCACTCTAAAGAAAATGGAGTGGGCAGCCATGCTTAAATAGCCAAAGATGGAGAGAAATGGGTGGAATGAGTGGCATAACTCGTGGAGAAAATGGGGCTGCCCATTCCCATGTAATGGGCTGCCAAAATCAGCCCCAAATTAGCTAAAAATCAGCCATGTGACAGCCCATAAACATAGCTGCAAATTCCATGATTTAAGGGGCCCAATTTTGGGAAATATGCCCCCCTCAAATGGGGAAGTAATCCCAATAATATAGCTGCCCGGAATCTTTCCAAAATCAGCTCTTACAACTCCTAAAACATAGCTGAAAAAATCAGTCCATAAATCACTCCCAAAATTTATTATTTTTATGAGTCATTTTTTTCACTTTTTTTTTATTTTTTCATGACTTTTTTGGGTTTTTTGGGTTTTTTGGCCATAGGTAAAAATTTAAGCACCCAAACATTAGGAAAAGTGGGTTTAGGGGTTAAGGGGGTGCTCTGAGTTAGAAAACGAGCACCCCTAAGGCAAAAAATACCTCTAGACGCCCCTTATAGGCCAATTACAAATTTTTTTAATTGAACCATTAAAAAATGGCCCAATTTACGGAAAAATTAAACTTTGCCGAAAATTAAAAACAACCTAGGGGGACTTAGCACATGTCCATATGACTCAAAATTAACGCCTAGCATGTTCATATACATTGACCCATAGACTCTAATAATTCCCTAAGGCCCGTCAGCCTCCCCAGGCATTCCAGCTTTGGAAGAGCAGGAGAAAAACCAATTAATTATGTTATGCACTAATGCAAGACATAATAGATAGGTGAAAAAACTCCTTGGAATACCTGACTTAGCCAAAAAGTCCTAGGGAACCAAGTCTTTTACAAAACCCCATGCTAGTACGTTTTTATTACAAACCCCGCAGGGCCATGGACATGTGGAAAAAATTCAAAAACGGGGGCCTTTAACAGGCCAGCTGGATATCAAATCACCAAAAATGAACATGTATCATGTTCCATTCTGCCCGCTCGCTTGATAATCCAACTAAGTACAACTTAGCTGGTAACATCTGGCTCCAACTGCGGGACGTGTGCTCGATTCGGTCTTCATGAAAGGAGAGCATACGAGAATACCAGAATCTCCGGTTTCTATGACCTGTAAAAACATCTCAACTTGACAAGAAAACCTTTCAGTAGCACAAGTTCTTATAAGAAGCCAATGAACCATAAGTTGCATTATTCAAAAACTAAAAAACGACTAATGAAAAATTCTAAGTACATAAAAGGAAAGTATTGAAAAAGAAATGTTGAAAGTAAATGCTCACTTGATGAGCTTATTTTCCTACTCTAAGCATAACAAAATAAATGCTAAGTAAAATGATAAATCCAATGCAACCATCTTAACACTTTATCAATGTAAAAACTTTTCACCTTGTGTTTGGTTACCAGCCAAAACAAGGGTACCTTGTTTAGAAAATGCAAACCTGCATGATAATTCTGGATTGAAAGACTGGATGGTAGATCATAGGTATATGATAAATCTTTGAAGTGCTTCCCCCAATGGTAAGTCCTCATGCAGGCCTCCTCTACCCATGACTGGATAGGGCTGAGAAAAAACTCGGAATGATAAGGCAAACCAACTACCTCATCATATTGGTCCGAAGGGCTCTTCTGATAGTTTATTTCTGTGAAAGTATAAGCCCCAAGTTGCTCCAAATCATAAGGAACCTCTAAATGTGCTGATGAAGGCTGAAACTGACATTCCACTGATTTTATCCTACCCAAATCTTCGTTATACTGTTGATCCAAGTCTTCGTTACTAATACTCATTAATGGCTCTAATTGATCATGAGAAATATCTACAGGCTCCTCTTCCATATCAAAATTTCCCAAGGTCTCAAAATCAACACTCCCCTCTCTTGATATATCAAAGATGGGTTTTTCTAAATCCATCCAACAATCATCATGCCCATCCTTGTAAATGAAGGGGGAGTCTTTGTCTATTGCATCACAACCCTGGCCATGCCCATCCTCATGTTCATAATACTTATCCTCAGAAGGCTTGGTTTGAAAGATATTACAAGGTATAAAGTTGTCCAAGACTTCACCACTATGCGGAGAAAAAGGAGGAGTGTCATCATAAATCATACAAAAATCATCACAAGTTTCTTTAAAGGCTTCTGTAATGGTTGCTTCCGTAGGTGAATTTGAAGTAAAAACATCATCATCTTCACTAAAGTAATCCTGAGATCCCAAATCTTCAATGGCAAATTGAGGAAGCTGTTCTGAAACAACTTCAATTGAAGACCCTTCATGAATTTCTTTGTCAACTTCTATAATGGCTTCCTCTTTAGGCAAATCTGAAACACACATGTGATCATCATCGTAGATTTGAGAACACTCCATATTTTCAATGTTTTCAGCTATGGTGACAAGAGGATGGTTTTCAACAAAATCTTCAGTTAAGGGTGCTTCATGGAACTCTTCGATAGGGTCATGCTGAAGCTCTTTTTTAAAGCCAGACTGTGCTATAGGGAGATCAACACGATTGATATAACTTAGAGGCACCTCCCAATATTTATTATTCTCTGTCATGATGATACGAGGAAAGTTGGGGTCTTCTTTATGATACTCAATCCAAGGTATGAACAAGAGAAAGTACCTTCTAAGGATCCTATCCAAGTGCTCCATACTAGCTCCTTTATTATGCCATTGCCTTATAAATATTCTAAGGAGGCTCGAAAGAGAGTTAATACATTTATTTGGAAGCTCTTTAAAATACCATTGATAAACAGGTCCCTGTAATGTACTAACAAACATCTCCATTATGTTATCTTCATATAAGACTTTGAAGTTAGCCACAACTTTAAGAAAAGAAAAGACATGCCGGGTTTCTACATCATCATCATCTCCCCAAAAGACCGGTAGATAATCAGATACATCTTCACCATCATGATAATTAGGGAAACCAGGGATGTCTGAGAAGTCAATGCGAGGATGTGCATCGGAAATTTGCTCACTAGACTCTTTATCATCCATTTTCAAAGATCAATAGCCTGCATTTGAAATGACCATGGGATATATCTGGTACTGAATCAATGGAGTTGTCAAAAGGTGAGTCTTTATAGATTTTACTGTAATGGATGGACTCATCTACACACAAGCAGTCTCAACAAACTATATGAGAAACAAAGGGTTTTATCCCTTCAATGGAGTCGCCATGTGAGAATAAAAATATACATATAAAACAATCTCACAAAGAATTCTATCTTTTTTCTTTTCTTTGAAAATATAAAAGGAAAAAAAGTTAGTGGAGTCGCCAGATGAAAAATTAAAAATCTAATCTAAAGATTCATCAAACAAAGCAAAAACAAAAAGGAAAACTCAAAAGTCGTATTCCGGGAATAAAAAGACTTATCCTCGGCAATGGCGCCAAAATGTTGCCGCCTGGTTCCACACCTGGGGAAAACGCAGCAGAAGTCTTCAAGTTGCTGGTGTGGCCTTGGGGGCAAGTCAGAGTCAAGTGCTGTCACTTGGGACTCGACTCCTCCGTCTAGGCTTTCCTAGCGAAGCCAAGGGGGGTAGACCCTAAAAAATAAAAAGAAACTAAGGCCTCTAACCTAGGAGTTAGGAAAATATTTTGGTAACCAAGAATAAACAGCATATACTTTGATCAAATAAAACAGTCATTCATCATTTACTCCCATTTTAAAAATAACCATCATTTAATTGCACATTAGTCAATTATAAAATAAATTTGAAGCAAGACCAGTGCCTTATAATGGAGTCAATAAACAAATGCATAAGCAGGGAAGTAGATGTTGTGCGAGTGTTCTTGGTTTATTTTAAAATTAATGTGAATGTGATCTTTTTATTATGGCAGGTGGGTTCCTAATATACACGAGGTACGGGGGAACATGTCCGGAATTTTGAAGCGTGGCTTCCCTCTCAGGCTTTGGGCTGAATCGGAGTCTCGAGGAGGTGTTCAGATGCTATACCAACGAGGGCAAGCCTAACGGTTTCCAAGAGGTCACTATTCAGTGTTATCCCAAGCCTTCTGGGAAATTTGCCCACGACAACAAAATGCGTGTTGTGCCGGATTTTCACAAAAAAGATTTTTTATTGGGGCGGTGTTAGATCCTATTACTAGTCATCCCCTCCTTTCTGGTGTGTACCAACTGGATCAGACTGAGCTGCAAGTTGGCCACAGAGCATACGGGAGAAGACCTTGGTATTTTTATAAAAATTTATGAACCCAAATTTTATCTTTTTTTAAAAACCCCAGGAGTCTCTTTTCAGGCACGTATTTCGGACAAGCCCTCATACAGAAACCCTACTTCGGGAAAGCAAGGGGGGCGTTATGAGTTTGTAAAAAAAATGTGAAAAACTATGTTATGAGTGAACTTGTAGCCCGCCAGTGGAACGGACCAACAAGGTTTATTTTAATCCTAATTAATTTTATTAAATGCCGGAAAACATAGAAATAAACTACTCTAAAAATCACGCCATGAAAATGAGACGACACAGGCCACCCCTGGGGGGATGGGGTGTGGGTGCTGGCTAGCCCACTTGCTCTCATTTAATAGTTGTTTACAATGATTTAGAGAAGTGCCCCAGTCTACTTTAAGTGACTTGGTGGCTTACAAATTCTAGGAAAAAATGACCGGTTTTTTGAAAAATATGAAAATTTGTCCTCCGGATTGCCTGGATCTTCAAAATTTCGGCAGCACTTCCTCTTACCTGTTCGTCTTTTGCTGCAAACCAGCAAGCAATGATTAGTATAAGATGCCCAAAAACACTTTAAGAGTGTTTTTGGAACACCTCCTAAAAAAACCCAAAAAATTCTAAGTTAAAAACTAAGTAAAAATGACGAAAAGTAACCAAGTAAAACAAGCTATGGGGCTTGTCTACTTGGGATCTTTGCTAGCCTTTAATGGCTGCAAATTTCAAGCTCTAGGGCAGCCAGGTAATACTTTGAAATCAGATCTAATACTACTTCAAAAAAAAAAAAAAAAAACTTGAAAGATTTTGACAACTTAAACCAGTTTTTGAAAAGAAAGTACTAGATAACCAAGAAGCTTTGATCTATGAACAATAAACTCTTTATGAAATAAAAAATAAAACTTCTTGATGACAGAATCTGATTTATTTAAGTTTTTAACAGCAGTATGTAAATCAGATCCACTTTTGATTAGTAACTAGTAACCATAAAATTTGATTTTTTCTTGAATGAGAGAGAGAGAGAGGGAACAAATCCTTGTTGAAAATCGAAGCTTTGAAGATGGTTTAGTGATGTTTGAAGGGACTATATCTGCAAACAATGATTAGTAAAAGGGGAAACAAACAAGATCCTCCTTCTTGCCAACTCAAGAAAACACCTGCACATCACAGATCTCACCAAAAAAAATATTAAGTGTAGATATATACTCACAAGAAACTATGATTGCATATCCATAAACAAATGAAAGATACAAAAATAATCTCTTACCAAACACACATCACTAAGCTGCTACAATAAACAAATTGAAAACAACTTATCTCATAGATGAGCACACCACACCCTTGAAGAATGAAACTTATGCACAAGTCATCTTGGAAAAGAAATCAAGATATTACATCCACATATGGCAAAACACCACAAGCTGACCTCCAAAGTCTTCTTTTATTCAAATGAGAAAAAATATTACAATCATAAGTCTCTTGCTCCAATTCTCACTCTAAAGAAAATGGAGTGGGCAGCCATGCTTAAATAGCCAAAGATGGAGAGAAATGGGTGGAATGAGTGGCATAACTCGTGGAGAAAATGGGGCTGCCCATTCCCATGTAATGGGCTGCCAAAATCAGCCCCAAATTAGCTAAAAATCAGCCATGTGACAGCCCATAAACATAGCTGCAAATTCCATGATTTAAGGGGCCCAATTTTGGGAAATATGCCCCCCTCAAATGGGGAAGTAATCCCAATAATATAGCTGCCCGGAATCTTTCCAAAATCAGCTCTTACAACTCCTAAAACATAGCTGAAAAAATCAGTCCATAAATCACTCCCAAAATTTATTATTTTTATGAGTCATTTTTTTCACTTTTTTTTTATTTTTTCATGACTTTTTTGGGTTTTTTGGCCATAGGTAAAAATTTAAGCACCCAAACATTAGGAAAAGTGGGTTTAGGGGTTAAGGGGGTGCTCTGAGTTAGAAAACGAGCACCCCTAAGGCAAAAAATACCTCTAGACGCCCCTTATAGGCCAATTACAAAATTTTTTAATTGAACCATTAAAAAATGGCCCAATTTACGGAAAAATTAAACTTTGCCGAAAATTAAAAACAACCTAGGGGGACTTAGCACATGTCCATATGACTCAAAATTAACGCCTAGCATGTTCATATACATTGACCCATAGACTCTAATAATTCCCTAAGGCCCGTCAGCCTCCCCAGGCATTCCAGCTTTGGAGGAGCAGGAGAAAAACCAATTAATTATGTTATGCACTAATGCAAGACATAATAGATAGGTGAAAAAACTCCTTGGAATACCTGACTTAGCCAAAAAGTCCTAGGGAACCAAGTCTTTTACAAAACCCCATGCTAGTACGTTTTTATTACAAACCTCGCAGGGCCATGGACATGTGGAAAAAATTCAAAAACGGGGGCCTTTAACAGGCCAGCTGGATATCAAATCACCAAAAATGAACATGTATCATGTTCCATTCTGCCCGCTCGCTTGATAATCCAACTAAGTACAACTTAGCTGGTAACACTACGTAAGCGGGTTTTGGCCCAAATGCTCTAGATTCATCTTTGACATTTTGCACAAAATAAGTGTCTAGCCAATCTTTTACATGGGGAAGCGACTTAAGTGTGAAAGTGATCTCACCATTGGAATTTTTTTGAACAAAGTAATAACCCTCTAACAAACTTAACTATTTCTTTGAAGCATCTGCATCTATCTTTCTTGCAAATAGATTGAATGTCAAAGTTAACTTGTACCTTGAAGGGTTTCGTAGCTCTAAAGTGACTACTTGTCGTATGTGCCTTTGTTGCCATGGGGAGTCATTGAAGGATTTGGGCAAAATTATCTATCATCTCATTTCTCTATCGGTTGAGGGCCTCCTCCAACAATATCTTGATAGGATCTCCTACTCCATCGACTTTCTTTTCATCTACCATCAGAGGACACTTGGGTTGATGAGGGAAGTCTTCACTAGTTTCAGTTTGTTCAAGGCCCAACTCTTTGTACGTTGACTTGTTGGGGACATGAATGTAAAACAATGAGCATATTTCTTTGATACCATTGATGTAGAATATGTTGTGAATGAAATGAAGATAGCAATAACAAGTGAAATAAGATAGAGATACTGCAAAGACCATAGTATACAATGAATCCCAACTCTATTAATGAATGAAATAGTGAAAACACTGCCATATGCAAAGCAATACAAATTGGCTAGAATGGTAGAATCTTATCTCTAAGAAGAGATTTGTCTATTATGCTCATTCGCGAAAAGCTCATTACAAGAGGTTGAAACTCCTTTTTACTATAAAGTCTAAAACCCTAAGACGATAAAACCTTAAGATCCAAAACCTAACTATAGGAGATGAGGTGGCTAAAGGAATGTTGGGGCTCAAGGCGCCTAGTTGATACATCAATTTCTCGGGGCCGCAACTTTGCATATGAACTTGGCTTGAGATATTTGTTGGGTTGTTATGAAGCTTATTCCAAGCTCTATGTGTTTTGCTGGTCTGGTAATGGAAGATTTAGAGGCTATGCCAATTGCCAATTATGCATGGGAAAAGTTCAGGACCTGCAAAATTGCTATAGAATCGACAAGGTGTAGGATCATTTAGGAGATGGTGGTAGATTTGGGTGGCCACCTGTATCCACTTGGATCATGTGCCTGCTAGACATCTTGTTTTCCCCCATTATTAGTATTGGTTTGTGCTTTGGGGTTATCCATGAGTTGCTATAGTGGTTTTGCAACTTGCGTAGGAGGTGGAAAGGGTGCGAGTGAGCTAGTAAGGCTTGTAGGTAGAAAGGGGAGGGGTGGGATAACTCACAAGTTTTGATCATAAAAGGTGGGGAGAAGGGTGTGCATGGGGTTGCGGGTTTAAGTGAGCGATTGCATCATAAACATATTGCATTTAGATCTAGCTGACTTAGAAGTAAGTTTGGAGCTGACCTGGAGGTGAGAGGGATAGGTTGGCCCTTGCAAAGTATAAGTTGCTTTGGCAAAAATAGAAAGTTGTAGGGATAGGTCGAGGCTTAAAATCCTACAAGAAAGCATATTTATACAAGTTTGGTGATTACACTTCCTTCCAATTGCGATCTTCTCTTTTATTTTAGTAGTGCAGCGACATGCATACCTAGTGCATGCACAATCTTCTATTTGGTTCTGTTAATGGAGTGTCCTAGACCTCCATTCATCCACCCATAGATAGGCCTAATCTGCCCTCATGCAATTTGGATTAGGATTTCGTGGGGCTGGCTTGTGTATGTTGGAGGTTTGCAGGGTTGACTTGTGTGTGCTAGAGATTCTTGGAGCCAACTTGCAGTTGTCACTTCATGGAGCTAACATCTGATTCTTGAGCTAAGCTGGCCTATGATTGTTGAGCTAAGTTGACGTGTGTCTATTGGAGATTCTTGGGGTCAACCTATGTCTTTAGGAGATTTGTGGAGCCAACTTGTAGTTGTCACTTCATGGAGTCAATGTGTGATTGCTAGGCTGATCCAACCTGTAATTGTTGAGCTAAGTTGAGTTGAGTTGAATCTCCTTTAAAGTGGGTGGTACCAGTGCTATTCTTGTCTAAAGATGATAGAAAATTCATTTAAGTAGTAGATCTACAACAATCTCTTTAACAAACCCTAATCCAACAAGATGAAATGTAACAACACTTAACATAGATTGCAAGAAGATGTTCACATACCATGACTTAATCAAGATAATTTAACCATAACCAAGAGAGAGCCACCACAAGTAGAGCGAAATAGTATCGGTGCTGGCAAAAAAAACGAATGAAATCACTTAAACCCACCCATGAACAATAGAGTGCAACACTTGATATAGTGTCTATAGGCTTAAACACTTGTATAAAAGAATGATGCTCATACGCTAAAGAATGATCAAGAAGATCAGAAGATTATGAAATACAAATCAGAGTTGTGGTTTATAACTTTATTTATTCACAACTCTCATGGGGTGTGTTACCAGCTAAGTTGTACTTAGTTGGATTATCAAGCGAGCGGGCAGAATGGAACATGATACATGTTCATTTTTGGTGATTTGATATCCAGCTGGCCTGTTAAAGGCCCCCGTTTTTTATTTTTTTCCACATGTCCATGGCCCTGCGGGATTTGTAATAAAAACGTACTAGCATGGGGTTTTGTAAAAGACTTGGTTCCCTAGGACTTTTTGGCTAAGTCAGGTATTCCAAGGAGTTTTTTCACCTATCTATTATGTCTTGCATTAGTGCATAACATAATTAATTGGTTTTTCTCCTGCTCCTCCAAAGCTGGAATGCCTGGGGAGGCTGACGGGCCTTAGGGGATTATTAGAGTCTATGGGTCAATGTATATGAACATGCTAGGCGTTAATTTTGAGTCATATGGACATGTGCTAAGTCCCCCTAGGTTGTTTTTAATTTTCGGCGAGTTTTGGTTTTTCCGTAAATTGGGCCATTTTTTAATGGTTCAATTAAAAAAATTGTAATTGGCCTATAAGGGGCGTCTGGAGGTATTTTTTGCCTTAGGGGTGCTTGTTTTCTAACTCAGAGCACCCCCTTAACCCCTTAACCCACTTTTCCTAATGTTTGGGTGCTTAAATTTTTACCTATGGCCAAAAAACCCAAAAAACCCAAAAAAAAGTCATGAAAAAATAAAAAAAGTGAAAAAAATGACTCATAAAAATAATAAATTTTGGGAGTGATTTATGGACTGATTTTTTCAGCTATGTTTTAGGAGTTGTAAGAGCTGATTTTGGAAAGATTCCGGGCAGCTATATTATTGGGATTACTTCCCCATTTGAGGGGGGCATATTTCCCAAAATTGGGCCCCTTAAATCATGGAATTTGCAGCTATGTTTATGGGCTGTCACATGGCTGATTTTTAGCTGATTTGGGGCTGATTTTGGCAGCCCATTACATGGGAGTGGGCAGCCCCATTTTCTCCATGAGTTATGCCACTCATTCCACCCATTTCTCTCCATCTTTGGCTATTTAAGCATGGCTGCCCACTCCATTTTCTTTAGAGTGAGAATTGGAGCAGCTGACTTATCGTTGTAATACTCATATCATTTTGAATTTGAATAAAGAAGACTTTGGAGGTCAAGTTTGTGGTGTTGTTGTATGAGTGGATGAACCATCTTTGGCTTGTCTAATGGAGGTAACCTGTGCATAAGCTTTGATATTTTATTGCATCTATTGTACTCATTGGAAAGATTGGTAACAATTTATGAGATAAGTTGATTCAATTTGTTTATTGTCTTAGCTTATTGATATATGTTTATTAAGAGATCATGTTTGTATGTTTTCATTTGTTTATGAGTATGCAGCATTGATTTCTTTTGAATATATGTCTACACTTGATCCTTGTTTGCAAAGTGTGTGATGTGCAGGTTATCTCAACTGGAAGTAGGTGGATCTTGCTTGTTTCCTCCCTTCTAATTTTGTTTGCAGATGCAGTCCCTTGGAATATCACAAACACAACCTTCAAAGCTTCGGATTTCAACCAAGATTTGCTTCATCTCTCTCTCAACTTAATTCAAAATCAAAATTTTTTGGTTACTGGTTACTTGCATGTGAAATATTTCTGATTTATATGCTCATATTGTATTTCAAAGTAGATCAGAAATATTTTCATAAAGGATTAGTTTAGACAGTCATAAAGCTTATATATTTAACTGTTAGACTTTCCTTCATATAGCATCTACTTTTCAAAGGACTTGCAAGTAAAATCGTCATATCTTTTTCAAGTCTTGCTGGGTAGTTGTAGCGCTGATATAAAAGATATATTTGGCTGTCCTAGAGCTTGAAATTTGCAGCCATTAAAGGGCTAGCAAAGATCCCAAGTAGACAAGCTCCATAGCTTGTTTTACTTGGTTATTTTTCGTCATTTTTACTTAGTTTTTAACTTAGAAAATTTTGGGTTTTTTAGGAGGTGTTCCAAAGACACTCTTAAAGTGTTTTTGGGCATCTTGTACTAATTATTGCTTGCTGGTTTGCAGCAAAGGATGAGCAGGTAGGAGGAAGTGCTGGCAAATTTTCGAGCATCCAGGCGATCCGGAATACAAATTTCCATATTTTTCAAAACCGGTCATATTTTTTCTATAATTTTGTAAGCCACCAAGTCACATTAAGTAGACTTGGGGCACTTCTCTATATCATTGTAAACATTTTTAAACGAGAGCAAGTGGGCTAGCCAGCGCCCATACCCCATCCCCCCAGGGGTGGCCTGTGTCGTCTCATTTTCATGGCGTGAATGTTAGAGTAGTTTATTTCCTTGTTTTCCGGCATTAAATAAAATCAATTAGGATTAAAATAAACCTTGTTGGTCCGTTCCACTGGCGGGCCACAAGTTCACTCACAACCTAGTTTTTTCACATTTTTTACAAACTCATAACGCCCCCCCCTTGCTTTCCCGAAGTAGGGTTTATGTATGAGGGCTTGCCCGAAATACGTGCCTGAAAAGAGACTCCTGGGGTTTTAACAAAGATAAAATTTGGGTTCTTAAAATTTTTATAAAAATATACCAAGGTCCTCTCCCGTATGCTCTGTGGCCAACTTGCAGCTCAGTCTGATCCAGTTGGTACACACCAGAAAGGAGTTGATGACTAGTAATAGGACTTAACACCACCCCAATAAAAAACCCTTTTTGTGAAAATCCGGCACAACACGCAATTTGTTGTCGTGGGCAAATTTCCCAGAAGGCTTGGGATAAAACTGGATAGCGACCTCTTGGAAACCGTTAGGCTTGCCCTCGTTGGTATAGCATCTGAACACCTCCTCGAGACTCCGATCCAGCCTAAAGCCTGAGAGGGAAGCCACGCTTCAAATTTCCGGACATGTTCCCCCGTACCTTGCGTATATCGGGAACCCACATGCCTTAATAAAAAAAAGATCACCATCACATTAAATTTTAAAATAAACCAAGAACACTCCACAACATTTACTTTTCTGTTTATGCATTTGTTATTTGACTCCATAGCAAGGCACTGGTCCTGATGCAAATTTCATTTTATTGTTGACTAGTATGCAAGTGAATGATGATTATTTTTAAATGGGAGTAAATGATAAATGATGTTTTTATTTGAAAAAAGTATGTGTTGACTGTTTTGGTTGCAAAAGTATTTGTTCTAACTCCTAGATTAGAGGCTTTAGTTTCTTTTATTTTTAGGGTCTACCCCCCTTGGCTTCGCTAGGAAAGCCTAGACGGAGGAGTCGAGTCCCAAGTGACAGCACTTGACTCTGACTTGCCCCCAAGGCCACACCAGCAGCTTGAAGACTTCTGCTGCGTTTTCCCAGGTGTGGAACCAGGCGGCAACAGGGTGCTTGATTGAGCTTACATGTGTAAGTTGACTAGGTCAGCCTTAACCAATACCTAGTATTAAAATAAATGATTGCATTAATGCCTAACCAAATACATTAATGAATGACACAATATGAGTTGGCTGTCGCCAAATGTGAGGATTGCACCATTCTCACGAGGACCAGGTATTGCAGTGTATGGAGGGAGTTTCTTTCAGGGTCTTGTTTCCACTGAAAGCCCTACATGACATTCACAATTTAATTCTAAATATAATTATATATGCCTCTAATTGATTAGTAAGAATTGTGTTCTGCCTGAACATTGCAGGTTGGAGTAACAGGCTTTTGCATGGGTGGTGCTTTATCTATTGCAAGTGCTGTGTTGGTTCCAGAAGTTGACAGTGTTGTTGCATTCTATGGTGTTCCTTCTACACAACTTGCAGATCCGTCATTGGCAAAAGTACCTGTGCAGTCTCATTTTGGCGAACTTGATAACTTTGTTGGCTTTTCAGATGTGACAGTATGATCCTCTTTATCTCTTATACAATACATGTGTGTAGTGGTCACTGCATTATTTTCAAGAAAGGATGCTTTTTAAATTATTCTTCAAAAGTATAAAAGTTTGAACTTCATAGGAAATAGATATATAAGCATATCAATCGAATTTGTTTCTTCCTAATTGAATTACTAAATTAAGTTTTTGGCAGTTTATTAAACACACATCTTAATACAACTATATAATTTCTAGCGGCTATAGTGTTCCTGCCACTGCAAATTTGATTTACAGTTTGTAAATTAGATTCTGGTTCAGTTTTTATCTGTTCATTTGTAAGTCATAATTCTATGAACTCATTGTTTTCTTACATTGTGTTACCCCTTTTATTGTATGAGGATCACACATGTTATTTTCATCACAATACTTGAGAAAATTTTCACAAGGATCGAGTTTGCAGGTTTTCATGGCTAGAAAGTTGGATGGGTAGGGGGTAAACATGTTTTTGACTCAAAGATGTTTCTTCTTCATGGTAGAGTGGTGGCCATGGTGATTGGCTAGAAGGTTTCGTGTGATGTGTTCTCATGTCTTCATGGTGATTATTGGTGAAGTATCATGTGCCTAACAGGTAAAACAATGATCATAAGATGATGCACTCCCTCTAATTGATGATTAAAATGATACTTGACTAAAGTGATAAATCAATTAATTAACACTTGAGTATTTTATGGACTGGGAACCCATCAACTTAGGGTCTCCCTAAGTTTTGAAGTGTTAATAATTGTACCTTTTAAGTAATGGATTAATTAAAGTGTTTAACCTTGTGTTTTATAATGTTTTAGTGTGATTAATTAAAGTCAACAAAAAGTATAACTAATTACACTAATTAATTAAAGTACGTAAGGTTTGCACTCGGGAGTAATTTAAAAATCACATAAAGAGGGGGGGTGCTAGGCACAATGGTCTCTAGTGTGTATTAATTGAATATTATCAAGGATGCAGGGCTCCTAGATCGGATGCCCTAGGGGATTTGAAGATACTTGACACATAAGGAGCTTTATCATGACATAAATATTAAAGCTTTGTGGAGTATTAGCCTTTAATGAAGAAATTTGATGGATGTTTCTTGATCCACTTGTAAATTTCCCTCACCCTAGGTGAACGTTGTCCTTGTGTTCTCAAATTAATAAACTGATATTTAATTTGCAGAAATAAAATTCTTTACATATCAGTAATCAGTGTTACACATATAGCTGGAAGTGAACAGCGAAAGCATAAACACAGCACACACAATTTTCTCCTTCAAATTAGTTTTTTTCATTAATAGATCAAAGCTTACAAAGAAACCTCCACAGCTGCCAAAAACATGCAGCTGTACGTCACACTCAACTGAAGCACAAATTTGCACACTTACTGAGGAAATCTTCCCATTAGAAATTGAGAAAATCAGCTGCTGCTTCCTTCAAAGAGATTTAGAAGACCGAGCTCTCATTGGGAGGACGAGGAAGGGAAATAAGAAATGACAGAAGGAGATGAAGAAGGGAGATTCAAGCCAAGTTAAGAAGGTTTTGAGTAATTTGAAATGTTTTAGGTGTCACCAGAAGGGACAATATTGCAGCCAATGTCCAGAGAAGAGGAAAGGGAAGGCAAGCAACACAAATAGGTTGTAGGGAGTGCAGGGATTGTAGTAGGAGTGGATGAGTTAGCATCCCCACTTGAGACCACCTTCTCCATGGTTTCTTGTTTATCTTCCAACACCGTGTTAAGTGTTGCATGTTATTTAGACATTGGTTTATCCTTCTCTTAGTTTCTTGTATAATAGATTTTGAATGTAGAGTTGCATTTGAAGGACAGCAATGCACTATTAGTGATTGTAATCTAGCTAGTCCTAGGACATGGCTAGAGGTGTGCGAGATGATGGCCTTTATAGGTTGCTGATCTTGTTACACTTTTACATACGATTGGGATGTTGGGTGAGCTTTCTAGTTTTGAGGAGACATATGGAGAACATGTATGGTGGGATTCCATGGAGATAAGTTCAAAACCTATTATGGAATCAATGATTGATTTGAAGCTTGCAACTGATGGGAGTATTAAAGAGTACTAGAACAGGGATGTTGAATTCTCTCAGAAATAGGGAGTTGACCTTGATGAAATTCTTGCTCTAGTGACTAGAGGATTTCCTCAAAAAGAGGGAGTTGACCATGTTGAGGGTTTTTGCTTCAGCTGCCAAAGTTTTTGAGCTTTTGGATGCTCTATGTGTACCATTGTTTGCACTATGAGTTTGGTACTTCAGGATGAATGAGTTATGTGCATATTTTTATCTTTGTGATTTTGATAGATTTGATCCACTTGTCTTGGTCTTGTATGGAGATCTGATCATCTTTCTAGAAAGTCTTGATCAACTCATGATGTGGCATTTGAAGAGTATGGTTTGTGAAGTTGATATGAAGGATTTTGGAGCTTGGTAAGTTGTTAATGGTCCATAGTTGTGTTCCTTCGAATCACTTGTAGTCAAGCCCCTAGTAGAGGGAAGGTTCAATATGTTGTGATGGTCTCTTGTTTCGTTGGATATAGTGAGTCTTTTAAAGCTTACAGGATCTACATTCCAACACATTGGAAGACTATGATTTATTGAGATGTGAAGTTTGACGAGGATGTGTAACTCTATATCATAGGTATCTCCTCCAATGGTTGAAGGTTGTGAGGAGGTCATTGTTTTAGAATTTGATTCAGAGGTAAGAGAAGAGATAGCTTGAGCTGCGGGCAAGGAGAGCTTAAAGAAGGATATGTCCTTACTCTATATTCTCTCTAAGGCAAGCTTGGTGAAATATCAAGGGTGGTCTTGTTGGTGTTGATGCTAGCTTGTTGTTGAGCCTTTGGAGTGGCCAGGAGTAGTTTGGAGTGGGGCCTTGCTAGGCCATAATTCTTGGTTAGAGTTTACTGTTGATGGTAGATGGTCTAGCTAGGGTTTGGGTGCATTGGTGAGTCCTAGCTTGTGATAAGCTTGAAGTACAAGCTTATTGTAATATACCAATCTCAAGTTTAAAAAATTATGGGAAAAGATACCTCAAGTCATAAAACCTAAAACAAAGTTATCTTATTGTACTGTACCAATGAGTTTTATGGTCCCTTTGGTTTTTATTTAAGAGATAAAGCCTCAACTAGTTTGGAAGCAACCCAAGGCATAACAAGCCAAATAGAAGAGAACTTTTTTACTTTTGGCAAGGTGGATCCTTTTGGTTCCTTTAAAGCTTCAACATCGAAAACATAAACTAAATCGAGAGTATTGAGTTCGGTAGATTATACTTCATTGAAACACAAAAGGAACTTACCACCACTCTTGCATAGCAATAGAGTGTTACAAATAATAGATTCCTTTGGTTGGAAAGATCATTGTAGAATCTGTTTTAGAGAAGAAATCTAGGATTGGATAGGCTAAGAGTTCCTTAAGATCACAGATCTTTAGTTCCCATAAATCAACCCAACATGATAAATGAAGAGCATTTCAGTTGGTATAGAAAATGTCAAGATTTGCATGACGAGCCATCATGCCTTGCACCTTGTTACCAACTATTTTGTGCAATAGCTGAATTTCTTGTGAGCCGCCAGTTTAATGAACATGTTCAATATTCATCACCAGTGTTCAGAAGTTCAGAGCTCATTTTCAGGGCAATTTTGCCCCATTTGTAATAACTGCATGTTCATACCCCCATGGGGAATTTGTAAAAAGTTGGTCTAAACGGGGCCCTTTTATAAAAGACTCGGCTATCCTTAGGTTTAGCCATTTGGGGATATACTCTAGAGTGTTTTTCCCTTAGGAATTATGCGCTACTCATCAGTGGCGTATAATCCTTGAGTTTTTCACTCAAACCTCCAAAGCTGGAGTATTTTCCATGGTGGTCAAAACCTAAGGTGGCTATAGAGTCTTGTGTCTAGGATTTTTTACGTGTTAGCCATCTCGATTGAGTCATATGAACATGCACTAGGTCCCCTAGGAGTTTCGTTTGATTCCGAGAAAATATATATATATATATATATATTTTTTTTATCTGTAATTTAGACCATTTTTTTAATGGTTTAAATGGAATTTTTCAAGTTGTGATAAAAACCTCATCCGGAGACGGAATTTGGCGTGGGGAGGCTCGTTTTGATGCTCAGAGCGTCCTCTTTACCCTGGCACCCTCATTCTTCAGATTTTGGGCGATTACGTCACCTGGGTGAGTTTTGGCTAAAAATGCATCATTCTGGCATTTAATTGTTAAAAAGAGACAAATTGCACCATTGACAAAAATCAAAATAAGTCAAAAAATGTGATTTTTGACTTTGGAAAAGGGATGATTAATACTTTATGATGGTGTACGACCATATCAAATGAATAAAGGTCACATATTATAATCAAAGTTAGGATATACGAATCACTTTGAATGGATGACGTGAGCATGGGTTTGGCCGTACGGCTAGCTCTCACGAATTGATGATTTGGCATGTGGTGAGTGGGTTGTTGGTTCAACATTTAATGAATGGTAGGTGCCTCCCTCAAATTGAGGCCACCTCACCAACATAACTCCAACAAGTTCGAGTTCTCCATTAATACAACTCAAGACTTGGTCTCCTTCAAAGAGCTTACGATTCTCTCATGCCTCACGTCAATCCAAGGTGGAAGCTTGTGAGTGGCTTGGTGATATCTCCTATGTGGGAGTGGGGGGGGCCTTGCCAAGTTGGAGGCCACCTCCCTACTCTTCATTACTCTCAACTACCAAGAACTCAAGCTGTCTAATGAGTTATGCTCTCCAAGCATGGATTTGATTGAATTCGACTTCACTTGATTGGGAGTTTGTCTCTTCTGATTTCCAATTCGAATTAGGGTATTGTGTTTAGTTTTTTGTATAAAGAGAGGCTCTTTGCTCTCTCTTGTGATGGAGATTTTTGGTAAGAGCACTCTGCCCAAAAGTGTAACAGTGTTATTTGTTTGAATTCTTGGAATAAAAGTGACTTTGGAGGTCCATGCAAGGGTTATTGGTGTTGTGGCTTCATCTTGTGAGGTGTTATCTCTCTCACCCTTCTCTCATTTTTTCAATTATGTTCAATGCTTGTTCTAGAAGGCTATCAATCTAGCACATGAAGGTAGTCATTTAAGGTTTTAATTTGATTATCTATGCTAAGTTGCTCAAATATCTAGATCAGACAGGACGTAGTGGTTATACTAGTGTCTTTTAGATGTTTGTTTGACTTACATTCTTGCATTTTATCTATCTTGTTTGTTTGAGAGTTGTGTTTTTTCAGGGATCATTTCAGGTGGAGAAGACTTGGGATATCAATATCTTCTTCATTAAACAAGAGCTATTGCCATCTAATACCTTCACTTTGCAGGGTCTACAAGGAGCTTCCATTTTCGAGTGAAGAAACATATCCAACAAGGGCTTTTCCTCATCCATCAAACATATTTCTATAATCAATTTTTGGTTACAAGTTACTTTCAAGAAGCCCTAAACCCCATCTTTCCATTCACTTGGCTTCTCTTCTCCTTCTCGCCTTGTTTGTCTTGCCCTACTTTCTTCTTCCTCTCGTCCTCTCCTATCTCTGTCTTCTTCCATCATTTTCTTGTTTTCTCATTGCTGGTTTTTTTTGTCTTATTTTTGCCATTTTTTGGCTTCTTCCAAGTGTGCCCTAATTGGGACACTTTTCCCAAAGTATTGGGCATTTTTGCCCATCTTTTTACCCACTGTTGGGCATCTATTTTTGCTCACTGTTGTGGGCTTTGTTACCCCACTGTTTTGGGAACCTGGCAACCCACTGTTTTGGGAACCTGGCAACCCACTGTTTGGGTCTATAATTGCTTAATGTTTGCTGCTCATTTGGGCTCACTGTTTGCTGCTCTTTGCTCACTGCTTTCTTCTCCTTTCACTGCTCTTTACTTCTGTCCCTTGGCTTCCCACATCTCATTCTCCTTTTTTTGTCTCATTTTCTTCCTTTTCTTCTTACCTTAGCTCTCCTTTCTTCTCTTCGTTTTACTCTTCTTGCTATTCATTCCTCCCCTTCTCCTTTGATCCTCATCGCTTCCTCTCCTTTTTCTTCTTTGTTTTCCTCTTTTCTCCCATTCCACCTCATTGTTTGATTCCCTTTGTTTTGGTTTAGTTTAGATCATAGTTTATTTATCTTGCATTTGAGTCTCATCTCTTAGATCTTAGATTGCATTCTTTAGTTTGCATCTCATTTCAAAGTTTAGATCTTAAAGGTTAAGAGTTAGTTCATTTCAGATTTTGTTCTTAGATCTCATTGTTAAAAGGTTCAAAAAGCTTGCATCTAAAAATTGTTTTGCATATAGATCTCATCTTTAGTCTTGCATTTAGTTTCCTTTCGAGTTTAGCATCTAGATCTCCTTTTTAACTTAGTGCGATTGGAAAAGTTGCATTAGATCTCATTCATCATTTTATATTTCTAGATCTAGGATTGGTTTCAAGTTTTGATTGCTATAACTAATCATTAATGGGTGCTTGAGTTGATTGGTTTTTTGTAGGTACTTGAAGAAGAAAACACTCTTGAAGAAGAAGTGCAAGAAAAACAAGAGAAGAACAAGAAGATCCAAAACCAAGGAGAAGACAAAACTAAGATTGCAAAACCAAGAAGATTATCAAACCAAGAACCAAATCACTCTCCTTTTGTAAAAGATTTTAAGAGCTTCGTAGTTTTCTTCTAGTTTATTTTCTTCAGGTTCTTTCTCAAAGGTTGAAAATCCAAAAAAGTATTGTAATTGATCCCCATTTGGGGAAAGTTTGTA
This sequence comes from Larix kaempferi, assembly GCA_027924585.1. Taxonomy (NCBI): domain Eukaryota; kingdom Viridiplantae; phylum Streptophyta; class Pinopsida; order Pinales; family Pinaceae; genus Larix; species Larix kaempferi. The sequence continues at coordinate 565,280 of BSBM01001032.1, forward strand.
GTGTCTCTTGATTGGTTTGAGTGATAGCTTAGTTTCATTTTTGCAAGTAGAATACTAGTTGTTAGTTTAGATTCTTTTGCATTCTTATAATACTAATTGTTAGTTTAGATTTCTTTTTCCACTAATTACTAGAATCATTTTTGCATCAATGTATTTGAGCTATCTTGTAGTGTTGCTTTTATATAATTGCTTGATCTTAAAAGGAACATAAAGTCTCTTGAACTCGTCATAAGACAAGTCAAGAGCACACTCTGTCGGAGAGCATTTTGTTGCATTGTGCATTTGCATGTAGATTAGATAAGACTCTTGAATCTCACCTTAAGGTGGATCAAAAGCACTCTCTGTCGGAGAGGTTGTTTTGTGCTCTAATTAAAACTTTCACAACTCACATTCCCCTTTAAAATTGGAATTTATTCGTTGTTTCCATACCACGTATGCTCTGGCCAACCTTGAGAAAGGTTGGAATACTTAGAAACGGTATTAGCTGCTTAATCTTTCAACTTTAAACCATAATAAAATCTTCACCCCACAACCAACGAACCAGCGTTGTTCGATAAATACTCAGGTAGTGGGCAAATTACAAGTGGGGGCGCTAGGCAGCCACGTCCAGACTTTAGTCGCTGGTTAGCTATTGAGCGCCTAGCTAGAGAACTGGGTGGTCCGTCATGTCCTCGAACAGAGCCACTGAAGGTATTTCCGGTTAGATTTCCAGTACCTTGCGTATCGGTTGGAAATTCCCCTAGCCATAATAATCAAGATCACCCCTAAAATTTACAAAGAACACTTGCGAAATGATCTTAAGCAACATTGAACTCTTGTATTCAGCATCCCAAGCACTCAGACATTGACTCCATAAGGCACTGGTTCTTCATATTATTTATTTGCTTAATATCTATCTGGAAGTACTTGTCTTTTCTCATATTATATTGTGGATGCTTCATACTTGAATCACTTTGATTGTGTATCTATCTTACCATTGCAAGTATATCTTTGTGTTGTTTAAAATCTCAAATTATTGTAAATCTGTGATCACAAAACTCCTAAACAACACCCATCCGCATCACATCATCCAAAAACACTTAAAACATATAGAGCCATAGACAACTCTTTGTTAGGGACAACCCCCCTTGGTTTCGTTAGGAGTTAGCCTAAACGAAGGAGCTGGGATTCAGGTGACAGTACCTGGCTCATTGCTTTCCCCCAAGGCCACACCTTTCCCACTTGTAGTGAGGGAACAACTTTCGAAAGATTTTTGCTGCTGGTGTGCATCTCGGTGGACAACACACCTCAAATAGAAAGGGAAATGAATAATGAAGAACTTGGTGATATTGATAATCTTAATTATGTTGAGGATTTCATTTGCAACCTTTAGGGGAAGACTTTTCCAGTAATTATTGAAGCAAATAAAAGGGAAAAGTGATTTGAAATGAATCAATATATAATTTGTCACCTATTTGGAGCTTTTGGGGTCGAAAGATTGGATGAATTGGCTTGTAGGGCCCATTTTATGGGCATGTCTCATTTTGTAGATTTGGGGTTTGGAACCTTATGAGGCCCATTTGAGGGTCTAAATGAATTTCTTTGGGGTAAAACAACCCATCGCTAGTCTAATGGGCCTTAACGCGATTCTAAACTTGGAGACCTTTCCAACAGTCCAAAGCTCGCCTCAATCAGAGTTCGCATGAAGAGGTTACGCCTCTTGCAAGTTGACCCATCTAGTTGATCACCATAGTTTCGAGTGTTGTCTAGGTCGGCTCTCATTTCTCACACTTGTGGAGCTAGTCACGTGTGTACTTTTAAGACATTCTAGAAGGTCCAAAACCCTAACCCTAAACAAGAACCGAGGCATGTACAAACCCTAAAATTAACCCTAAACGACTATCGAGCTATGTTAAATAACAGGCTGTTAGGAAAAGAAGGGGTTCCATTTCTATTGTATTTTTCCATAGCTGAGCAACAGTAAGGGGTGGTTGTGAAGCATAACAGAGGGAGTAATAGATTCTGTAGCAACCATTTGGGCCACAGTGTCCAAGGTAATTCCATCGCAAGTACCAATTTCCTTTTGTATTTGCATTCTACATAAAAGAGCAAGGCATAATCCTCATTCCGACCTGGTTTTTCCATGTAGGGGTTTTTCCTAGGATAAATTGTGTCGAATGTGTGTGGATTGTGTATTTCTTGTTCAATCATTTCTCTTACAGTTCTAAAAATAAAATAATTAAAATAACTAGTGGTAATATCCGTTGTGATGAACTGCTCTAGTGGAATATCCTCGACAGTTTATGGATCATATTGGTATCAGAGCAGTTTTCTTTTGGGTAATTGCAGGATCCAATAGTTGGTGAAGAAGAAAGTCTTCAAACCCTAGCCATGGTGGACGACTATGTTCAAGGAGCGGCGGACTATTATGAGCAATGATTTACACAACTGGAAATACAAGTCATCAATATCTCACACAACATGTCAATCCTCATGGTGGCTTTGGAGAGCAAGTTTGGACCTTTCGGGGATTTTGGAGGCTCTAACTTAGAGTTTGGATTAGAGGGGAAGTCTATCATGTCCCTTTCCGGATGACCACCATGGGGACGACTTATTAGCCTATTTAGTTCCCGTAGGCTATAATCGAGAATAAAAGGGCATTAATTAATTATTAAATTGTCACCTAGGCTTAAATGTGTTTTATAAAGTGACAATTAATAATTAATTCCTAAGTGACTTTATAAAGTCACTTAAGTCCTAAAGTGATGCAAAAGTGTAAAAAGGGGTTCAGAGTGAAATTAAAAGGCAAAATGGGTCATTTTCTCTATAAAGTCACTTCAAAATATTTTAATGAGAGAATTGATCAAGGGAAGTTGAATAGTCACAAAAAGGTCAATGAGAAAATATAAAAATGACATGAGAGTTCATTTTCTCCATTATTGTCTATTGCACTTTCGAAAAACTAAAGCTCTTGAGCTTCAAGCTTCTCTTGGATGAAACCCTAGGTGGAGAAAATGGTTTCGATAGTGAGACAATCTATCCTAGCCATCTATTGAGGAGGAATCATCTCAGATTTCTCATTGTGCGTAATGGTTGTGAGTTCGTTTGTGTTCATCATTAAATCTGAGTTTGGGAAAGGAGTGAAGAAAGGGTTTACTGCTGTACTCTTGGTCTGATTCAGTGGGGGTGCACTTGAGAAGGAATCTCCTCATTTTTCCAAGCAAGTCGAGTTGGGGTCTTCTCCTTTGGGGAGGGCGCAATAGGGAAGAGCAACTCATCACACCATTGAAATTGAGCTGCCTGGAAGAGAAAATCAACACCAATAAGAGGGGCGCACTTGTCATCTTATATTCTCTGCGTGGAGTAGGACGCAGTCAAGAAAAAAGAGAAGAGTTGTGGAAGTTGAGAACAGAAGGGCATCTGTCCAACATTAGGAGAGTGACCTCCTTGTACATGAAATTAATCTCTGAGCTAGAGTTCATTACCAGGCTGTCAAGAAATTAAATGAATGCGAGTTAAGTTCCATTGCTGCTACAGGAAAATCCCAAGAAGTTGAGCTGCAGTTTATATGCTGATTATTGGCTGTCCAAACATGGTCTCTGGGAGTCTTTACAGTGGGTCTCAGGTTGCTCATGATGTGTGAAAACATGTGTATCAGTTGGAGAAAAGAAGACAGATCTCTCAGCTGTTGATGAACTCCACTTACAAGTCAATCTTTATATATCATCCTCAGCTGGTGCAATCCATTAAGGCCATTGTTTCGAGGCATGTTATTGTTGTTTTAATCTATATTCTCAGATCTGGAAATTATTACTTAAGTCTGATATTTTGGTACTAAATGTCCATTTTAATTCTGATATATGCATAAGATGGAATATGGTTGTTGATAATATTATCATGCTACATTTAATGAAAGAGATCCATCATATTTTGTTACACAATTTGCAGTATGGAGGCATCTAGAAGTGATGCTTAATAAGCTACATCAAATCAGTCACAAACAGTAGGCATTTCCAAAATATTTGACACCAATCTCAAGATAAATTGGACAACTGTAAGCTACAGCAATGGGTCATCAAAGTGTTTGATAATATTCCTCAACCAAGGTCACCTGTGAGCAGTGTGGTAATAAGTGATACATACCAGTTTACTGTGGGACATGACAACCATTGGATTAAGTCATGAAGGAACTTAATATAACATGTTAAACTTAGGGTGAAGTGTGGGGAGGAAAACACATTCTACAGCAGTAAGGAAGTTATCAGTCAGTTGAAAAACTTGATGTCATTTTGGGCTAAGAACATTACAGTGGTATCGGAGTAGTGCATCCTCCCAGCCAGTGAGGTGCATGTTATTTTATGAGTTTCGAGGAAGATAATCCATTCATCTACAGAAGGCAGAGAGACCAATCTAGAAGGGTCTTCTTATCTGATTTTAGGGAAGGACCAGTTTCGGAAGAAGAAGAGTTCTTTGAGGAGGAAAAATAGCAGTTCATATCAGAAGAAGAAGTAGAGATGGGTGATAGGAACAACCCCTTGGGAGGTAATGGGAATGAATCAAGCAGAAATTCAGGCAGGGAAGACATTCCCACAGGTAGTACCATGAACATTTTGAATGACTTTGCTAGAGGCCAACAACAGTTAATCAACCTCCTAACTAACAATGTGGCAAGGGGACATGAACAGTTGGTTGGCATCATGACTCAGCTACTCATGCACAACAGGGCAGATCACCATGATGGGAGATACAATGACACTAGAGGTACAAATGGCCGCAATGGGAACCATGGGAAAGGAAGCAACACCAACATTCCCAATCAACCAAACACCCGAGCATCTAACTCAAGGATACCCAGACCTCTCATGCCTAAATTCACCGATGAGCAGCCGTTGGGTCAACCGGGACAACCATTATTTGGAGATAGTTTCATTGATTATCTGAGAGAGTACTAGGATCTTGGAGATGAGTTCCATGCCGCCATGTCGTTCCAGGACTTTTGCAACATCAAGTACAGAAACAAGCCCAGAGACTTCAATAGGGGATCTCAAAATTATGACTTGCAGTGGAAGATGGGGAAATTTACTCTTCCTTCTTTTGATGGGTCCCACAGATCCACAGCGAGGGCTTGGGTTCAGAAGTTGGACACTTATTTCCAACTCAACCCTATGAAAGGAGCTGAAGCCATTAAATATGCCACCTTGCATCTGGAGGGAGAGGACCATGAGTGGTGGTATCATGGTTTGGTTACGCTGGGGCATGCCAGCATCACATCATACATGGAGTTCACACAAAGGTTGATGGATAGATTCTATAGGAAGGATCCAGAGTTGCATTTTCGAGAGCTGGCATAGATGCTTATTGTTATCACACAACTTGTAGTTGTCCCTAATGATGATCCTATTCAGGACAGAAGAGGAGCTAGGAAACTAAAGAGGTGACCTAAGAGGGCCTCAAACCCCAAGATGGGTTGGTTGTCACGCCAATCAAGGAACTCTTCGCTTTTTGCTATCCAAACCCCATATAGCAAAGAGAGAGACCCTGATCTACTCTCAATAGGAGATATGTAACCCAATCACCAGATCAAACTATTCAAATAGGGTACGTAAGGTGAGGGGTGAAGAACCGATCTAAGGGATGAGATCACTGTGGAGGCTTAAGATGGATAAGATTCAACCTTTAAATGTATTAGACACAATGATTTAGAGATTAGGAATGGATCTAGGATTTAGGTGCTAGGGTAAATGATCAAAATCAACTACCTTGGGAAACGTGTACTTAAAAGATGGAAAATGGTCCCAAGGAGCAGATCTGAGAGGATTAGGGCTTCCTAGGACAGCTTGATGATAGATCTGATGGTATCTAAGCTCACAAGCCAAAAAGAAACTCAAACAACCTGAAAATAGAGGCAAAATCAAGGAGGGTGCCAGGGTAAATGACCAGTTCCTAGGGATTAGGCTCAGATGGAGTCCACCAAGGGTGACGCCCTTGCGAACCCACTTTGGGCTAGGACTAAAGAGCAAAACCCATAAATATTTCGCTAATATTCCAAATTAAATGAGCCAGAGAATTTTTATAAGATATAGCAGTTAGGGTTTGAATGTAAATGATAGATGGGTAAGTTAAAGGAATAAAGTACGTACCTTGTGAGCATACCTGGATGATGAGAATGGATGCCGTAATGACGAGGACTACTCCCGCAAAGATCAAATGAAGATTTGGTTGATTCTCTTGCTCCCATGAATTGCCCAAGTCCACAAGTGCGCCCCTCTCTTCCTGCAAACCAAGGAGATCAACTCAATCAGTAAGCAACAATGAGGGTAAATGCAAGCAAGAGATAAAATGCAGAGAATGTTAGGATATTCCTATACTCCATCCTAGTCCTACTAGCATTTTCATCCTTTGCATTTTCATTCATGCATGCACTTTTAGGGTTTGCATGCATCCCAGTCATCAGTCCCACCACCTAGCCCTCAGTTAGCTAGCCCCTGGAGCTTCTTTCCACTCATTAGCCCTCTTAGAGATTAGTGCGCCCTCCTTTCATCTACCAGTTGAGAAAGGCGCCCTTCCTTACCTACCATTCAGTTATACTTCAGTTATCTTCAGTTCTCTCCTTGATTTAAGGATAGACTGACTCTTAACTGACCTTATCACTCCGATGGACCTCCAGTGAGACTTGACTGCCTGTTTTGACTTCAGTTAGCTCCTCATGTGCCCTCCACCGAGCCTCCTTCATTCAGTTAATGTCTCCATGTGCCAGTTACACTCAGTTACACCTACCACACTTAGTTAGACTCAGTTTGACTGACGATTGACAGATACTTGTGCATTGATGACTCCACTAATGATGAGATAGACTTCTAGTTGTGCTCCAATGACACTCGAGTGATCTTTTGATCACTCCATGAAGGCTAATTCGAATTGCCACCTTGGCATTCGAATCCTCATGCATTGTACTACTTATTTGTCCATATTGTGATCAATTAATCAGTGTGTGTGAAGTATATTTGCTTCTATCCAAGTTCTACTGTATTATTATTCTGTTGCTCATTACACTGCATTGACCACTCTTCTTCTATCTTCCTGCTTAATCATAATTACTCTTGTGAGGTATACATCATCTCTTAGATCTGCTGTGAGGATTTTTACATGGTATCAAAGCATGTTGAGAGTATTGTTTATCTCCATTCCTTAGAGTTTTTTGCAGGTTATTATCAAGATTTCGAGTGCAGCAGTTGCAGCAGTTTTTGCATTTTTGCAGCAGTAGTAGTTGCAGATATTTCTATTATTTTTTGCAGGTCTTCTATAGCTTCCATGTATTCAGAAGAAATCCCTCCTCTTCCTCCATTCAACTATGATCTTCTTTCTCCATTCAACTATGATGAATGGAAACCGAAAATGATAACATATTTGAAGAAAAATTGATCTCTTTGATCATTGTTTTGAAAGAGAGTTCAAATCCTCTAAAGAAGAGATTGACTGGTTAAATAAAGGTGACAGAGTTTATGGAACAATGATGTTTGCTTTGCCTAAATACATGATATACCAATACCTTGATGATGTTGAAACTCCAAAAGAGCTATGGGCCCACCTGGATGAAAGATTTGGTAGACAGAATGAAGGGATTGGTCCAAACCCCTTAAAGAGCAAGCAAAGTGATGCATTCGCCCTCCTTGATGATCTCATTGATCATGAATCAGTATCAAACATATCTCATATTGAAGTTGTCCACAAAGAAGAAGAACTTGCAAATTCTACACCCATGCTCCAAATTTCTTCTATTTCGAATTTTGTGCTAGCTCACACTCTAGAAATTGCAGAAGGTCCTAAATCCTCTCTTGCACCAGAGTTTGTTGGTTTGCATCATGATCACATGAATGTTTCGGAGGTAAAATCAACCATTGGAGGTAATGCATTTGCTCTCCCTGATCAATCACCTCTTATTTACTATTATATGATCATTATCTCATGCTTTCAAAAGGTTATTGAAGACTATGGCCATCGCCATTTGCTTGGGATAATTTCTCATGCATATCATGGTTTTGATCTCACCCCTGCTGGTTCAAAGGAGATCTCAATAAACCATTGCCATTCGCTTGGGATAAATTCTCATGCAATTATTGGTTTTGATCTCACCTCTTATGGTTCAAAGGAGATCTCAAGAAACCATGATTCAAGTCTTGGATCTAATTTGGATTCTAAGCAATCACTACTTGGGATAATTTCTCATGCATATGATAGTTTTGATCTCACCCATGCTGGCTCAAAGGAGATCTCAAGAAACTATTCTTCAAGTCTTAAATCTGATTTGGATTTCAAGCAATCATGTGATGGTTCTTTTTGGCATAATCTCACCCATGATGGTTCGAAGGAGAAGACAAAAGACTATCTGCACATTCATAGATTTGAGCCTACCTCAGCTGATTCGAATCACAGGTTCAAGGATCATCCTCATACTTTTGGATTTGTTCTCATCACATTCGATCTGAAGAGCAAGTACAAGCACATGCTTTTTGAGCATGATCCACTTCTTCCCAAGAAGAAGATACCTCCAGACATATGACCAAGCATCACACCTGCTTGAGTTTGGAGCATTTATTTTTGTGTGCGCCTTACAGTCTATTTTGAAGGGGGGTATTTTTCCCATGAGGTTTTCCCCATTTCCTCGGCTTATTGACTGTTATTATTCATTGTATTGGGTGACCTTTGGTCTTAGTTACTAGGGCCCATGATGGATTAAGGGGAGGTGTTAGGATATTCCTATACTCCATCCTAGTCCTACTAGCATTTTCATCTTTTGCATTTTCATTCATGCATGCACTTTTAAGGTTTGCATGCATTATTTAGGGTTTGCATGCATTTGCATGCATCCCAGTCATCAGTCCCAGCACCTAGCTCTCAGTTAGCTAGCCCCCAGAACTTCTTTCCACTCAGTTTTAGCCCTCCTAGAGATTAGTGCCCCCTCCTTTCATCTACTAGTTGAGAAAGGCGCCCTTCCTTACCTACCATTCAGTTATACGTTAGTTATCTTCAGTTCTCTCCTTGATTTAAGGATAGACTGACTCTTAACTGACCTTATCACTCCGATGGACCTCCAGTGAGACTTGACTGCTTGTTTTGACTTCAGTTAGCTCCTCATGCACCCTCCACTGAGCCTCCTTCATTCAGTTAGTGTCTCCATGTGCCAGTTACACTTACCACACTCAGTTAGACTCAGTTTGGCTGACGATTGACAGTTACTTGTGCATTGATGACTCCACCGATGATGAGATAGACTTCTAGTTGTGCTCCGATGACACTCCAGTGATCTTTTGATCACTCCATGAAGGCTAATTTGAATTGCCACCTTGGCATTCGAATCCTCATGCATTGTACTACTTATTTGTCCATATTGTGATTAATTAATCAGTGTGTGTGGAGTATTTTTGCTTCTATCTGACTTCTACTGTATTATTATTCTGTTGCTCATTACACTGCATTGACCACTCTTCTTCTATCTTCCTGCTTAATCATAATTACTCTTGCGAGGTATACATCATCTCTTAGATCTGCTGTGAGGATTTTCACAGAGAATAATTGGTACAAAGACAAAACTTCTCCCTGAATAAACTGGATCTCAGAGAGAGAGACAAGATGAGTCTCCCTAACCAGTACACCCCTCTTCCGAATCATCCTCTTCACCTGCAAGTAAAAATATGGATCGAAAATATGCAAGATATCCACCAAGATCTTTCAGTGCAATGGAAAAGTAGTTTCAATCACCATAGCTAAACATCCAATCCAAGATCACAAGAATTTCTCACAAAATGTGTTTTCTATTCCAATAGCCAAGGGCCAAAAGTCACTTTACAATGAGGGGGGTCTCTTCTTTAAATAGGAACGAGAGAGACTAAAACCCTAGCCACTTTTGAGTGAGTGGTTGAGATTAAAAGATACAACAATGATAATCAACGACTAAGATGAGTTGGAATAATAATACATGGATCACTCTAAGTGATGGGGACATGTTTCCTCAATGACGCCCTAGGGGGGATGTATGACACCACAAGACTAGGAAACACAACATAACACTTTGTTGGGTTGGGTCTAGGAGATACTATCTTCACTAGACATGCCCCCCAACAACATCAAATAATAAATACATCATAAAGTGATAAAAATCACTAGGACGTTTTGTCCCAATAATATAATAAAATCCCCCAAATAATAACCCAGAGTGTATGTGGACCCCACTGAATGCTGCAAGTTGTGTTGAAAGGTGTGGGATGCATCACAAAAATGATCTAAGTAAACCTTATGCCATTTTCTTGCCTCATTTGCCCAAATCGATTTGCTCAGTGACCACTTCTTTCATTTTGTACCGTCAAAATATCACCTGTAAAATAATAAAATGCCTGTATCTCTCTGCCTGGTGCCCCGAGCACAAATCTGACTGCACCAAAATGTCTGGGAGCATGGTAATATGGTAAAAACGAGCGGTTGGACCCCATACTCCCTCTGTAGCGCCCTAGGTAAACCAAAATAATCTCAAAGTGTGCTGATAGGTCATTTTATATGGCAAATATGCAATAAAGTGATAAATTGACCATAATCCCATCTGAAAGTGCCTGAAACTGATATCTGAGTGTACCAATGGACTCAGAAGGCACAAATCTAGTAGAGATGAGTACTCATACACCATGTGACCACCTGGATAATCCTCTTTAAGCTCCACCATGCCTGGACAATATAAAATAATGGTTTGTAAATGAAAATAATAATAAAAATCCACTGAACCATCATATGAAACCTGTGTCTGATGCATGGAATCATCAAGTGGGCACCACAAGACCACAAATAATCAATTTCGAACATCATTGGTCCAACTCATCTCGGATCCTGCGATTGACTTGGTCAAACTAAGTTGACCAGGTCAAAACTGATCCAAATAATGACCCAGGCTCAAATTGACTGATGCTGCAAGTGCAAATGGATAAGATATGCTCCTTTAATTATTTCAATAGCAAGACTAAAGTACAAAGTATCATTTCACTGGTGATTAAGCAACAATTCATCAAATATAAGTCTAGATTAAAGCAATCAATTACTAAGAATAAGACCCTCAAGTGTATACTCATTTTATGGACATGACCATTTTGCTAGAAACGGTTGAAGGTGGAAAAGACAAGGCTAGGAGTCAGGACAAAGGGATGACTTTACAACTTCAACACTGTGACACTTTGGATAAAGGGAAACCACCTAAGCATATGCTGGATAGAAAACACACAAGGAATGGCGGTGTCTTAAAAATGGAATAAGTTGTTTTTGAGGAGTGCCCATTCAACTTTAACTTCTGTCTACAACTCACATCCAAGCTTGAAACCAGTTCCGTGAGGATCTTTTCTAGAACCACCGTGACTAGGTGCATAATTAACCGTAACTTGAGGTTCTAGGGGACACTTAGAATTAGTTGCCCCTTACTCCATCTCACATCCCAACCCGTAGGCTCCGTGAGGAATTAATCATTACATTTCAATCGTGGCCAACAGTCATTAGATTTAGCATACATTTGACCACTGCTTTTTAGGCCTTATGACCCTTAGGGTTTTGCATGTGCTTAGAAGCACAACTAATTGTAGCTTTTATCCAGGGTGCTTTACATTTCATTTCATAGCCCTCTTCATTGTGCTTAAAAGCACAATTTTACTTTATATTTATTATGGGCTTTGATTTAAGAAGGTAGAACAATGAATCACATAGTGCATGTAATGATGGTAGATCAATTTGCTTCAAGTCTTAGCTAACACAACTTAGGTAACTAGGGGGAATCATCCACAACTGGGACCAAACATCGGGGGCAACCGACCAGAGAGGTCAAGGCTTCAGATACCAACTCACCTAAGCTCAGGAACCAACACACTGGTGCCCTCACCTTGACAGTGCAGGCACTCCAGGAGGCAGTTTGGGATAGGTACACGCTTCTCGAGGCAGTTTTGGATTGGTAGAAATGGCTACAGAGGAATTCGATTTGGGCTACTGAGGCAAAGTTTTGGCATGGGATGATCAGTGATGATGAGTGGGATGTCTTCCGCACCTTCTCCAGCAGTTTCAGCTTCATCGGGGCCCACATCCATCACTTATGGCACTTTTTGATGATTTCTGAGGTCTTTTGAGGCCTACGATTTGTCCATAGAGGCACGATTTGGTATAGTGATGACTATTTTATTATTATTGTGCTATGGGGATTGACCAAGGGTGGCTAAAATTACCCCTTGGACCCACCATAAGCTTATTATTATATTTTGTCATCATGATTTGGTGGGATCCCCTCTCCTAAGGCGATTTTGTCCACTTATGGTTATATTTTATGGTTGATCCACGTATTTTATTGTTGAGCTCATCTCAACCATTGATTAGATCTTTTGATCTTTTAATCTTAGCCACTCATGTAAAAAGTGGTTAGGATTATGCTCTCTCCCCATCCTATTTAAGGAGGGAGTCTCTCATTGTAAAATCATCTAGAGAATTTTGGCTCTTGGCTCTTGGAATAAAATTTCTATCTTTTGGAGTACATGCTTGGGTTGGAGTGGATGTTGGTTGTTTTGATTGTAAATGCTTTTGTCCATTGCACTGGAGGATCTATTGTAGCTATCTTGCATATTTGCCATATCTTTTTATAGGTGGAGAAGACTTCTTCAACAAGTGCGAATTGGTGGGGAGGCTTGCCCTTCAAGCTTGGAGGAGGACGTTTTGGGTTAAACAGGGAGTGGTTTTGTCTTTGCACCAACTATTCTTTGCTTATCTCTTTCTTGCTTGTATCTACCTGCAACATGTTAAACTGATTGATGCTTTGCTCCTTGGTTTTGACAGGTTAGAGGGACACATATGTGGCTTGGAAAAATCAATTTGGCAAGAGGGTTTCAAAAATTTTCCATTTGATCTTTGGCAAAAGTAATCCTCATCTCAACTAGCATTCATCTCTTCATCCAGGTATGCTCCAAAGGTATGATTTTCTTCTTCTTTGAATCATCCATAATTTCTAGATCATAAAAACCCTAATTAATCAAAACCCTCATTTTGGTTTTTCTTAGATCTACTTAGATCTAGCCTTGCTTTTGAAGAGATATTAAAAACCCACCTCTATAGCATCCACCCCTAGTTGTATCTATAGTTTGGTGGTGATTGGGTTAAAATTGACACACTTTTCAAGGCAATAAAGCCCTATTGAACCAAATCGCACTTCCTTGGAGAGGCTTGTTTGGTTAGATCTAGCATATGGGTAGGTGAGATCCCACTTGATTTGCAATCTACACACTTGATAACCTACCCCTAGTCTTTTACTTGGGTGATTTCTACCTTGTGGGCATCATTCCACATTTTAAGGGATTAAAACCCCCTTTTGAACTACTTGGCACCTTAAAACTCAGATCTAGTAAGATCTAACCCTTGGATTGACTTAATTTTCTAGATCCACATAGATCAGTGCCTAAGCTACTTGGATCTACAATTTGGTGGCCATTGGACTTGATTTGACACACCTTATCCACCTTTTAGCCCTCCTTGAGCAAGGTCGCACTTCCTTGGGTGACTGAGTTTGCCCACTTCTAGGACCTGGGTAGTTGAGATTTCAGTGGATTTAGAACGGGCATACCTTGAAACCTATATCTAGAGTATCGTTTTGTGACGATCTGCCTTGGGGGTAGCATTCCTTGTTTTAAGGGATTGTGGTCCACTTGGGTTATTTCATGAAATCCTAGATCTAGCAAGATCCAACCACTGTACCTCAATTAGCCCACTTGTCTTGACCTCTAGGTGTCCCGATCTACACTTTGACATCTCTTTTGACTCCATTAACCCATCCAACAAGGCACTAGTCCTCCTTAAGCAAGTCGCACTCCTTGGGAATTGTGTCAAACCTTAGATCCGGTACATGGGTACTCCTAGTTTCAACTTAGATCCATAGATCTTCTCATTACATATCCTCTAGTGCCAATTGCATCCTTTAATTTCACCTTGTGGGTCCATATTAAGCCATTTCACATATCCCAAGAAAGTGGGACCCACTTGTGCAACATATGGTACTACATCTTATCATTTTAACTAATCATGTGGCCTAAATCATACATTGGTTGAAACACTAATCATTTCACAAACCACCTTCAACCATACTTTAATTTCTAGGTCCACTTTACCTTGCATTGGTTTCCGTAACTTACCATTTACTCACCCCTAGGAACCTTTGTTTGGGTCCAATCATATTTGATTGGTAATAGGGTCTCCCCCTAGGTCTTGATTCATCTAGATCTAAAGCGAAGAGTGCCTCGGTTGACGTGACTCCCACCTTGCATTGGGAACCGTGGCATCTCTTGGGTCACCTCTTTAGTTGTCTATCTCCTCAACCGTCCCGGATGGGATACCACTAGGGACAACTACAAGTTGTGTGATAACAGTAACTTTCTCAGAAACTAAAGAGCAACCTTCAACGAGTTGTACAAATGACTTTGGGGATCCCCCTATAGTCCTACATACCAGGGAAACAAGAAAAGAAGCTCACCCGCCTTTCTACATATCATTGATGATAGGTGACCTTCTTCTACATAATTGTATGTTGGATTCGGGATCTGGTGCAAGCCTGATGACCAAAAAGGTCATGCAACAACTTAATCTAAAAAACACTAGACCTTATGGAAATGTATGTGCCATGGATTCTAGACCCGTCGAAGTCGAGGGGATGATTCAAAATCAGACCGTTAGATTAGCCAAGTACCCAGACATCCATGTCACCATGGATATTCTTGTCATAGATGTGCCTGATAAATGGGGAATGCTTCTTTCTAGAAAGTGGGGTGCTTCTTTGGGTGGATCACTACAATTAGACTTATCCTATGCGACTGTTTCGGCTTCTGAAGATACTCATGTCAAATTGCACTCAGAAAAGGAAAGAAGATACCATGTTGAAAATCCCCAGAAACCATCAAATGAATACATCTACAATACCAATGAAATAGGAACCTACCAGGTAAATTCCACATTCTTAGATCCTGTTCATAAAGAAATGAAAGATAAGAAAGTTGATGGATTGTGGAAAATGGAGTTTGACGGTGCTTTTTCTAGAGCCGGCAAAGGTGCTGGTATAGTCTTGATATCACCTGAAGATAAGGTTTTCAACTTTGCATTCAGACTTGAATTTGAAGCCACAAACAATGTTGCAGAATATGAAGCACTTTTACTAGGCATAGAGATCGCTAAAGACATGAAAATAAAGATGCTTAGTATCAAAGGAGATTCTGACTTAGTTGTGCAACAGATCAAGGGTAAGTTTGCATGCCATTGTAAAAGACTTAAGAGGTATAGGAATGCAGTGTGGGACACCATGGAGTACTTTGATGCATTAAACATAAAAGCAGTCCATAGGGAGGAAAACAGTATAGCAGATAGGTTGGAAGTTGCGGCATCTACCCTCCATCCTTCAGAGGAAATGTTGAACGGAAACTGTACCCTTGAAATAAATTATAGGCCATCAGTCCCAGGCAACATAAACCACTGGCAAATTTCCAAAGATGATGAACAGATTCTAAAGTTTATACATAACCTGGATGAGTTCTCAAACTTTAAGATAAATAGGCAGGAAGAAGGAAAGCAGTATCCGGAGGATAGCCAAAACCTAATCCCTATGTCACATGAAGCAGCTAAACTGGAGAACATTTTTGACAGGCAGGATGGAAAGAAAAATAACATTGACCAATTGAAACCTGGTGACTATATTGAGGTGAACATTGGATCGAAAACAAATCCGAAAATCATAAAAATAGGAAAAGGAACTTCTGAAAAGGAGAGGAATGCTCTAATAAGCCTGGTAAAGGAGTATAGAGACATTTTTGCATTTACATATGATGAGCTAAAAGCCTATAGGGAGGATGTTTTCCAACATACCATCCCTTTAAAACCGGAAATGATAAATACAAAACCTTTCCGCCAAAAACTCAGACAAATAAATCCTAAGTTGGCTCCTATTGTCAAGCAGGAATTAGAAAAAATGTTGGCAGCAAGAATTATAGCACCAACCAGACATACATCATGGTGTTCTAACTTGGTTGTGGTAAGGAAGAAGAATGGGAGTATCAGGATATGCATTGATTTTAGAAATCTGAACATAGCCTGCCAGAAAGACAACTATCCTCTCCCTAACATGGAGACCCTCCTCCAATGGATCACTGGATCTACAATGATCTCCATGCTTGATGGATTTTCAGGTTATAATCAGGTGGTTATCAAAGAGGAGGATAGGCACAAAACAACATTGACAACCCCTTGGGGGACTTTTGAATATCTGAGAATGCCGTTCGGTCTCACAAATGCTGGTGCCACCTTCCAGAGGGCCATGGATTATGCCTTTGACAAATTAATGGGTAAGATCATAGAAATATATCAGGATGATTTAACCGTCTTTTCCAAAGAGAGATCCAGCCATGTTGACCATCTTAGGAAAGTCTTTCAACGATGCAGAGAATTTGGCATTTCCTTGAATCCGGCTAAGTCTGTTTTGGGCATTGAAGAGGGAAAGCTTTTGGGTCACATCATAAATAAAGATGGGGTCAAGATTGACCCTGAGAGAATCAAAGCTATCCAGGAGATTCCCCTTCCTAGAAATGTTAAAGGCCTCCAATCATTTAATGGCCATATAAACTTCATAAGGAGATTCAAACCCAACCTTGCCGAGCTCATCAAACCCATGTAGGCTCTCCTTAAAAAGAATGCTAAGTTCATTTGGACTGATGAAGGAAAAGAAGCATTTGACACCATAAAGGATTCCATTACTAGAGCACCTGTCTTAGTCAGCCCGGATTATACAAAGCATTTCATGATTTTTTCATTTGCCTCAAAGGACACCATTGCTGGTGTATTGCTCCAGAAGAACTTCGAGCAACCAATTGCCTTTATGAGTAGAACATTACAAAACTCCGAGTTGAAGTACACAATCATGGAAAAATAGGCAGATGCCTTAGTCAAGTCTTTGAAACACTTCAGAACATATATAGGCTATTCCAAAGTCATAGGGTATGTTCCCCATACCGCAGTGAAAGACATCCTCTCTCAACAGGATTGTTTAGGGATAAGGGGTACATGGGTTTCCAAAATTCAGGAATATGACCTTGAGATAAAGCCCACTAAGTTAATCAAAGGACAGGGGCTTGCTAAAATGCTCACTCAAAAGAATGAAGAAGCCATTGAAATGATTGCTGAAAATGACATTCCCCAACCTTCCATGACTCCTGCCCTCCAGGGACTTGACAACATCTGGTATTTTAACATCATCTATTTTCTCCTCCACTTCAACTGTCCTTATCACCTCAAGGGTCACAAGCGAAGGGCTTTGAGACTTAAAACTGCTAGATATTGCCTTACCCAAGAAGGTCTGGATTGGAGAAACCCAGATGGCATCATACTCAGGTGTGTGAACGAACAGGACTCCAAAAGAATCTTGACTGAGTTTCATTCAGGATTTTGCGGAGGTCACTATGCAGCAAATACAACTGCTCATAAGATCCTAAGAGCTGGATACTATTAGCCCACCATCTTCGCAGATGTTCACAAACATGTTAAGTGTTGCCAAGAGTGTCAACTCTTCACTGGTAAGCAGAAACTGGCTGCACTCCCCCTCACACCTGTTGTGGTCCTTTCCCCTTTTCAACAATGGGGGCTTGATTTTATCGGAAAATTCAAAGATAACTCTAGCAATGGATTTTGCTGGATTCTTACGGCAACCGATTACTTCACCAAATGGGTAGAGGCCATACCTACCAAGAAGGCCGATGAAAATGTTGTCATAAATTTCATTGAGGAAAGAATCATCACCAGGTTTGGGATCCCTTTAAAGATAACAACTGATAATGCCAAGGCTATCAGTTTTGGAGAAGTAAATGACTTTTGTTTCAAATATGGCATCATCCTATCCCATTCCTTGGATTATTACCCACAAGGAAATGGACTTGCTGAGTCCACTAATAAAAATCTAATGAGTATCCTTAAGAAAACTGTGGGTGATAATAAGAAAGCATGGGATAGTAAGATTATATATGCTTTATGGGATGACAGAATAACCAAGAAAAACTCCACAGGAAAATCCCCTTTTGAGTAGGTGTATGGTCTCACTGCCACCCTTCCGGTTAGCATGCAGATTCCAATTTTCAGATTAATAAGCGAGTATGGAACAGAAAAATTGGAAATGGAGCAGAGGATAAATGAGATCATAGAATTAGATGAAGCCAGAAGAGCTGCCCTTGATCAATCCTTAAGACATCAAGAAAGTATGAAGGGTACTTTTGACAAATCAGCCAAGCCAAGACCTTTCCAGGTAGGAGATATTGTTCTCCTATGGGACAAGAGGAGGGAGAAGCCTGGGAAACATGGAAAATTCGACAGCCTTTGGAAGGGCCTGTTCATCATCCGTGCAATTGCTAGCACTAATTCCTTCTTACTGAACACCATGGAAGGAGAAGAACTGAGCTTACCCAGAAATGGGCAACACCTGAAGCCTTTCTATCGGAACAACATTCAAGATGACCAAGTGGTCATCTCAGGACATCTCTGAACCCATCTTTGTTGATTTTTATGTATTTTTATGTACCATATTGATGTATCATAGTTTTTTACATGTTAGCTTCTTGTATTATATTTCATATATATGCTGAAAAGGAGAAAATTTTCATTTTCATGTACCTGTTATTTATTGAAAAAGCAAAAAAATATTATGTTGGTATTTCATTTTGGCATTATTTATCATGAAAATATTGGACTAAGACACTTCCGTTTCTGTGCAGGAAACTGATGTTCTGGGATTCTCGAACACTTTCTTTGAGCCATAGATCGAGCAAGTGCCCGTCCCGCAGTTGGAGCCAGATGTTACCAACTTGTTTGTACCATAGTTGGATTATCTGAAGAGCCGGCATTTGACAAACATGATAAGTGTTTGACTCCAGTGTATCAGATGATCCAGCATTTGTGACTAGCCAGTTTTGTTTTTTGAGTCGACATGACCATGGCCCCATGGGGGTTTGTAATAAAGTGTGCTAGTAGGATCTGAGTGTCTCGGTTCCCCATGACTTGATTAAGCAACTAAGGTATTCCAGGGAGTTTTTTCCCTTGTCAATTATACTTTGCTTATAGTTGAGCTATAATCGATGAGGTTTTCTCCCGCTTCTCCAAAGCTGGAATGCCCGATTTTGAAAATTTTAGCCATGGGGGGTTATTAGAGTCCAACTAATGTATATAAGCCTACTAGACACTATTAGAATAGGTTCTGGTCATGTCCCTAGTCTCTAGGACCCTCAAAAAACATTTCGAAAAAATTTTACCAGGTCCGTCGAGTTTGGGTTTTTTAATTTTAATAAATTTCTCTATAGTTTAAATAGAGAAATAATAAATTGTAATATGTCAGTCGTCCGGGGTTTGAATTCAGTGGTTGATGGCTCGTTTCATAAGCCAAAAATCACACATGACCTATGGACCAGCTAAACCCAAGTTTCGGATGTCATTTAGGCCTCATAATTAATATTTTCTCTAAAAACCCAATTACAGAGAAAATATTAATTAAGTTAATAAATTTTATTATTTTGGAGAAAATCCAAAACTCTCCAAAGTAATCCAAATGGAATAAAGTAAAAGGCTAAATGACATGGCAACAGACACTCATGATGATTCCAATCAACTCCAAGTTCATCCAGTTGAAGATACAGTTAGCACAAGCTTATTCGCCAAAGAGAATTCGCCCTCCTTCAATTAAAAGTCGATTTAGTGTGTTGGCACATGGTTATTGGGTTGGTGGTTATACTAGTGGATATGGTAGGTGCCATTCCTTAATTTATGCATTGGCTCCCTTCACAACTCGAGTCACCACCTACTACTCCACTCCAAGCCTACCATATGTGGCATATTCGCCCTCACAAAGGAGCTCACGTCAACCTTCTCTAGAACTCGAGTTCTACACATGGCTTATGCGAATTGGATGGTGATGGTTACTATGTTGGGATGGGGGGCGCCTTGCCTAGGTGGAGGCCACCTCCCCATCCACATGGACTTGTAACTCGAGTTGTTTGGTGGATCAAGCTCCAAGCTTGTTGATTGACTCTAGATTGGAATTCGACTTTGTGTTTATTGTTATTGGCTCTCTCTCATGCCAATTCGACCTAGGGTTTTAGTATGTAGCCTTTGCTATTTAAGAAAGGTCTTTTAGGCTTGTTCTTCATAGAGATTTTGAGCATGAACACTCTGCCAAAATATTGTTGTAATATCTGTTTAATATTGAATAAAGTTTAGACCTTGGAGGTTCATGCTGGAGCAAGTTGGGATGTTCTTCACACTATTGGTGATATCTCTTTCATTTGTTTATTGTTCATGTAATTTCATTATTAGATGTATGTTTTAACTTTGATTGGAAATACATCTTTCGGTTTTTGTATGCTTCATAACAAGTTTCTTGCAGAGATTTCCCAAGGTGGAGAAAGGCTTATTAAAGACTAAGTCACTCTTCACTTAACAGTGGTTCTTGGCATCTAATCAATCTGTCTTGCAGGTCTTCAAACTCTTCTCTCATTTTCAAAGGAAGAAACTTTCAAGTAGGAGTTTTTGGCCTCTTCCTCCATCAACACACTTTCAAAACAAACCTTGGTTACCTAGCTTTGAGCTTCTTTTCTTCTAGCTCCCATTTTGCTCCTTGTTTTCTCCTTTCCTTGATATCCATGCTTTAGATCACCTTCCTCTTCCATTCGTTTTCATTGCCTTTGCCTTCAACACACTCTCTCCCTCTCGTTTTGCCCTAGAAATACCCACTCCCTCCTTTCGTCCATCCCTTTCAAGTCTCCCTCCTCCCATTCGTCCACTTTCAAAAGAGCCCTAAAACTCCAAAAAACGTTTTGCATAAGGTTTAGTGTTAGTTAGATCTCATTTTTTCCATCTTGTTTACAATCACATGCATTGAAAAAAGTTAGTTTTAAAAAGCATTCTAGATCTCATTTTACATTAGTATAAACTTGCATTTGTTTAAACATTTGTCTCCATTTCAAAGATAGCAAAGTTTGCATATAGGATAGCCTAAAATCTTGTGGTTTCAATCTCATTCCCATCATTTTTTGGAGCATATTAGCTTGCTGGTCTGTTTCATAAGAATTGCATTTTTTAAATTTAAATCTCACGCTCTTTTATGTTTTAGTCCCATTTTGCAAACCTAGACTTGATAGTTTCAAAGTTTGTTAATTTTCTAACACTAATGGGTGCATGAGTTTGTTGATTGATCCTTTGTTGTAGGATTGTGGGAAGAGAAGAACTTTTAAAATAAAAGACCAAACCAAAGAGAGAAGAGAAAACCAAGTACCAAAAACAAAGGGATCCAAAACCGTGAAATTCCAAACCAAGAGAAGACAAATTTCAACACATATTTTTTATCCTTTGTAAAAGCCATAAAGGGCTTCAAGCTTCTCTTTTCATAGTTTTGTTTTAGTTTATTTTCTTTCTCAAAAGTCCTTCAAGGTTTCAAAACCCAAGGCATTTGTAATCTCATAATAAAAAATTTTCAAGTGGAGGAGTCCTCCACTTTTTTGGTTTCTTCCCCATTTGGGGAAGAGTGTGGTGTTTGGTTAAGTTAGATCTTTCAGTTTTTGCTTTAGAGTAGTCTTTTATTTCATCTTGTATTTCTCTTCCAAAGCCTTTGATCGGAAGTTGTATCCTTGAGATTTCATCTCAAGGGCAGGACCACATTGTTTTGTGGTTACTCTTCCTTCCCCGTCGTTTTCCTTGGTAGAGCTTTCAGCTAGCTGGAGGTTCTCAAGTGCAGGCGATTATAGTGATTAGCCTTGTTCGGAGGTTGATCCCACTTTAGAATAAATCTGTTTGGTAGAACACTAGATTTTGTTTTCTGTTATCTTCAAAGCATCTTTCTTTGTGGTTATCCTTATATTTTCAGACATTTTCAGTTTCATTTACTTCTTTAATTTTCGCAATCGCTTCATTTCTTGCAATAAAACGAACAAAGCTTCTTGAACTTGGCCAAATCCAAGTCAAGAGCACTCTTTGTCGGAGAGCATAGAGATTTGCACTTTTCCATTGCATTAGGCATTTTAAAGTAGGAAGTCTCTTGAACTGTGGTCTTAAGACTAAGTCAAGAGCGCTCTCTGTCGGAGAGTTGAACAAGTGCTCCTAATAATAAAACATTTCAACCCACATTTCCCTCTTAATTAATTTATCTTGGTCGTTTGTCCAACACCCGTATGCTCTGCCAACCAGAAACGATTGGACTAGTACTCAGAAAGATGAAGGACTTGATAAGCTCATAAGTGATAATTAATTAAAACTTTCACCCCCATAACCAACGAGCCGACGTTGTTCAAAACGTATTCAAAGCAGTTCTCAGGGGAGGCGCCGGGTTGCCCAATCTGCGACACAGTGACTGGTTAGCATTGCGCGCCTCGCTGTGATTCCAGACAGGTCCAACATGTCTTTTAAAGGAGCTGCTTAGAATTGCTTTCCGGACACTCTTTTGATATCCTTGGTTTTAGCCCTAATAATCAAGAACATCTAAAACACTTAAAATTTACCAAGAACAATTTTAAAACGATCTCACAAACAACTACTTTTGACTTACATTTTTCAGCATCACAAGTATTTTTTTGGACCCATTTGGCACTGGTCTTTAAAAACTCTTATGTATCCTCCGAATCTGGACCATATGTCCTTGTCATTTGTTTAATCTTTATCTTGTGGATGCTTTGTTTTAATTCTAAGTTAGAAGTATTTTGTTCATCTTCTAAATTGTATCTTGTAGATTTTGCAATGTGGATTGCGTGTTAATTGTGTTCTCATCATTTTACAAAAACTCCTAAACAACACTCATCCGCATCACCCCACACAAAAAACACTTAAAACACAAGAGCCTTAGTGAAACTCTTTTTTAGGGACTACCCCCCTTGGCTTCGTTAGGAGTTAGCCTAAACGGAGGAGCTGGGATTCAGGTGATAGTACCTGGCTCATTGCTTGCCCCCAAGGCCACACCTCTCTCACTTTTAGTGAAGAGACAGCTTTCGAGAGATTTCCGCTGCTGGTGTGCAGTTTGGCGGACAACACACCCATATCCAATGAAATAATATATCAATAAAGTCACATTAGTCACCTAGGGGGCCAATTTCACCCCTAGGGACATTACATTACACTTTTACATGGACAAACATGAGAAACATAGACTACAACATCATGAAATTCGCCCACCTAGGGAGAAAGTCACCCTCATGGGGGGGGGATGAAGCTTGTGATGAGAACTCTCGACAAAGTGCCATGAAAAAGTGTCCATAACATCCCGCGAACCATATTAACAATACCCAAGTCATACTTTACCATTTACTAGTCTTGTTCAACATGCCATACCTTGGTCACTTTAATTAATTGAATTAATCAGCTGAAATACTTTGTAAGTCTTCAATTATGCCATATCTAACCTTTCCTTTGCCCAAAATAATAAAATAACTGAACCAATGGATCTACAAGCAGCAATTCTACTAGGAACCATTACTCATACACCCTGGAGTAACCTGAGATAAGCTTTGCAAGTAACTTTCCACTTTTTAATTAAAAATTGGCTTAATTAATCTTCCTAACTTTATAAAAGCATTTGTATTAAGCCAATTTTTCCTGTTTGAAGCATGGAATGGTCCAATTAGCCTCCAAAGGCACTAATATAATCATCTCGGAACCTGTAGTGAAATCCCGCAATGGGACATGATCCTTGACCGTGTCAAACTATGTTGACTTGGTCCAAACTGCCCAAAAATGTACCTGAGCAAAAGCTGATAGCTGCTGCATGCAAGAGGCATTAGTAAACTTATTTTATAAGTATTGAAAGACGACTAAACGTTTAGTAAACTTCATACGATGGTGATCGATTCAAAATACAACATAAGCAAGACTATTCTTTAGTACAGTTACATGACCAAAGCGAAGTTTCAAGTACATACTTCAATTCTCGTTAATTCCAAATGTAAGTAAGATCAATCCTCAGACACTATCCTGGGTGAGATGGGAAAACAATATAGGCTATGGTCGAAATGAGGTTTGACTTTTTGGAAAGACTTGATTCACCTTCAGAGATATGGGATTTTTAGGGAACCACAGAGACATTTGTTGGACAAGTGAATGCACGGTGACATTTGTTGGACAAGTGAACACTAGGGAACGGAGGTGTCTCATATATGGATAAAGTGCTTAAAAGGTACCTTGTCGACTCTAACAAGCATCCTTTGAACTTTATTTGCATTTCGTTGCAAATTGCATTTGATTTTCACCTTCATTTCACATTTGCACTTTCTTTAGATATATCTAATATCATTGAAGCTCATTTAGCATTTTATTTCCTTTAGTTAGCTTTGTTACTAAAAGGTAATGGACCTTGAAAGCCTTGTGAGCCCTAGTATTGCCATGGCCTTAATCTTTGCTGCCAGCGAGCGTCTATAGCCCAGACATAGTTGCTACAGTAATGCCTTTTTTAGGGGCAAATAAGCCTTACATCATACAAAGGATGAGTGCTTACCCTTGTTAGCCACTAACTAATTTCAAGGAGCTTTTACATTTGACATTTGACATTTGACATTTCACATAGAGGAATACTTGCTTCGATCCTAGGGGATACACTTTCGGTGAGTAGGCTTACCTATTCACACTCAATCCACCCGGAACTACGAGCAGAAAGAGATCAACGGAGTTAGCAAACTTTTGCCACACACATCAAAGCTGAGACAAGCAAAACATGGAGGCTGTCCAAACAAAGAGGTCACAATGGGGGAAGGTCTTCAGGTTCATTAGTCATATCCAAGTCAAGAGAGTTTGTCAAAACAAAATGAAGTAACAGATGGACGAAAAGGAGAGTGATTGTGGGACCAGAATAAGGGGAACTGATCTATCTCTTACATGAGGGTTAATCCAAAGAGAAGCATGTACAAATAACTTGACACAAACCATTTCACTATTCCAAATGCAAGTCTTGCTAAGGCAACCAATACAAACCATAATCACCAATGTAAATGCTACCTAACATAGACAATCCACCAATGCAAGTAAAACCATCCATGATATACCTCAAGCCGTATACTTGCTCAGATACTGCTGTTGATCCTCGAATCTCTCTGCATTGAAACTGCATGGCAAGGAAAAAGGCCTCATCAACTTATTGCTCTGCTAAAGTGAACCAAGGCATGAACAAGTATCCCAAAAGAGGTTGTAAAGAAGGCTCTGTAATGACAAATGTGGCCCTGTTGCTGCTGCCCTTGAATAGTCTAGCTGAACTAAATAAGGATCATCCACTAGTCATGATCTCTGAAAATTTCATCTCAAGTGTAAGGACTGGCTCAGGCATGACATCTGGTCTGCAAAAATGAGTAGTAGATCCAGCTGCTACAAATGTGATAACAACTACATAATTAGATATTTCAATGTTGATGGATGTCGTAGTGATTGATGTTGTTGACCTCGTAGTGATTGATGTTGTTGACCCATGCAGTATGCTCCTATCTAGTAAGTGGGTTACTAACTTTGGTGGTAGTATTCATATGGACTTATCATATGCCACCATACCCACTTGTGAAGTTATGTATGTTAGGTTGTTTAGGGAGTCGTCTATGAGGCACCGAGTGGAAGGTTCGAAGGACCAAACGTATTGATATGTGAAGAAGAGAATATTGGGAGTTATGTCGTGTTAGCTCATCCTTTAGCTCTAGTAACTGAAGAAGCATTTGGAATTGAAGGTGAAAGGGCTTGGAAATTGCAGTTTGTTGGAGCTCAGTCCTGAATAGGTTCAGGAGTTGGTATAGTCTTCACCTCTCTTTGAGCTGTCACCAAAGGTTTTTCATACAAATTGGAATTCAATTGCACAAACAATTTAGTAGATTATGAGGCTTTGTGCATAGGTTTGGAATTAACAAAGGACATGGCGATCGAGGTATTGAAAGTGATAGGAGATTTTGACTTGATAGTCATGCAAAGTAAGAACTAGTATGCCACCAAGAATAGTAGGCTAAAGAGGTGCAAGCATGCAGTGTGGGATTCCAGAGAATTGCTTGATGCATTCACAATTGAGGCAGTCCCAAGAGAGTAAGTGCTGATGAGTTGGTCATTGCAGCTTCATCTTTGTAGCCATGTGAAGAGTTGGTGACTGGGGATGTTAAAATGGAGATCATTTTTAGACCATCTATTCCAGATAACTATGAGCATTGCTGAATATTCATGATGATGCTTAGATCATCAAATTTTTGAACAACTTGGAGGTATTCTTAGAGAATCAAATTAATTGGCAAGGTGAACTTGATGAAATTTTGGAGGTTTTATTTTATATATACTATTATTTTTCGTTGTTAATTTCTGTAGGAAAAAAATCATGATTTCTTTATAATATATAGAAATTACTATCAGTAGATGCTTGTGAAGCATTCCCAAAATGTCTATCGAGGGTTTTAAAGCCTCTCTCATAGACGTTCTGGAGGTTATTGAACTAAAAGATAACAAATTTCCGAAAGGAGTCCTCCCCTTTGAGAAGATTTTTGATAGGCATGACATGTACACTCAGAAAAAAGAAGAAAGTATCAATCCAAAGCTTGCTCCTTTGGTCCAAAAGTAACTTCAGAAGATGGTGAGTGCTTAGATTATAGCACCAATGAGGCACTCATCTTGGGTAATAAATCTAGTGGTAGTAAGGAAGAAGAATGAAGAGATCTGGTTGTGTGTTCATTTTAAAAATTTAAACAAGCTTTCTCTAAAAAATAACTACACACTTTCAAATATGGAACACATGTTGTACAGAGTTACTAGATCGGGAATGTTATTTATGTTGGATGGATTTTCAGGCTACAATCAAATTTTGGTAAAAGAAGAAGGCCGACACTAGACAACTTTTACCACACCTTGGGGAATATGTTTGAATATCACAAGATGTCATTTGGGTTATTGAATGTTTGGTCTACTTTACAGAGGGCCATAGATTTTGCATTCAGAGATATCATAGGTAAAATTGTTGAAATTTATTAGGATGACTTAACTATCTTCTCAAAGGAAGGAGTGTTCATGTAAGACATCTTAGACAGGTCTTCAAGAGATGTAGTGAATATTGTGTTAATTTTTGTAACCCCCATCCTAGATAAAATAATTCCTAGTGATTTTCCTTTGCTGAAAATTACTTTAACAGCTCACTGATTAAATTATACTGCTGGGATCTAGTAACAGAAAATAAATGGCAGAAGCATTAAACAGTGAAACTAAACACATTTGCACACGTAATTTTTGGGTAAATACCCTTGGAAAAACCCCCAAGGGAAAACCAATACTGTGTTGATTTTATTAATAAAAATTCTGGGCTCTCGTCTTGGGATAATGGCCCACCTGAGGAATAATACAAAACAACAAAATAGCCTAGCCTATCACACCTGGTTGCTACTTCGTTGCTGCCCCTTGCACCTTTCCTTGGACCCTGCCCCTGCACACTTGGATGAAAGTCATTCTCCACTCAATACAATGAGTTCTCACTATCACACTTTGTGTGTATCTTGTGTCCTCCTCTCACCTTAGCTTCCTTTTATAATCTTGAGTTTAACCTAAATCCAAAACCCTAGATCTCCAAAGTGATCAATGGTTGTGATTAGATCTCACCTTCACTAATGCCAAATACTTAGGCATTTTAATTAAATTAAACTCCTTTAAGTATAAAAGTATATTCACTTTAATAATCACTTTATTAGAGTGAATCTCCTAAGTCTTGAGACTCATTAAGGACGACTTCCTCATGTTAGACACAAAATCGATGTGGATACTTGTCCGATGCTATAAACATCAACATATGGAATATATCTGAATCCAAAGAAGTTTGTTTTTGGTGTAGATGAAGGGAAGTTGTTGGGTCACATAGTTTTAAGTTATAACTAATGGTATAAAAGTTGATCCAGAAAGGATACAAACTGTAAAGAGAATTTTGCTGCCGGAAAATAAGAAGTAGGTCCAATTCTTTTTTTGACAAAATAAATTTCATCAGAAGATTCATTGCCAATTTTGCAAAAACAACAAAGTCCATATCAATCCTGTTGAAGAAGGATTCTGTGTTTAAATGGGATGAAGAGAGCAAAAATTCCTTCCGCAAGATAAGAAGCCATTGTCGCAGCTCCAATATTGGTTAGTCTGGACTCTGGACTATTCGAGGAGTTGTCAGATTTTTTTATTTTGCATCCAAAGATACAATTGTAGAGTCTTATTGTAAAAGAATTAATAGAATATGGAGCAACCTATTGATTTTATGAGCAAGGCCCTTAGAGACCCAGAGTTGAAATATTCTATAATGGAAAAGCAGGCTTTTGCTCTGGTTGAATCATTAAAGCATTTCAGGGGGTATATTGGATATTCTAGGATCATTACTTATGTCCCTAATCTAGTTGTTAAGGACATATTAGCTCAACAAGACTCTCTTGGTATCGGAGGGAAGTGGGTTTCAAGAATTCAAGGGTATGAAATAGAAATCAAACCCATTGAAATAGTAAAGGGATAAGCATTGTCAAAAATGCTTACTGAAAGCAATGAAGGCATTGAATATTGGTGGCATTGATTTTGTTTCTGTAGTCCTAGATGATTTTGAGCATCACAATTGCTATTCAGACACCGTGTACTATCTAAAAAATCTTTCATGTCTAGATGGATTTAGTGATCATAGAAGAAGAGCGCTCAAGTTAAAGGTATCAAAATACTGTATGATCCAAGGGGGCCAGGATGGAGAAACTCTGTAGGGATAGAGCTTAGGTGTGTTGATGAGGATGAGTCGAGGAGGCTCATGACAAAGCTACATACGAGATACAGCAGTGGATAGTATGCTGCTAGGATGACTATGCATAAAATCTGGAGGGTAGGCTATTATTGACCAACATTGTTTGTCAATGTCCACCATTTTGTTAGATCATGTCAACCCTCTCAATTGTTTGTGCCTTGTGGGTAGGAAACACTTGGCTGCCTTGCCTTTGCAGCCAACAGTGGTTGGGGCACCATTTCAACAATGGGGCCTGAATTTCATTGTTGAATTCAAAGAAATCTCAAGCAATGATTTTTTATGGATCATAACAGTAGTGACTATTTCACCAGGTGGGTTGAAGCCATGCCCACCAGTAGAGTGACAGATAAAGTGGTGATTGAATTCTTGGAAGATAAAATAATACCAAATTTGGGGTTCCAACAAAGATCACCACTGATAATGCCAAGGCATTTGGTTCAAGAGATTTGCCAAACTTCTGTTGTATAGCATTATCTTGTCTTGTCTAACTATAACCCACAGGGAAATGGTTTGGTAGAGTCCAATGATAAGAATCTCACTACCATGATTAAGAAAATCGTTGGTGTTAATAAGAAATCCTAGGATAGTAAGATCAAACACGGACTGTGGATAGATCGCATCAAGAAGAAGGAGGCTACAAGGAAGAGCTATTTGAGTTGGTGTATGTAATGGAGCTCGCATTGCCAATTTATTTGAAGATTCCAGTATACTAACTATGCAAAATTTCACTACTAACTGGGAAGCAATTCAAGGTAGGATAAATTAGTTGGTTGAACTTGATAAAGCCAGAAGAAGAGCTTTGTATAATTTGGTAAAAAATCAAGACAAGATGAAAGGTGCTTTCTACCGAAGCGCTTGTCAAAGGATGTTCCGTAAGGGAGATCTTGTCCTTATTTGGGATAAGAAGAGCGAAAAGCTAGGAAAGCATGGCAAGGTTGACAATTGGGACCTTACAAGGTAGAAGACATTGTCAAAGCAAATTGTTTCTAGCTCATTACCTGGATAGAGAAAAGTAGTCATTGCATGTAAATGGGAAAATTTTGAAATTGTATTATGTTGATGGCATTTGAATACGTCCTTTGGGAACAGTAGAATAGTGTTTCATTTCCTGTTGTCGCTTAATATGTTAGCTCCTTCTGTTTAGTGCCATTTTGCACATCATGTTTTGATTATATGCACTTTATGTATTTCTTTGATTTCTTTCATATTGAGTTTCAGGGTGAGAGTCTCACCCTGCCACATATTGTTTATCTCTTTCATGTTGTTACTCATGTTCATTTTTGACATTATCTAGTTACACCACACAAATATGTTGCATTACTTTGATTGATTAGTTGTCAGATACATGGCCATAATATGATCTCATGCACTTTTCCTGGCATTTCCCTTATTGCTCCTTTCAATTGACTGCCTCAACGGTTAGGTATTGTGATGTTCAGAGGAAAGTTTTTAGTGCAGAGTGATTGATTTGTGCCCTAGAGCTAAGTAGGATGTCCAACAATGTTGTATTTAGTGTTGTGGATATGCATTCCATGTCCTTTTTTGATTGATGTTGGAGGTGATCCTTTTTTGATTGATGTTGGAGGTGATACTTTATAAGGTGGTTCTATTGTGTTGTGTTAGATGGTTATACATTTAGCAGTACATGATGCCTAGGGGGAACCCTTAAAACACTTTGGATCTATTCTCCTATTGTCTACACCTTGGTATTATTGATGTTATTTCCTTCATGTATTAGTTGACATATCACCCCCTTTTCACATGGTTCTCGACAGTTGCTATGGTTAATTTATCTGATCTGAAGTTTTGTGGAGCAGGGGGAGCACCCTCGGTGATTAGGTAGTCCATGACTCCTAAATCACTTTGCTATAACATGTGCATGACCCTTTGGTTGAGTGGACCCCCTTTGGGACACACGGAGGATGATTGCATTATTTAATGGTTGTTTTGACTCCTCTTTGACTTGAGGAAGGCTCATGGCTTGAGTGTCCTAGCTCATTTTCATATCATTCACAGTGGGTATCTTTGATTATGATTTATTTGATGGATCTTAGTGGGGCTCATGTATTTGGTAGCTATGTTGAGGTGCCCATCTACCTTTTATATTATTTTATTACATGAGGATGGGGCTGCCCTCTTTCCTAAAGTTTGTTGGATCTGTGGTGCACCTTGCACATGGATTGATGGAGTTGGTTATGGTTGTTGGCGCATCCTCTCATCTATTTGGCAGCTATGTTGAGGTGCCCATCTACCTTTTATATTATTTTATTACATGATGGGGCCACCTTCTCTTTCCTAAAGTTTGTTAGATGTGTGGTGCACTTTGCACATGGATTGATGGAGTTGGCTATGGTTGTTGGCATGTTCTTTCATGCATCCAACTGTTTGAACCATATTTGGAAGGTTGTTAGTACCTTGGAGACTCCACCATTGACTTATTGACGGGATGCCTCACCTTGTGTTCCACACGTGCCACTTGGAGATTTTATTACGCATGGTTTGAGGAGTTTGTTAGTGGGGTGCTTCACATTGGAGTATTTTTTGATGCCACAAGTGTGGTTTGACATGGTCTCTTACTTACTTTGAAGAGGACCCTGGAGCATTAACTTACTCATATGCTATTCTTAGGAGGGTACACCACCTTCTTTGGCTCTCATACTTCGGAGATTTTCACATGTGGCATGGCCACTCTTATTTTATTTGCTTATTTGACTTGTCCTCTCAAGTTAGTTGAGTGATAATGCTATTTTATGTTTTTCTAGAATAGATCTAGGGTTTTGGCAAATAAATTATATTTTATCGTGGAGATTGTTAAGCCAAAACTCTATAAAAGCAAGGTTCCTTCTATTGCAATGGTTGTTGAAAGTTTGTAGAGACACACTAGGCTATTTGAGACACTATCGTGGACTGTTGGAGCTTGTAGTGGTAGTGTTTGGAACTAATTTGGTGAATACAAAGGCTGGAATTTTCATTTCTTTAATAGTGTTATGGGAGCTTAAATTTAGTATTTTTCTTGTTCCTCATTTTTAAGTGAATTCATGGGTGGTTAATTTCCTTCTGAAAATTCTGGGTTGTTTATGGCTGAAAGTAATGAATGAAAGTTAGTTTCTTTATGAGAATTTGCTGGAATTTACCCTCCAGTGTTTTAAACACTCTTTCATTGCATAGTTGAGTGTTTGCTCATCAAGTCTCTAGATCTGAATTCTGAATTTGTAAACCACAAGAAGTGGATGGTTGTAGCATTTTAATTCCATTTGTAGTTGTCAATTTTCTCATGAGATATAGCTCAATAAATTACTCCTGCGTATATTCCATAGGCCAATATGATTTGTAGGCACTAATCTGGCTTTCCAACCATTTAAATTCTTTAATTTTATTTGCTTAATTAGCTGGTTTGAAATCTCAAGTTTATCCAAAATTAAATCAGAATTAAGATTTCATTCCACATTGCCAAATGGATACGTTTTTGTGACATTAACGGATCGAGAAAACATCATTAAAATCTGCATATCTACATCTTATCTTTCTAGCCATAGGTTATTCCTTTGCTGTCCAGAAAATCTGAATAATATAACAGTTAAAGTTCATTTTTCAGATTTATATCTCTAATTCACGGATCCTTCCATTTACATGCAGCCTTTATTAGACTTAAGAGAGTTGTTTAGGGATTACCCCCTTGAGTTGAAGGAGAGTTAACCTAAAGAGTGGGAGAGGGCTATTGAGGTGACATTGGATAACCTCTCTGAGTTACCCTTGTGTCTTCACCTTGTGAATTTGGACTTTGACACCTTGGGTGAGGGTTTGAGTAGTAACACAACCCTAAGGCTGAAAATTCACAGGAAATAGATTGGGGAAACATCAAGATTAATGTAAGTTTTTTTATTTTGCTATCAATGATTTCTTGAAATTTTGACAAATGGGATACTAGATTTGACTAGCTTTCCCTTTTGCTATTTTAAGAAATATCAGCATGCATGCTCTAAAGCTATTTGACACCCTTTCCTAGGTAGTTTCAATTTTTTGTTTTTTAAATTTTTGTGTGTGCATAAATGTTTGCAACTTTGCATGAAACACATGGATTTGAAATCTTGTTAACCTATTAAATTAGTGTAACTTGTACACAACTTCTAGTTTTTTCTACCATCTGAAACACTTCTTGTTATTACTTGGGAAATATCTTTGAAATATGTTGTTAACCAAATGTGTCACTGATCAAACTTCCTCTCATTTTTTAATTGGTGCATGCTGATTCGGGGGGTCTACCTAGATGATTTGAGGCTTCAACCTTGAATTTCTACAGTAATAAATAACCTCAAATCTGCAATAAATCTTGTTGATCTGCAACAAAATATTTAAAATCTGCACTTTTTCTCTCCAACTCAGCCATAACAAACCTCAAATTTATGATTAGATGTCAAAATAATGCAGAAAATTCATTGATATATGATAATATCCCCTGATTTCTGCAATAAAAGTTGTAGAAAAATGAATAAAATTGACCGAAAACACATAGGAAGCACCTCAAATCAACCTTTTATTGTTGATATAGGATATCTCCCTTATAAATCTTTAACTAAGCTTGAAACCAGCAATGATAGTCTTTGAATTTTACCTTGCCTTGAAACCACTTAAAAAATCAGTTGTTTTTTTTATGACTGGTGCCTAGTCCTTTGAATAATGGAGTGAAATGGATGGAAAATCTTCCAAGGTGAAAGATAATATTTAAATCTTACAAATTCAAGAACTTCAGAAGTAAAACTTTGAAGTAAGAGCTATACTAATAGAATTCTTACACGTGTTTTCATATCGGTCACCAAAAGATGCCGATTTGATCTTCATTACTCATATAAAAAGAACTAGGTTCTAAACAAATTGGATCTTGAGGATCTTGGGGGATATAAATAATCATGCCAAGACTTTTACATTCTCGTCACACCACTCAAGTTCAACTATGTTATTGAATGTGGAAAAATCACCTAGTACAATAGCATCAAATGTTGTTCAAATACTCTGTGTTGGAACTGAAAGAATGGAACCAAGAAGAAGGATGAAGACACTGAGAATCATCTTCTTTGCTTGCACTCTTTCTTGTAACCAAGATGAAATATTTTCTTGGAATAAAAGCTTGCTTGGAGTACAAGTGACCCTGGAATAAAAGCTTGCTTGGAGTACAAGTCACCCTGGAAAAAGCTTGCATGATCCCATCTTCAGAAAAGCATGCCAAATATATCACCCATGGATTGATCCATGTAGTCTACAAGGGCATTGTAACCTGCACTCACAGGTAAACAGAAGAACCCACTACTTCATGTGTAACTCATTCAACATGCTGTTGCTATGAATATACCTCAAGTGGAGCACGCTCCTTCTGGCTTAAAAATAGACAACATAAGATCCAAAAAACACACAGGGTAAGACTCCAAACACATAAGCCATCACCATTGCGATCACCATTGTGAGAAAAACAATCTTGTGGTATCTACAATTTTTAAAACTAGAAAACCCTAATTTTGACCTAATCATGTTCTCCAATCATCACCAAAATTCTCACACACGCTCTCTTCCATAAAGGGTATCCAAAAGTGTAATTAGGTTTTCAAATGCATAAATCCTAATTTTGACTTAATTTTGCACTTACTCCAATCTTCACCAAATCTAAAGCATATGCACTTATCCACAAAGGGTATCCAAAAATTTGACTAGTTTTCAAACACATGATTTTCCTTAAAATAGAAAATTTCACAAAATAACAAATCTAAAAAATCTGAAAATACTTTTTGAAACTTTCTCCTTCCCAGTCATGCACCAAGTATTGCGTATCACATGCAAGCATGGAAATCTACTAAACTCAAGAAAATGTCAAAACTGTGCACTGGTATTAGAGACTGATCCTTGAAGAAAACTACTCTGAAAATATTATGCAAGAAACTTGTTCAATCTTTAACTCCGAGAATAAAGATTTGCTACCATGTGCGAAGTGTCTCTAAGGCATTGACGAACCATCAATCTTGAATCAATCAAGATGCATCCACGAACCATTGATGCTGAATCAACTGCAAATGTATCCATGAACTGTCGATGCTGAATCAATGAAGATGAACTTTTGAGAAGTTCATTCAAGTGACGACACTTGCCATTCAAGATTTTAGAAATTCTAAATGAATGTTTGGCACCACAAAGAATCGTGAGGTCTTCTTATATAATAATATATATTTTCTGTATTGGTTGGATGTAAGTGTGGCCTTACAGGGATTGATGACATCTTGTTGGCAGTAGAATATATCTGTATCACGTGCAACAATTATAAATTTTTTGGAGACCGGTTTACACCATTGCCCTAATGGTGATCCATATGAATTTGTGGTCTTTTGACATTCATTTGAGCAATGGATTCCTATAACACGTTTATAATTTATATTTTTGATGTTTTGATCTCCCTCTTTGAGTCTCTTTATGCATGTGTTATGTTGCCATTTTCCCCTGTTTCCTAATATTCTGAAAGTGGTGTTTTTGCAATCCTGCCCGTAATGGAACCTGTACGTATTTCTATGTTTTAGGCAGCTTAGTTATAGCTCGAACTTACAAGTCTTAAAAACAAGGGTTTATATTTTCTTTTGCAGCTTATAATGTACATTTTCCAAACTAGATCCAATGTTGATAAATTCCTTTCAACATAGGATTAGTTACCGTTTGATACCTTATAGTTTTGGTTTGCCTATATTATTTATTCTGTATATGTACGTATATGTACCAACAGTCGAGTACTCATGGGAATTATATGTTCCAAAAGTCGAGTAGTCATGGAAATTTACAAGGGTTTGTATTTTCTTTTGCATCTTATAATGTACTTTTTCCAAACTAGATCCAATGTTAATAAATTCGATTAGTTACCTTTTGTTAGCTAATAGTTTTGGTTTTATTGTTTTTTATTCTTTATAATTTCCAGCACTCGAGTAGGCATGGGAATTATATGTTCTAACAGTCGAGTAGTCATGGAAATTTTATGTTCCAATGATTGCATCGAAAATTTAAAACTTGCTAAATCCAAGACAGAGGTATAGATCCATCATGGTTGTGCAACAAACAAGTATCTGGTGCTTTTTTCATGGCTGGACATTTTTATCATGATCTTCGTATATTTCATATACAATGATTTTTAGAAGAGTACAACTAGTAGACAGTTACAGGTGATTACAGTGATAATTAACCTGCATATAGGGAGGTTCTAACAACCATTTCTTTATCAAAGATCGTTTTCCTAATGAGTGGCAACATAACTGGTATCCCTACTACACATGATTAATCAAACCGATTTTGCTTTAGCTATTAGGCTTGTCTTATCTTCATTAGTTTTATTACATATAGTCATGTCTGTGTTTGTGGATGCTGATTGATTTAATATTTTCATATGGGAAAAAGGCCACTTTAGCTTTGGTCAATTTATTTTTGTTAATTGCATGTGTTTTCCTTTGTAGGCAGCTAAGTCTTTGGAGGAGAAGCTGAAGGCATCAGGAGTGCCCTATGAGGTTCATATTTACCCGGGAAATGGTCATGCGTTTATGAATTCTTCTCATGATGCTGTCGACCGCAAAAAGGGGCTAGGGTTTGCTGAGCATGACCCGGCAGCAGTTGATTTGGCATGGTCTCGATTTCGTTCCTGGATGAAAACATATTTGTGGAATTGAAATGCGATTTTTGAATTTTGGGAAATCCCTTTGGGTGCTGGCACAGAGGGAAGCATAGGATAGGTAAGATGAAGGGATTTTATCTACTGGTGGGAAGAGGAGAATGCTTAACACATGAGAAATTTAGTAGATACATGCTCGTATTTATTGCGTCTTTAAACTATTATTGCACTTTTCAGGTTACAGTGTCTTTAATATATGATTAAATCCAAATTCCATGTGTAATGAAAATCTTATGTGGTTTACTCTTCTTTATTACTAAATGCCAAATGGTATGTACTATGTTTTCTCTAAGCTAGCTATAATGGATAAAATGGTCAAAGACGATTGAAACTATAAAAATGAATATGGTACTTTTACGTGTCGACCTTACATATTTTATAGCCTGTTTTTCCATTTACAAGGATTGTAAAGGAATTTAGTAGCAAAGAAACAGAGAGTTAGATTAGATATGATTTTGGGTAATTGCCAATACATTAGCTAGACTTTGTGATTGGCAAAGAACGTCAATCTCTTTGTGTGATCTAACTTATTCTGAATATTGACATCTATTACTAGTCCTAAGGCAAATAAATCTTGATATTCCTTTGGTTTTATGAGTTGTATGCATGAAGGCTCCATGTATGGCTATGTGTGGATTCTCCGTCTTCCAGAACATTCAACGAATGTATTATACGAGCCAATGCTACTCATGGATGTATTAGAAGGTAGTGTCCTGTGGCCTTTCGATCACGTTCAAAGATGATGTCGTTATGGTTCCTACTGATGATTTAGTTAATTCCAGTGCAGTAACCGATGATGGCATCAATGCTTTAAAGTTTTTGTTCTCAATGACGGAAATTTATTTGTCGAGTTCAATAAAATCTTATGTATGAGATACTGAAGAAACTCAAGATTGTGCATAAGATCCGTTCACTCCATTTTATGAGACCCAATGTATGAACTGAGGGCTAAACTGATATGATGAAATTTATAGATTTGAGTCATGAAGAAATTATGGAGAATGCAGATCATTCATTCAATTTTTGGTGAACTTTAAAATGTGGAATAGTTCATAGGCAGCTAAGGTGTAACGTATGAAGTTATATATGACATAAAGCTTAGAAAGAAACGCCATTAGTTCCTTTCAACTTGGAAGTTTGAATCGTTTGGTTTAATGAAGCTGGCTTCTACCATTAAAGATAGCCATACAATTAAAGATAACCATATGAAGGTGTTTTTATAATGTAAAAACTGGAAACTGTGTTGTGATTTTTGTGTATCAACGTTTCGATCTCTACTCTGGGATCATCTTCATCATCTTCAGGAGATGAATTTACCAGAATGTTTTGGTCAACGTTTCGAACTCTACTCTGGGATCATCTTCATCATCTTCAGGAGATGAATATGCCAGAAAGTTTTGCTGACCATTCATTGTTATAAATAATGATTTTGATTTGGTACGTTTATGTTGACTTTACTCTCGCAGCTGTTCATTCATATGGATGATGTTCTCTTGTTTCAAGTAGGCTGAGTGAGTTTTGGTGGTTTTTCTGAAAAGTGTGAAGTAATGGAGTCCATATCTGGTTAAGCTTCGTGCCTTCATCCCTGTTGAGGCATTCTTGGTTCATTCCAATCTCAATAATCTTTTCTCTTGTTTTTCTTTTTGTTAGGTTATCTTCTTTTGCAATGATAGCTGCTTTTTCCACGCAAATTTGATGATTGGTTATACGAGTGTTTCATAGGGCCGATTTGTTAAACCTATTATGCTGATTTGTTATATGAGTGTTCCGTACTGCTGATTTGTTATCATGTAAGTGTGCGCAATGTTCCTTTAATCTTATCTATATAGATCGGCCCGATTCCCCAATA
The DNA here is from genome assembly GCA_027924585.1 of Larix kaempferi. Taxonomy (NCBI): domain Eukaryota; kingdom Viridiplantae; phylum Streptophyta; class Pinopsida; order Pinales; family Pinaceae; genus Larix; species Larix kaempferi. Next base: position 603,605 of record BSBM01001032.1, read on the forward strand.
TACACTTTGCCACATGATGACGGAATGGAATAAACTCTTTTATATAGGTCAGGCTTGATTGGGTCCTTCAAGGAGTCTATCATTTTATCATTTTTTTTATTGTATTGGGGTGTGAAAGTAACTCCGATGTCTCTCGATGTCTCTGGCGAGTTTATAGGTGGTTTCTTTAGCGTACAGAAGGTGTATCTTTTTTCCATTATTGTTTCCATGTTTTGTCTTTTCATGAGGTCTTTTGGCTTTAATGGCCACTCTATTGGCTTTATCTTTTCTACAAATTACTAGTAACTTATTCAACAACTTTTATGTAGAATCAATACATCTTGATTATATGTACATAGATGAATGTTATAGATCTGTTCCTCAGGTATCATCACTCGAGTTGGGTCTTTTTTTAGGTAAGGGCATTGAAGTAAACTTTGAAGAATAATTATATAGTGTTTTGTTCAGCAATAGAAAAAAAAACATTTAATTGTTTTTTTAAGGTTTGGATATAAAGGATACACCTTACTTTTGTTACCTTGTATCAGATTGTTGCACCCTAATTACTAATTACGGAGTATAACTATGTTTGAGTGTGCTATATATCTTGCTAACTTAATATTTTCTTAAATATGCATGGAAACATTCGATTTAATAACCATAACGGAATTAATCATAATATAAGTATTTTTCAAAACTGAATATTCACCAACCTAATTACAAGAGACCCAAAATTTCTAATTTTTCAATATTCCAATTAATAAATAACAAGAAGGGAAATCACGAGTACATACTTGAACCGGTGAGAAAGACTTACAGTTGCACCGACGACCACTCGATTGACCGAAGTAGAAGGAGCAGACCATCGTGGGAGACCACATGGGAACCACAATTTAGGGATTGCTCTGGTCCCATCCAACCCCTCAGTCATAGACTGAGAGCCCCCGAGCCCCCACCAAGCGATACCAAGCCAGTCAACGCTATCAACATCAAAAACTTACTCATAGCCTCCAAATCTCCATGTCCCCCAAAACACCTAAACTCATCCCCAAGAGGAACCCTGAGGGATAAAGAAGAAGAAGGACCCATTCCCCTTCTCCTTCCTCCTATTTAACCTTTTCCAAGCTTTCCAAGAATGGACACATGTCCACATGCAATAATACCCATGCAAATTACACTTAATAGATAAAATAGAACATAATTACATATTTTATTATTTTTCTTCATCAACCCCTTCTTCAACCTAAACCATGGTGTATTTCGTTTAATTTGTTAAGGTATGCATTTATATTCTTATGAACCCCCATGCCCTTTAAATAATATACATATAAACTTACATAATCTAATACTATTGTGTAGGGATATGACCCATTCATGTGGCCATCATGAGTATGTCCCATGCCTCCACTATAACCTTGGCATGCCCCCTAGCTCTATTGCAATATGTGATGAAGGGGTGTTACATACTCCCCCCCTTCAAGGAACTTCGTCCCGAAGTTATTGGTACAAGCTTCATAACCATAACACTTCTAATTCCTCCCTTACACACCCTCTCCCATAATCATACCATTCGATCAACCTCCGAACACCCCCAATACTCCAGATGGTCCTGCTCGCCATGGAACGAGCCCTCTGCTGCAACTAGTATAAGGGTCTCCCATCATGGTGTGACTGCAACATGCATAAGAAGTTTAATCATAGATATGATAAAGTGCGAATATAACTTTTGCTATAACCTCAACCTTTGGCATCAGTTTAAGGCTTAAGGCCTTTAGGCCTCATTTGTAGGGTACATGCATCTGGTCCAGTGCACTAGACCATGCACACCAGGCATTTCGAAATGTTGGCCCCAAAACTTCCTCCACAACTCCTATCGGGCAATCAACCCCAGGCATCGAAAGTCATTTTCCATAAATCTCCCCCTTGCTGAAATACTTCAAGACATGTATAATCTCAACTTATGGCATTAGTCTAAGGCTTAAGGCCTTTCGGCCTTAGTTGGGCTCTATGACCCCTAGGCCTCATCTAGAGGGTACCAGGCATCTGGTCCAGTGATAAACCATGCACATTAGGCATCTTAAAAGGTTGGCCCCAAAACTCCCTCCACAACTATCGGGCAATCAACCCTAGGCATCGAAATTCCTGTTCCATATACCTCCCCCTTGGTGAAATACTTCAAGACATGGACCTTTTGCAATTGTACAAAGAAAAGGAATTGTTGGTAAGGTATTATCGAGTGAGTTTGTCTCCAGCCCATAACTCCCTCATGGTTATGGGCTCCCACGAGATCGTGGTTTCTAGAATGACTTGGCGTCGAAGGCCACAAAGCGGAATTCCTGTAACATTTCCACTCATAATCATATAGTCAGTCATTAATCATCAAGAAAGTCCATATATATATATATATATATATATGACTGCATCACTATATAATCAACTCATGCCAACCAATCAAGTGCATTTATTTCATCACATCACAGGTACTAAGAAATCAAGAACACATGTTATCATAACTATCTCACATCACCATGAATGATGCCATTATCATCATGACTAAAATACCATGACATTCAAACATATGGAACCAATCTCAACATAGGATTGCATAACAACCACATCATAACAATTTATGTGGATCCTAATAACAGGTAATTCATAAACCAAGATTGTATATATTTCATTAACTGACATGTAACCCTCCCGCATTGACTCCTTCATAACCATCTTCTTAGAAATGTTGGAATTATTTAGAGAGCAAATTACAATAGCAAAATACAACAAAGGATGATTTATAATGCCAGAGAACACTAATGAGCCATTTTCCCATTAGTGGCACTTTCATCATAACAAACCATATGTTGAATGTTTGCAATACGTTTGTGAACATAATTGTATTATGACTCATATCTATAACTTTATTTATGTGTCATTATAATAAAGCCATTAAAATCAGTTCAACATCACATCCTAAGAAATAAATATGCAATGCATCACATGGAATCACCATCTTGTGGGGCATCAAAATAAATATCCTTCTAATATATTTGTCTAGTTAGTTTTTTAACAATATATTGTATTTATTTAGGTATCTTTTTTTTAGGATGGTACCCCAGGGTAAACTCTAGATTCTTCAAAGTACAAGGCCAAGTCAACATGGGCACAAAGCCATTACAACAATATTCTCATTATAAACTTCACATATCACTTACGGAAATAGAACCTGGGTGGAGAGAATAACACCCCATATCACAATCACTCTTGCTACACCTAACTCACTTTTATTTAGGCATCCACATAACAAGTAAACTTATTTTATTTTACAAAGATTGTGTGAGCATATAGAATTATAGCACAAGTCAATTGTTTTTGCACCTCACTGGAATCATACTAGCTTTATGATATATACAATTTGGTATTCCATATTTATGATATATACAACTTGGTAAAACTTTGTATCTTTGTATCATTGGTTTGAGTGCGTTGGTTGTTTTTTGAAACGTTTTGGGGGAGGGGATTATAATAATGAGGGAGTGATAATCAATCATTATGGAGTAATAATTAATCAAGCGAATTTAATGTGTAATTGCACGTGTTAAAATTTCTTTATTGTTTAAAGAACGTCTATTCTTTTGATCATTAAATATCATTTTGATGGGTAATGCAATATATAATATATCAATTAAATAATATATAATATATTAATACATTTAATGTCAAAGAACTTTTATTTATTGCATATCATTTTGATGAGAAATACAATGTGTAATATTTATTGAATATAATTTTGATGAGAGATACAATATGTGTAATATTAATACATTACATTTGATATTCTTTTGATCATTGAATATCATTTTGATGAGTAATATAATATATAATATATTAATACATTTAATGTGAAAATAACTTTAATTCTCTTGGTCATTGAATATCATTTTGATGAGAGATGCAATATATGTGATATTAATACATTTGATGAGCCAAAGTCTATGCATACTTATCATCATTTCACATTAAGATTTATATTACATGTTTTATGTTAAAATTTGTAGTATCATATTTTAAAATATTTTTAATGTGTTTTTTATAATTTTGTTGCAATTCTAACAGATAGTATGTTATATTTTGAGTAACTTGTATGCTGTTTTTTTTAATATTTTGTCATTTTTGTGTGACTTTATTTTGATAAATAATTAGTTTTAAATAAATTCTATTAAATTTTAATATTTTCATTAATAAAATTGAAGAACTATTTTTATGATTTAAAGAAATTTAATAAAATCACAACAGTGAGAAGGTAAAAAATTAAAATTATCTATGTTAAAGTAACTAAAACTTAATTTCTAAAATTTCCAAGAACAAATTTTAAATTTGAATAAGTAAGTTTAACTCAATATAAAGATCATATGTCTTTCTAAAGTAAATGTTTATGTTTAAAAAATATTACTAGTGTAAAATGAGGAGATTCTCATGTAATACAAGTTCAAGAATAACAATTGTAGGAATAAATTAGTGACAAAATGGGTTAGAGAAGAAACACATTCCTATAAGAAGAAATACTTTGACATTAAGTTAGCCACTCAACTTTTAGACCATATGGGTTGGTATAAATGTATTATTCAACAATTTCCAAGTTGGATGTTTATTTTGTAGCTTTTGAAGGAGATAAAAGAGTATAAAATGGTTGAGAGGTTGATTAGTTTGATGAAAACTTATTTTGAAATTTAATAATGGACGAGAAATATTAAGAACAAGGTCATTCTACTTTAAGGTATTTCATCTTGAAAGTTCACGACATCATGCTTGAAGGATACATAATCCGGTATAAGACCCAAAGGCTTGCATTGTGTTGTTGTCGAGACTTGAACCATGGTATAATTGCATTAACACTTCACTTTTACCAATCGAGCAACCATCGTTGACGAAAGCTTGAGACTATATGTGTTGTGCTGATTTAATTGCTTCGAGTTTGGCTTCACCCCAATGAATTTCCAAATTTCTACTAATTTGATTTTAATTCATGTTATTATTTCCCCCACGACGAGTGTCACTCTCCATTAGTCTTGAGGAGTGTCAATGAATAGAATGGATAGTTGGCCGAGGGGCCATTCATGTAAGCCCATATGTGTCCTCTCCATAGTTCCTTGGAAATTGAGTCTCCCTCTCGTCCCTATGATGAGTTCTGTCGCATGGTACATTCAATCTGGATTTTTCATATCCGGCTTGGGGATTGCTAGATCCTTCTGCGTGCGAGTATTCATGGCACATTAATACCGTCCTGACCACTTTCTTGCGGAGAAATGCACCATGATGGAGTTTCTAATTGGGAAACGCTGATATAGGCGAATTCAATGCAATCATTTCAACATCTGCTTTAGAGGTAGAACTTCGCGGTATGGTTGCACTCTAGTTCCTTTGCTGTTTCATCCCTGCTTCTGACGCAAGTGGTTCTCGGTGTGGAACTCATTCGACCCCTATCCACCATGGTTCGCACCAAGGTAACTCAAAGGAAAACTATGGTAGGCCCTTGACGAATGCCTATACCTCAGGCCCTCAAAGATATGCAACACCTAGGGTTTTTTTTTTTTCAGAAGGAGAAGTTGGGAACTAAAGATCCGCTTTCCAGAATGGAAAATCGGCTGTGCAACAAAAGGAAGAACTCGACCTCAGAAAAATTGGTTGAAGAGATGGGGGGTATGGTGGAGACAACAGGTTCCACCAAAACGCAGGAAACTAGATACACTCGAACCGTGAGCATGTTATGGAACATGAAATCCCTGTTTAGCTTGGCGTTGGAAGATTGTGTGGAGGGAAATATTATGGATGATCCCTAGGGTGTTTCTTTGGATACCAGGTTGTCCAAATTGGAGGAGGGATTTCAACACGTGGATCACAACCAACTCGTGGCAGATGAAAGGATTAATTTCAAGTTGAATGCTTTGGCAAGAGAATTGTCAGGGAATTCTTTCAGTCATGTGCCTTTAGCCAGTGCGTCAGGTTCGTAGACTCCAAACTGTATGAAGGATTCCCCTCAACCTGTCAAGAATGAATCCCCAGGTGCTAATCACCAGGTTTTTGGTCCTATTATTATCTCTAATGATGATTAGCTCTAATAGTGTTTTTGCTAGTATGAAAATAAGGCTTGTTTCTAGTCTAGACAATCGTTTTTTGGTAATTCGAGTCATAACCCTCAGCCTGTGGGGGGTCATTCTGGAAAAAATTATCAAGTAGATACTTCTTAGAGTCCTACATTTTCTTGGTAGCAAATTTATAAGTAGGGTGAATAGCCCAAACAATGTCATCTCAACCTAGGAAGCAATCTTGTAGAACCTCTTTGCTCTGTACATATATTTTAGTTTAATTTAATTTTCGAATCTTACAAAAATAACTCATGTTATTATTTACATAGAAGGCTTCTATATCAAACTTGAAAACAAGCCTTGAGAGATTATTCATTGATTTGTATAAGACCTTTATCATCACCTCCATTGTTGCCTCTTTCATTTGATGTGTCACTTCCTTTGCCTTTGTGATCATGCATGCCTTCGTTCTCTCCCATGAGTCTTTTGGACTATTGCAAATCTTTAGTTATGATCTACTTGCTTAGAGAGTTGGTTGAGGAAATCATAAATTTTTTTCTAGCTTATTATATGATGTATTCCATTTATCCCCTTCACCAACCTTTCCCAATGTGTCTGACCAAACTCATTTTACCCACTTTAGCCTTCTTTACCAGTGCATGCAATTTGGCATGAAGGGAAATGTATTTTGGCTAGAGGTTCCATTAGCTAGAAAGAACTTTCTAGAGGGAGTGGTTGGTTTCTATTCTTTATAAAAGCTTCTAAGGTCTCAAGTGTGTTTGATATTTGTAGGAAAGACATGGTTCATGGGGAAGAAGGATCTTTATTCAAAATAGCATGCCTTGCCTTTCTCGAAAATTACTCTCGAGAAATCCACAAATTACCTCTTGATCCTTTCTAGCCATGATGATCTCTTTGAGGTACTTTCATCCTTCATGCTTTTGATCTTAAGCTTACCATTTTGATCTTTAGGAAAATTTGATGAGGGGTGGGTTTAGTGTACCATAGTGAATCAAAAGAAGTGAGATGAGGAGAGAAAAGTCTAGACAAAAGCCATAGGTTGATAAAGACAAGTGTTTAAGGTCCATGGGATCCATTGACATTAAATTGATTAGTGGGCCACTCTAAGGGGGAGTGTAGTGATTACTTTTAGTTTCCATCAAACCAATGAATAGATAATGAGAGAAGAAAAACACACAAGTACCAATCTTAAGAGAAGTGAATTACAAAATCCATAGATAGTTTGTATGCTATAGAAGAAGAGAATCCAAGCCCACAAGTGAGAGATGATACAACTAGAAAAAGCATGTTAAGTATGTTACCCACCCGTATGGTGAACGGCATACCAACATTGAAGACAATGCATGGCTATAAGGAATTCTCAATAATAAACTTATATACTTAATGGTCATCTCTAACCATTTAAAAAAATAAGTTAGAAAGTACACTATGCCAATTTTTTATAAAGTAAATTTTTTTATGGCTTTATAGTAGATTATATTTTTAATTATGATTTAATTATAGGAATATGAAATGGGCTAGGAAGTCCCTCTAGGTACCCGTAGAAAATATTTTTTGGAAAATTAAAGTAATGGATTCAAATGTTTTCTCTCTTGTGCTTAATTTTTTGCTAATTTGTTTACATTTTTCATATGTTATTAACGCCTCAATCAAATTAAGGGGAAGGTTCTCTTTGAGAGATGGTGAAGCATTCATAGGCATTGAAGGATTGTGAAAGTGTATAACATAGAATGAGTTTAAGAAGATTAACATATTGGAGAATATCTCTAGCAAATAAGAATATGGCAGAAAAATAGGGGTTGCACACATAGAATTCAAGGAGTAGGATTTTTGAAGAGAGAATGTTGATGTGCAGACATAGAATCCATGGAAATATCGACACATATTTCAAGGAGAAACATGCAATGTTTGAGGTGAAACACACATATCCACTAGTGCATAAATTTTAAGGTGAAATGCATATATTTTGAGGCACACCGCACATTTTAAGTTGGAGCATGCAAAATATGAGGATAACACAATTCAAAGAGAGGGTGCACACAATGTAAGGACATCATAAAATTGAGGATGATGAAAAAAAGAAGTGAAGAGACAATGCGCAAAATTTGAGGGCAACATACATATTTCGAAGAGTCGTGCTAACACACGGGAGGGCATGAATCCAATTTCCTTGTATGTTGAGAACTAGTGTAGTGTTATGCAACCAAGTCCCAAATATAGCATAAAAATAGTAGAAATAAAACAAAAGAAAGTAATCCACGACTTAATAATGAAGAACTGAGATGAATAACAATCCTCTTCGAGGGAGGAACCTCCTTACACAATGTACTAAGTACATACGACAAGACAAGATAGTATGATGACTAAAATGAAAAAGGTATCCTTCTTATCTATAGGATACAAATGGGTACAATAACAACTAATAGACCCACCAATAAACCCAAGCCGACATCAATAGTATGTAATGCACCATAATAAAGGGGGTAATTTGCCACTACATAAGGGGTAATGTGCCAATATTTAGGGCTTAACATGCCCCTCCCCTTTAGACAAGTGTTTTCCTCAATGCTTTATTAGTTGTGGATGCTTTTGTATGAAGGACTCATCTTCCCATGTCGAATCTTCCATTGGAAGGTTCTTCCATTTGATGAGGTACTTAGTAATAACTTGATTACGAAGGTGTTTGGTCCTTGTTTCAGCGATTTGTTCAGGTTACAATATGTCTCTTCCTTCTTCATCAAGCTAGAGCAAGATTGTTTACATTGGGATCTTGTCTCCTATTACCTTCTTTAAGCAAGAAACATGAAAAACTGGATGCACTCTTGAAGATGAAGGGAGCTCCAATTTGTAAGCCCTACTACTAATCTTCTGCAACACTTTATAAGGACCATAATACTTGGGTGCTAATTTATTGTCATTATTTAGTTGCTTGAGGGACATATGCTTGTAATTTTATAGCCTCAGAAATACCCAATCCCCTTCTTCAAAACTCCTTTCACTCCGATGTTGATCAACTTGTTGTTTCATACTGTTTTGTGACATAGATTGGTTGTCCTTAAGTATATGGAAAAATTCTTGTTGGTGCTCTATGTGATATTCCACAGCTTGAACTTTAGACTTTCCCTTTAAGGGAGATGTGATAGATGGATGATGGTACCCATAAAGTGCCATAAATGGATACATTTTTGATGATGTATGGAAGGAAGAATTGTACCACCATTCTGCCAAAGACAACCATTTCACCCATTGTGTTTGTTTATTGGATGCAAAGCAAAGAAGATAACCTTCCAAACATTTGTTCACTATCTTAGTTTTCCCATCAGATTGAGGATGATAAGATGAACTATGATCCAATTGGGTACCCAAACAAGAAAATAATTCAACCCAAAATTTTCCACTGAAAATTGGATCTCTATTGCTTACAATAATATTCAGATTTCCATGTAACTTCTGAACCGTTTCCAGAAAATTTGCGACTATTGTACTTGCATTAAAAGGGTGAGAGAGTGCAAAAAAATGTGCATACTTCGTGAGTCTATCAACAAACACCGTAATAACATTATTTCCTTCTGACTTGGGTAGACCTGTGATAAAATCCATTGAGACTTCTTCCCAGCGTTGTCAAGGTATGTCTAATGGTTGTACAAGTCTTGGGGTCTTCATTGTTTCCACTGTATTATGTTGGAAAACCAAGCATTCAGCCACGAACCTTTGAACATCAGATTTAAGACCTTTCCAAAAAAATTCCTTCTTGACCCTGTGGTAAGTTTTCAGGAATCCGAAGTGCCCACCTATAGGAGAGGTGTGTAATTCCGAGAGGACCTTTTGTTTGAGTTGGGAGTCTTTGCATAAATATAAGCGATCCTTATACCATAGTGAATCATTTTTCCACACAAAAGTATCTGATACATTGGGATTGTCATGTAGCTTTTGAATGAGCGTGCACACAGATAGGTCAATTTTCCATTCTTCCCTTGCTTCTACTACCCAATCGGGTTGCACAATGGAAATTGCACAAAGTAATGCCCCGATATCTTTATCTTTTCTAGAAAGCGCATCTGCCACCACATTATGTTTCCCTTTTCGATAGATGATTTCAAAGTCATATCCCAACATCTTGGTTACCCATTTTTGTTGCTCTTCCGAATATAATCTCTGTTCCAAGAAGTATTTTAGACTATCATGATATGTTTCGACCTTGAAGTGTCTACCTATTAGGTAAGGACGCCATTTCTTAAGAGCGTGTATAATTGCCAACATTTCCTTCTCATAAATGAGCTTATGTAAGTGCTTTCCCTTTATTGGATGACTTGTGAAAGCAAGCGAGTGTCCTTCTTCCATTAGAACAACACCAATGCCATTTCCTGAACCATCACATTCCACAATAAATGTTTTTGTGAAGTCTGGTGTGGCCAAAACAGGATCTTTGCATATTGCCTCCTTAAGCTGCTCAAAATCTTGAGTTGCCTCTGAAGGCCAAGAAAATGCATCTTTCTTAAATAATGTTGTTAGAGGTGCTACTATTCTTCCATAGTTCTGAACAAACTTGCGGTAGTACCCTGTCAGACCTAAGAATCCTCGAAGATTCTTCATGGTTTTGGGAATAAGCCAATCCATCATGGATTTAATTTTGTTGGAGTCTACCTTGACACCTTGAGATACAATATGACCCAAATATTCTACCTCTTTTACCCCAAAGAAACAATTGGAAGGTTTTGCATATAGTTGTTGCTCCTTTAGTAGTTGTAGTACCCTGTCAACATGTTGAACATGTTCTTCCCAAGACTTGCTATAGATTAGTATATCATCAAAGAATACTAGCAAAAATTTTCTAAGGAAATGATTGAAAATGGAATTCATCAAACCTTGAAATGTGGAAGGCACATTCGTGAGACCAAATGGCGTGACCAAAAATTCATAACGACCTTCATGAGTTTTGAGTGTTGTTTTTGGAATGTCTTCCTCCTTCATTATAATATGATGATATCTGAAACAAAGATCCAAATTTGTGAAGAAAACTGCTCCATGTAATTCAATTATGTGAAGAACCTGCAATAATTAATTAATGAAAACACAAGAGATAGCAGAAATAATAGAACTCAGAATCACTTTTATATTGATCACAGGCCACTTCAAGGGGGAAACCTCCTTTGAGCAAGCTCAATACAAATAACTTCACAGTACCTTCATTGGTCTCAACACAAACTTATATACTAAGTCTAAGTGCCAATACCATGAGTCAATACCATGTGTCAATACAAACCATGGGCCAATACAAAATATGGATCAACAATTACTACGGGACAACTTACAAAGCATATGCGTCCAACAACAATAATACAAACTATAGATCAAAAAATACTACGAGACGACTTACAAAGCATATGCGTCCAACAAAAATATACTAACAAAGTAAATAGAAGGGTTGACATGGGTTCCTAACATCCCCTCTCCCTTAGAGAAGCTTTGTCCTCAAAGCTTTAGATGTGGAAATTGATGCAGAATCTGAAGGAGTGGTTCCCTTGTAGCATCCTCAGGTTGCATTCCGACCCACTTACACCTTTTGAGTTTCAAGGAGGATTTCTTGGAAGGTTGTAGACGAAGAAGGACCATATCAGCTGCGTGAAAAGTGCGCTCAGAACGGTGCTGATCGGATTGTTGTTTCAGTCGAATTCTTGCCATGTGAAGATTGTCATGCAGAATGAGAAGAATTTGATCGCGGTTTCGAAGAACTGAGTCAATTGCCTGAAATGGGGAGCTGTTGAGCGTGTATGGAAGAAGAACTGGCGGTGCCTGTCCATAAAATGCTTCATATGGTGTCCTTTTAGATGTAGTATTGTACCACTGGAGCGCTTCTAGGAAATCCATAGAAATAGTTGTCCACATCTGTGTAGGGATGGGCAAGGGTTCGAGCAGTCCCAAAAGGAGTGTCGTTTCACCCTTGTTGACTCGACAAGTATCACACTCAACCACCATCTGGTGAATTTTCATTTTCAGTCCCTGCCAAAAGAAGTTACATTGTTCCCGGTCATAGGTTTTGAGGAACCCAGAGTGCCCTACCGATGAAGAAGCATGGAGTTCATAGAAGAGATAGCCCCGTTGAACAGATTGCAACCAACTTGGAACAAGCAGAGAAATAGTTGTAGTAGAAACCAAGTCATCAAATTTGCGAGAAGGAGCATCTGCCACCATATTATCCTTACCCTTCTTGTAAGTGATCGCATAGTCATAACCCATGAGTTGGATAACCCATTTCCGGTGTGCTGGGGAGGAGACTCGTTGTTCCAGAAAATGTTCCAGACTCTGGAGATCAGTCTTGATGCAGAAATAATGCCCTAATAGGGATGGCTTACCACTTCTGTACTACATGCAAAATAGCCATCATTTCCTGCTGAGATGTAGATGCGGCTAAATGCTTACCGGAAAGGTCTCTTGAAGGCGGCAATCCCACTAGTGCAACACATACACCTGCATATATATCCAAGGAAGTAGTGGAGACCATTGGTGGGTGCATCTGAATGGAATGGAGCTGAGCAATGACACCATGCAAATTCTTCTTAAGGATCTTTTCCAGGTGATGTGAACTGATGATGCGGAGAGACCCTGGTTGTAAGCCCATAAATTTGTGTTGCGTCCCATTGACTGAAAACTGCATCCAAAGTTCAGTAAAATCCCATAAGATGGGGCCAAGTGTGTGTAACCCTTGAACGCCCAAAACCACATCACATCCGCCTAAGGACAAGGCAAACATGTCAGAGTGCAGGTTATAATCTTCCAGAGAGATACACACATTGTGACACTTTCCCTTGTAAGGTAAGGTGGCTCCATTGGCAACCATGACTTCAAAGTTGGAGCAAGGATGGACAAAACAATCAACCTGTTTGGCAATCCGAGGGTCAATGAAGTTATGAGTGTTACTAGAATCGATGAGTATTGTAAGGGGAAGATTCTTGAAGTAACCCCTAACCCACATTGTTTGTGGGGTGGTGACGATGGATAAAGCATGGAGAAATATCTCTGGGTGGTCTTCATAAGATGGGAAGTCAATAGGCGGCTTCTGAATGTCGACCTGATCATCCTGTGTATCTGGAGCTTCTTCACCAACTTCAGAGGCGGGCGCAGAATCCACATCCAAGAGATAGAGCTTTTGTTGAACACATCTATGTCCCCGAGTGAATTTTTCATCACAATTATAACAAAGCCTTTTTTCTCTGCGTGCCTGCATCTTTGTTTCGGACAAATGCTTGATAGGAGTTGGTCGAGGAGCTGGAGGGATGGGAGGTTGTTGAGAACCCATATTTCGGAAGGGAACAAAAGTGGGTTTGGAGCGTTGTTGGGCAGAAATCTTATCTTCTTCCAACTTAGCCAACCCCAGGGATTCCATCATTGTGTTGGGACATAACATTTTGACCTCTGGGCGGATTTCATCCTTAAGACCACTGATAAAACAACTCCTGTAGAAGTCATCAGACAATCCTTATGTGTGGTTGGCTAGTTTCTCAAATTATGTCTGATACTCTCTCACAGTGCCAATTTGACGAAGTTTAGTGAGTGCTCCGGTGAAGTCATCAAAAGCACTAGGACCAAATTGTTGCAAAAGGAGTTGGCAAAAATCTGTCCATTGTGGCTCGTCACGAGCCTTGATGTACCAATGGTACCATTGAAGGGCTTCTTGTTCCAAATGGAAGGATGCAAGTGGAACTTTTTGGACATCAAAATTGTTATGCAGACTGAAATGTTGTTCTGCACGATAGATCCATCTAGTCGGATCAATGCCATTGAAGCGAGGAAAATCAAGCTTCGGACCACTAAAATTGCTGGAAGAAGAGAATCCATTCTATGATGAAGACTCGGACTGTCATTTGTTGTTCATGGTTGAATGCTTAAGATGGAGGCTGAGAAATTTTTTATCCAGATCCCGGAGTTTGGTTTGGATGGCTGCGAGTGCTTCCTCCATGGTTTTTGCTCCTGCGCAGGTGACAACCATAAACATGATTTTTTTGGGGGGGAATGGATAGAAAAACACAAATAAAAGCTTATTTTGTAAAGGGAAATTTGGATTTGGGAAGAACTCAGATGGGTAATTGGGGTTTGACTAGGTTGTGGACACTTTGGAATGGATAGGGAAGCAGAAAATGAGGATTTCAGAAGTGGGATGAAAGAATGAGAAAATTTGTCAGAGAGGGCCAAAGAAGCAGAAATAGGGAATGGACATGGTGGCAAAATTTGAGGGTGATTGGGTGAAAATTGAAAGAGTTATGGCAAACCCTAAAAATATACAAATATGGGATTTCTGGCTTTGGGAAATGGAATTTGGGATAGGGTCCTCAGGAATGAAATATGCAGAATGATATTGCAGGAGTGTCAGTGAAGTTTCAGGGAAAACAGAGTTAAAACAAGGGAGATATGGTGAAAAAACAGAATTTTATATTTTTTTTTTCAGGAATGGATCTACAACGGCGCGGATGGGATCAGAAACAGATAGTTCTGCAACGGCGCAGAAGGGATCGACAACAGATGGATCTGAAACGGCGCCGAATGGATAAAAAATGGCTAGATTTGAAACTACTTTCATAATAGATCTGAAATGGTTGGATCTGGAACGATCGTCAGAATGGATCTGAAACGACGCGAAAGTGATCGGAAACAGTTCAGTTGAAAATATATATGGACCCCAGGTATGTGCGGCTTCCTATCGGTTCAGTGGATTCACTCGGCCACCAATGTTCTCTGACGGCTTGCGTATTGGGGCAGTACCCCTCACTCCACGGCTCAGGTAAAACTGATAACTGCTTTGCCACAAACGATAGCTCTTGGTTTACCTCACGCGTGGGAACTAGTCAATCAGGTAGGGGTCATTGCCCTTTTCGCCGGCAGGTCCTCTCAAAGGGCCAACTACTTCGGGGTTCCTGTGATACTCCTCACAATGAGTTTTATGGCTTATGCCCAAGTACTTCCCACGGTTAAGGGGATGGGGATTATTCCTAGATCTGAAGCTACAACAGATGTGAAAAAAAAAATTTGGCAGAAATTTCACCCAGCGAGCCCAAAAAGTGCTCTGCTACCAAATGTGAAGAACTTGCAATAATTAATTAATGAAAACACATGAGATAGCAGAAATAACAGAACTCAAAATCACTTTTATATTGATCGTAGGCCACTTCGAGGGGGAAACCTCCTTTGAGCAAGCTCAATACAAATAACTTCATGGTACCTTCATTGGTCTCAACACAAACTTATATACTAAGTCTAGGCGCCAATACCATGGGTCAATACCATGTGTCAATACAAACCATGGGCCAATACAAAATATGGATCATTAATTACTACGGGACAACTTACAAAGCATATGCGTCCAACAACAATAATACAAACTATGGATCAAAAAATACTATGGGACGACTTACAAAGCATATGCGTCCAACAACAATATACTAACAAAGTAAATAGAAGGGTTGACATGGGTTCCTAACAAATTAACAATTCATCAATGACAGGAATGGAAAATTTTTGTTTAATGGTGATCTTGTTGAGCTCTCTATAATCTGGACACATATGATATGATCCATCTGGCTTGTGTACCATTACCACTGGTGCAGAGTAAGAAATTTGGCTAGGCCTAATTATGTCGGCCTCTAACATTTCTTCAACCATACACTCAATTTCACTCTTTTGTCTATAGGGGTATCTGTAAGGTCTGATGTTTGTTTTTTGTACACTAGAGGAATTGACAACGACGCCAGTCTCATACTCACGTGACATGGGGTCGATTCCGACGACTACCACTATAACCCCTAGGCGCAACCAACTGGGGGAACAACCTTCGCACACGTTTAGTTGAGGTTCAAACCGGTGACTTTCTTAACAACTTGTATGCCTTAACAGAGCGGGCGGTTTCCAATTGGCCTACATGCCCGCCCCTGTAAGGTCTGATGTTAGGAGGAACACTTCCCGGAATTAAGTGAATATCATGATCAAAATATTGAACAGGTGGAATACCTTTTGGAATATCTTCAAATACCTTGGAATGCTTATCAATCACCTTTTGGTGATCTGAGGAAATATGAGACTTAGATGATTGAACATCTAATGAGGATAATTGTGTAATTACACCTTTATGTCCCCCTTTTATCAATTTTGTCATACCATTAGAGCTTATTACTTTACTTGGTTTCCCTGTGATACCATTTAACTCATATTCTTTTCCTTCCCATAAAAATTTCATGAAAAGCTTCGGAAAATTAAAAGCCATTGTTCCCAATGATTGTAACCATTGAACTCCTAAGACAACATCAACACCCCACATCGGAATATCAATCATTGGACTATTCAATACATATTCCCCCATATTGAGATTGATATTATGGTTTTTTCCTGACCAAATGATACTTCCTCCATCTCCAATCATTACTTCAAACTCTGGTGTTGGATATACAAAGCAATTTAGAACCTTGGCTAATTTACGGTGAATGAAATTATGAGTACTATCATAATCAATCAACACTATTATGTTTTTATTTTTGATATATCCTTCGATATTGATATTTTGAGGAGTGCTAATTCCATCCAATGCATGACAGGATATGGTGGGAGCAATCTCTTCAGAAGTAGTATTTTCTATTTCTTCATCTTGAGACGGTTCCTGTTCTTTTGGTGCTTCTTGTTCATTTTCTTCCTTTGCTTCACAATCTATGTAAAATAGTTTCTTCTCTGTGCACTTGTGGCCCTTACTGTATTTTCTATCACAACTATAACAAATCCCTTTTTCTCTTTTTTCCTCTAGTTGTTGTGGTGTCAACCTTGTAGGTTGTGGATGACTTGAGACCACACTTCCTTCTTTATAGTTGTAAGTGGTAGACTTCCTTGTTGCCATAATTTTGTTTTCAACTTTTCTTGCCACCCTGAATACATGCTCCAAGGACTTAGGCTCCCAAAGGATAAACTCATGTTGGATGTTATCCTTCAAAGTTCCAATAAAGAGATCCAACAAATTATCTTTTGAAATATTCTTCAATCTGCTACATAGCTTTTGAAAATGCTTGATGTTCTCTGTAACTGGGCATTTTTGCTTTAGATTTACCAACTGGCTAAAGAAGGTGTTGTTATTTATATCCCCATAATGTGCAATCAATTCTTCTGTGAATATGGACCATGAGATAATAGTGTCATTTTTACGGTCACAAAGCCATTGGTACCATATAAATTAATCAGGCTCTAAATATAAGGATGCAATAGTTACCTTTTGAAAAGTTGGCACATGGTGTAGATAAAAGAATTGCTCCATCTGGAATATCCAAGTTATTGGATAATTTCCATCAAAATTTCTCATGTCAGTTTTAGGAAGTTAGGTACCCTTTGGTGACCATCCCCGCTGACTTCCATTACTAGAATAATTTCCTCTTGTAATATTCTTATTTATGGAATGTTTCTCAACATGGAAATTATCTTTATCCTCCCAAGTATCCTGGAACACATCATCACATGTAGGGGGAGTATCCATTGAATTTTGTATGAGATTAACAATATTGTTCAACTTCTCCTCTAAATTGAGTAAATCAGTTGTTCTCACCGAAACTTTCATATTTTCCTCCATTTTATTTAGCTTCTCCTCTAAATTAACTAAATCAACTTTTTTTCACAATCTCTTTAATCATATCTTCCAACTGGGACACTCGAAAAGATAGGTCTTCCCTTTCATCGTACGTCGGGGATGGATCCTCTGGTGGTTTGAGGGGAGTGTGAGTTTTTACACTTCCTTTTGGTGGCATTTTGAACAATACAAATAGATATCATACCCTAGGTTTCACCAGAATTAGATTCTTCTACTCAAAGCTATTCAAATTTAAAATGGCGTACCTTTTTCAAACCTTGATTGGAAGACTATTTTATGGATGAATTGTAACTAAGGTAAATTTGAAATTTATGCTCCTCTGGGTCTGAAACTTTGCTCTAATGTATCATGATGTGTCCTTTTTCCAATGCCACAATTCTGACCTAATTCTGATGCACCAATAAGAAGTTATTACGAATCTCCCAACACTTCTTATTTTAGGTCTTTACAGAAGAGGGAACTTGTAGGGTCTGCCACGTGTCCAATATTTTGGATCTAAGTCTGAAAACCCTACCACAGATAATGTGGTATTTATTCTTTCTGATGCAACATGCATCACTCAATTTGGATCTTTCATACCCTAGATATGACCTTTTCCCCCAACACACCTATTTAACACTAGTTTTTGGACTAGTAAAAAACCCTATATTCCGAGGAAAATATCTACCAACTTGTATGGTATCAGGATCTGAAAATTGGAACAAAGATATATCGACCTGTTTTGGATATGGGTTTTTAATCTCTCTTTCTGAGTCCTTACAAAAAAAATAAAAAATTATAGCGAAAATTACAAGATGACTCGTTTTGAAGAAACTAGTCCCGAGGAATTAAGAGCTCTGATACCAAATGTTATGCAACCAAGTCCCATATATAGCATACAAATAATAGAAATAGACCAAAAATAATGATGAACTGAGATGAATAACAATCCTCTTCGAGGGAGGAACCTCCTTACACGATGTACTAAGTACATAAGACAAGACAAGATAGAATGATGACTAAAATGAAAAGGTCTCATTCCTATATATAGGAGACAAAGGGGTACAATAAAAACTAATAAACCCACTAATAGACCCAAGTTGACATCAATAATATGTAATGCACCATACTAAAGGCGGTAATGTGCCACTACATAAGGGGTAATGTGCTAATATTTAGGGCTTAAAATGTAAAACCATCTTAACTCCAGATGTATCAAGCACCGAGAGGGATCCAATATGAAGAGGTGAAAACTATTAACACTCCTCAAATTTTTCTCCCTCAAGAATTTATACCCTATCACTTGAGTGAAATCATTGATACTATTTAATTACATTGAAAATATTTGTTAATAGGATTGTCACACATACAATTATTTGCTTCCAGAAGAATATAAAACACTGTTGCAGATAAAGTCTACACAAGATATTACACAGTAGAATATGCATACATAGACAACAATTTATTTACTCAGGAAAATAACATCCAAATAAAAATTATACACCACAAACATTTAGTAGAAATAAACACATAATCTGCAATCTTTATTTATTATGAATGGGCTACTCCACACTACAATTTCCATAGATCCTCACTTTGGATCACCACACCTCCCTTAGCCTCTACGGGGCCAACTGAGAACCACACTCAACCACTTCTCTCTTGCCACCCCTTCGTTGTACTCCACTCGCCTCACAACACAAATGTTCTCATAAATAGAATTGTTGGAGGCATGCCAAGAAAAGGAAACCATTTAACTTCCAGTGATTTGGTGAGGGAATCGTTTTTCATTCCCATCATTTCACATTCAATTATATTCAAATCATTTAATAACTTAAACCATAGTTTGACTATTAGCTCAACCATTTTTTTAATAATTAAATTGGGATAATATATTGTTAATAACTATTACAATTTTGATTAGTTGTTGAAGGGCATATTTCATTGCTAGGCTTCCATGACCATGATGTAGCGTCTTCTGCAATAACCTGTATCAGCTTTAGCAACAACCTATAACGACTTCTACATCAAACTGTAGCATATTCCTAACGTCTAACTACTCAAAGTAAAGTGGGTGAGAATGATATATCTCTGCACCAGGGATGCTCCTCCATCAAAATCCCCTGGTTGGAAATTTGAGCATCTTGCTCAAAATGTAGGTGAACAAAATGTGCAGATTGGACATCTTCCTCTGCCCAACTCAGCTTCCAACATCCACAATACATCTTTTAGTGTCTTCACTCAATACCGTTCTGCATAAAACTTAGTATTTAACATTTTCTCATTCTCTACAAATCTATCTCACAATATTGCACTACCTCCTTCTCCTTTACCCCAACTATGTTTACTATATTAGTGTATTTCTTGTTAGGCACCATTTTATTTTCCCATTGTACACCATTCTCTACACTGTCGACTGTGGCTTTAGTTGTCTTCCTCTCGTCCACAACTCCCATCTTCTCTGCTTTATTTTATGCAACCATACAACCACTCAAAATATTAAGGGAATCATTATTTGCCATCTTCTCCTCCACCGAAAGTGATGTTGCTATAACACTCAGGTTTTTCTCTTTACTCACTTCATCCCACTGCTACACACGTTCTTGCTGCTCTACTTATTTCACATACACCAAGACTAGATTTAACAATGCATTTCTACCGCATCCTTCTCAAATTGATATGTGTTCTTTCCCCCATCATGCATAACCCTTCTATTAAACTTCCATGGATCCCCTCACAAAATGTGACATGCATCCATGGGAAAAACAACAAATAGAATGCTATCATGATAACCCCCAATATTAAAATTATTTAAGCAATGCTTTATCATAGTGACCCTATGCCCATTTTGTAACCATGACACCCTATATGCCTCTAGATGAGGTGTACAATTCAATTTCAATTTGTCAACAACTTCCGTAGACATCAAATTTTCAGAACTACCACCATCAATAATTAAATTACAACACTTACATTCGATTTTGAATTTCATTCTAAAGAGGGTCTTCTTTTGTTTCGATTCTTTCTCAACATCTTTCTCTGAGTGCAACAACATATTCCTAATCATTGGATTTTATCCTTCTGACCACAATGCAACTACTTCACTTGCTACTACTGTTGGTTTTGCTTCAACCATATGTATCCTCCCTTCTTGCCTTCTTTTATCCTTCAAATTTTTTGGACATTCCAATTCCCTATGGCCTTGCATTCCACATCTAAAGCAAATGCCTTCAAATTTTCCTCCTCTACCTCTGCCTCTTGCCGATCGACCTCATCCTCTATCAACATTAGATCCTCTTCCAGCAGGATGGTCCACAATAATGGAGCTGCTTTCACCTTCTTCATATTTCTTTTCCTTTTCCTGCCCTCTTCCATATCCTGAAGCTCTCTTCACAGTTTATTGTTTCTTGAACAATTTCTCCTCAATCCTCAAGGATGCTTGATACGCCTCTGCCACCGAACAAAAAATTCAAAACGTTAAATTAATCTTGAATGGAATAAATCAAACCACTGACATACCTAGAATTGGTTTATGGACTCTCTTCATTTTCCCCATACCTTATAGAAAGCCTGTAAAATTACTATGTGTACTCCTTTACTGACATATTTAGCTGCTTCAAATTTTGTAATCTTCTCAACATATATAAAGCATAATCCACAGGAAAAAAATTACATTTCAATTCCGACACCATCCTATCCTAGGTTTTGATCTTCCCTTTACCACTACATTCTCTATTTAGTTGTAGCTTATCCCACCACAAAGAAGCACGAATTTTCAATTTTGTGCTAGCAAACCTAACCCTCATAGGATCTCTAATCTTATCAAACTCAAAGAAATTTTCCATCCCCTATCCAATCTATCAATTCCTCGAGCTTTAAACTTGCAGAATAGACAGGAGTATGTAGTTTAGGTTTACCTCCAATACTACTGATGGCTTTGATCATTCTATCTTCCCCTGCCATGTTCTATTCTATTTCTTCTCTTGTAGTCTCTGATTCTTCTTCATCATCACCGTTGTCTTGCAGCACATGTGCAATACCTCTCCTTTTGGTTTCCTCAATGGAATCCCTTCCAACCATCATTGCCCTCATCATTATTGCAAGCTCATTCACCATCTACATTCTTTGGTCTTCTTGGTCTTCCATGACCTCTTCCTCTTTGTTCCATCACTATGGATCTAATCCAAAATCTCTTCATCTGAGCTCCCCATCTCAACAACATTTATAGATTACCTAATCTGTAACCACAGTCTCTCTGGTCCTCCCCACCATAGGATCAACCAACTCTGATACCACTTGATGCATATAAAATCTATACATGGAGATTAAACAACAAAATATGCATACACAAACATCAATTTAATTACTCAGGCAAAGAACATCCACAATAGAAATTATACACCACAAATATTTAGCATAAATAAACATAGAATCTGCAATCTTTATTTATTATGAAGGGTCTACTCCAGACTACAATTTCCATAGAGACTCACAGTGGACTGCCACACCTCTCTTAGCCTCTATGGGGCCAAATAGAGAATCACGCTCAATCGTTTCTCCATTGCCACCCCTTTGTTGTGCTCCACTCGCCTAACAACAAGAATGTTCTCACAAATGTAGTTGTTGGAGGCATGCCAAGAAAAGGAAACCATTCAATTGGCAACCGTTTGGTGAGGGAATTGTTTCTCATTCCCATAATTTCACATTCAATTACATTCAAATCATTTAATAAATTAAACCATAGTTTGATTGTTAGCTCAACCACATTTTAAAAAAAATCAATTGGGCTAATATATTGTGAATAACTATTCAAATTTTGATTGGTTGGTGAAGGGCGTATTTTATTGCTGGGATTCCATGACCATGATGTAGCATCTTCTATAGTAACCTATAGCAGCTTATGCAACAACTTGTAGCAACTTCCTAATATCTAACCACTTAAAGTAAACTAGGTGTGTAGGATAGCTCTTTGCACCATGGATGCTCCTACATCAAATACTTTTACAATTTCCTTAACAAAATCGTTTTTCAAATGAAAAAAAAAACGAGAAGTTGAATTTTTCCTTGTGTGTAGTTTTACTTTATTATCATATGTTTTTAATGGGAGCATAAGTGAGAAATTTAAATTTTATTAGATAGATTTATTTTGAGAATCATATTAATTATATAGATTCAAACAATTATCATGGAGCTATTCATTATATTTTTTTTCCAAGATACAATGCCCGAGGAAAACCACCAGGTTCTTCCCCTCATTTCGAGGATAAAACACTCCTAGGATAGTACCTAGGTGGGGAGGAAAATGATCCATCACACAACCACTTGAGCTACACCCAATTGACTGGAACTATTTGTTATATACATTCAAATGATTTACTATATTTGTTTTGAATGATATATATATATATATATATAAAGGCATAGATAAATCATTCAAAATTTATTTGTTATTAAAATTTAATCATTTTTTTTAAATGCCATGTGTTAACTCCACATTGATGATGAAATTACACATTTCCTTAATATTGGGCTATAGAAAGTGCCTCTCGATGCAATGATTTTCAAAAATAATTGTGGGATATAGGAGGTGCTAAGTTGTGGTGTTATGCAATGGTGTATCACGATATTATTTTCTAGTAGTAATTTTGTGGTTTTTTGAGGTTTGATTCTTTCATTGGTGCTTCAAGTTTTCTTCTTCAAAGAAATGGTGAGTAGTTCAATCATAATATTGGAATCTATTCAAAAGTTTATTTGTCACATTTAATGTTTAGAAGTAGCACATGATTTCCATCTTACGGTTGTTAGGTGTGGTCACTAACAAGGACCAAATATATTTTGATGATAAGGATTAGCAGAAGGAATTTGAATTCAAGAATAGTAAAAAAATGGTTCTAATAAAGTTGTTTGTGATAGATGTTATGCCCGCACAAGTGAAAGATATAAAGGTTGCATTCACAAATTTGGTTAAGGCTACAAGAGATGTTTTAGACTTTCAATAAATGTAGGGTTCTTTACCCCAATTTATTTATTTATTTTTATTTTATGAAGATGGAGGAGGGTGATACCATTTTAGAATACTTATTGAAATTGAAATACATCTAATATCAATTGTTTGCAATAGGTAAAGTAGTAGACGAGGGATACCTTATTGTGATTATTTTGTTGCAACCTCAAATGTCACTTCAAAATCAACTAAAAACATATTTGAGAAGTCATGTAATCGGTTATTGCAAAACCATTGGTGGAAGAAACAAATTCACGGGAAGCAACAGAGCATCAAAGAGTGCATTTCAAACAAAGATTATAGGCAAAGGGAAGCATGAAAAGAAAAATGGAAATAACAATTGCAAGAATAAGCCTTCTAGATTAGGGAAATCAATACAAAATGTTAAATACCATTATTGTAGTAAATTTAGTTATCATGAAGAGTGTAGGAAAAGGTTTCGGGAGGTGAAATACAACCCTGGGTAATTGATAAAGAAGCATGCCAATGTTACCAAATCTTAAAAAGAAGAGCTATAGGTCAATAGATTGGTTCTTTGATTCTAGATCTTAAAAAAATATGATTGATATAAATGTTTGATTTGTTGAGTATGTTAAAATTGATGATTTTGGGTGATGGGAGATAGCACTTTGTGTAAGGATGTGGTGAATGAGAGGTAGAAAGTCATGTTTAAGATTGCACTTTTTATTCCTAGTTTAACTAAAAATATTCTTTTAACTAATGAAAATACAAATCATGATTTAATTTTGCATATAATGATCTGTTATGGGGAAAGATTCTATCATTATTAAAATGACAAATATAAGATTGCATATGGTATAAAGGAGAAAGGGTTGTGGATGATGAAATGATATAATCACATTCCTTAGCAATCCAAAATCTAAATAACAAACTAATTGCAATTTATGGCCCCAAAGGTACGAGAATTTGAATTTTTAATATATTTACTTATCAACAAAGGGTAAAATGGTGGTGTTATTGCAAAATATCTAATGAGTTTTTATGTTTTTTTGTAAGCAAGGAGCTCTAAATTAGAGAAGTTTTTACTTCATATACTACAATATAATAAAGTTTTATAGAGAAGAAATCACATAGTAGTTGAGATGACTCATTGTATGTTGGAGTGCATGTAGTTCCAAATAAGTATTGCATTAAAAAAATATCTAATGTTGTATATTCACTGAATAAGTGTTCTACAAAAGTAGTCCATTGGGTCATACCAGAATAGGCTTGGTTAGGAAGAAAGACTCAAAATAGTCATCTTAAATTTTGATTTACCGCCTATGTTTTAGTTCTAGAATGGATTAAATGATATACGTAAGAATTTAGTGTTTGTTGGTTAGAGTGATCAACATAAGTCATATAGCTTGCTTCATGTGACCAAAAACAAGATAACAATAAACCATGGTTTGATTGTAGATGAAATCATAATGAATTTGCATCCAAAATCATATATGAAACCTAATTAGAAATGTATAGAGGATAGCTATTTTGATGGTAAAAATCAACTAAGTTGTATGGTAAGGAATTGCAAGTTTGAGGGAAAATCATTGGGTGGTAATATGCATCAAGAGCAGAAGAATGAGGCTATAAATGTTCTAGAGTAGACTATACTAATTTTAATGAAAATAAAGTAAAATAAGACGTAAGTGCTACGACAGCACCTTTGAGGATGCCAAGTTAGAGGAAAGAAACATGCCAGGTAGAAGATGTTTGAGGTCCAAATATAAGACCTTTGAGGAATTGTAAGCGAGTTTAAAATGCTAATTTCTCATTGATGGTTATTTATAATTCCTTAGAAATATTTGAAATATGATGAAGCCAAATGACATTATGAGTGGAAAGGTGACATGAGGACTAAGTATGACAATATGGAGAAATAAGGCTTGGGTGTTGGAAGGGATACTTTTAGGGTAAGAAACCCATTATTTAAAGATTGTTTTACACAAAGAATATTATGTAGATAGTTCACTGGAAAACACAAGGCCAATTTGGCTACAAAAGGTTTTGCTAACATTGTTTCGATGGATCATTTATGAAATAGATGTAGATAGAACTTTCTTAATGGTAATTTGGAGGAGGAAGTGTTAATATATCGCCCACATGGGTTCCAAGTTATAGGCAAGGAGAATTTGGAGTATAGGATACATACATATATATGTATGTATGTATTTATATATCTTTAAAAAAATAATTTAATTTATTTATTTTTGGTTTTAAAAAAGATGTAAGAGCTTAGCGTGCAAAAAAATAATAAACATACTTTAGGATTTACAAGAAATATGGGATGATCAAAATTTTTATTTAAAAAACAAGAGTTGCGTGCAGCTTAGTCCGTGATTTTTAGGTTTAAAAGAATATAAACAACTAAAAAAAAATTTATTCAATCCATTAACACTAAAATATGCACACCAAATTTTATTAAATTAGGAATTTGAAAAAAAATGCTCAATAAATCCTATGAACAACTGTTTGGTTGACTGATGGAATGCAGGAAAATGTAAACACTTGGTTGCTAGATTCAACCAATACAAATGGGTTGAACTCATCCCAGCTTCGTTGTCTACAAAGATAATATCACTAGCACTTGAAGGTGTGGAATCTCCACACTCAAATTTCTCTAAAGAATGAACATTATTTTGCCTCCTAATTAAAACGCTAGTAGGAGTTATCTTTAGTGCACGTATTTCCGACAAATTGCAATCAAACAGTTTGACCATGATCGTTAATCAAAAGACAAATTGATTATAAAACTATCCATTAATGTCTTAGAATTCTAGAATTCTCAGGCTGAATTCTAGAATTCTAGGACTATCAGCGTGAGAATTCTAGGACTAAGAAAACCCTTTCGATGAATCAATCACTGGGATTGCAATTTGCACCCCGCTCTAGCCAACCAATAACATCTAGATGTACTTGTATAAACAATATAGCTCGTGGTTAGGATGCTACTAACGAAAACATGGGAGCAAGAATGAATTCCAAGACCACAACATGCTAAGCAGCATTGGGTTACCAATATATGTAAGCTCGTATTCTCATTTATGTCTACCTTACCAACGATGCCAGAATTCCATTCAAGATCAGTCACATGGATTGGTTTTGCTGGCATGTTCAAAAAATCATCTTTTATTAGGCTTTTAAGCATATAAAATGTAAAATTTTCTACTCTTTCCAGTAATGGTCAATTTGACCTGCAAAACCGTGCAACGATAAGTTAATTACAACCTTTCCAGGGCACTGTTGTATGGACTATGGCTTGGGGTCATTCGCATAGGCAGTTACTTTAAATTAATTTGAATTAAAATAAGTGGAGCTCAATAAGTTGAAGTATGTTGAAATAGAAGTTCTTTAAGTACCTCGTGATCTCCTTTCAGAAGGCACTGAAATGAAAATACATAGAGTTTAGTCAAAGCTTGGTTGAACTTTAACCTTTCAAGAAAATTCAACGGAATGAATTAAATATGGTTACGAGCTTATCTTAACTTTTAACTAAGGAAGTGGCCCTGAATCTAACATACAACAGGATAGCCTCTGTTGAACTTTTCAATTGTAAGGCGCATATCAACAATTATATGTTCTTTTAAATAAAGCTTTGTTTTGGCCGTAATTTTATAAGTTTTTGCTATTTCTGGATTTCCTTTGTCCAAGCGATTGGAAAATATTTACAAATGCTAGGAATTTATGTTTCTTTTATCGGAATGACGATGCAAACCTAAACGATGTAAGAATTGTTCCATGCATATCCGTATATCCGTTTTAGATACAGCTGGCACTGCACCGAGCTAACTGAAAACAAAGATAATGCATGTTGTTCGAAGAAATATTTAAAGGAAAATGCGTTTTATGTAAATAAGTACTTAAAAGCATTGATTGTTTCATCTTTAACTACCATCACAACATCAGGCTAACTAAACACAGATTTCACGCTGAAACCTGTAAAGAAAAGACAATTGCTCTGTTCGTTACAGATAAATCGAAATTTAAAGGCAATTTGCTTTCCAATTTAACGAAAAAGACATGATTCTCGTTTTTTTAGTACTGTCGACAAGAGAATTAATTAACGAAAACATAAATTTCCTCAACTAACGTTACCTGCAAATAGTCCGAAAATGCATCATTACCACGACGTGATTCTGTAAATTCTCAGCATGCCAGATCAGTTATGCTAAATGGAAGCTCCGACAAGCCATTGCAACCATTCGCCACGACCAAAATTTCTCTTTAAATTCAGCAATTAATAATTGACCAATAATTAATAATGATAATTGTTATAATGTATATATAACAATTTAAAACATTTAAGTGGGAATGTATATATATTATCCAATTGATACTAAATGTTGCATTGTACCTTGCACTTGCCTTGTGTGTTGGCATGGAAGGGGAACAGGTAGGGAACATATGGTAACAGTTAAGAAACTATAAAGGATAGAACATGTGATAGCATAATAGTGTTGCAGGGTTAAAGAAATGTTCCGTCTATAAGAAACTGTAACGGATAGAACATGTGATAGCATAATAGCGTTACAGGGTTAAAGAAATGACCCGTCTGCCATCTTCTGGTTCAATTCTCCCAGAACATGGAATACATTGATTACTCCCCAATTAAAAATCCCCACACCAATATAAACAATTGGGACCTTCTCAACTTTATGTGCAACTACCGAGAGGCCATTTGCTTGAGAGGTGTGCTATGGATACAATATTCAATGCATCCGAATGAGGATAATTCTTCATAAAGCTGTAGAAATCTTTAATATTAGATGAAACGTACCTGCATGAGTCATGATTCACTGAGCAGATGCAGAGATCCTAGCATGCCTGTCACTGCTTCTGACTTTTAGCAGAATTTGCGAAAGTGGTGGCAGCAATACGAATGGAAGGAGGGAGTCTTCTAGTGAGACCAAAGTTTGACTGGTTAGTTGAAAAGAGTTGAGGAATCTTGTTAGCTATTAGGGAGAATTGGAGAATTGGGATTTGAATTTGGGATTGTAAGTTGGGGTAGAGATAGCTAGAGTCATTCCAGATCCAATTCAAGACCCTATCGATGCATAGTCTCTTGTCACATATCCTGTGCGAGATCGAGTTTACCCAGTTCCAAAAGCATAGACAACATAAGAAGCATATGAAGCATAGGTATCTAAGGTAGCGGTACCACCAAATTGAAGTAGCATTCGTGCCATTACACCTCTCTCAGAGACAGATCCCAATCCGGTTGCAGGTCTTACACTTTAACCGCTATTGGGAAAGTTGCATCTTTATCATCACCCACTGGTCAAATGGAAGAGGAAAATAAAAAACAGAAGACCGCTATATGAAAAAGGGCAGACAATGACACCAAATCCAAAGCTTGTGTAGTGTGTCATGGCAATGACCATGAACATCATGAACTTCTGGTAGTGATCGTATGCGTTGCTAGGAGCCAGGTCGAAGGAACATGAAACCCGTGTTGCCATGGCTCTTCCTCTTGCAGCTTTGGAAGGCCTCTCCAATAACGAAGAGCGAGTTTGGTTTTCCATATATCAAAACATTGGATACACAACACACAAAATCAGTCAATAAACATTAAAAAAGAAAACAAGAGCAATAAAAATAGACTTTTTCTAACAGAAATTGAAAAAACAAGAGTATAAATACCTAAAAATAACATATAAAACATATACAAGTCGGAGTGTTGAAACAGGATGACTGGTAAGATCCTTTAGATAACTAAAATGAACAAGGAACAAAGAAGGTATCGTCTACTAAAGGCTCCTATTCTAGGGTACTCTCCAGGATGCATTTTGCTCCATGGTCTCCATCAATGTGAGTGACTGCTTGTAACCTTAAGATCCTTTAGATAACTAAAATGAACAAGGAACAAAGAAGGTATCGTCTACTAAAGGCTCCTCTTCTAGGGTACTCTCTAGGATGCATTTTGATCCATGGTCTCCATCCATGTGAGTGACTACTTGTAACAATAACCCACTGGAATAGTCTAGAACCCCTCTATTGGAATAATCTAGAAACCTTGCACGAATTCGAGTGAATCAATGGAGGTTGGAAATATTGAATGTATTAAAACAAGATCAATTAATATGATAATAACTACTATAAGCAGAGTGGACACGCAGTAAGTAAGCAGAGTGGATGCGGATGGCTTGCATTGTTGTTAGATAAGGTGGGTAAAGATAAGGTAGGATTATTTTTTGTTTTTTTTTAAATTTTTTTAATACCGAACAATGATAAAAATGGTCAATTCAAGACCTCATGTCCAATCAAATGTGAATACGATTTTTCAAAAAAATATTTATAAATACTAATTTTAGTGGAACTTTGACTTAACTTTATAAAAAATGAAATATTGATATCAACTAATAGGTAAAGGCAGAATATATAGTCTCTGCCTCCGAAAGGGACTAATAAGCATAGTTATTTGAGGATTATATTGGCTTATGTCTATGGCATAGTTGTCAAAGGAAATGAGTTCTATGTAATATAAAAAGGACATTTTATTTGTGTTCATCTTTTGACATGACTAATTGAGGCCTTTTGTAATGTTGTTTATAGTTGTCAAAGGAAACGAGTTCTATGTAATTTAAAAGGACATTTTATTTGTGTTCATCTTTTGACATGACTAATTGAGGCCTTTTGTAATGTTGTTTAATGGTTGTTAGTCCAAGGGTAAAAAAAATCTAGGATGGCTCATTGTATGTTGAAAAAAATTAGGATGATTGATCGTAAATGAATAACTACACATAGGGAGGATTGGTTGTGTTGAAATTTCATTAAACAAATTGCAATAAAAATGTCATGGACCAATTTTCCAATGTGATCATTTATAAATAAAATAAAAAGAAAAAAATATTTGAAAATAAAATAGTGGAAAGAAAAGAAAAGAAAAAAAAGGATATATGTAAACATAAAGTTAAAAAATAAAATTATTTTTGTAATTTTGTAAATAGTGAAGGGTAATGGGAAAGCTTGTTATTTTTCGTTATGAAACTTTCAATTCCTATTTATTTGGAAGGGGGGAGGATAATGTCTAGGGCACATAAGAAAGATATCAAAAGCTGGTGACAAGAGGAAAAATCCTTGGCCAAGGCTATATTTAGGTGAAGAACACGAGACGCGATCCGATATCAAACTATATAAAATAAATACAGGTTGTCACATTTGATGTCAGAGCCTCAATTCAGATTTCTCAATCTCAATTTAACAATTCGTATAAATAGGTATATAAAAAATGACAAATTGTTAGTAAACATTTTACAAGTTTTTACTTATCCATTGATAACCCAATATACTTTAAAACAGAACCCGTAGGAGTTCTCTTTTTTTGGAGGTCATATTTAGTATCTGTATTTACATTCGTGTCAAAAAGTGTTGCTACTAGTAATAACTTCTTTTTGTTTTCGAGGTATGTTTTTGAGATTTTGAATCTTTGTAGTCATAAAGTATCTAACATTTTTATTTTCAAATGTATTTTTATTCATTTGTGTCTAAAATGTCTAATCTTTAATCTTTTTATATATGGTGTTTTTTTTTAATATGAATGTGAATAAAGAAAACTAAAAAAAAAATCATATTAAATTTTCCATGATTTTTTTTTTATATATCATTTATTTTTTCAAAGTTTGAAATTTTAATCTAACTATATATTATTGATTAATTAGAATGTTATATGTTTTAAATACAATATAAAAACAATGCTTTTTAATATTTTTTAAGTTTACTTTGATACATGCTATGACAACTATACCTAAATAATACTATTTTTTAAAACACATAACAAACAAATATATATTTAGAAGATAGGTATAGTGAAAAACATATACATTTTGGAAGTTTTTCCTTTAAACTTTCATCATGAATAAAACATTTTTAAAAACAAAATTAATTAAAAATAGAGAAAATAGAAACATTTAAAACCATTTTTAGCGTATTTTAAAAGTTTTCATGCTAATATAATATAATATTTGATAATATATAATATTGTAATATCTGATATTATAATAATATATTGGTAATATATTATTATCAAATGATAATATTTGATATTATTTTTATAAAAGTGATATTTCACTTAAACTCAACACACAAAATAAACCATATATTGGTAAAGAGCATATTAAAATACTCACAACAATATATAGAAAGTTATTCTTAATATAAAATTTTAAAATTAAAACATTACAAATATATCTTCTAAAAAAATTGTAAAATGTAGCATTTTTCTCAAGGACAAGAAACTAATCAACAATATCATTTATGCCAAATTATTTCTCAATATTATCATTTTCTGGAGCTTGGATTTCTTCTTGGACTTCAATGTGCTCTTACATTGGGTCTTCTATTCCTGTAAGTTGTCCAAAATAATAATTTCCAAACAACCCTTTTAATGGTGGTTGAGGGTCTTTTGACACATTCGCTACATGTGATTCACAAAAATCTCCTTTCTTCAAACCAACTTCTTGCATTTCATCTAGAAGAACTTTAAAATCATTAATTCTTTGCTTAAATAAAATCCATTATAGTGGATAGTTTTCAATGGATATGCAATTTATTCCTTTTTGTAAGGAGCATGCTATTGTTGTACCTAATCACCAAATACAAAAAGATAATTACATCAAATATCGTAAAATAACATAAATTAAAAAATTATATTGAAGAATAGAAAATAATAGAACTTGAAGTATGCTTTCATATGTAATATCATAAATCTTACCTGAACCTGAGAACAAATCTAAAACCCAATCTCATTATCTTGAAAATGTATCTATGAGATAATTAATCAATTCTTATGGCTTTTGGTAAATGCTTACAATATCTCATTTCAAATCCTTTTCCTCATATGTTAGTTTTCTGACCATGGCATTATAAGTCAATATTTGAGTATGTTTGCCTTCACTCTTTTCATTCATAACAATTGAATCCTAAGTATTATCTTTTGTCCAGCTTGCAAGATGTATGTTTTCAACATCACTCATGAATGCATCTTGGCTGTTGGAGCTACAAATATTAGGCTCGTGCTTGCTACATAAATAAATAAGAATTCAATTAACTTATTGCACCAAGAGGAGCGAGGTGCTCTACAACCCAGTATGGGGGAGATGTTGTCACGTACGTAATGTAACACTACATTACCAAAAATAAAAAAATAAGTAAAAAATACATGTAAGCTCATAGAATAAAAATTTATTAAAATTAATTTAAAAAATCCATGTTGGCCTGTAAAATAAACAAATAAAACTTAAACTCGAATCTATCAAGAAAGAGAGGGATCAAATTTCTCGAGTATAAGATTAAAAAAAATTACACCTCAAGAAATTGGATCCCTCTCAGTGCTTGATAGTGTTAGGGCATTAAAACCCATAGTCATACTTAGGATATAATTATTATTCCTTTTTATTACTTTCCTAGGTAGTTTTACTATGTTTTGGCCACTTATTTTCCTTCCTAGGTCCACCACATGCCATCCTTATCCACTTGAGAGCTTCCACGGTCATCCTGCCTGCTTTACTGGATATCCATAATGGAAAGGGCGCATTTCCTCCTTTTGCAATGCTTTCACAACTTTTTCTTGCTTTTGGATGGATAAGACTAAAGCTAGGCGCTCCAGTGCTTTTGGCAACTGCTAGATTTTGTGGCCAACACACCTTGCCTCTTTTTCTCTCCAAAATCTATCATATTTTTCCATTTTCATTCTATTTCACATTCCAAATTATTTTTAGCCAATTTTTGAGCATCTTGAGTGAGTTGGAGAGAGATGTTTCTACCTTGGGGGTTTTAGCTAGTTTAGTAAGCCTACTTTTTGTGACCAATTCGAATACCTCCATAGAAATTCGAATTTATCATGTAATTCTATATATTTGCAGCCACTTTATGGTATATGGTTGGTTGATGTACATTTATGCAATGCAGTTTAATATTGTGCATAATTCTGAGTTTGTTTTTAAGTGTTCTTGACAATTCTAGACTAGAAATTTGTGCGAGAAGTGTTATTCAATCTTATGATAATCCCGTGATATGATTTCACATGGTATCAAATATGTTTAGGGGATCACAACTACATTCAGTATCGCACCAGAAGCAAGGATTTTCCACATACTTCCCGCCGACCATTGCCTTTGTACTCTTGAGTTTAGCTCAAGAGGTCTACCCGGGCGTGACAGACTCTTGAAAGTGCCTAATTTCATATTGCAGAGCTCTATAGTTTGAATCATTCTCTAGAGAGTTGTTTGGTTGTGTTTTTTGCAGGTACATATCAGTCCTTAGTGCGCACCTCATTATGCTCATGGATCCATCTCAGAATGTGCTTTTTGAATCGCTTTAATTATTTTCAATGGAAGGAGCAGATGGATATTTTGTTGAGGTCGAAAGGCCTCTATAGAGTAACAATGGGAACTAAAGTAGAGCGTACTTCAGTTGTAGAGAAGTCTAAGTGGCACAATTAGAGAGATGAGGCTTATGGCCTTCTTTGCCTCAGCACATCGACATATCTTCTATTCCATTTGGATGGTCTGACTTCACTGAATGAATTTTGGGAGAAATTGAAATCTTTGTTTGGTAAAACCAATGATCTGAGAGGACATCAACTAGAGAATGAGCTTATTTCTCTAATTCCAAGCAGTTTCGAGAATCTACAGGATTATTTCTCCAAATTCAAGTCACTAGTTTTGAAGTTGAAGCAGTGTGGTATTGATAAATAGGACGAGCAATTAGTTTTGGAAATCCTTTAGAAATTGGGGAAAGACTACTCAGTTTTTGTCTCAAATTTCCATGCTACAAAACTCGCTATAAAGAATTGGAAGATTCCCAGTCTATCTGAATTCATGGAGTCTTTGAATCATGAGTAGAATAAGCTTATGCTGATGGGTGCTTTGAACCATTCAAAAGATCAAGCTCTAGCTGCTGGTGAATCAAGGAATTCGAAGGGTAAGAAGAAGGAAAACTCCAAAAAGCATTCTGAGCAAAAGAAGGAGAGATCAGTCCACAAGAGGATCCCCCCACCTCCAGAAAGGATCAATAGAAGAAGAAGGAACGAACCAAGTGCTCATATTTCCAAAGGGGCTTTCACCCTGAAAGCTCCTATATGATAAAGACCATAGATCATATGTCACAACTCCTTGAGAAGAACCATATCCCCATTATTGAAGGTGCAAAGAAGAAGGAAGGAGGTTCTAACTCATATGACAAGGAGCGAGTCCATTCTCTAATGGCCATCACATCTTCATCCACTTCTTACATCATTGATTCTGGAGTTTCAAGGCACATGGTTGCAACAATATAATCATTTTCTACTCTCAGTTCCTCTGATGGCCCAGATCCTATCATTATTCTTGGAGATGACTCATAAAATGCTTCAAAGTGTAAAGGTAGAGTAGATCTTGACAATGGATCATTTTTTAATGTTGTTGAATATTGTAACTTCTAAGAATATTATATTTGTACTTTATTATTCCGGAGATGTTTCATCCCTCCGAGGTGATCCTATTATGTATCTAGAGATGTTTATTCCTCCGATGAATTGTGGTAACCAGGGTTATTAGATCCACCATGTGGGGGTCGGCCCTGAGTTAATTAATTAGGGGTTATTAGACTTCATTGGGAGAGGTCGGCCCCATAAGGGAAATAGTCAATCGAGAAACTAGTATAAGTAGAGGAGAATGCTCCTCACTTATCTCTCACTTGCTTAGCTCAGAAAGTAGCGCACTTGTGTCTAAGAGGTCTGCATAGGAGGTAGAGAAGGAGGTCAAGTCTTGGAGCACATCTTGTATTTTGGTTGATCATCTTTTTGAGGAAAGCTTTGTTGGGTTTTTTACCCCATGAGGGTTTCCCAGGGTAAAATCTCTGTCTATCTTGTGATTATGTTTCTTTAAGTGATCTTGCTAGTCAAATTAGTTTAAACTTAACATGGTATTAGAGCTAGCCTGAATAGAACATCTTTCACAAGGCAAAATTATCTTTCTCTCTCTCTCCCAAAATTAGGGTTTCTGCAAAAGTTAGTATTTTTGGATTCTGGTTGCATGGCTGAATATCCCTTCTCAAAACCAAAGTTTTGAGCCCTAGATCGAGATTTTTGGTTGGGTAAAACTTCGGGAAAGTCAAACCCTAGTTTTACCAAAAGTACGACAAACCAGAAATTCTATTGCAGATCCAGAAAGCAAAAGGAAGCACATCTCCTGGTAAGTGTTACTCTATCTTTCTGAAACTCCAATCTCTTGGACTCCCCTAAGAGAAGATGGCTCCAAGCACTAACCTTGAAGACAAGCTAGAAGGTATAGAGAATTTTCGGGCATGGAAATACAGAATTGGTCTCATTCTTGAAAAGAATGATCTTGCTCAATATATCAAGGATGAAGTTGCAGAAACCGCTGAAGATGAAGCCAAAGAAAAGCATAGAAAGGATCTAATTAGGGAAAAGAGAATCATTGTTGATTCTATCAAGGACCACTTGATTCCCCAAGTGGCATCCAAGAAGACCCCAAAGGAAATGTATGATGCCCTAGGAAGAATGTATGAAGGGAGGAACATCAATAGGAAGATGAACCTAAGAACTCAGTTGAAGAGTACCAAGATGAATAAGGGAGAATCCATTCAAGACTACTTCACAAGGGTTTCCCAAATCAAGGAACAACTAGATGCCATTGGAGATACCCTTGATGAAGATGAACTTGTAATGACTTCTCTAAATGGTCTCACTAGACCTTGGGAGTCATTCATACAAATTCTGTATGCCAGAAAAGAAAGTATGAAGTTTGATACAGTATGGGAGGATTGTGTTCAAGAAGAAGCTAAGGTAGCCAATAGGGAAGCCCTTCTCAAGGAGGATGACCAAGCCTTGGCTACTCACACTAAAGGAAGAAGAAAGGGTCACTTCAAGAAAGTTGACCACAAAGGGTCTCAACCCTTCCATAGATTTAAAAGGGGAGAAGGACCAAAACCAGGAGGAGATCTCTCCTCAATCCAATGTTATAATTATCTTAAACTAGGACACATTGCCAGATTTTGTACTTCTCAAAAGAAGAAGTTTGTTCACAAAAGACATCATGCACATATGGCAGAAGATGATAGTGGAGAAGAAGAAGAAGAAGAAGAAGAAAAAGAAGAAGAAGAAGAAAGACCTCGAAAGAAAAGATCTAAAGTAAAGAAAGAAGATCCAGAAGAATATGTCCTATTTTCTGCACTCTCTGGATCTGTGTCTCCTAGAGAAGATACATGGCTCATTGATAGTGGTGCTTCAAAGCACATGACAGGTCAAAAGAAAACTCTCTCAAGACTTGAAGAAAAGTCTTCTCCACAAAAGGTATCTCTAGGAGATGATTATCAATATCCCATCAAGGGAATTGGTGAAGCAAGCTACAAGCTTGATTTTGGAACACCTTTAAAGATGAAAGAAATTTTATATGTACCAGGTTTAAAGAAGAACCTACTTTCCATCTCAGCTCTAGATAAGAAAAGCTTTAGAATTGCATTTATTGATGGACAAGTACTTATGTGGCCCAAAGGAAAATCAATTGAGGATGCAATTGTTATTGATGAAGAAGAAGGAGGTCTTTACAAACTCAAGGGTCACCCAGAAGTTCCTCTTGTCCATGAAACCACTAGCCCCAGTGAGCTATGGCATAGAAGTCTTGCTCACATTAACTACAAAGCCCTACCCTATGTGAGCAAGGTGGTCATAGGATTACCAGACTTGAAGGTTGATCATAATGGCACATGCAAAGGATGTGAAAAAGGGAAGAATGTCAAGAACCCTTTTCCAAAGAGTGAAACAAAGACTAAGAACATTCTGTAGTTAATACATTCAAATGTATGTGGACCAATGCCCACCACATCCCTAAGTGGGTTTGAATACTATCTCACATTCATTGATGATTATTCAAGGAAGACTTGGATATACTTTCTAAAAGGAAAGAATGAAGTCTTTGGAAAATTCAAAGAGTTCAAGGCCTTAATAGAAAATCACTCAGAAAAGAAAATCAATATTTTCAGAATAGATAATGGCGGAGAATATACTTCAAAGGACTTTGAAGACTTTTGTAAAGAAGCTGGAATCAAGAGGGAACTAACCACTCCCTACAATCCCCAACAAAATGGGGTTGCTGAAAGAAAGAATAGAACCATCATGGAAGCTGTAAAGACTATGATACATGACCAAGATCTACCCATGTATCTATGGGCTGAAGCAGCTAGGACAACAGTCTATGTACAAAATAGACTATCCCATAGTGCTCTTGAATTCAAGACTCCAGAAGAAGTGTTCACAGGAAAGAAGCCTGAGGTAAGTCATCTCAAAATATTTGGATGTCTAGTGTACATTCACATTCCAAAAGAAAAGAGAACCAAGTTGGATCCTTCTGGTAAGAAGGGAATATTTGTTGGATATTTTGAATCATCCAAAGCTTTCAGAATTTACATACCAGGTTTTCATCATATGGAAATAAGTAGAGATGTGACATTTGATGAAGAAGCAGCTATCAAGAAATCTAGGAAGTGCCAACTTGAAGAAGTCTATGAAGAAGATACACCTTCTAGAGTTACAGAGGCTGTTCCCATCCCTGAAGATGATTCACCTGAAGATCATGACATGTTGGAACCACAAGAACCCCCCATTACAAGCTTATCTAAGAAAAGAAGGCCCACATGGGCTAGAGACATTATTCAAGGAGTTGAAAAATATGGAGCTCCTGAAGGCTCCATTAGAGAAAGAAAGAAACCAAAGCTAGTATCCAACTATGTGGCTTTGATGTGTGACCTTGTGGATCAACAACCTACTAGCTATGAAGAGGCAGTTCAGAAGAAAGAGTGGGTAGAAGCGATGATAGAAGAATACCAATCAATAATGAAAAATGATGTTTGGGATATAGTTCCCAAACCAAAAGACAAAAGTGTGGTATCTTCCAAATGGATATTCAAGATAAAACATGCTGCAGATGGTAGCATTGAAAAATATAAAGCAATATTTGTAGCCAGAGGATTCTCTCAAAAAGAGGGAATTGACTATGAAGAAACATTTGCACCAGTTGCTAGGTACACTTCAATTAGAACTATCATGACACTTGCATCTATGATGAAATGGAAATTACACCAAATGGATGTTAAGACAGCCTTCCTGAATGGTGTGATTGAAGAAGAAGTGTACATAGAACAACCACAAGGGTTTGAGGTTAAAGATGGGAGAACACATGTATGCAAGCTAAAAAAGACCTTATATGTATTTAAGCAAGCTCCCAGAGCTTGGTATGGGAGGATTGACAATTTCTTAACAAGCATGGGATTTACCAAGAGTAAAGATGACCCTAATATTTATCTCAAAGTGATGGATGATGAACCTATTATACTATTGTTATATGTAGATGATCTGTTTCTGACTGGAAATGAGAAACAAATTATCGAATGCAAAAATAAGCTTTCTTCAGAATTCGAGATGAAAGATCTCAGATTAATGCACTACTTCCTAGGTCTAGAAGTATGGCAAGAACCAAAAGGAATCTTTCTAAATCAAGGTAAGTATGCTGTGGAGATTCTGAAAAGATTCGATATGTTGGAGTGTAAAGCCATGGCCACTCCCATGGACTCCAACTTGAAGTTATTAGTTGATGACTCTTCAGAATTAGTAGATGTGACTCTATATAGACAAATCATTGGGTCATTGATATATTTAACAAATACCAGACCAGACATATGCTTTTTTGTAAATACCTTGAGTCAATATCTAGTAGAACCTAGAAAGGTTCACTTAATAGCTGTAAAGCATGTGATGAGGTATCTAAAAGGTACTTTAGATTTTGGTCTATATTATCTTGGAAGTCATGAACTCAGATTATATGGTTACTCAGATTCCGATTGGGCAGGAAGTGTTTCAGACAGGAAAAGTACATCAGGTGGATGTTATGGTCTTGGATCTGCCATGATCTCATGGTTCAGCAAGAAACAATCTAGTGTGGCCCTCAGTACTACTGAAGCAGAATATATAGCTGCCTGCTCTGCTAGTTGTGAAGCAGTGTGGCTTCAGAAACTATTATCTAGAGTGTTTGACTTAGAGATGGATCCCATTGTGATCATGTGTGACAATCAAAGTTGTATCAAGATGACAGAAAATCCAGTATTCCACGATAAGTCAAAACACATAGAGATCCGATATTTTTATATACGAGATATGGTGCAGAGAGGAGCTATTAAGCTCGAGTATGTGAGCACTGAGGAACAAATTGCTGATATATTGACCAAACCTCTATCTTGAGTGAAATTTGAGTATTTCCGAGACAAGCTTGGTGTAGTTCAAAAGGACCCTCCTCGAAAGAGGGAGTGATATAGTCACTAATGATGAGATTTCCCACATCGACAGCAAGGTCGATGATGAGGATACCTATTTATTACACGTAGACATTTATATGTATACTTAGGATACTTATATTTAGGATACCTATACTTAGAATACTTATATTACTTGTATTTCTGATTTATGCACTTGTATTACTGATATATATACATGTAGTGATGTATTGATGAGAATACTTGTATTATACATGTAGTGGTGTATTGATGATATGTGTACATGTATTGATTGATGTACTTGTATGGATGAGGATACTTGTACTTATATTGATGAGGATAAGTGGGGATTGGATCATCCCTGGACTTCAGTCCTAAAGTGAGCCATAGACACATGTCTTCGAAAATGAAGTCCTTAGTGGACAAGTTGGGATTGGATCATCCCTGGACTATAGTCCTAAAGTGAGCCGTAGACACATGTCTTCGAAAATGAAGTCCTTAGTGGACAAGTGGGGATTGGATCATCTCTGGACTTCAATCCTAAAATGAGCCGTAGACACATGTCTTCGAAAATGAAGTCCCTAGTGGACAGGATGGGATTGGATCGTCCCTAGATTTATGGTCCCTTGAATTGAGCCGTAGACATGATGTCTCCGAGAATGAAGTCCCTAGTGGACATGGTGGGATTGGATCGTCCCTGGATTTATGGTCCCTTAAATTGAGCCGTAGACATGATGTCTCCGAGAATGAAGTCCCTCGTGGACAGGATGGGATTGGATCGTCCCTGGATTTATGGTCCCTTGAATTGAGCTGTAGACATAGGTCTCCGAGAATTTATTAATGGGATTGGATCATCCCTGGATTTATGGTCCCTTGAATTGAGCCGTAGACAGAGGTCTCCGAGAATTGGTTGATAGGACTGGATCGTCCCTGGACCTCGGTTCAAAAGGTACATGATAGGACTGGATCGTCCTTGGACCTTGGTTCAAAAGGTACATGATAGGACTGGATTGTCCCTGGACCTCGGTCCAAAAGGTACATGATAGGACTGGATCGTCCCTGGACCTCGGTTCAAAAGATACATGATAGGACTGGATCGTCCCTGGACCTCGGTCCAAAAAGGTACGTGATGATGACGATGCTGATGATCGTGTGATGACGATGTTGATGATCGTGTGATGACGATACTGATGATCGTGTGATGACAATGCTGATGATCGTGTGATGATGATGATGATGACGATACTGATGATCATGTGATGACGATGTTGATGATCGTGTGATGACGATGCTGATGATCGTGTGATGAAAATGTTGATGATCGTGTGATGACGATGCTGATGATCGTGTGATGACGATACTGATGATCGTGTGATGACAATGATGATGACGATGATGACGATGATGATGATGACGATTCTGTAGATCGAGATAATGATACAGATGCTGCATAAGATGAAGACTCAATACTGATGATGCTGATGTTCCAGTATTGACTATGTTCCAGTAACTACTTGAGTTACTGATGATTATGTATTGAAGAAAGCTTCCGATGATTTATAGATGTATCATGTATGATGTAGTCGATGTCTCCATGCTCCTGCAGATGTTGTTATAATATCCTTCTCATTAAGGGGGAGTGTTGAATATTGTAACTTCTAAGAATATCATATTTGTACTTTATTATTCTGGAGATGTTTCATCCCTCCGAGGTGATCCTATTATGTATCCGGAGATGTTTATTCCTCCGATGAATTGTGGTAACCAGGGTTATTAGATCCACCATGTGGGGGTCGGCCCTGAGTTAATTAA
Source organism: Larix kaempferi (assembly GCA_027924585.1). Classification (NCBI taxonomy): domain Eukaryota; kingdom Viridiplantae; phylum Streptophyta; class Pinopsida; order Pinales; family Pinaceae; genus Larix; species Larix kaempferi. Next base: position 645,354 of record BSBM01001032.1, read on the forward strand.
TTAGGGGTTATTAGACTTCATTGGGAGAGGTCGGCCCCATAAGGGAAATAGTCAGTCGAGAAACTAGTATAAGTAGAGGAGAATGCTCCTCACTTATATCTCACTTGCTTAGCTCAAAAAGTAGCGCACTTGTGTCTGAGAGGTTTGCATAGGAGGTAGAGAAGGAGGTCAAGTCTTGGAGCACATCTTGTATTTTGGTTGATCATCTTTTTTAGGAAAGCTTTGCTGGGTTTTCTACCCCATGAGGGTTTCCCAGGGTAAAATCTCTGTCTATCTTGTGATTATGTTTCTTTCAGTGATCTTGCTAGTCAAATTAGTTTAAACTTAACAAATGTCCTTTATGTCCCTGGTCTAGTTGCAAACTTACTGTCTGTATACCAAATGACTCATACTGGTTCAGCTAAAAGAGTTTTCTTCATTTCCTCTTTTTTCTCTCCAAAATCTATCATATTTTTCCATTTTCATTCTATTTCACATTCCAAAATATTTTTAGCCAATTCATGAGCATCTTGAGAGAGTTGGAGAGAGATGATTCTACCTTGGGGGTTTTAGCTAGTTTAGTAAGCCTGCTTTTTGTGACCAATTCGAATGCCTCCATAGCAATTCAACTTTATGATGCAATTCTATATATTTGTAGCCACTTTATGGTATATGGTTGGATGACAGGAGCAAGTAGGTCAAATGTGCCCATCAATGATGAATACATACCTACTCCTAAGCTCTCACTGGGTGGGTGAGCTTGATCAATCAAAGGGATATTTGAATCTGACGAAGTCATGTTGTTCTTTTGAGTGAAGGATAGTTGATCAACTGTAACTATCTTACCTTCGTGGGGGAACATGAATACTCGGAAGACGGATGAGGGGATAGCTTGCATAGCATACGTCCAACTTCTTCCGAACAACATATTGTAGTTGAGAGAAGCATCTACAACTTCTACTTCTATGGAAACCACTTTACCGACAAGTTGAATCTTGAATGCTGGTAAGACTTGTTGGCCCGATTTTATGACCAGGGCCAACGAAGGAGAGATAGCCCACAAAGGTTGCTTACAGCAGCTTCCAATGTGTTTGAAATAGCTAACTCTCACAGAAATAAAGGCCCTGTTGCCTGTAAGATGTGCTCTCAAAAGAGAGTCTCTCAAACTACCTATCTGAATGCCTAAAATGTAATTGAAATCTTAAGATTTCAATTAATCTAATCTATGATGCAATTATAAATTGAAACACAGAAAATTTAGTAGCTCCTAAACTGTAAACAACAGTTTAGTAGCTCCTAAAAATCTCATAGGTTCAACTACAAAATAAAATCGAAAACTCTTAATCTATTCTATCCCAACTATCCTGATCAGGAGCAAACTTGAAAGTTTTGACATGTAAAAGAATAATTTCAGTTTACTGGTTTATTTAAAAACAAAGTTTAAATAAACAACTAAACATTTGAAGCACATCAATATCATAAGATTAACAATAACCTTTTACATATTGTTTACACATCAAATTTGCAGTCATCTAATATAATCAATTGAGTAAAGAATCTTAATTTATAAAAGAGCATAAGATCTCTCATCAAACTTCTATTCAACTGTAAAAAAATAAAATCTTACAGATCCCAATCAAGTACAAAGATGATTGCAATGTCAATGATCTCTGGTCTCAAATTATCAAATTATGCCTGGGTAGAAATAACACAAAGCTTCCATCGATATCCAGAAATAGTAGCAGAGAAGATTACTGATTCTTTTTCTGGAATAAACATTACAGAAAAATGAATATCCTACCGTTCCCAGGTAAAGACCTTCAAAACTGCAGAGTTCTCTCCCCTCTGGCAGCGTCTCCCCTCCTATCTATAAACATAAAAGATTTATAAACAGAAACAGAACTTGAGAATAACAAAGTCCTCTCTATTCTGCTGAGAAACCCCCCCTCTTGAGCAGTCGAATCTCAACTACTTATATAGGAAATCAGATCTCTTTCAATCCACTGAACCGATTCGTTCTATCTTAGCGATGTCAGATATTCCTGCAAGCTGGTCACATATTTGCTGCGATCGATCTGGCGAAACCTCCCGAGCTTTTAGTGATAATTAGAATTACGAGGAATTACTGTAGCGACTTGTTATCTCCCTTCAATGGACTCTTCAATGCAACTTATAGATGGTTTAATATTCTTATCCGAAACCCTTTAAGTGTGCTAGTTACTACATCACGATTCCATCCTAGTTTATCTCCGTTCGCCTAGCATCACTCGTCTTCAATTTTTGATACGGGCTTTTCCTGTTAAGAACCATCAATTTCTGCGCTCTTGTTTACATAAATTACCATCCATCTTATTGCACAATTTACACCTTTTCTACCTGCACATACAGATGTAGATTACATAAGAATGAAATCTCTAAGATAAGAGAAATAATAGTTGGTAAAAGATAAAATAAATTCCCTTTTCTGGCGCAGCTACTATCGAATTGATATATATTGTTTCCTCAAACTCGGTTTCTAGATATAACTGTTCAACAACATCTCCACCGCATGTGACTTTATATAACCTGCACAATCAATCAAATCGTAAGATAAAAATTATGAAACTATGATAATGATATTTCTCTTACAGAATAATTCTCATATCGACATGCATGGTTATCAAGAAGTGGATGCAATGACAACTGAGAGAGAAACATTACGAAACTAAAAGTTTCATATTATAAAATCTGTCTTATTGCATAAGACATTAGTTGACCGTAGATGAAATTTTGAGTTAAGAGTGCACACACTGTCCTGGTAAAAGAGATCCTTCGACACACTGTCATTTACTGTGTTTGGTTGTCTTTCTATATTCAATTTCCAATGGCAGCAATCTGAATGATATTTCTTGTTAGCACTTTTTCAGGGTAAATTATTTCAGAGCATTTAGATCAAGATTCGATGTAATTTGACGTGGCTTCAAAGGCTTTGTCTATCTTCGATGCACCGACATTGAGCAATCTCAGACTTTAGTAGTTATACGTCTTTTGCTGGCTGTAATCTTCATTGATATCGTGACCTGTTCTTGACAGAAATCAATGTGACGTGGAACGTGTTCCCATACTTTCTTGGCTTTACGATCAAAACATATCCTTTCATTGATGGCAGCTAAAATTAAGGCATGAAAGTCACGCCAAACTGATGAGGGAGCGTTCACTTTCCCATCCTTCAACCATTTTACTTTTCGTTTTCCTCTTATCTTCAACTGCGCATTATGCGGAAAACATTTAACTCGTACTGCACTTTGGATTCCAATTTGATAGCTTTTCAGGTTAATGCTTTCATATTTACGTAATCCCTGCAATTTTGGTTATTTACATATGGCAGTGTGAACACCGGCGATCTCTCCAAACAAAAAGCCAAGTGGTCGTTTGCATGGTTGATGGATACTCTATTGGGAACAAAACAAAACGTGTAACTTCCTTGATGGCGGGATCTGCACAAAAACAATTATTTCATTAATCGGTGGATCGTTCTCAACATATGCAGGCTTTAACTAGTTTTCAAGCATCCACGTGGAAGGCTAAATAAAATTTGTGATCGGCCGTCCTCTTTACATCAAAAACTGTATGAGTGGTTATGGAGAATTCAGATTCACGATAATATAATCATATTCCTTAGTATAATTCTAAGCTTCCATCATGGGTAATGGAGTCAAGCCCAATGTGTATAACTTTATGAATCCTCTCGTGTATTTCACCAACATGAATACTTATAAAAGAAATGCCCATGTATTTGATTTTATTTAAGAAACTTACTCCTTTTGTGGTTTAATAAAATATAAAAAGAAACTTTTTAAATTAAAATACCACATTTCAAAAGGTAAGATTTAATGTATGGAGTTCAAAAGTCACGTGCGTGTTTTTAAATAAGGTTCACTATTATGATTAATCATGAATGGCCATAATAAAGTTTATATTAAAAATAAAGTCTTATAATAAAGGTATTAAAATAATAACCACAAGCTCATAGCTTGTGTGTATAATTGATATAAATATAAGACATTACTCTTTTAATATATTTTAATAAGATTATTTATTAGTTTTTATGACAAAAATAGAACCTAAGTAAAATGTTTTTATCCAATGGAGGCTCATTTTAAATGAAAAATCCTTCGAACAAATATTACAATTGGCTCATAGCATAAAAGTGTTAAAGAGAATCCAAGAAATAAGAAGACATAAAGGACACACACATAAATGAAACCACCAAATTTCTATCTCAAGAAATCCAAGTCGATAGAGTCGCAAAGAGTGAGTGATCGATGAAAGAAGAGCATGAAATCACTTACCAAATCAAACAAGATAAAATGAAAACCACAGCTAAATATTTACAAAATTCTAATGGGGGCCCTTTGATTTTGGAAAAATCAAAGGGAGTTGTTGGGGTGCCAACAAGACTCCATGCGGACAACAAGATTTTCTGTTAAACATGGTCAGTAGTGTAGTTGACGGGGCTAACTCAAGAGAACCCAAGGCTTTCCAACAGGATATAGACATTACGCTCGTCGATGCGCCTTCATCTATCACCATTCGTCCAATATTTTTTGAACCATGGACTACTTCGATCTGGAAGGCGACGTGATAGGGAAACCGGGGTTTGATATTGGACATATCAAATATAGCTAGCATACTTGATGAGTCCATGCTACCTATTTCTACTAGAAGTGCATTCCACTGTGAAGGACAACTCTATAAGACTTCTAGGGAGGACATAACACATGGTGTGTGCGATAGGTCCTCCACAATAGAGTAGTTGGGAGCAACCAGCGCATTAGGGTTGTGCATAGCCCATTTGTAGACACCCTTTGGTATCTTCGGCAAAGGCTCCGTTGATCTCTTGATGTGGAGAGGAACAAATGACTCAGGAATCTCTTTATCTTTTTGTTGCATTACTGGGTTATAATTCTTGGCTCTCGTGTGCAAAAGAGCATGTGAGTTAGCCATGTTGATATATGATTGATTAGCTAATGTGGCACGATGAGTGCCCCTGGTATTAGAGTTTCCAGAAGATGATCCTTGTCCTTTGGTAAAAGGATCCTTCAGGACGACCGGTTTCTTCTCTTTCAATAGCTTCTGGGCTTCTTTGATGAGAGGGCATTGGTGAGTGAGGTGGTCGTCCTTACAAAGTTTGCAAGGAAACTTTACCTTCTTTCTATCTCTTTTTCCCTCCTCGGCATTCTCAGTGTTTTTGGGTCTTAGTTGGTTTCCCTCCCCTTTCTTATCCTTTTTCTTGGGTTTTCGAGGACCCTTTTGATGCATCTGCACATTTTGTACATATTCTGTTTGTGAAGGGGAGGCTGCAACCTTAGTTACTTCCACCGCAAATTGCTTCATAGAAAGTGTGTGCACTTGTTTCGTCAAATACTCCAGCGCGGATGAGTCGGTCAAACCAACAATGCCATCGACATGAGGTCCGGGTTTGGGCTTACCAAGATCTATATTAGACCTCAGTGCGTCAGGTATGATCTCATAAAGGATCCCAGATTGAGCGTAGATTAGGTCGAGCTGCTGGGTCCTTAGAAGTTGAGGGTAGACTGGGCGCTTCTAATATCAAATTTTAAAAGTCTACTTAGCTTATTCATAGATATAGAAAGCTCAAAGAATGATCTTATATCTAGATTTATGTTCTTTAGTATTTGAATTTAATATTTTTCCTATCCTTTTGCAAATACTAGATTGTATTTTTATGTATTTTGAACTAACATTCTAATATATTAATACAAATTTTTGTTTGCTGATTTTTTAGCTCGAAAAACATAAAAACTCCCATTTCTTCAACCCCTTGCTTTCCCTTAGCTTTCTTGAAAGGCCTAAAGTCTCTTCAATCTCGCAAGTTAAGTGGATCAAGAGCACTCTCTATCGAAAAGTTGTTAATAATTTTTTATAATAAGTCTAATAAAAAGCAAGTGGGATTACAACTCCCACACCCTTCTTCCCCCATTTGGGGGAAGCCTGTATCTTTTTTTTATTTTATGTTTTCTTTATACCTGCATAAAATTAGAGTAGTAGCATGTTATATTAGTTTTACTTTCTCAAAGTTTTAAAAGTGTACCTTTGCTGAGTTTAAAGAGCCTACATTTTTTCTTATATAAGTATCAAAATTATCAAAAGTTTTCTTTTTGCAACTTAGCTAGTTTTGCTTGCTTAAATATTTACATCTTTCTTTTTGATAAAGTTTTAAAAGCATCAAAATCTCTTGAATCTCGCCATTTGCGGATCAAGGGTACTCTCTGTTGGAGAGTCTATTTTTGTTTATTTTTATTACACTAACCCCCTTGCTTTCCCGAGTACGGTCCTGGACCTGAAAGAGACTCTTGGGTAGAATTTAGACAATTTGTAGTTTTTCGCTTTATTTACTTTATCTTTGCATTTACATTTTCTATTGAGTATTAACACTTTCTCAAAATCTCTTGAATCTTGCTCTAAGTGGATCAAGGGTGCTCTTTGTCGGAGAGTTAACAATTGGAACGAACATTTCTCCCACTCCATGTATTCTCTACCCATTGTGGGTTAGTCTGATCTTTGGGATATCAAAAGCGGCAGTGTTGTAATTTTTAATTTTCTCACATTAAGCTAATACTTTCACTTTAATAAAATTAAGTCCCCTTAACCAACAAAAATCCGGCATTGCCTCGATAGTGATAGAAAGTGGGAAAATTTTGACTAAGGAAGCAGGAACAAATGGGAGGCGACCTCAAAGCATAGTTAGACTACACCCTTGCTGGTTTAGTGTTGAACACTGTTCTCGAGACTTCATTCCAACCCACACGTCCTTGTACGAAGCCACCTAGATCACATTCCAGACATATTCCATGTATCTCAAGATATATCGAGAATCCCCTCATCGCACAATTAATCAACTCATCCCATAAAAATACATAATAAAATAAACCAAGAAACATTCACACAATAGTCCTTTCAGCACTCCAATAGATAGTGACTCCATTAACACTGGTCTTTCATCAGCAACAATTTTTCAAGTCTTTGCTTTTTATCTATCTCAAATTGTTGTTCATTTTATGATATCATATTTTGGATGTTATTTTGATTAAATTGGCGAGTAAAACTTGGTTTTAATTTGTATCAAATTCAAGAAAATCCTAAAACAACATCTATTCCAATCACACAAACTTAACAAAAATCCTTAGAAAACCTTTTCTTTTAGTAGGGTCTACCCCCCTTGGCTTCGTTAGGAGTTTTCCTACACGGAGGAGTCCAGATCATGTGACAACACCTAAATCTTTGCTTGTCCCTAAGGCCACACCGAGCAGCTTCGAAATCTTTCTGTTGCACTCCCCCCCAAGTGTGCATCTCGGCAGCAACATTTCTAGCCCCACTGCTGGGGACAAATTTTTTGTTCTTGGTTCGACTTACCTTTGTTTTTCTTTAAGTTTTTTACCATAACTTTTTTTGATTGATTCTTAGTCCAACAAACTCTGAAATTAGACTTGATCCATCAGGCGACTCCACTGTCATGTAATTTACCAAGGTATTCAACTAGAAGAAATTATGTAGGCTTGTTTGATTTCATCCTTGAACTTGAGAAGGTTTATCGGAGAATATTAAACAAGCTGTCTTCTCGTAGGATCCTTGAGAATCTAGGATCAGAGTCTATTTCAGACATCCATTTCCTTTTTCTAGAAAACAATAATATTTTATCTGACGTAATGGGTGAATTCTTTAGTCCACTTAACATTTCTCAAATAATAGGTCAACCCCATGGTCTACCTGACAAGGCTATTGACAAATTTCCCACTTTCACTGGAACCGATTCCATTTCTACAACTATCCATTTGAAGAGATTTTCAAAGTGTATCAGTAGTTGGTGTAGGACAACTGACCATAGGAACAAAGATGTTTACATGAAATTATTTGCCTTGTATTTAGAAGGTGATGCCAGTGACTGGTTTATGAACCTACCCAACAAAACCTATGCGATTCTAGCAGACTTCAAAACTGCTTTCACAACCAAATGGGGAGAGAAGAAGGAGCCACGTCATCAACTAGCTTGCCTACATACTATTAAGAGAAATGAGAATGAGACTATGGATGAATTTAATACAAAATTCCAGGACTTAGTGAACAACATGCATGCGGATTTTAAGCCAAAAACACAGTCCATATTGGTTTACTACAATGAAGCTTTATGTGGTGAAATCCAATATCAACTTAGAGATAAGGATCCCACCACCCTTTTGATGGCTCAATATATGGCTTCCAAAATTGATAGAAACATGCAATCCTGTTGCAAGTATAACATTCCTGGGTATACAAGAGCCTTAGTTTCCATGCAACAAACCGAGCCTAAAGAAAATGCATCCTCTTCTCATCAGTATATTCACGATAAAAATATTAAAGAAATAAATGAGAAGATGGAAGCTATGGAAATGAAGTATATTTCCCATCTTAAAGAAATGCAAAATTGGGTCATGGCTATGGAACGATCTCAGTCCCAACCTATTCAATATAATTTTCCTCCCAAGGGAAATTGGCAGAAGAAGAGACCAACCCATGAAAAGAGGCCCCCAAATCAATTAGATACTGCTAACATGGTTGAGGACTATACACCTTTTTGTAGAGAATGCAAATATTTTCATGAAGAATCTACTTGTTATTTTGCACTCTATGTCCTAGAGAATGGTTTTCCTGAATCAAGCAGTAGTAAGAAGTTTTCAAGCAAGCCAGATTATGTAAATGTCGTAGGTTATGTCCATACCATTTCCAGAGAGAGTTGGAAATAGGCTAGACAATATATCCAGGAGAAAGGCAACCTTACTAAGACTTATGGAGATATGCCTTCACTTGACCAAATCCGAGAGATGTCAAAGTTCAAAGGCTTCACGTACCAAGGAAGAGAAAATGTTGGCCATAATATTCAATATCCTTCCAAGGTAACAAATCCTTATGATTCTAATGATATGAATATTGATTTAGGTAATTGGTTTAAAAAAGTTAAAATACATATGCTTGCTACTGAAATATTCAATATTCCCGAGTACCAAGGAAGAGAAAATGTTGGCCATAATATTCAATATCCTTCCAAGGTAACAAATCCTTATGATTCTAATGATATGAATATTGATTTAGGTAATTGGTTTAAAAAAGTTAAAATACATATGCTTGCTACTGAAATATTCAATATTCCCGAACAAAGAGAAAAGTTAATGAGAGTTTTAAACCCTCCCATTCCTAAGAAAGTCACTTTTTTTTTTCTCTGAAAACTTATAGCAACCTTCCACAAGAAACGACAATGTCATGGAAGATCTGTTAGTAATTCTACATACCATGGACCCAAGAAAAGAAGATAATCTTCGCTTTTATGTAGCATTGATCATAGGTGATCTTCTTCTACACAACTATATGTTAGATTCAGGGTCCTCATCCAACATCATGACCAAGAAGGTTATGCATCAACTTAATCTTAGAACATCCAGACCATACCAAAATGTTTGTGCCATGGAATCTAGAGAAGTTGACGTAGTAGGTATTATTGAAAATCAACTAGTCAGATTAGCCAAGTATCCTGACATACATGTGACTATGGATATCCTTGTCATAGATGTGCCTGATAAGTGGGGGATGTTACTTTCCAGAAAGTGGGCTGCTACTTTAGGAGGTTGGATCCAAATGTATTGGACTTATGCCAATGTACTTGCATCATAAGACTCATTAGTAAAATTGCATAATGAGAAGGAAAAGAAAAATCATGTGGAAAATCCCAAGAGACCCTCAAATCAATATGTCTATAATACTGATGATCTTGGGAATTATGCAATAAATTCTACCTTTTTAGCCCCTATTCAAGAACAAATTAAAAATGAAAAGGTAGATGAAATTTGGAAAATGGACTTTGATGGTGCTCATTCAGGAGCAAGAAAGCGGGTTGGGATTATCATTACCTCATCGGGAGGTCAAGTTTTCAACTTTGCATATAAACTGGAATTTGAAGCGACAAACAACGTAGCAGAATATGAGGCACTCTTACTTGGGATTGAACTAGAAAAAGATATTGGGATAAAGATATTAAGTATAAAAGGCTACTCTGATTCGATAGTTCAACAAATAAAGAGCCAATTTGCATGTAAGTGTCAGAGATTAAAAAAGAACATAAATGCAATTTGGGACACCATGGAATTCTTTGATGCCTTAAACATAGAAGCCATTCCTAGAGACCGAAACATTGCAGCGGATAAGTTAGCAGTTTCAGCATGAACCCTTCAACCATCAGATGTGATGTTAAATGGTAATTATACTTTAGAAATCAATTTCAGGCCATCAGTGCCAGATAACATGGAACATTGGTGGGTCTTTCGAGATGATGAGAAAATCCTAAAGTTTATTCATAATGTTGAAGAATTCTTGAACTTTAGTGTCAATTTGCAAGAACAAGGTAAAGAATATCAGGGTGAGGGTGATCAGTTCAACAATCCTGTTTCTCATGGCCTAGTGGCATTTGAGAGCATCTTTGATAGGCAGGATCGAAGGAAGAACAACATTGATTCAATGAAACTTGGGGACTATGTGGAAATAAACATTGGGTCAGATAAAAAATCTAAAATGATAAAAATCAGAAAACGTACTTCATAAAAGGAAAGGAATGACTTAACCAGTTTAGTTAAAGAGTATAGAGATGTGTTTGCTTTTACTTATGATGAATTAAAAGAATATCGTGAAGATGTATTTCAATACACTATACCTTTAAAGCAAGAGATCAAAAAAGTCAAACCTTTTCGACAAAAATTGAGACAAATAAACCCTAAGTTAGCTACCATTGTTAAAAAAGAGCTTGAGAAAATGTTAGCGGCATGAATTATTGCACCTACAAGACATTCATCATGGTGCTCTAACTTAGTGGTTGTTAGGAAGAAAAATGGAAGCATAAGGATATGCATCAACTTTAGGAATCTAAATTTGGCTTGTCAGAAGGACAACTATCCTCTTCCACATATGGAAACCCTTCTCCAAAGGGTCATAAGTGTTGGCATGATGTCCATGCTAGATGGTTTTTCAGGTTACAACCAAGTGGTCATCCAAAAGGAAGACATACATAAGACTACTTTCACAACTCCTTGGGGCACTTTTGAATACTTAAGAATTCCTTTTGGCTTATTGAATGCTAGTGCGACTTTCCAAAGACCTATGGACTATGCATTCAAGGAGCTAATCGAAAAAATCATAGAGATTTATTAGGATGACTTAATTGTTTTCTCCAAAGAAAGATCTAGCCATATAAGTCATTTAAAACACGTATTTGAAAGATGTAGAACATATGCCATTTCCTTAAATCCATCCAAGTATGTCCTAGGTATCGATGAAGGAAAGCACCTAGGACATATCATTTCCAAGGACGGGGTCAAGGTTGATCCCGAGAGAATAGAGGCAATTAAGAAAATACCTTTTCCTAAGAACGTTAAATCCCTCCAATATCTTAATGGACACATCAACTTCATTAGAATATTAATCCCTAACTTGGTTGAGCTAATGAAGCCTATGCAAAAACTATTGAAAAAAGATCCCAAGTTTGTGTGGACATATGAGGGAAGGGAGGCTTTCTCATGTATAAAAGATGCAATCACAAAATCACCTATCCTAGTCATCCCAGACTACACCATAGACTCCATGATATTCTCCTTTGCATCTGAAGATACCATTGCAGGGGTTTTTCTTCAGAAGAACCACGAAGGGTTTGAGCAACCTATTGCTTTCATGAATCGTGCCTTACAAAACTCAAAATTGAAATACACCGCCATTGAAAAGTAGGCTTATGCCTTGGTCAAATCATTGAAACATTTTAGGACTTATATTGGGTATTCTAAAGTCATAGGTTATGTTCCCCATGCTGCAGTAAAAGATATCTTGTCTCAACAAGATTTATTAGGAATAAGGGGCATATGGGTCTCAAAGATTTAGGGGTACGACTTAGAAATAAAACCCACCAAGCTCATCAAAGGACAAGGTCTTGCTAAAATGTTAAATCAAAAGAACGAGGAAGCCATAGGAATGGTTTGTGAAAATAGTAGGTCTGAGCTAGTTGTGACCCCATCATTAGAGAACCTTGACGACCACTGGTATTCAGACATCATCTATTTCCTTCTCCACCGTACTTTCCCAGATTACCTCAAGGGTCATCAAAGACAAGTTTTAAGGTTGAAAAAAGCTAGGTATTGTCTCACTCAAGAAGGTTTGGGTTGGAGGAACCCAGACGGGATAGTAATTATATGTGTGAATGAACAGGATTCCAAAAGAATCTTGGTAGAGTTCCATTCAGGGGTTTGTGGAGGCCACTTCGAAGCAAATACAACTTCCCACAAAATCATCCGAGCAGGTTACTGCTGGACAACCCTCTTCACAGATGTGCATAAGTATGTTAAGTGTTTTCAAGAGTGCCATCTCTTTGCCGGGAAGCAGAAATTGGTAGCTCTTCCCCTCATGTTAGTAGTTGTCCTTGCCCCCTTTCAACAATGGGGGATTGACTTCATCGATCAATTCAAGGATAATTCAAGTAACGGATTTACTTGGATCCTTACAACTATTGATTATTTTACCAAGTGGGTAGAGGCTATACCCACCAAATCAGCCACTAAGAAAGTTGTTATCGATTTCCTTGAGGATAAAATCATCGCAAGATTTGGTATCCCTCTTAAAATAACAATGGATAATGCCAAGGATTTCAGTTCCATTGATATTACTTCCTTTTGCTTCAAGTATGGTGTAACCCTATCTCATTCATCCAATTATTACCCCCAGGGAAATGGACTTGCCGAGTCCACAAACAAAAACTTAATGAATATCATCCAGAAAACTGTGGGAAACAATAAGAAGGCATGGGATAGCAAGATCAAGTAAGCACTTTCGACTGATAGAATCACCAATAAGAATGCTACTAGGAAATCTTCCTGTGAACTGGTATATGGTTTCACATACGAGTTTCCCATCAACATGAAAATACTAGTGTTTCGAATTATTATTGAATATGGTTCAGAAAAAGAGGAGATGGAGCAGAGGGTAAATCATATTATTGACTTAGATGAGAGCATAAGGGAATCTTTAGATAAGAGTTTGAGACATTAGGAGAGTATGAATAGTACCTTTGATAAGTCATCAAAGCCGAGACCTTTCCAGATTGGGGACACATTCCTCATGTAGGATAAAAGAAGAGACAAGCCGGGCAAACATGGAAAATTTGATAGCCTCTGTAAGGGGTCGTTTATCATTCATGATTTTTTCGGCACGAATTCCTTTCTACTCAAAAGCATGGAAGGAGAAAGGTTGAACCTTCCAATAAATGGACAACATCTGAAGCTATTCTACAGCGGTGATACATAAATGCCCATGGGGGCATTTCAGGGCTTTTCTAAACCATCTCCTTTTGTCTTTTATGTTTTGTACATTATTTATGTATATTATTTTTGTATAATATCTCATGTACAATAGTTGTTTCATACTAAATATTGTATACTAACATTGTAATTTATATTTTATATGTTGGAATTTATTTGGCATATTTATCATGTACATGTGGGACAAATGCATTTAAGTTTTTTGCAGGAACCAGAGAGTCTAGGATTCTCAAACACTCTTTTCGATTGAAAATCAAACAAGTTCTTGTCCCGCAGTTGGATCCGAATGTTACCAACTATTTTGTACCATAGTTGGACTTCTTGTGAGCTGCTAGTTTCATGAACATGTCAAGTATTCATCATCAGTGTTCATAAGTTTAGAAGACTTATTCAGGGCCAGTTTTGGCCCCTTTGTAATAATTGCATGTCTAGACCCCCATGGGGGAATTGTAATAAGTTGGTCTAAGCATGGTCATTTTGTAAAAGACTTGGCCTACCTTAGGTTTGGCTATCAGGGGTATACTCTAGAGTTTTTTTTCCTTAGGAATTATGCGTTGCACTTCAGTGGCATATAATTCCTGAGTTTTTCTCTCACACTTCCAAAGCTGGAGTATTTACCATGGTGGTCGAACCTAGAGAGGTTATTAAATTCTATGTGTCTATGTATTTTTCACATGCTAGCCATCAATAATAAGTCATATGGACATGCACTAGGTCCCCTAGGAGTTTGAGTCAATTCCGATAAAATATTTTTTTTCATAAAATTAGACCATTTTTAAATGGTTTAACTGGAAAAATTCACAGTGTAATAAAAGCATGGTCTGGAGGCGTAATTTGGCGTGGGGATGCTCGTTTTCATGCTCAGAGCATCCTCTTTAATGTAGGACCTGCTTTTCCTAGGTTTCAGGGGATTAAATTGTCATTTGTGTCATTTCTTCTTAAAGAGGCAACAAAATGGCATTTAAGTGCTAAATGTGCTACAAATTGCACAAATGACAAAGTTAGAAAATCCAAAAATATGTTAAAAACACATTTGGAAAATGTTGCATATGGTTTCTAAGGAAGGGATATCATATTAAGATGATAAAGCATGGTTTAAAAATCAAATTTTAAAGTGGTGGGTGATGTCATATTTTAGAATGCGCCTTTCCTTCCTCACGTGGACGTCACTCCATGCATGACAATTCGTAAATATTGTGTGATGATTCAAAGGTGAAGAGGGGGCGCCCCTCTCATTAGGTGGAAACCACCTCATCACCTCACACCAACCAAGTGCGTGATATGTGTTGGATAAAGCGTAAGTCACTCCCATGATTGAAGGATTCGCCCCCCTCTCTCACCCTAAGTCGTGCGCCCTCTCTTCCTCTCTTGTGCTATAAGAGCAAGTGCTTGCTCCTTATTAAACACAGATGTAAGGAACCACTGCCTGTATTGTAAATGATTTTGCTTATATTTCTTATGAATAAAGTTGAGACTTTGGAGGTCAGTCTAATGGTGCAAAAATCTTTGTGGTGAATGCTTTGCTCATAAACCGAGGTGATATCCGTTTAATCATTTTTTCCTTTCATGCAAGTGTTGAATATTAGGTAAATAAGATTATATGCTAATCCTTAGAATAGGAATTTGAAGTTTCAATTTGCGTATTTATGTGAAGTTGTCTAAGATCCAAAAGTTGCATTCTGCAGTCAGTTATACTCATGCACTTTTCATTTTATTCAACAATTCATACTAGATCTAATCACTTGTGTGAAAGCTTTCTTAGTTTTTGTAGATCACCAATTTTGGAGTAGAGATCAGAGCTCAGTTTAATCTTATCTTTCTTCATCGTTTTATAGATCTAATACCCTCTTGTACTGTAGGCACTCCATTTCTCAAGTTTATTCAAGCTTGGGCTTGAGCATTTCCTTCTTCTTTCATCTAAAAGTTTCAATCTTCTTTCATCTAAAAGATTCAATCAATTAAAACTCTCTCTCTTTCCCGTTTTTTTGTTAAAAGAAGCAAGTATATCTAGGATTTTAATATCAAATTTTAAAAGTGTACTTAGCTTATTCATAGATCTAGAAAGCTCAAAGAATTATCTTATATCTAGATTTATGTTCTTTAGTATTTGAAGTTAAATTTTTTCCTATCATGTTGCAAACACTAGATTGTATTTTTATGTTATATTTTGAACTAACATTCTAATATATTAATACAAATTTCTATTTGCTGATTTTTTGGCTTCTTATTTCAGGAAAGCGAGGAAAAATGGAAAAATTTTAGCTCGAAAAACATTAAAAAAAACTCCCATTTCTGCAACCCCTTGCTCTTCGTTAGCTTTCTTGAAAGGCCTAAAGTCTCTTGAATCTCGCAATTTAAGAGGATCAAGAGCACTCTCTATCGGAGAGTTGTTAATATTTTTTTGTAATAAGTCTAATAAAAAGCAAGTAGGATTACAACTCCCACACCCTTCTTCCCCCATTTGGGGGAAGCCTGTATCTTTTTTTTATTTTATGTTTTCTTTATACCTGCATAAAAGTATAGTAGTAGCATGTTAGATTAGTTTTACTTACTCAAAGTTTTAAAGGTTTACCTTTGCTTAGTTTAAAGAGCTTATATTTTTTTCTTATATAATATCAAAATTATCAAAAGTTTCCTTTTTGCACGTTAGCTAGTTTTGCTTACTTAAATATTTACATCTTTCTTTTTGATAAAGTTTTAAAAGCATCAAAATCTCTTGAATCTCTCCATTTGCGGATCAAGAGTTCTCTCTGTCGGAGAGTCTCCTTTTGATTATTTTTATTACACTAACCCCCTTGATTTCTCGAGTACGGTCCTAGACCTGAAAGAGACTCTTGGGTAGAATTTAGACAATTTCCAATTATTCACTTTATTTACTTTATCTTTGCATTTACGTTTTCTGTTGAGTCTTAAGAATTTCTCAAAATCTCTTGAATCTTGCTCTAAGTGGATCAAGAGTGCTCTTTGTCAGAGAGTTAACAATTGGAACGAACATTTCACCCACTTTTTGTATGCTCTACCCATCGCAGGCTAGTCCGAGCTTTGGGATATCAAAAGTGGTAGTGTTGCAATTATTAATTTTATCACATTAAGCTAATACTTTCACTTTAATAAAATTAAGTCCCCTTGACCAATGAAAATCCGACATTGCCTCGATAGTGATTGAAAGTGGGAAAATTTCAACTAAGGAAGCGGCGACAACTAAGAGGCGACCTCAGAGCATAGTTAGACTACACCCTTATTGGTGTAGTGTTGAACACCACTCTCGAGACTCCATTCCATCCCACACGTCCTTGTACGAAGCCACCTAGATCACATTCCAGACATATTTCTTGTACCGCAAGTTATATCGGGAATCCCCTCATCCTACAATTAATCAATACATCCCATAAAAATACATAATAAAATAAACCAAGAAGCATTTGCACAATAGTCCTTTCAACACTCCAACAAACAATGACTCCATTAGCACTGGTCTTTCATTAGCAACAATTTTTCAAGTATTTTATTTTTATCTATCTCAAATTGTTGTTTATTTTATGATATCATGTCGTGGATGTTATTTTGATTAAATTGGCGAGTAAAACTTGTTTTAAATTTGTCTCAAATTTGAAAAACTCCTAAAACAACATCCATTCCAATCACACAGACTTAACTAAAAGCCTTTGAAAAACTTTTATTTTAGTAGGGTCTACCCTCCTTGGCTTCGTTAGAAGTTTTCCTAAACGGAGGAGGCGGGATCAGGTGATAGCACCTGGATCTTTGCTTCCCCCCAAGGCCACACTGAGCAACTTTGAAATATTTCTGCTGCGCTCCCCCCCTAGGTGTGCATCTTGGCTGCAACGGGGCCAATAGGATCATGCATCAATTAGAGGCATATGACAACTAATATAATGATTGATTACATCACTAACAAGTGCATTAAGTGTCTATTTAGTTCCACAAATTTGATAAACAATTGCAACACATAATTAGTCAATTAGTTGTCATTTATGCATCACCATATGCCATTAACTGTCAACAATACCCTCACATCATAGATCATATTTGAAGTATCAATGCCTAGTGGAATATAATTAGCTTAAGGGTATAATATTTGCAGCAGTATAATCCCAAAGCAAAGCTGATTATGATGGCAATGAATCAACAATAAATCATACACCCATACAATTATAATGAATAACTCTTGTTACTTATTATCAGTGGATTTAGATCAAGATGTCCTGTAAAATGCGATTTGGTTACGATTATAAGAATACAATGTGCCTAACTTCTATAAAGTGTTTCAAATTGATGTAACTTGGTATGCCAAATAATGAGCTACGAAGAGAAAAATTAGAGTATTTTTATTTCCGAGTCTAATTGATTTAACCAACCATAGTGAACATGTGTTAAATTATCCCTAAGAAGCTAACTTCAACACACAAGGTTAGTATTCCTTTTAAGAAACCAAACAACACTAAATTGATTGGCAAGATGCTAATAGGATCTAAATATGAAAGAAAGGTTTAACAACCTACTAGCTAGTACTTGGAATAATAGATGCCAAGAGATCCAAATCACACCATTAGTTGATTAATTGAGTTCTGGTTTATTATCTTGACTATGGCGTTAATAATCAAACTCCTTAGGGTTTAGTAAATGTAGTTGTAAGAACAAGGAGGAGAAGTCGATTCCTTTAGAGCCTCTTCTTTTGATTTAATTCCAAGGACCTACAAAACAAAGATTAGTAAGAATATTTGATAAATGGAAGAAATTAGTAAACACAACAAAAAGAATACTAACCAAAACCCTTGAGGGAAACAACAAATTTTGGAAAATGGAGTTAAAATTGAAATAATAGGTGAATGAAGATCCTCAGGGGAGAGTGGAGGATAACATAATCCCTCTACTTTTGTGGTAGAGGTATCCAAGTAGATCCTCTATTCCAAATAACTCATATCAAACCTGTGATCATTAAGAAGTAGAACAATCCATCTAATACACAAGAACCATAAATCATTGGTTAAAAATCTAGTGAATGAAGCTTAAACATGAACAAAGGAGGTCACAGCAATCAATTAAAACATGATTAAACTTCAAATATAATAAACAAGGTTGCAACAATTACATATTAATTTACTAAACCCAAGTAGCATCAACACAAGATTACCTCAATTTAGTGAAGGCAAGATCCACCATCACATCAATATTTCACCATAAGATTCAACAAGAAGATCCCCAAGTACACCAATTCAAGAGAAAGAGCAAGAAAATTTTATTGCATTCTCCAAAATTTCCACCCCTAGAGGAGGAATCGACCTTCTTTATATAGCCTATGAGAATTGATTTTCCTTCTAGATGAGATCGAGGGATTGTTACAAGGTTGTTACATGATAATATGCATTATGATGATCCCTGTGGGGTTGGTTATTTGATATAAGGTCAAGATCCAACTTTGTTACAGTAAAATACTCTAGTAAATGCCAAGTTGATGGGGCTAGATGGTGCCTTCCTTGGTCAAGCAATAAAAAATATTAAAATATTTTCCAGATACCATGGATCTCTTCAATACAAGAGGAAAATGCCATGTGTTGTTTACAAAACCACATGTTGTTGTTGAAACCATGTGTTGTTTTCCTTACTTCAAGCATTTAACCAAAACCACCCTTCAAGATGAAGTAGTTGGAGGCCCACAATTTGCTCAAGGAGGTTCGATCCATGTGCTGGGAGAGTAAATCAATGGTTGGAACTTAATCTTCATTGAGATTTTCTTTAGATTCCTTCAAACACCTTCACATGTGATATAAAGTGCCACATCTTCTTAACTTGCCTCAACATGTGTGCCACTAGTCAATTTAGACAAATCAACTTAGGCAAAATAATCTCAATTAATTAAAAAGTGCATCATCAACTGAAAATTAGAACATAATTGGACTTTATGACATCTTAATAAATTATTAGACACTGAATTAAGATTCTTTTATGAAAAACCTTAGGTGTGCCACTAATTAATCTATTATTATCTTGGATAAGCCTAAAATAAACCTATAAATCCCCCCTATGCTTGGAAGAGAGCCTAGATGGACAACGCCCTACAAGGAGATTGATGAACTGAGCAATTATGCCAATTGGGTGCCCAAATATGCCAGATCATTGTTTTTGAAGTGGTTGAATCACTCCCATGCATGTTTATGAAGATTTCATGTTGCTTTTTAACACTAAGAATAAGCCCCTATGGAATATTACCACTCTGCATGAATGATATGACGTGCAAGGGTTGTGTTACCAACTATTTTGTACAATAGTTGAACTTCTATTGAGCCGCTGGTTTTGAACATGATTCATGTTCTTCTCTAGAGTTCAGAGGTTCAAATGTTCCAACCTTGGCCTAATTTTGGCCATCTTTTTATTTATGTTTTGAAATGACCATGCCCCACGGGGTTTGTAATAAAGTGTGCTAGCATGGTGGTCTTGAGTGGCTCGGTTCCCTAGGACTTGACAACCAAACAAGGTATTCCAAGGATTTTTTTCCCTTGTCAATTATGCTTTGCCCATAGCCGAGTATAATCGATGATTTTTTCTCCTACACCTCCAAAGATGGAATGCCCGAATTTGGCAGTTAGGCCTTAAGGGGTTATTAGAGTCCAACTGTAAATCATAAACATGCTTGACACTATTTTTGTGTTCTGTGGTCATTTCCTCAATCCTTAGGTTGTTTAGAACATTTTCATAAAAAAATAAATTTTAGCAGATGTGAACAAATTTTTTATTAAAATTTTCAATTAATTAAACCATTTTTCCTATGGTTTAATTGAAAATTTTCAATTTGTAATAATTAAGTGGTTTGGGGGTGGATTTTGATGAATGGGGACTCATTTTCTAAGCAAGAGTACCCATTTAACCCCTAAACACACTTTTCCTAGGTTTCTGAGGATTATTATTCACTTAATTACATATTTTCTTAAAATTAATAAATGAGGAATATTTAATTAAAAATAATAAAAAATAATAAATTTGGAGATAATAAAAAACTCTCCAGAAAAAGCCAAATTGAATAAATTAAAGAGCTAAATGGCATGGCACAAGGCATCAAGGAATATTCCAAGTTTCACCAACCACTTTTAGATCAGTATCGAAGCACTACAGATGACTGTGTCTTGGGATTTGCGCCCTCCTCTCTAGCTTGGGCGACTTCCTGAGTTGGAGGCTTGTTATTTGTTGGGAGATGATTACAATGTGAAGTTGTGGGCGCCTTGTCTAGGTGGAGACCACCTCACCCTCATCACACCTTCCAAGACTCAGTTAGACCTCAGATCAAGGCTTGGCACTCTCTATTGGTTGGTAAATGCGCCATCCTTGAGCTCTTCTCATGCAATTCGACTTGGCTTAGCTCTGTACTCTATTTAAGCAAGGCTTTGCATCCATCTTCAGGGTGGAATTTTGTGCAAATAACCTTTGCTTCTATTTGTAATATTCTTGCTTTCCATTGGAATAAGATTGAGACTTTGGAGGTCAATTTGGTGCATGCATGGTTCATAATGTCTTTGTGAGGTAATATTGTTTAAAGTTTTTATGCATGCTTAGTTATTTGAATTTGGATCTAGCTTAGAGGGCTTCTTCTCAAGCACATAAGACAAGTATTTGTAGTCTTCAAATTACTTGTTGATGTTTTGTATTTGAAAGATCTTAGAGTAGCATGCTTTATTTAGTTGTAATCCATGCTCTTTCAATATTTTATATGCTAACATACTAGATCTAAGCTCTTTTGTTTAAGTGCGCATAAGTTTTCAGGATCGTGTGTTGGAGTAAGGGGTTGAGCTCAGCTGCATCTCCCTCTTCTTCAAGGCCTCAAAAGATCATATACCATTGCGTTCCCATTGGTCTCTACAAGATTTCAAGTAGATTCAAGATCCAAAAGAGGGCTTTTTCCTTCTCATCTCCACTCTTTAAAAAATTTCAAATTCAATTTTTTCATTACAAGTTGGCTACAAGTAGGGAGATCCATCGTTAAAGTTCAAATTCATTTGAAAGGTTCTCTCTTGCATGAAGTAGTAGGTGTTTGATTTACAAGTTAATTTGCATAAACCTATTTCATTCATGTTTACACACTAGATCTTTGTTTTAAAAGGTTTATACTTCAAGATATTTTTTCTAGGATGCACCAAGATTCATTTCGTAAAGTCTCACATCATCCAAGTGCATTTCTTCATCTCAAAAGTAGTCAAGTATTTCAAAGTTCATATGCTTGTTAAGCTACTTCATTAGGGGCATCTAGATCTTGGTTTTTTCTCATGAAAGCATTATCTTTTTCCTAGATCTAAGATTTGTCATTTGTTGATTTCTAACTAGTACTAATTTCTTAATTTTTTTTTGTGCATTGGATGTCCCGTTTTAAGTGCCAAAACAATGACAAAACTTTCCACACTTGGCTGCCTCGTTTTTAGTGCCAAAACAGTCCCAAATTTCTTGTGTTGGCTGCCTCAAAAAGCGTGCTAAAACAGTGGTAAGTTTTCTTTGAGATGGCTGCCTAAAAAACGTTCTAAAACAGTGCTAAAACAATGGTAAAAGGGGTGCATTGGCTGCCATAAGTGGACTGTTTTGAACTCTATGAGTGGACTGTTTTAACCTTTTGAAGTAGATTGTTTTGACATTGTGAAAGAGGACTGTTGGCTGCCATATTCATCATTTTGTGCATCTAGCTTGCATTTGGTTTAAGTCTTTAACTTTCAATTTTTAAAAGTCTAGTTTCATTTGACTTGGTTTACAAGTTGTTAGATGCCTAGATCTTAGTTTGCATTAGTCTTAGCATTTCTAGTTCATACTTAGTTTGCATCATGTTTACTTTTTTCATTCTTAGATCTTAGCTCCTAGTTTCATTTTTGTCATTTCACTAATCCCTTAATAAGTTGTTGTCTAAAGCTCTTATCTACAGGAGAGAAAAGAATATCTAATCAATAATTGACCAAAGGCTAAACCAAAGAAGAGCAACAAAAGCAAAAAACTCCTTGAAAAACACTTAACTCCTTTTCCCATTTTCTTCATCCCCTCTTCTTACCTTGTGCTTTCAAGTGAAGAAGAAAACAAACTAGCATTGTAACAGTTAATAAAAGAGCAAGTGGAATAAAGACTCCCACACCCCACTTCCCCCATTTGGGGGAAGCTTGTATCGTCCATTGTCCTTTTGCATTGTCTTTGCTTTATACTTGCACAAGTAGTTATATTTGATTGTTAGAGTAGCATAGAAAAAGTTAGCTTCATTTTTTAAATAAACTGCTAGATCTTGGAATTTGATAGTCTAGTTTGTTTTTGTTTTCACCAAGTTTTAACTTAGTTTCGTTTTTATATAAACTGTTAAAAAGAACATAAAATCTCTTGAATCTTGCCATAAGGTAGATCAAGAGTGCCCTCTGTCGGAGAGTTCCTTTTTTGTTTCATTCTTTGCTAACCCCCTTTCTCTCTTGAGTACGGTCCTAGACCTGAAAGAGATTCTTGGGTGGTGTAGTTTATTTTAAGCATTTTCATCTTTTCATAAGTCTCTTGAATCTCGCCATAAGGAGGATCAAGAGCGCTCTCTATTGGAGAGTCTATGTTTCTTGTTCATAACCCTTAATAAAATTGGAACATATATTTACTACACTGCGTATGCTCTACCCACTTGTGGGATACTCAGAAACAGTGTAGACTGATTAATTCCTCACATTTTAATCCACTTCAACCATAATAAAACACTCTCCCATACATACCAACGAAAATCCGGCATTGATCGTCAAACAAACGGAAGTGGGAAAATTCTGCCTGGGGACGCAGGAACCACTGGACTGAGACCTTAAGGGCACAATTCACTAGTACAAAATGAGAGATAAGTGACTAGGAAACTAAAAAAGTTAGTCACCACATTTTTTTCAAGGGATAAACAACTAAAATTGAGCAATTTTAAGTGAAGCAACTAAAAATGACTAAGATAAATGACTAATTTAGTCACATGATAAAATATACGACTAGATAACAAGTGAATAAAAGAAAAATGACTAACATAAACAACTAATTTAGTCACAGGAATACAAATATGGCTAGCCAACAACAACTAAGAATATGAATTAGTCGTTTATGTTACTCAGTTTTAGTTGTGTCACCTTAGTAATGGAAAACTACAATTTTGACAATGAATTTGTACAATTTATTAAATTTTAACATTGCAGATGGATTTAGAAACCCTGATCTTTGAATCCATCTGCAGTGTTAAAATTTAGTAAATTGCAACACTGTGGGGTCCTCTAAATCCATTTGCAGTGTTAAAATTTAGTAAATTGATACACTGTAGATGGATTCAGAGGCCGCAAGTATGAGGCAAAGCCGAGTTAAGGCCATAGGGCCTTGTCCAAGGGAGGGCGACAATAGGCCTCCTATTGTCCCCCCTCACTGGGACCAGGCCCTCTGGCCCTAACTTGACTTTGCCTAGTACTTGCTATCAATTTTCAAAGGGATGCTTGCTCGTTGACACCCTCTGGGGATCTACTTTTTTACCTAATGGATTGTAAAATTTGGTGAAAATAATCTATTTAATGAATCTGATAGAGAGAGATGGTTCAACTTCATGTTATTAATAAAAATCAACCAGCTTGGAACTATCCACGATCATATAGTTATTATATATTTAATTAATATATAATATTAATATATTAGAGTTATATATTCATATACTTAATTTTATAATATCAATAATTATATGCTAATTATATTATAGTTAATAAACTATAATATATATATCTATATATATTAACAAATAAAAAAATATAAACCCAAAACAAAACAACACATTGAAATAGTGAAAACTTATGAAGCGTTGGCCAGACAAACACATTGAAATTATGAAAATTTACGAGGCATCATGGTCAGGACAAACACAATGAAAGTAAGAGGCTTTGGTGGGAAAGGTAGGACATGAAAGGACAAACACAATGAAAGTAAGAGGATTTGGTGGAAAATGTAGGACATGAAAGGTTGGACATGAGAGGCCTCATAGGGAGGGTTTGCAATGGTGCTGGATATGAGATCTTGGTTGTTTCTATGGAGAGAGGGTTTGCAATGGCCAAACCACTAGTAAACCCTTGTTTTACACTTTTCTTTTAACTGATCTGGCTAGGGTCTAGAGCGTCGACGTTTTTACCCCAGGCTCGGATTTCTTCTCAATTCTTTAATCACAATATCTCTGCTATGATTAAATGTACAATGCTTACCTTAGATATTGAGGAGTGTACCCAAATGCAACAAATCCCTACCAAATGAAACACTAGTAAAACACTTGTTTTATATTTTTCATTTGATTGATATGGCTAGAGTCTAAAGCTCCAAGGTTTTTACCTCGGGCTCAAATTTATCCACGGATTGTTGTTCAATTATTTGATCGCCATATCTCTGCTATGATAAATTGTTACAATGTCTACCTAGATCTTGAGGAGTGTTGTTCCTTCCTGATTTAGGGTATTTATCTATTAGATGTATTACAATGGTATTTTGATTTCATTGTTTAGGATTGTGTAAGCGATTCAATTATCTCAAACCAAACTAGTCTGAAAGATATTAAAGACCATTACCTTTCAATTCCCATGCATCAATTTCATGGGGCAGGAAAGGTCAAGAGGCTAGTTGTAGAGCCTTATTAGTTTTCTTTCAATGGAACGTCACGAGAAACCCTTAGAAGATGTGGTTGTAATATTTATGACCCAGAATGTTTAGGATAGGGCATTCTGGAAATGAAGGCATTGAAGCTCCAAGACACTTTCACGAATCTCTATAAGAGTAACGATTTCACTGGAGAAAATTACTCTTTTTTTTGCAATACCTAGCAATTTTGGCAATTATACATTGATTTGTTGATTTGAGAGTATCTAATGAATCACTTTGAATGTTGATATTTTTTACAGGTTTAGGGAGAAGAATTAGTAATGAGCACATCGGGCGGGGTATCAAGGTCAATGTTATCTAGCTTAGAATGTGTAAGTTGATGTAGTTCATTTTCAATTTTATTGCTTTTAATGTGACCACATACAGTCAGGTCGAGCGGCATGCAATTTCAACCTTCAATATTTGCCTCAGAAGATCTGTTTTCAAGTATTTCATTACAAGAAATAATGTGGTTTATCAACTCTTGAGAGTCTTCCCACAAATGAGATTCACCTACTGACCATGTTGAGCTCGTTGTTGCATTTGCAAGATCACTATGCCTGTCGGATTTTTATTCTTTTCCCTTAGAATGCTGATGAATTGTTGCATTGAGATATGCGACCTATTTCCAAATAGTTCTGAGTGATCACAAAAGAAAATAATAAAATCAACAACTCCATATATTTAAATAGATAAATTAGTATATCGAGTCATTTAAATAGAGAAATCATTTTATCCAACATTTTGACTGTGGTTTTTGAAAAGGACCTAAAAGTATATCCATAATGGAACTCCCAAACTTACGAAGCTCAAACATTGCCTTCAAATGTTGAAGCAACAAATTCAAATGCTGACCTAGAACCCAACCATGGCCTATTAGCAATTAAAGCAAGAATATTTAGTGTTTTTGGAAAACCTGGGGTGATAATGGACAATACACGTGCTCTTCTTTGACTCCTTCAAGAAAAAATGCGTTGGTTCCATGAACGTAGTGGAGGAGTAATTATTTTAGGCTTTACTGGACTCCCTTTGCTGATTGAAGGTCCAACATACTCTTGAGGAATGCGTAGGTCATTTTTTAGACGTCGTTTTTCTTGTTGGTAGAAAATTTTGGATACCACAAAGTCACCCTCCTTTTCATACTCGTCAGTTCCAAGATGGTACCGGTGCATTACCCATTTTGTCTTCTCCGGCTTCAACACTTTTACAGAAGTCATATAAAGAACTATTATCTTTTTTCATCCTTTATGTTTCTCATTTTCATATACAAGACTTGTTACTTATGTCTTGTGTCAACGCACATTTCCCCTACTTTGGATCTTTCAACACTTTCAAGGACCTGTTGTATACGCCTTAGTTGTTCTATGGAAAATGTGAACACTGCTACTATCTTGTTTGACTCCTGTACAATTCTTCCAATATACAATTGTACCAATGAATAACATTGAAAGAATATTGAGCAATGTTTGACCATATAGTACAAGGGCATAATACATAGATCATAAAAGAAAGACACAAAGTATATATAATCCAGGATATATATATATATATATATATGAAACAAAAAGAAATATTAAGATAGTGGTGGCCAATACTTAACCTGGTAAATTCCCAGGATGTGTATAGAAAACCCCATTTTCTTCTTCTAGTGTCAAAATGAATTTGTCAATGAATGGGTGAGGTTATCCATTTCCAATGCCAAGTTTTGTTGATAAATGTCCTAAAATCTCATGATTAGTAGGATCTAATTTCATGCCAGCTAAAAATCTTGGCCACTCTTGTGTTACCTACAAACAATAGGCTATAACTTATATCATGTACATAGTTTTAAGTACATGTTTTCAATAAAAATAATTCCAAATTTTTATCTACAACTGCTTTTTTTATTGGTGGAAAAAAATATGAGAGATATTAAATATCAACATCAACAAGAAAAATAAAACTGCCACATCTATAGTTGATGCAAAACAAACTGACAAAAACATAAACAACCATGTACATCATGTCTCACTAGGATCTATCCCCTTAAGCTTTTGGCAAAAAATTGCATCATGATAACTTTTTTTAATGTGACTGTACTTTGGACTAGAGGATGCTTATTCTTTTCCTTTACTGAAATGGAGGAGGATCTTGTACAATGATACTTGGTAAACTTCATCCTATGATTTTTGGAGATGATAAACCACTTGAATTATGCCTGCTTCTACTGGGGGAATTTTCCCTTAATCCCAGAACTGTTTCCTGGAATATTTACTAATCTCCTATAGCTTCGTTATCCTCCTTAGCTAATTTAACTCTTTTCCTTTTTCTTTTTATTTTCTAAAATCCCTTTTTATCCACGTTTATCTTTGGAGGATCAATGACGATTTGATTTCCTACAAACAAGTGTTTCTGTTGCAATCTGCCAAAGATGGCCCATGTCATGAAAGATTCTACATCTGAGGACGATGTTTTCATAATCAAATCCTTGATTCCACTGAGTGTATCCAAATACAACATGATTCTATGATTTCATAATCCAGCCATTGAGTCCACTAAGAGCGTCCAAATCAAGGATGATTCTATCTAGAAGGGGTTTGCTTCAATATAGTTCAATGCATAATATTGCACAAGTAATTGTACTTCCTTTCCCTTTTTTGCTAAGCCTAATAATCTGCCCCTATAGTTACCTATTTATTCCATGACATAATCATCTCAAAAACAATTGGGGAGATTGTGAGTCTCAACCAATTAATAAGGATGGCGATGATGGGCCTGATATTCATGTTAAATTCAAGGAACCATGGTTTCAAGAAGAGTCCAAAACCAGGGCTTACTTCCTAAAGCCTACTTCTCCTCTTCATGTTCTCAAAGTAAATGAGAAAATATTATTGCACAACGATTAAGAGAGTTTTTCTTCTTCAATTAACATCTCCGAGACTTGCTTTAGATATTAGTATTTTTAAGGGATGGCATTAATTATGGTCTTGTATTTTTTCAACTTAATAGATTGGTAGAATTGACCTAAGAGAAAAGAGTATGTATTTTGACTTGAAAATGAAATAAACTCCACTAAATTTAATGTCTCTTTTTTAATATTTCTCAGGTCCTCCAGAGGGTCCTATTCCCAGGTCCTCCCTAGGGTCCTGGTTTGTAGAAGGGTTAGTTTGAATAGGAGGTGAGTCCATGAAGCCCTATTCCCAGGTCCTCCAGAGGGTCCTGGTTTGTAGAAGGGTTAGTTTGAATAGGAGGTGAGTCCATGAAGCCCCAACCTACCTTATCCACATCAACCCATAATTCTTCCTCTAGGCCCACATCAGTCCATTCAGTAGTCTAAATTCTAAAGGAGTAGAAGGCACCCTATTTTATTCAATGGTGTAATATTACGGAGTGGATTAAGATTAGTGATAGGTATACCTTGAGGAGGAGCACCCAACTCTGGATGTTTGACATTCATCTTGGAATTTCCCACTGGAGTACGCTTCTCTTCCATCTTCTTAGAAGGTAAAAAGACACCCTCATCCTTTTTAACAGGAGTTCCCCACTGCTTTGTTGTCTTCAGTAGATCTCCCCCACTCTCTTCAGATTGTTTACCAACCTTCTACTGATCTGATGAAGCCTCCGAACCCCCTAGCACCTTATTACTATCTAGAGTTACTTTATGAACCACTTCCTTAAAAACCCTATGCTTGAAATTGTAGGAGCTCTCTCTTATAATATGTCCATAATTTTGGCATCGTGCACACTTGAAGGGATCTCCAGTCTAATCCAAAGTTTGAAGGTGACTATGATTTCCACTTGCAATCTTTATATCTCAAGCTACACCTTCTCGCACATCGATGCTCACCATAATTCGAGCCATTGACATAATTCTGGATTCCATAAAACTCAAGCTTGCTTCATAGTAGACCCCTAAAGTGCTTCTGATGGCTTTGAAGACTTCCATAGACCATAATTCCACTGGTAAACCTAGGAGTTTGACCCACACTGGTAAGGTCTATGCTTTCCATCCTTACATCAAAAACTGGCATTCATTGCTTGAGATACAATATGGATGACCCTCACTCTCGCACTAATTCAATGATTTTCCTCACATCTACCTCTAAGTTCAAGGTGAACCACTACCATCCCTGTTTCATGATGTAAAATTGAGGTTCATACCCTGGCACCAAGTTCCATTGGATCCTCAACCGGTCTTTCAAATTATCAGCTCTGATCCTCCTCTTAATGAAGCACCCAACCATCCCCGTGTCATGATGTAAATTTGAGGCTCATACCTTGGCACCAAGATCTATTGGAGCCTCAACCACTCCTTCAAATTTTCAGCTC
This sequence comes from Larix kaempferi, assembly GCA_027924585.1. NCBI lineage: Eukaryota > Viridiplantae > Streptophyta > Pinopsida > Pinales > Pinaceae > Larix > Larix kaempferi. The sequence goes on from BSBM01001032.1 coordinate 674,669, forward strand.
TGATCCTCCTCCCAATGAAGCACCCAACAATCATGATGTTTACCATGCTGACCACCTCATGCATTTTTATGACCTCTTCTAAAACTAGTTTCACAGGTGCCCTCTTTAATCTTAGATATTTCCTACACTTCATCTCCTTCAATGTCTCTTTGTGCACTCCATCATTGTCCTTTCTGCTTATTACCTTCTCAGTTGTTCCCCCTAGGCTCACACTTGCATCACCATAACTTTCCAGTCCCACATTTGGCGCTACAGGTTTTGTCTGTGGTTGTTCTAGATCACACAATGTTCCAATGGAAATGTGATGGCTAGAAGAGGCACAGTGACCTACCAATAGGCTTGGAGAATTATGACCCTCACAATAATCATACCCTAATTGCAGTGCTGGAGATAGTTTGTGAGGGAGGCTTTCTTGTGCATGAACTCAAACATGTGATGTTCCCAACACCACAGTTTCTACAACCTTCTTCGATAACCCTTCTATCACCTCAACCCTATTTAGTATTTTTGTCGACATGTAATATTCCTTTAGATCTATTCATGATAGTGCTATTAGTGTTGTTAAACCCCTTACCAGCTTATTCAATGCCTTAATGGAGTTCTGGCCTGAGATATCAAGTCGTGCAGTGAAACCATGGTTGAAGACAGTCCTGTACTCTGCAATTGATTGGTGGTACACTCCGTTGACAACTGGAGCAGTCCAGATGTCTTGCCATTCATAGGAATTTGTGGAAAATTGATCCCATCGATCTCCATTGTGAGGTTCAGTTCTTATCTTATTACTAGCATCCTCATTCATTGTTAGGAGGTGGCATTGCTTATTGTTGCAGTTGAGGTTTTGGCACTTGAAACATGTGTAGGGGAGATTGATGGACTTGATTGGATGATGAATGACTGTTCCTCCCATGAAATATGCTCTGTAAGATCCTTTCAGATATCGACTCTGAGACAAGCCTGAATACATTGTAGGTCCGACAGACAGACCTCACAGATGCTGCACATATTACTCTTCAATGGACAGACAGACCTCACACACCTGCTTCAAGAGGATACAAATATTGACCTCGCACCTACTTCAAGAGGATAAGAAAAATTGAGTGAAATAATGGGGAGGGGTGGCTCCTATTTATAGTTTGGGTTTGCTGCCCCAAGCAGCCCCCTCTATATGACACCTGTCACTTAGCATGTGAAGCAGCCCCCTCTACATGACACCTATCACTTGAAATGTGAAGCAGCCCCCTATACATGACACCTGGCATAAGTTTAGTGATGATATTTAATAGCTTCTGAAGCTATAATTTTAACAAGAAATGTATGCACGAAATGGGTCACATTGTTTCTGCACACATGCCATATCATGCTGGAATCAAAATCTAGCTTATGCTTTGGGTGATGGCTTATTTGGCCAATTAACAAATCCCAAAGCACACCATTCCAAAGTAAAATCAAGAATACAAAGGCATTTTAGACCTGATCATTGCAGTATATTCTTCTGCTTGCTTGTCTTACAAGAGGAGTATAGTGTTCAATGAAGGTGGTTGTGCTTTAAGTTGTTTGCTACTTCTTTGAAAGAAGGTTTGTGTATTCTTTTTTCTTCCTTGAATGCTATGGCGGTGTTTTGCTTGTCTCATTAGAGGAGCAGTGTTCAACGAGGGTATTTGAGCTCTAAGTTGTTTGCTACTTTTTTGAGAAAGGGTTTGTATATTATTTTTCTTCTTTGCATGCTATGTTGGTGTTTAAACCTATGACCCATATTTATGTTAGTTCATTGTAGACTAATATGCTATAGGTTGTAAGTTATATACAATTGTATTAAATGATTTCCCTTTGTATCTAATGCTAGGGAGTTTTGATTAAAAAAGCAACTGCTAGAAGAGATGTGTCATTCTCATATCATGTGTTTTCTAAGTTTGGACCTTGTTTTCAATATTGAACTGGTTAGGACACCTTACTGCATAATAGAGTAAAAAGTAATGGATTTATTTTGCTTGATTGGTATCGACCAAATTCCAAATGCATTCAAAGGTTTTCTTTATCACCCAAAATATTGGTAGCTTTTTAAGGTGTTTGTTTTGGTGGGGATATAGTGGCCAGTTGCAAGAGCCATGGGTATATGACATATGTTGTTTTTGGGTTTGCCCAAGTAGGGATAATCTTCCTCATTTAAAGAGATACCACCCGAGAGTCAAGACTGTTGATCTTCTCATCTAACAAAGGATATGTATTGTCCACATATTTTCCTCTTTTAGGGTCAACTGACTCAAACTGTCCATGTGTTCAGATCTGTTGGTTGAAGCTCAAATAATTTCTAGATGATTTTTTATATACAATGATAAGAGTTTTTTTTTTACTAGGGGAATCGACAACTAGGGTTGGGCTAGTACTCACGTGACACGGGGTCCAGGGATCCAATCTCGCTACCACTATACCTCTAGGTGCATCCACAGGGCCTGAATCATGGCGCACGGGTAAGTTTAGGGGGATTCGAACACGTGACCTTCCATTTACAATAGATTACAACTTCTCATCTTTACCTCTTGAGCTTCCCCCCACGGGCCCAATGATAAAAGTTTTAATTGGGACTATCCATTTGTAACAAAATGTTCTCCCATATACTTTAATATTTGTCCTTGGATCTCTTGAAAACAAAAAATATTTGTACTTTGTATTTCATAACCCTTCGGGACCAGTTAGTCGCTCTGTTATGACACAGATTTTACCATGCACATATATTTCATGGACCATACTTGTTGCATGGAGAAAACATAAAAAATGTTTGGGATATAATATTGTTACTTTTTAATTATATAATGAGCAGTGCATAGAGTTCTCTGATGACTCTATCATCTATGCAATAGCTTACTTGATTATGCGATACATAATGCCCTTTCATGAATTATCAATTCCATCCATTTTCTTCAACTACCATTTCAATATGTTTATCTCTTAGTCAAATTATTGTTCCACATACAATGTCGTACCTGAAATGAAATCTTTTAGGTAGTGCGATACTCTTCATGCTACCATTGAGGAGCACAATGACAGAAAATCCTAGGAACAATGTCGAAATTCGTATTATGCTTTCATAAATCATTAGACATTTACTTGGCTAGATTTGAATCCAAAAGTAAATATTATTCATATCAACAGATATAAAAGAAATCCCAATGCCAATGGGTTGTGTCAGTGGTGAAGACAATGGTGTGTCAAGCCACCCACCAAGGTTCAATTCCTTTGAAGACACGAATAAGTGGTTGGGGCTAGGTGTAAGTCATGCCACATGGGTGATTTTGATGGAAGAGGACCCCCTATTGTGATATCTTAATTGAAGGAAAGTGCTTGTGATTAGTGGTTTTCCCTTCAAGGGTTGTCTCGCTTATGAAAACATGATGCATATAAGGCCTGACATATTCGAGGCAATTGCAATGTTTCTGAGTTTAAAGGAAACACTTGAAAAATGAAAGAAACTCCAAATCTGAACTGTGTTGAAAGCATTAATTTTCCAGCAGTTATTTTGAAGAAAAGTTTTGGAGGTAGACCTAGTCTAGTGCATCAGAAATTATCCGAGTAGGCCTAATTCAAAACTTAAAGTTTAGTCTTTTACCTTAGCAACTCCAACTTTATACTGAGACCTTTGGAAATAACCAAAAGAAAATCTTGCAGGGATTATGATGAGATTTTAGCTAAGAAATCCTGTAACAATAATGAGTTCTGTAACCAGCTACATCATGCATCGTCTCAACGCCAAACTTTTCCTTGTGAGTTTCTCATAGTTTTTAATTTTGACAGCCAACAAGTTTTAAACATCACTATAAAGATTTGAAATTACTCCATTCCATCCACTTCTTCATGTAATTCAATGCATTGACTTAATTCTTTACCGAATTGGAAAGATGCACGTTACAACTTGAACTAGCAGGTAAGTTAAAGCCCCAAAGGATATAGCTGGCCCAACTGCAACCTAGAGGTGTTACCCACTCTCACCTCGATAACCATCTCTCTACACTTCTGTTTGGCTCTTCTCCAACTCGAGGGGGCTTCCCTAGATAGGATTGCTAGGCTATGGAAATGATACAGCTGGCCCAACTGCCCCAAAGTATACAGCTGGCCCAACTGCAACCTATAGGTGTTACCCACTCTCACCTTGATAACCATCTCTCTGCATTTTTGTTTGGCTCTTCTCCAACTCGAGGGGGGCTTCCCTAGATAGGATTGCTAGGCTATGGCAATGAGGGCACAAGGTGATTTCAAAGAGTTAAGCCTTAGCAAAACTTGAGGTCTTTCTTTGTAGTATAGGTGATGGGAGGACCATCAAGACCCGTACCTAATCCCCAGGGCAAATGGAGTCTCAAGATAATTCCCCCCTATGGGCCTAGTTCATATATGTTTGGCTAGAATCCTAGCATGACACTAGAGAATTACCTGTCCCAAAACTATTCAAGCTTCATGCAAATTTCACCAAGGAAGGGTGGTCACTACTACAACACACCTTCAGCTCATGCCCTAGCATGTACCCTAGCTTATGCCACCAAATCTGCAGCCTCTACAAAGGTAGGAAAACTACAAACCACAAAATGATAAAATCATTCCATTGGTGCAAGCATACTCTTTCAATGAATCGGGAGCATAAACCTTACAATGGTAAGAACATGTCACTTGGGTCCTGAATATTAAGCCATCCAAAAAAACCCTAGAGAAAAGAAAACCCTTAAACTTCAAAATGCTCCCTTAAAAGATATGTCAATTAGGCTCCAAAAGAGAGAGAGCTCTCAAATTCCAACCATGAGTTCAAATGAGGAAGTGGCTCTCTTTATATACGAGAATAGCCTAACTTCCTTTACAATAAAATATAATTATTTCCTTAGATCTAGCCTAGGGTGGGATAAAATAATACAAAATCCTCGCTTAAAAACTAAAGCCTAACAGGTTACGATAAAATAAAGTGGTCGAAGCCACATGTACAATGCAAGAGATGCATAAGGCCCCAAAATGAGGGGGCTCCTCCATCAAGCAAGGGAACAAATGAGAAGATGATTACACATGGCGTCCAAAGTGCCCCTCCAGGTAGATTTTCCAACAAGAATGTGTCTACAAGCAGCCGAGATATCTTTAAAATGCAAGAACATCTAAGGCGATGGCACCATCTAGAAAGCTCCTAGTGGATGCTAGCTCACGAAGTAATCTCCAAGTAACAAGGGTTATCTATTACTCAACAAAAGCTCTCTCTGGAATAGGATGCACACAAGGCATGCATAGAAGGGCCCTAGATGCCCCCCAAGTGCAAAAACGTCACTCCAAGAAGGTTGGCAAAACATCCCATAGAAGACTCTAGAAGAGGCACATCCTCATCCAAAGGAAATCTCCAAATGCTAGTACTCCACCAAGAGGGCTTTTCCAACATAGATGCTACTCCAATAAGGCATGGAATGAGTGAAAATAGGTTCCAAGTGTGGACATACCCCAATGTTTAACTATAAACTCACCAGCCATATCACTTATTTATGTAAAATCCATACAAAGGAGCTTGAGAATACGCTTAGAGGCTGGATGGAATTCCTCTTGGGTTGCTTTTTCAACCAAAATTCTGAGGAAACCCTTCTTCATTCATTAAATTAGAGAAGTGCGGCCTCAAAGGGACAATAAAAATATGTTACAGATGGAACAATACAGGTGACTGCTTCCATGAAAGGACCTAAACTACCATAAAACTTCCAAAGGGCTGAACGCTAGCTGATTTATGGTGCTCCTTGCTACATATAAAACTCAGAATTGCCCAGACTTGAAGTTTAGCTGATTTTTACTGCTGTTTATGCTCAGAATTGGGTTTTGATGCTACTTCTACCTTCAAACTCAATCCAGAATTTACTATAGCCTGCTGGTCATCGCTTTTCAGTGGCTGCGATATGACTTTTGACCAACATTTGTGCTCAAAATTGCCTAAAAGGTGCCTAGCTTTGAGTACTAGGGGATATTTGATGTTGGAATTAAACTCAGAACCCCAAAAGAAGGCCGTTTACATCATGAATTATGTCAAGAATTGCTACAGGTCTCTTTTCATGCCTAGAAAGCACCCAAAATTAGGGATTTAAGGTTGGTTGTTGCTGTTATTCATACCCAGATGTCAATGTTTATTTGTTTGCTTCCTTTTGGAGGCTCACAACCTTGCACAGGGATGTCCAAATACTTCCAAAAATGCTGTTGTTCAAGGCTTTTCCACTGCTATCTCATAGACCTAACAACTTAGATTGCTGATTCATGACTGTTTGAGGGATGAAAAAGAGCCCTAGTGTGCCCAGAATCATGAGTCTCACCACTAATTTATAAGCAGATTTGGAAAAATCAAGGCTTTTGTAACTGTCGACTACTATAGGAATGGCCAGGTAGTCAAAACTCTGAGACAGTTTTGAAGATGCTTAATTTGACAATGCAAACCCAAGAAAAATCTTCTGACAACACTGTACAGGGGCACATAAACTATAGTTATGTTTTGGAGGATGTGATACAAAACACTGAGAGAATTTCTAATTTCAATACAGAATCGTCTTACGAGATGGGAATCTCATTGCAACTAGAAGATATTGGTGTAGGAGCTCAGGTATCTTCATTTAATTTATAAAACAAAATTACATTGTAGAGTTACCTTAAAAGTATCATGGATTACAGTATAGATCTATATATTATCAACTACCTTTAAAGTATATATATGAAGCTATTTTATGTTGATATTAACATTTCTTTTGTACACCTAATGTAAGAGAAGTTGCAGACCTAATGTAAAAGAAGTTGTGAATATGTGTCGACGTGCTGGTGTGAAGGTAATAGTCAAAGATTCCTTCATGTGTGCTCGAATGAGTAGTGTTCTTGGAATGGTTATTGCATGACATGTGTATTTTACATTATACTAAATTAGCATGTCTTTTGCATGCATCAAGCAAATAATCAATGATAAAATCACCCTCTTGCTGCCAATGAAAAATTAGTCATGTTAACTAAAATCACCAAATGATTCAGTCTTCTTCATCAATGTGTGGAAGATGGTTTGTAACAGATCATGTAGATTTTGTGATGTGAAATATACAAGAAGTTATTATATCACTTTGTGTTTTCAGCTGCCTGTTATCATAGAGTTTGAAAAATAAATTTGCTTGCTCAAAATGTTTTGGATTGGTTATATCACTTGTTACACTTTAATTCTGTGCTCTTAACATTAATTCATTTTTATAGGTTTGCATGGTGACTGTTGATAACATTTACACAGCAAAAGCTATAGCTCTTGAATGTGGCATACTTCAGACAGGACAACCTCCAAAAGGGCTAGCTATCATTGAAGGACCAATTTTTCGCATCTACACTGAAGAAAAGAGAATGAAAATTGTGGATAAAATTTGTGTGAGTATGGATGTACCTGTCCCCTGCCAACACAACACACAAAAAAATAAGAGAAAAAAATGCATACCTACAACAACTTCTTACAAAAGAAAATTGTAATGGGAGGGACAATAATTTGTTTTCCTGCAGGTAATGGGAAGGTTCTCTCCTATAGACAAGCTTTACTTTGTTCAAGCACTGAGAAAAAGAGGTCATGTTGTGGCAGTGACTAGAGATGGAACAAATGATGCACCTGCTTTTCGTGAGGCGGGTTTTCTTGTTGCGTACTGTTGTAAATTCTTATTATGCAAGTAGGTTTTCCATTACAATGATATTTCCAGTTCTATAGAGTTATTGATGGAACTTGTTGATATATTATTTGGTGTTTAGGCAGACATAGGTCTCTCCATGGGTACCCAAGGAACGAAAGTTGCCAAGGAAAGCTCAGATATCATTATTCTAGAGGATAATTTTGCCTCCATTGTGAAGGTTTGTTGCAGATGTAGATATTGTTTTAATCCTTTAAAGCCACATGGTTTTCTTTTCAGAAGATTCCTTACAGTTGTTTCTCCATGGTTTTCAGGTAGTTCGATGGGGTCGTTCAGTTTATGCAAACATTCAGAAATTCATTCAGTTTCAACTCACTGTAAATGTTGCAGCAATTGCGATTAATTTTGTTGCTGCTTTTTCATTTGGAGATGTTCCATTATCTGAGGTTTAGGTTAGTCTCAGTCTGAATAGAATTGTGAATTTATTTGTTACCTAGATTGTTCCTTTCTTTTTCATGGCTTGGACCCCACCTTAGTTTTTTGTAGCTTCTTTGGGTCAACCTTATCATGGATACTCTTGGAGCACTTACATTGGAAACTGAATCCCCAGCTAATCATCTCATGCACTGCCCTCCAATAGAGCGCAGGTAGGACACTGTTATCAAGAGCAGTTCCTCCTTTGGATTAAAAGCTATATAATTCTTGCAGATGCCAAAAGATTTTGAAATAAAGAGCATGGGACTAACAGTGGATAAGTACACATACTTCTATTCAAAATGAGGAACAACTAGATGCATGTATTAAGCCCACACTACAATCAATTGATATTATTAGCATGTACTTGTGCAAATTTTATATAAATGACAAGCATAAAGGTATGCCTTTGAAGAAGAAAACTGCAAACTGTCAAATGCATGCTCACAAGTCAAGTTTTCCATATTTAAATATTTCACCAGTTACTCTGATATACTGTTTCCTTCCATCCAAAGAGATACATACAGGATAATCGTTCTCAGTTATCTGGTAGACCAAACACCGTTTGCCTCTTTTAATGGTGTGTTGTTGTTTGTAGACATTAATGGAAATTTCAACACTGTAGATGAACTTGCAAATTTTTATGGCCAAGTGAATTGTATATAGAAGTTTGTATTTTGCAAGCATATATATACTCATGCCTATCATGTATTTATTTGAAAATTTTGTTGCATATGTATCGAACCTTCATCTATATTCTATTATTGTTTGCTTGTTTACTTGTGTGGGCATTAATGTATGACTTGTCTATGTTTTAGTGATTCGGATATTTTAACATCAAATTTGATAAACCTCATTGATTGCATTTGAAAAGGGGCATTAAAAAACTACATCCCACACTCTACTTGTTATTCCTAAACAATTTCTTGTATGTATTGTCTCCATAGAGCAACAGTGCCAATGATTATGCCATTTTCAGTTCCTGAACCTGGACATTTTAATTTCTGGGTTGCATGCATTCACATCACTAACCCTTCTTCATAACAATTTTGGTCAAGCTCCAGGCTTCTAGGCTATAAAATATTGCAAGCATCTTGAGCATATCTATCAATATGCTCAATATATTCATGCCCAAGTGAATTGTATCTAGGAGTTTGCATGTTGCAAGCATATAAAATTATAAATATTCATGCCCATCATTTATTTATTTGAAATTTTTGTTGCATATGGATTGAACCTTCAACCATATTCTATTATTGTTTGCCTCTTTACTTGTGGCGACATTACCATATGACTTGTCCCTGTTCGAGTGACTCAGATATTTTAACATAAAAAATTTAAATATCAAATTTGATTAACCTCTCATTGATTGCATTTGATCCACGACATCAAAGAACTATATCCCACACTTTATTTGTTGTTTCTAAACAATTTCTTAAAGTCAACAGTGCCAATGATAATTCCATTTTCAGTTAAGATTTTGCCTGGGCCTGGACATTTGTAATTTCAAGGTTGCATGCATTCGCATCACTAACCCATCTTCGTAACAATTTTGCTGAGGCTCCGGGCTTTAAAATCTTGCCAGCATCTTAAGCATATTTATCGAGAAAAGACTTGTTTTCACGAAATTGTTGAACCACAGAGAGACTGATATGTTTCTCTTTTTACATGGAATTCTTTTCTAAGATGCAGCGTAGCCTTGAAATAGGGTTTTGAAAAAATGACTTCCCCTATACTCCAAAATAGAGTGTCCTAGATAGAGTCCTCATTGTGACATCTTGCTTTTAAGGAGATTATATTTTCTATTTTCTATGAAATACTATTGACTTAACTCCATTTATTTTGTATTGCGGGATGGCAAGTTAGCCTGCCATGAATAGAAACAGACTTGCTACTGTACAAATGAAAGGGCAGCTTGTTGTTCAAAAAAGTGGTTGTTGCTCATAAGACAATTCTTAGAATAATTTTTACTGCAACTGGTTTTGAAGAAGTGAAGTTGAAGATAATTGTATGTATTTTGGATCTCAGACAGGAAAACATCTCTAGCTGTCGAGAGATCAACAATTGATAGACAATTAAAACAAATTTATTGCAAGTTGGATCTTGTATTCTTTTTTGTCTGTGAAGGGCACCAACTTGTTTTTGTTCCTGATAATTTGTACAGCCATGGATTATTGTACTCATGCGTAGTTTGTAAGATCATTCTTCTTTGAATTTTCATCATTGTCACAGTTGAACTACCATATCTTAGAATTCTTTTAGTACTTGAAGCATTATTTTTGAATATGTTTAACATTCATTTTGTTCCCATGCAAAATTTGTTTGAATATCATCATTGTCAAGCAATAACAACTTCTTAAAGGGTGCTAGCTCAATGGTAGAGCACCTGCCTAATTATAGGCAGGAGATTGGTGGTTCGATTCCTCTGTACCCTATCATAAATTAGTGACTAAGAAAATGACTAAATTCGCATATATACGACTATTAGTAGCTAATTTCCAGTATCTTATAGCGCGACTAACGATTAGTTGTATTTAGCTTAGTCATTAATATGTTATCATCTAGTAGTTTATTTAGTCGTATATTTGGTCATTAATTATGACAATCAATGACTAAATCAGTGAGTATCAATGACTAAATCAATGACTAATAAGTCAACAAATTAATTACTAGTAAAATACAACTAGAGATAAGATAGTGGAAATCGGATACTATTAGTCACCAACTCAAAATAGTCGTTTATAGTCGAATTTTAGTCATTTTTTTAGTCATTAATTTCTTATTTTGTACTAGTGGTTAGGCTACATTCTTGTTGGTGTAGTGTTGAACAACGCTCTAGAGACTCTGGCCAGCCCACATGTCCTTGCACGAAACCACCTAGATTGTTTTCTGGACATATCTCCAGGACCGCAAGGTATTTCTTGAAGATCCCATTCCCATTAATAATCAACTTCACCCTTAAAATTTACAGTAAAATTTACCAAGAGCATTTGCAAAACATCCTCAAGCACACAAAAGACATGTTTTCAGCATCCCAATCACTACATTGACTCCATTTGGCACTGGTCTTATTATTTTCAGTATTTTATTTGTTTTTTATCTATCTGGAGTATTGCTTAAATTATATCATGTTGTGGATGCCTCATTTATAAATTGTCAATTAATTGTGTATCATCTCAATTATTTTGCAAATAAATGCTTGGAACTAATTTGTTACTGTAAAATCACCAAAAACTCCTAAAAAACACCCATCCTCATCATACATCCAAAAAACACTTTAAAACACAAGAGCCTTAGTAACACTTTGTAGGGTTTACCCCCCTTGGCTTCGTTGGGAGTTTTCCTTGTTGCTGCCTGTTGTCCGCCAAACTGCACACCAGCAGCAGAAACCTTTCGAAAGCTGTCTCCCTTATTGAAAAGTGGGGAGAGGTGTGGCCTTGGGGGCAAGCAATGAGCCAGGTACTGTCAGCTCCTCCGTTTAGGCAAAACTCCTAACGAAGCCAAGGGGGGTAGTCCCTATTAAAGAGTTGTCTAAGGCTCTTTGTATGTTTAAATGTTTTTTGTGTTGTGATGCAGATGGGTGTTGTTTAGGAGTTTTTTGAATGATGATTAGAACAGAATTAAACATGCAATCCACGTTGCAAAAATCACAAGATACAAATTGAAAACTGACAATATACTTTGACTTAGCAATTGAGGTGAAACATCCACAAGATAGATATTAAGCAAATGACAAGGACATATGGTTCAGATTTCAAAGATGTATAAATATTAAAGACCAGTGCCAAATGGAGTCAAATAAAACTTGTGATGCTATAATAAAATAAGTCGAAAGTAAAAGTTTGTGAGGACGTTTTGCAATTGTTCTTGGTAAATTTTACGTGTTTTAGATGTTCTTGATTATTAGGCTAAGACCAAAGGTATCAAAAGATGGTGGAACCTTACCCAAGGAAAGTACTGGCAACCCTAAGTGATCTGTCGGAAGCACCCGGATTCATAAAGGATAGGTGTCCAATGTTTGAACCGCCCTTGAGTCTGACAGTGGATTCCTGGCACCACCTCTCGAGGGGAAGAACAGTAATTTGCCTTGGTTGAGGTTTTGGGTAAAATTTTTAATTAAGTTATCGATCATAAATTATCAAGTCTTCCACCTTTCTGAGTACTAGCCCAACCTTTTCAGGTTGGCAGAGCATACGGGTGTAGGACGAAACCAAGATAAATTAATTAAGGGGTGTGTGAGTGAAATTTTTTATTATTAAGAAACCTTGTTCAACTCTCCGACAGAGAGCGCTCTTGACTCGGTCTTATGACCACAGTTCAAGAGACTTGCTAGATTAACAATACCTAATGCAGGGAAATGCAAGAAACTAAAATGCCCTCCGATAGAGGGTGCTCTTGACTTGGATTTGGCCAAGTTCAAGAGACTTTGGTTTATTTTATGAAGCAGAAAGAAAGTAGTAGCAGTATATTTAACTTGAAACAGATTTTAAGCAATAGTATTGATCACAAGATATAAATTACCACTAACAATAATGCTTGCAAGATAAATAAATCTAGTGTTCTACCACACACACCTTTAAACTATTAGGTGGGATTGATCTCCGAACAAGACCAATCGCTAGAAGCCACCAATCCTGGAAACCTTCCAGCTAGCTGGATGTCCACAAGAAGTTGATGAGGGAGCGAGAAGCTATCACAAGACTATGTGGCCTTTGGGATACGGTCTCAAAGTTAGCTATTCTCTGGTCAAGGATTGGAAGAGAAGCAAGATAATAATGAGTGCAAGAACTGAAGCTAAACTACCCAAGAATCTCTTTCAGGTCAGAGACCCTACTCGGGAGAGCATGGGGGTAAGTAAATATGGAATATAAACAAATGACTTATTTGAATCAAAATTTAAACTAAGAGCATGAAACCGTAAATCTAGGCTAAAACCAACCACAAGACCCAACACTCTTCCCCAAATGAGGAAGAAGACCCAAAAAGTGGAGACCCCCTCCACTTGAGACTTTTTATTAAGCGGTTACAAATGCCTTGGGTTTCCAACCCTTTGAAGGACTCTGAGAGATGTAACTTGCAAAAATACTTGAAACCAGCTTCTAAGAGCTATTACAAAAGGATAAACGCTAGTCCTTTGGTTTGGATCGTCTCTTTTGTCTTCTTAATAACTTCTTGTACTAGAAGCTCCTCTCTTCTATTTGCTTCAAATCTTCTCAAAGTTCTTCTTTCTCAAGGAAAGATCTATCACAAATGAGCAACTCAAATACCCATTAGATGTTAGATAACCAAAACAAATTTGAAGATTACCTTAGATCTACAAATCAAACAAAACTGAGGAGATACAAGTTTATTGAATTTTTTAAATGAGACTCAGCACAAGCTACCAAATTCCAAAGTGCAAGATCTAAACTAGCAACAAAGTAAAAGCAAGACTAACTATGATAATAAAGAGACTAGATCCCAAATTTGTAAATGACTAAGTACTTCAAAGACAAATGCAAGTTTTTTACCCTTTTCAATGAGATCTATAATGCAAAGGTATCTAATTACTGACTCCTCAAAGTGTGAAAAATGATCACCAACTAGTGCCTAACAATGTTCAACATAGCAATTACCAGATTTAAGGACAATCACAAGTGTTGATATCTAACTGGCAGCCAATGTAAATGCACCTTATGACAGTCAACAGTGTTTCCCAACAATCAACCAAGGTATTAACGTGGCAGCCAACAGTCCCTATGATAGTCTTTTAACAGTTTAAGATGGGCAGCTAACAGTCCTCTAACATGCTATATGGCAGCCAATCATAATTCGTATGGCAGCCAACATAAGTTAGGACAGTCAACAAAGGATGTATGGCAGCCTACAAGTCTAGGACAGTCAACCACAGTTTATAAAGGCAGCCAACAACACAACAAGATACGGGGTTCAATGCATGTTGATAAAGTTTGAGACTAGACGGTAACTTGGGAAAATATCTATGATAAACACCTTGACTATGCAATCAACTTATCAAAATTCCAACAAAGCTAGCAGCCTATCTAGTATGTCATAAGATATGAGTGTTTGAAACTTTAAAATGCAAACTAGCTAGTTTAACAAACTAACTAGATTCTAACAAAATCAAATGATATAAATAAAGATCTTCAAATGCAAAAAACTAACACCTAGCTAACATATAACACCTGACTGTTTTTTGTTGCTTGTTTTGATGTGTTTTATGGCTGATATGAGGATGGACAAGGAGGAAAGGTGAGCAAAAAAAAACGAAAGGTATGGGAGATAGGGTAGAATGGAGGTGGGACGAGAGCAATAGAGGAAACCTTAAAGGAGCTAGGGCGAGTGGAGAAGAGAATGAAAGGAGTAGGACAAAAGGGAATAGGGTAGGAGAAAACTATTAGAGGAGATAGGCCTAGCAAGACAATGGAAGAAAGGAGATCAATGAGCAAAAGATAAGGCTTGAAGAGAGAGCCTTTCAGGGCCAAGGTAACCAATATTTAAGGATTTTGTTGAAGATGTTTGATGGAACGAAACACGAATAACTCCTAGTTCTTAATTTTTTAAAACAAGACTTCTTTGATAACTTTGTGGAATGAAGATATTACCAAACAAGAACCCTTGTACTCGGAATAATACCTGAAAAGCCACACACTTAAGAGAAAAGCATAGATCTATAATATTTGTGCTAGATTGTTAGCCCTCTAAATCATAAAATCAAATGCTTAAGAATCCAAAACGCATAGACAAAACATGATATCACCTCATACAAGATGAAGCATCGCACATCAAGAGCTCCCACTTTGACCTCCAAAGTCTCACTTTATTTCAATATTCAACAAATTACAAATTTCTTCAGAGTTTTGGTGCTTAAAGAATCCATGAGATAATAACCCAACATGGGCCTCTCTTTATAGCAAAAGACCATAAGCTAGCCCTAATTCGAATTGGTGGTGAGCATGAGGTCGAATTCCAATCATGAGAGAGCTTGGAGCAATAGACATGGCCAAAGTCGAGTTCATGGTAGGTGGGATTTGCATGAGGTGGCAAACTCGACTTTGGGGTAGGTTGGTAGTGAAAGCACCATCCAATGGGCAACATACAACAAGGAAAGGCGAGCTAGGATAGCTAAGGCGTGAGCTGATGTGGGAGATGCGAGCTAGATGTGGTAGGTTGAGTGTTAGTCCATTGGGTGACAAGTGGAAAGGTAGGTAGAAATCGAGTTTTGAGTGGGAGCCCAACCAATAGCGAGTTCAATCAATGGAATGCGTGGGTCCTAATGGAGATTGACGTGAGGAATAAGCTGGAGCGAGTGGGTTGTGAGGATAACACGTGGTGGATAGGTAGGTGTAACTCGAATCCATGAAAGGAGCCAAGCTTATTGGTGATTGCAAATCAACCAATCCACGAACTCCAACAAGGAAACACGAGTCAATAGAGATAGTGTGAGGGTTTGAGGGAGATACGTCTTAGCTTTGTGGAGACACACGTAGATTGGTAGGTACAAACTCGAAATTATGAAGGAAGCCAAGCTTAGGATTAGGGTGAGTCATGAGGGCGCCCACTTCAAGTTGTAATGCAAACTACCACCCAATCATCAAATAACACATCATAAAATCGATTTTTTTTATGAAGGAGGGCGAATTTGTTTGAAAGGATAATGATTTGGTGACTAGATGGATGACTGGATGGGCTTGGGGTTGATTAGAATATTCCTAAATGCTCATTGCCATGTCATTTAGCCCTTTATTTTAATCAAATTGATTAATTTTGGAGAGATTTGGATTATCTCCAAAATAATCAATTTTATTATTTTAATTAATAATTTCTCTGTAAATGACTTTTCAGAGAAAATATTAATTACGGGGTGGAATTGACATCCGAAAGTTGGGTTTAGCTGCTCCATGGGTCACGTGTGATTTTTGGCTTATGAAACGAGCCATCAAACACTAAGTTCGGACCCCAGATGATTGACATATTACAAATTATTATTTCTCTATTTAAACTATAGAGAAATTTATTAAATTTAAAAAATAATTAAAACCCAAGTTTCGACGGACCCGGTAAAATTTTTTCGAAATTTTTTCTGAGGGTTTTATGGACCTAGGACATGACCGACACCTATTCTAACAGTGTCTAGTAGGCTTATATACATTAGTTGGCCTCTAATAACCCCCCATGGCCAAATTTTCAAAATCGGTCATTCCAGCTTTGGAGGAGCGGGAGAAAACCTCATCGATTATACCTCGCCTTAAGCAAAGCATAATTGACAAGGGAAAAAACTCCTTGGAATACCTTAGTTGCTTAATCCAGTCATGAGAAACCGAGGCACTCAGATCCTACTAGCACACTTTTATTACAAACCCCCATGGGGCCATGGTCATGTCGACTCAAAAACAAAACAAGCTAACCACAACTGGCTAGCTACAAAATGCTGGATCATCTGATACACTGGGATCAAACATTCATCATGTTTGTCAAATGGCGGCTCTCCAGAAAATCCAACTATGGTACAAAAAGTTGGTAACATCTGGCTCCAACTGTGGGACGGATGCTCGTTTGATCTATGGTTCAAAAAGAGTATTCGAGAACCCCAAAATATCAGTTTCCTGCACAGAAACGGAAGTGTCTTAGTAACACATCTCCATGATAAATAATGCCAAAATGAAATACCAACTTAAACATTTTTCTTTTCATTTTTCAAAAGCATATGAAAATAAAATCTTTTTCTTTTTCAGCATATATATGAAATATGATACAAAAACTAACATATGAAACTATGATACATCAATATGGTACAAAAAATTGCATAATTTTGAAAAAGACAAAGTTTAGGAATCTCCTGAGATGACCCCCTGGTCATCTTGAATGTTGTTCCGATAAAATGGTTTCAGGTGTTGCCCATTTATGGGCAATGGTATCATCTCTCCATCCATGGTGTTCAGCAAGAAGGAATGTGTTCCGGCCTGGCAACGTATGATAAAAGGACCTTTCCAAAGGCTGTCAAATTTTCCATGCTTCCCTGGCTTTTCTCCTCTCTTGTCCCACAAAAGAACAGTGTCACCTACTTGGAAATCTCTAGGCTTGGCTGACTTATCAAAAGTAGTCTTCATGCTTTCCTGATGTCTTAACATTTTGTCCAATGATGTCCTTCTGCTTTCATCAAGTTCAATGATTTGATTTGCCCTATCATCTAACTCCAGTTTCTCAGTACCATAATCAGTCAACATTTTGTAGATGGGTATTTGCATGTTGAAAGGCAAAGCAGCTGTGATGCCATAAACAAGTTCAAAAGGAGTCTTTCCAGTGGAATGCTTCTTAGTGATCCTATCTGCCCATAATGCATACTTGATTTTGCTATCCCAAGATCTCTTGTTATCCCCCACAATTTTCTTAAGGATGGTCATTAAATTTTTGTTTGAGGACTCTGCAAGTCCATTTCCCTGGGGGTAATAATCAGAAGAGTGTGATAAAACAATGCCATACTTGAAGCAAAAATTAGTCATCTCTGCCGAACTGAAGGCCTTAGCATTGTCTGTTGTTATCTTTAGGGGAGTGCCAAACCGGGTGATGATCCTATCCTCGATGAAATCCATGATTACCTTCTCAGTGGCTGTTTTGGTAGGAATAGCTTCCACCCATTTAGTGAAGTAATCAGTTGCAGTGAGGATCCAGCAAAATCCATTGCTAGAGTTATCCTGGAATTTTCCAATAAAGTCGAGACCCCATTGTTGAAAGGGAGCAATGACAACTACTGGTGCGAGAGGTAAAGCAGCCAATTTAGGCTTTCCCGTGAAAAGTTGACACTCCTGGCAATACTTGACATATTTGTAAGTATCAACAAAAATAGTTGGCCAATAGTAACCTGCTCTCAGAATTTTATGAGCAGTTGTGTTTGCTGCATAATGGCCCCCACAAAAACCTGAGTGGAATTCAGTCAAGATCTTTTTGGAATCCTGCTCGTGCACACATCTAAGTATCACACCATCAGGGTTCCTCCAACCCAAACCCTCTTGAGTGAGGCAATACTTGGCAGTTTTTAACCTAAGAGCTCTTCTTTTATGTCCCTTGAGATGATCTGGGACATCCAGGTGTAGCAGAAAGTATATAATGTCAGAGTACCAATGATTGTCTAGGTCCTGTAAAGCTGGTGTCATACGAGGATGAGATGAAAGGCTTGCACAACACATGTCAATGGCCTCTTCATTCTTCTGAGTTAACATCTTAGCTAGGCCTTGCCCCTTTATCAGTTTAGTGGGCCGAATTTCAAGATCATACTCCTGGATTTTGGACACCCATGTGCCTCTTGTTCCTAAGCAATCTTGTTGGGCTAGGATGTCTTTTACAGCGGCATGGGGGACATATCCTATGACTCTTGAATAACCAATGTATGTCCTA
Source organism: Larix kaempferi (assembly GCA_027924585.1). NCBI lineage: Eukaryota > Viridiplantae > Streptophyta > Pinopsida > Pinales > Pinaceae > Larix > Larix kaempferi. The sequence continues at coordinate 693,175 of BSBM01001032.1, forward strand.
AAGTGTTTTAGAGACTTCACCAAGGCATAGGCCTGCTTTTCCATGGTAGTATATTTTAACTCAGAGTTTTGGAGGGCTCTACTCATGGAGGCAATAGGTTGTTCAAACCCTTCGGAATTCTTCTGGAGCAATACCCCAGCTATCGTGTCCTCTGAGGCAAAAGAGAATATCATGAACTCTTTGGTATAATCAGGGCTGACTAACACAGGTGACTTAGAAATAGCATCTTTGATAGTTGCAAAGGCTTCCTTCCCTTCATCATCCCAGACAAATTTAGCATCCTTTTTTAACAACCGTTGCATGGGTTTTATTATCTCAGCTAAATTTGGTATGAATCTTCTTATGAAATTGATATGGCCATTAAAGGATTGGAGACCTTTGACATTTCTAGGAAGGGGAATTTTCTGGATAGCTTCAACTCTTTCGGGATCAACCTTGACCCCGTCTTTGTTAACAATGTGACCCAAAAGTTTGCCTTCTTCGATACCAAAGACTGATTTCACCGGATTTAAAGAAATCCCATACTCTCTACATCTTTCAATTACCTTCCTAAGGTGGCCAACATGACTAGATCTTTCTTTAGAAAATACGGTCAAATCATCCTGGTAAATTTCAATGATTTTCCCCACTAATTCTTTGAAGGCATAGTCCATGGCCCTTTGAAAAGTGGCCCCAGCATTGGTAAGGCCAAAAGGCATTCTCAAATATTCAAAAGTTCCCCAAGGGGTTGTGAAAGCAGTTTTGTGTCTATCTTCTTCCTTGATGACTACCTGATTGTAACCTGAAAATCCATCCAACATTGACATCATGCCAGACCCAGTGACCCGTTGGAGGAGGGTCTCCATATTAGGAAGGGGGTAGTTGTCTTTCTGGCATGCCATGTTCAGATTTCTAAAGTCTATACATATTCTTAAGCTGCCATTCTTTTTTCTGACCACTACCAAATTGGAACACCATGAAGTATGTCGAGTGGGTGCTATGATGCCTGCTGCTAACATCTTTTCTAATTCCTGTTTTACAATAGGAGCTAGTTTAGGATTTATCTGTCTCAGCTTTTGTTGGAAAGGTTTACCCTTTTGACATTCCGGTTTTAAAGGAATGGTGTGTTGGAAAACATCCTCCCTATATGCTTTAAGCTCATCATATGTGAAAGCAAATATGTCCCTAAATTCTCTTAATAAGTTAATAAGGGCATTTCTTTCTTTATCAGGGATACCTTTTCCAATCTTAAGGATTTTTGGTTCCTTTTTTGTTCCAATGTTAATTTCAATGTACTCACCCGGTTTCATCTGGTCCACATTACTCTTTTTTCTATCCTGTCTGTCAAAAATATGTTCCAAAGCCACAAAACCTCGTGGAACAGGGTTTGAGCGGTTACCTTCATCCTGATAAACTTTACCTTCCTCCTGATCATTTGGTTTATAATTCAAGAACTCATCAATGTTGTTTATGAACTTGAGTATCTGTTCATCATCTCTGAAAACTTGCCAATGTTCTATATTATCAGGGATGGAAGGTCTAAAGTTGATTTCCAAGGGGCAATGTCCTTCTAACATTTCGTCCAAAGGTTGAAGTGTTGAGGCTGAAACTGCAAGTTTATCCGCGGCACTATTCTGGTCTCGAGGGATTGCTTCTATATTAAGGGCATCAAAGAATTCCATTGTGTCCCATATTGCATTTCGGTATTTCTTAAGTCTCTGGCATTTACATGCGAATTGACCCTTAATTTGTTGGACAATTAGATCCGAGTCCCCTTTAATAGTTAGCAATTTGACTCCCATGTCCTTGGCAATCTCTATGCCTAGTAGAAGTGCCTCATACTCTGCCACATTATTCGTTGCTTCAAACTCTAGTCTAAAAGCAAAATTGAAAATTTTACCCTCGGGAGAAGGGAGGACAACCCCAGCACCCTTTCCTGCTCTAGAACATGCTCCATCAAAATTCATTTTCCACAACTTACTTGTTTCCTCATTTTTTATCTCTTCCTGGATTGGATCTAAAAAGGTGGAGTTTATTTGAATATCTCCTATCTCACCGACATGCCAGACAAACTCATTTGATGGCCTATCCGGATTTTCCACATGGTATCTCCTTTCCTTTTCAGTGTGTAATTTTACAAGTGAGTCTTCGGAAGCAGGAACTGTTGCGTAAGACCAATCCAACTGTATGGAACCACCCAAGGTTGCACCCCACTTTCTAGAGAGTAGCATGCCCCACCTATCTGGTACGTCTATGACAAGGATATCCATGGTGAGGTGGATGTCCGGGTACTTGGCCAATCTAACAGGAACTTTCTCTATCATCCCTTCAACCTTAACGGGTCTAGAATCCATGGCACACACATTCTGGTAGGGCCTGGTGGTTCTTAGGTTGAGCTGTTGCATAACCCTTTTGGTCATTAAGCTTGCACCGGATCCTGAATCCAACATACAATTGTGTAGAAGAAGGTCACCTATCATCAATGATATATAGAAAGGAGGGTGAGCTTCTCTTCTTGTATCCCTAGTATGCAGGATTATAGGAGGGTCCTCATAAGTTGATTCACAGTTGGTTGAAGGTTCTTCCACATTATCCGAAAAAGTAACTTTCTTAGGAATCTGAGGAGTGAGAGGAGTGGGAGGAGTAGGCTTGGTAGTACATGCAGGAGTAGGTGGACTAGGATTTGTAATACATGTAGGACTAGGTGCTTCTAATGTTTTCAACAACTTCTCCTTTTGACCAGGAATCTTGTAAAGTTCATTTATGGGTATAGGCACCTTAGTAGTATTGAACCAGTTACTCCAATCAAAATTTAATTTACTAGAATCAGCTGAATCACTTGGAATAATTACCTTGGGAGGTTGTATGGCAGGTGCAGGATTTGATCTTCTTTGGTATCCAACCCCTTTAAATCTCTGCATATTTTGGCGTTGTTCATTGGATGGTCTTCCTCCAAAGTTTTTTGTCATTTTGTCTGGTTCACTGTCAACAGGTTTCCAATTTTCTCTAGGAACATTGCGGATATCTCCTACAGCATTTATGTATTCAGGCTCGCTTGATGTTGGATTACTGGTACCCTCCCCTTCAGGATAACCATGCTCTTGTACATAGTTTGCAAAGTAACAAGCGAATTCCTCATGGAAGTCCTTGCAAGCTCTACAAAATGGGGTGTACACCTCATTTGTGCTAGCAGCCTCTATCTGAGTTAGAGGCCTCTTTTCATTTTCGGTAGCTTTCTTATGCCAGTTATTTTTGGGAGGGTAATTTCTCTGAATTGGTTGAGTTTGTTGAATTTGCTGGACTCGTTGTACATGTGCCCTTTCCATGTTTATTATCTTGTTTTGAACTTCTTTCATTTGGACCACATGTTTTTGTTCAGCTCTTTCCATCCTCTCACACATATCCATCATCTTTTTCTCATAGGACTCTTTTAATGCAGCTAGAGGATCTTTATCTTTAGGCTCAACTGTTTTTAAAGGAGTTTGAGCTCTCGAGTAACCAGGTAAGTTTGACTTTCCAGAGGACTGCATGTTCTTGTCGATCTTAGATGCCATTGTCTGTGCTTCTAACAAAGTAGCAGGTTCTTTATCCCTAAGTTGATATTGCATCTCTCCACTTAAGGCTTCAATGTAGTAAACCAGTATAGTTTGTGGAGTTGGCTTGTAATCTGTAGGGATTGCATTGTATAAATCGATGAACTTCTTGTTGAAATCTTCCATGGTTTCCACTTCACTTCTTTTGATGTTTGTTAGAGCAGCAAGTTGATGACGGGGCTCTTTTCTCTCACCATACTTGTTGGTGAAAGCAGTTGAAAACTTAGCCAAGGTGGCAAAGGAGTTGGCTGGCAAGATGATGAACCAGTCACCAGCATCTCCTTCTAAGGATAAGGAAAACAACTTCATGTATACATCCTCATGTCTGTGAGCAGCATCCCTAACATATCCACTTTTTATTCTTGAGAAAGCAGTGAGGTGCTGTGCAGCAGTAACGGCATCAGTGTCGGTAAAGGTGGGAAGTTTGTCGATGGCCTTATCTGGAAGATCATGTGGTTGACCTGCTATCTGAGCAATGTTGAGGGGAGCGAAAAAATCACCCATTGTATCGGAAAAACAATTATTACTGTTTTCAAAATTTTCAAAATTTTCTAAGTTATTTTCTTGAAAAAGACTATGGATGTCAGAAATAGACTGAGACCTAAGTTCTTCAAGGATTTTACGAGAAGCTAGCTTGTTCAGTCTTCTCCTATAAACCTTTTCAGGTTCTGGGATAAAACTAAGCAAGCCTTCAGAGTTTCTTCTAGTCGAATACCTTGAGGTGTTAATTGACAGTGGAGTCGCCAGGTGGTTTCAAGTCTAATTTCTGAGAGTGATTAAACCAAAAAAGGGAAAAAGGGCAGTGGAGTCGCCAGACAGATTTGAGAATCTATCAAAAAGGTAACAAAACTAGAAAAAACTAAGGTCGTTCAGGAACAAAAAGATTTGTCCCCGGCAGCGGCGCCAAAGATGTTGTCCGCCAAACTGCACACCAGCAGCAGAAACCTTTCGAAAGCTGTCTCCCTCACTGGAAAGTGGGGAGAGGTGTGGCCTTGGGGGCAAGCAATGAGCCAGGTACTATCACCTGAATCCCAGCTCCTCCGTTTAGGCAAAACTCCTAACGAAGCCAAGGGGGGTAGTCCCTATTAAAGAGTTGTCTAAGGCTCTTTGTATGTTTAAATGTTTTTTGTGTTGTGATGCGGATGGGTGTTGTTTAGGAGTTTTTTGAATGATGATTAGAACAGAATTAAACACGCAATCCACGTTGCAAAAATCACAAGATAAAAATCGAAAAATGACAATATACTTTGGCTTAGCAATTGAGGTGAAACATCCACAAGATAGATATTAAGCAAATGACAAGGACATATGGTCCAGATTTCAAAGATGTATAAATATTAAAGGCCAGTGCCAAATGGAGTCAAATAAAACTTGTGATGCTATAATAAAATAAGTCGAAAGTAAAAGTTTGTGAGGACGTTTTGCAATTGTTCTTGGTAAATTTTACGTGTTTTAGATGTTCTTGATTATTAGGCTAAGACCAAAGGTATCAAAAGATGGTGGAACCTTACCCAAGGAAAGTACTGGCAACCCTAAGTGATCTGTCGGAAGCACCCAGATTCATAAAGGATAGGTGTCCAATGTTTGAACCGCCCTTGAGTCTGACAGTGGATTCCCGGCACCACCTCTCGAGGGGAAGAACAGTAATTTGCCTTGGTTGAGGTTTTGGGTAAAAATTTTAATTAAGTTATCGATCATAAATTATCAAGTCTTCCACCTTTCTGAGTACTAGCCCAACCTTTTCAGGTTGGCAGAGCATACGGGTGTAGGACGAAACCAAGATAAATTAATTATGGGGTGTGTGAGTGAAATTTATTATTATTAAGAAACCTTGTTCAACTCTCCGACAGAGAGCGCTCTTGACTCGGTCTTATGACCACAGTTCAAGAGAATTGCTAGATTAACAATGCCTAATGTAGGGAAATGCAAGAAACTAAAATGCCCTCCGATAGAGGGTGCTCTTGACTTAGATTTGGCCAAGTTCAAGAGACTTTGGTTTATTTTATGAAGCAGAAAGAAAGTAGTAGCAGTATATTTAACTTGAAACAGATTTTAAGCAATAGTATTGATCACAAGATATAAATTACCAATAACAATAATGCTTGCAAGATAAATAAATCTAGTGTTCTACCACACACACCTTTAAACTACTAGGTGGGATTGATCTCCGAACAAGACCAATCGCTAGAAGCCACCAATCCTGGAAACCTTCCAGCTAGCTGGATGTCCACAAGAAGTTGATGGGGGAGCGAGAAGCTACCACAAGACTATGTGGCCTTTGGGATACGGTCCCAAAGTTAGCTATTCTCTGGTCAAGGATTGGAAGAGAAGCAAGATAATAATGATTGCAAGAAATGAAGCTAAACTACCCAAGAATCTCTTTCAGGTCAGAGACCCTACTCGGGAGAGCATGGGGGTAAGTAAATATGGAATATAAACAAATGACTTATTTGAAGCAAAATTTAAACTAAGAGCATGAAACCGTAAATCTAGGCTAAAACCAACCACAAGACCCAACACTCTTCCCCAAATGGGGAAGAAGACCCAAAAAGTGGAGACCCCCTCCACTTGAGACTTTTTATTAAGCGGTTACAAATGCCTTGGGTTTCCAACCCTTTGAAGGACTCTGAGAGATGTAACTTGCAAAAATACTTGAAACCAGCTTCTAAGAGCTATTACAAAATGATAAACTCTAGTCCTTTGGTTTGGATCGTCTCTTTTGTCTTCTTAATAACTTCTTGTACTAGAAGCTCCTCTCTTCTATTTGCTTCAAATCTTCTCAAAGTTCTTCTTTCTCAAGGAAAGATCTATCACAAATGAGCAACTCAAATACCCATTAGATGTTAGATAACCAAAACAAATTTGGAGATTACCTTAGATCTACAAATCAAACAAAACTGAGGAGATACAAGTTTATTGAATTTTTTAAATGAGACTCAGCACAAGCTACCAAATTGCAAAGTGCAAGATCCAAACTAGCAACAAAGTAAAAGCAAGACTAACTATGATAATAAAGAGACTAGATCCCAAATTTGTAAATGACTAAGTACTTCAAAGACAAATGCAAGTTTTTTACCCTTTTCAATGAGATCTATAATGCAAAGGTATCTAACTACTGACTCCTCAAAGTGTGAAAAATGATCACCAACTAGTACCTAACAATGTTCAACATAGCAATTACCAGATTTAAGGACAATCACAAGTGTTGATATCTAACTGGCAGCCAATGTAAATGCACCTTATGACAGTCAACAGTGTTTCCCAACAATCAACCAAGGTATTAACGTGGCAGCCAACAGTCCCTATGATAGTCTTTTAACAGTTTAAGATGGGCAGCTAACAGTCCTCTAACATGCTATATGGCAGCCAATCATAATTCGTATGGCAGCCAACATAAGTTAGGACAGTCAACAAAGGATGTATGGCAGCCTACAAGTCTAGGACAGTCAACCACAGTTTATAAAGGCAGCCAACAACACAACAAGATACAGGGTTCAATGCATGTTGATAAAGTTTGAGACTAGATGGTAACTTGGGAAAATATCTATGATAAACACCTTAACTATGCAATCAACTTATCAAAATTCCAACAAAGCTAACAGCCTATCTCGTATGTCATAAGATATGAGTGTTTGAAACTTTAAAATGCAAACTAGCTAGTTTAACAAACTAACTAGATTCTAACAAAATCAAATGATATAAATAAAGATCTTCAAATGCAAAAAACTAACACCTAGCTAACATATAACACCTGACTGTTTTTTGTTGCTTGTTTTTATGTGTTTTATGGCTGATATGAGGATGGACGAGGAGGAAAGGTGAGCAAAAAAAAACGAAAGGTATGGGAGATAGGGTAGAATGGAGGTGGGACGAGAGCAATAGAGGAAACCTTAAAGGAGCTAGGGCGAGTGGAGAAGAGAATGAAAGGAGTAGGACAAAAGGGAATAGGGTAGGAGAAAACTATTAGAGGAGATAGGCCTAGCAAGACAATGGAAGAAAGGAGATCAATGAGCAAAAGATAAGGCTTGAAGAGAGGGCCTTTTAGGGCCAAGGTAACCAATATTTAAGGATTTTGTTGAAGATGTTTGATGGAACGAAACACGAATAACTCCTAGTTCTTAATTTTTTAAAACAAGACTTCTTTGATAACTTTGTGGAATGAAGATATTACCAAACAAGAACCCTTGTACTCGGAATAATACCTGAAAAGCCACACACTTAAGAGAAAAGCATAGATCTATAATATTTGTGCTAGATTGTTAGCCCTCTAAATCATAAAATCAAATGCTTAAGAATCCAAAACGCATAGACAAAACATGATATCACCTCATACAAGATGAAGCATGGCACATCAAGAGCTCCCACTTTGACCTCCAAAGTCTCACTTTATTTCAATATTCAACAAATTACAAATTTCTTCAGAGTTTTGGTGCTTAAAGAATCCATGAGATAATAACCCAACATGGGCCTCTCTTTATAGCAAAAGACCATAAGCTAGCCCTAATTCGAATTGGTGGTGAGCATGAGGTCGAATTCCAATCATGAGAGAGCTTGGAGCAATAGACATGGCCAAAGTCGAGTTCATGGTAGGTGGGATTTGCATGAGGTGGCAAACTCGACTTTGGGGTAGGTTGGTAGTGAAAGCACTATCCAATGGGCAACATATAACAAGGAAAGGCGAGCTAGGATAGCTAAGGCGTGAGCTCATATGGGAGATGCGAGCTAGATGTGGTAGGTTGAGTGTTAGTCCATTGGGTGACAAGTGCAAAGGTAGGTAGAAATCGAGTTTTGAGTGGGAGCCCAACCAATAGCGAGTTCAATCAATGGAATGCGTGGGTCCTAATGGAGATTGACGTGAGGAATAAGCTAGAGCGAGTGGGTTGTGAGGATAACACGTGGTGGATAGGTAGGTGTAACTCGAATCCATGAAAGGAGCCAAGCTTATTGGTGATTGCAAATCAACCAATCCACGAACTCCAACAAGGAAACACGAGTCAGTAGAGATAGCGTGAGGGTTTGAGGGAGATACGACTTAGCTTTGTGGAGACACACGTAGATTGGTAGGTACAAACTCAAAATTATGAAGGAAGCCAAGCTTAGGATTAGGGTGAGTCATGAGGGCGCCCACTTCAAGTTGTAATGCAAACTACCACCCAATCATCAAATGACACATCATAAAATCGATTTTTTTATGAAGGAGGGCGAATTTGTTTGAAAGGATAATGATTTGGTGACTAGATGGATGACTGGATGGGCTTGGGGTTGATTGGAATATTCCTAAATGCTCATTGCCATGTCATTTAGCCCTTTATTTTAATCAAATTGATTAATTTTGGAGAGATTTGGATTATCTCCAAAATAATCAATTTTATTATTTTAATTAATAATTTCTCTGTAAATGACTTTTCAGAGAAAATATCAATTACGGGGTGGAATTGACATCCGAAAGTTGGGTTTAGCTGCTCCATGGGTCACGTGTGATTTTTGGCTTATGAAACGAGCCATCAAACACTAAGTTCGGACCCCGGATGACTGACATATTACAAATTATTATTTCTCTATTTAAACTATAGAGAAATTTATTAAATTTAAAAAATAATTAAAACCCAAATTTCGACGGACCCGGTAAAATTTTTTCGAAATTTTTTCTGAGGGTTTTATGGACCTAGGACATGGCCGACACCTATTCTAACAGTGTCTAGTAGGCTTATATACATTAGTTGGCCTCTAATAACCCCCCATGGCCAAATTTTCAAAATCGGGCATTCCAGCTTTGGAGGAGCGGGAGAAAACCTCATCGATTATACCTCGCCTTAAGCAAAGCATAATTGACAAGGGAAAAAACTCCTTGGAATACCTTAGTTGCTTAATCCAGTCATGAGAAACCAAGGCACTCAGATCCTACTAGCACACTTTTATTACAAACCCCCATGGGGCCATGGTCATGTCGACTCAAAAACAAAACAAGCTAACCACAACTGGCTAGCTACAAAATGCTGGATCATCTGATACACTGGGATCAAACATTCATCATGTTTGTCAAATGGCGGCTCTCCAAAAAATCCAACTATGGTACAAAAAGTTGGTAACACTGCCTAATACACACTTGGGGGGGACGCGGCAGGAAAACTTCAAGCCACTTGGTGTGTCCTTGGGGGCAAGTGAAAGTCAAGTGTTGTCACTTGATTACTCGACTCCTCCGTCTAGGCTTACTTCTAGTGAAGCCAAGGGGGGTGGTCCCTAATAAAATAAAACTAAGGCTTTTAATCTAGAACATAAATAAAAGTCTAATCTAGGAGTTTGATTAATGATTAAATGTAAAAATAAATCAACAATATATTCTTGCAAATATTTTACCAATCACTACACATGATATTGAAAGAAAGAGATACATTCACGCCATATTGCAAGATTGAAAGAATAAATAGACCAGTGCCAGAATGTAAAATGCATGCGATTGTTGCTGTGTAGGGTTGTGAAAGTATTGCAAGAGTCTTGTTGGTTTATTTTAGAATGATTAAATAGGTATTAGAGGAATTGATTAATTCTTGGTTTGGCCCAAAAGAAACCTAACCCTTCGAACTGAGTGCTTTAGCAGTTTTACCAAGTGTCCAACCAGGCGAGAATAAACCTTCTTAAAGTAGCCTGTTCACTCTATAGTTTCCGCCCATGCAACCTACCGAGTTCTTATAATTTGGTTATGATGGATTTTCCTATTAAAACTAAGTGCCTTACACTCGTTTCTGGTTAACCCTACTGTTCAGACTCAACTGCAGAGGTTAAGAGCATACTTTGGGTTTGGGGTGTTGGTAAGTTTTATTATGATTTGAAAATGGATGATTAATCTAAGCTAAACCCCAAGCGTGTCTTTTCTTCACACCAAATATGATGGAGTACTTCGGTATATCAAGCGGGGTTAATTTTACTTGGTAATGTTTAGAACCATTGTAGTTTATTTTGTAGCACTTAAGTGAAATATTGAAAAATGATTGTAAGCCCCCCTGGGATGCTTTGTGTGCTTTGTGAATGTTTTCTAATTACTAATAACAAAAATAAACTAATCTAAAACAAAGAAAAGTGAAAAAATTGCAAAATTGAAAAAAAAGTAAAAAAAGTGTGAATCCCCTCTGAGGGGATTGGGGTTAGGCGCTGGAATTGCCTGCTTTCTCTTTTTATTTTTTGAGTTTACAAAATAAAAAAGAAGTGAACCACTGCTTTCCCTTTATGCTTAGGGAAACAAGTCAATTTACAATTTATTTATGAAATAAATCAAGGTTCAAACTGTTGGTTCTTGCGAAAGTTTGGGAAGCTTCGAAATGGCGAACCTCTTGGTTTTTTGGGCTTCAACCTGCTAAAGAGAAAATCAGACCAGCGAACAAAAGTAAATTAGAAACAATAATCAGAACACTTTAAGAGTGTTTTGACAATACTATGAATTACCAAATTGAACTATAATGCAACTAGTATGTAAAATTATTGTTTTTTGGGCAAAAATTGGATTTTAAACTAACTTTGAAATGATTTTAAAGTTTGGGACTGATATTTAATTAAAAAAACCAGCGAACTATAAAATGATTAGAATCTACCGAAACACACTTTAAGAGTGGTGTATTTTTTTATATGCCAAAAAATGGAAAAAATTCTAACTTAACTAGCACACTATGAAAGAAAAAAGAACTAAGTAAGGCAAACTAGAAAGCTTTCCTTCTTAGGATCTTTGCTTGTCTCTTTAAGAGATGACAAGCAAAACAAAGCACCCTTTTACTTGATATAACTTTGAAAGAACTTGAAAGAAAAGCTAATCTATCTTTGCCTTTTTGAGATCTACCTTAAACTCTAGCAAAATAAAAGCTAAGCACCTTAGATCTAGATAAAAATGAAGCTATTAAGTTCTTTAGATTGCTACTTGGTTAGATCTATTGATCAAATGAACTTTGAAACAAGATTTTGATTAATTAGGATTGTAACCGAAATAGAAAGAGAAGAAGGGATCTAGAAGAATGAACCCATGGGGTTTGAACGTTTTGAAGAAAGGGCAATGGAGTCAAGCTCCCTGATGCATTGATAGGATCAAGACTTTGTTCGATTTTATTGAATGAAAACACGATCAAACAAGTTCGTGGACTTCCTCAACTTAGACTATCCGTAAACGACTGCAAAGAAATAGCAAGGGGATAAGAGCATATGTGTTAAACAATGAATATAAAACAATGGAGTAATGAATTCAAACAAGAAATATCACTACTCTTAACATCATAATATTATCAACATAAGTAAGCAAACTATAAAGTATTACTTACAAATCCTTTAGAAGATAGCTTCCCTTCACAAAACATACAATCCCAACAATACTAATTTATGAAACATAATACAATTTACCTCATAAGTGCCAAGCATGAAGATCCAACCAAAGACAATCACCAGACTAGCCTCCAAAGCCTTCTTTATTATACTCAGAAAATGATAAAATACAATATGAGCAGAGGTTCCACCTCCAGATCCATAATAATGGACCAAAGCTCTCTCTTTTATAGCAAAACGAAGCAAACTAGAGCGCAAATACCTAAGGAGTGTTCATGAGATGAAAGAGAGTTAACTAGATCTTGATCGGCTTGATTGGAATCATCTATTTCGGAGCTCAGTTCATCCCCAGTTGACTGTACAATCACTTTAGTTCATCCTCAGTTCAACTCCTGACACTTTCCTTTGATTTAGAAATTTGTCTTTTTATTTAATATGTCTTTATTTTGACATTTATTTTGTCTTTTTTTGGAAAATTTGAGTAAATATCAATTTTTGAGATAAATACTTACTCAAAACTTAGAAAAAGTGGGCTTGTGGGTTAAATTGGTGCTCTGGCTTAGAAAATGAGCCTCCATTTATCAAAATCCACCTACAAACCACTTAATTATTACAATTTGAATTTTTTCAATTAAACCATAGGAAAAATGGTTTAATTAATTATTTAATAAAAAATAAAAAATATTTTGTGCACGTCTGATAATTTTTTTTTTTGAAAATGTCTTAGACCCCTATGGACCTAGGAAATGACCATAGAACTCAAAAATAGTGTCTAGCATGTTTATAATTTACAAATGGACTTTAATACCCCCCTAAGGCCTAACCGCCAAATTCAGGTATTCCAGCTTTGGAAGTGAGGAGAAAAACTCATTGATTATACTCAGCTATAGGAAAACCATAATTGACAAGGGAAAAAACTCCTTGGAATACCTTGTTTGGTTGTCAAGTCCTAGGGAACCGAGTCACTCAAAGACCACCATGCTAGCACACTTTATTACAAACCCCGTGGGGCATGGTGATTTAAAACAGAAATGAAAAAGATGGCCAAAATAGGCCAATGCTGGAACATCTGAAATCCGATAAGCACAAATAATTGTGCAATACTGACGGCTCACTGAAGTCCAACTGAAGTGGAACTTTAGGTGGTAACATCTGGCTCCAACAGCGGGACGTGTGCACGATCTGGTCTTTAAGATAAGGAGAGCATACGAGAACACCATAATCTCTGGTTTTTATGACCTGTAAAAACATCTCAACTTGACAAGAAAACCCTTTAGTAGCGCAAGTGTTTGCAAGAAACCAATGAACCATAAGTTGTTTAATTTAAAAAAAACTCACTAATAAATTTTTTTTATAAAAGGAAAATATTGAAAAATGCATAAAGCAAATGCTCACTTTGAGGAGCTTATTTTCTACTCTAAGCATGTCAAAATACAAATGTTAAGTAAAATGATAAATCCAATGCAACCATCTTAACATTTCATCAATGTTTAAAAATTTCACCTTGTGTTTGGTTACCAGCCAAAACAAGGATACCTTATTCACGAAATGCAAACCTGTGAGAATATTGAGGATGAGAGATCATAACCATGCAAAATATCATCAAACTGCTTCTTCAACTCGCAGGTCCTCTTGTAGGCTGCTTCTATCCAATATTGGATAGGACTGATGTATAAATTCGTAGGATGTGGTAGATAAACCACACCACCATACTTCCTTAGAGGGCTTGTCGAATGAAAAACCTCTATAGTAACACAAGCCCTAGGCTGCTCCAAATCATAAGAGAATTCTGAATGTGAATATGAAGGTTGTGACTGACGTTCAATTGATTGAATCCCATCTGAATCCTCAATGCACAACTCCTCTGGGTCTTCATTACTAGTACTCATGTTTGGTTCTAACTGATCATATGAAGCACATGCATGCTCCTCTTTTATATCATGATTCCCCAAGGTCTCTGAATGCATGCTCCCTTCTCTAGATACATCAAAAATGGGTTTCTCAATGTATGTCCAATAATCATCATAGGTATCTTTGGCAAAGATGGATGATTCTTCACTATTTGTATCATGTCCCTGGCTATATTTGTCCTCCTCATGGTCATAATAAACTTCTTTACAAGGCTCGACTTCAAAAATTTCACAAGAGAAAAAGCTTTCCCTAACTTCATTACCATGTGGAGAGTAAAGAGGAGTATTATCATACACAATACAATCTTCGTCATAAATTTCTCTATAGACGTTTGTACTGGTTTCTTCTGAAGGTAGATGCAAAGTACAAGTGTCATCATCCTCTCTAAAATGATCTTGAGATAGCTCCAAATATTCAATGCTTTCCTCATGGCAATATGAAGAGGTTCTTCAATAACATCTACCATCAATGGTTGCTTAAGAGTTTCTTCATCAACTTCTATAATGGCTTCTTCATGTGGCAATTCTGGAATACCCATGTGATCATCACTAGTAGAATAAACTTGAGAACAACCCGCATCCTCAATGTTTTTTCTCATATCCATTTGAGGAGGGTCTTTGCTAATATCTTCAATTAAGGGCTCATCATGTGTTCCTTTTGTTGAAAACATGGACATAATATTTTCCATATCATTGTCATCATCATGCCATCGCTTAAGAAAAATCTCAAAGAAATTTGCAAGGGAGGTAATGCATTTATTAGGAAGCTTCTCAAAGAACCAATCATAAGCATCATCATACAAAGTACAAGCAAATATTTCCGTCCTATGATCATCTTGAAGGATGTTGGCCTTAACCATAACACTGAGGACATATGTGATGTGCAAAACAGTTGAATCACCATTTCCATAAAAGTCTCGGGTATATTCAAACACCTCACTTGGGTCAAAATCTTCATTTGGAAAACCCGGAATAACTGAAAAATCAATGGGATAAAACGTAGTGGCGATCTTGGCACCATACTCTTTTCTTTCATCATCCATATTAGGAATTAAGCAATGTCATTCTAAAGTGATCATGGAGAACATCTGGTACTGAATCGGTGGAGTTGTTAGAATGATGAGCTTTTAAGTTTACTGTGTCGCATGGGCTCATCTACACACAACCAGTCTCAACAAATTTATGAGATACAAGGGTTTTATCCCTTCAATGGAGTTGCCATGTGAGAAAAAATATGCATTAAAAACTCACAAAATATATTTTTGTTTTACTTTGAAATTTTATAAAAAGGAAAAAGGTTATTGGAGTCGCCAGATGAAATAATAAAGGTCTACTCTAAACAATCATCAAACAAAGCAAAAACAAAAAAGGAGAAAACAAAAGGTCGTGACCCGGAAACATAAAAGTTTATCCCCGGCAACGACGCCAAAATGTTGCCACCTAATACACACCTGGGCGGGCGCGACAGGAAACCTTCAAGCCACTTGGTGTGTCCTTGGGGGCAAGTGAGAGTCAAGTGCTGTCACTTGATTACTCGACTCCTTCGTCTAAGCTTACTTCTAGCAAAGCCAAGGGGGGTGGTCCCTAATAAAATAAAACTAAGGCTTTTAATCTAGAACATAAATAAAAGTCTAATCTAGGAGTTTGACTAATGATGAAATGTAAAAACAAATCAACAATATGTTCTTGCAAATATTTTACAAATCACTACACATGATATTGAAAGAAAGAGATACATTCATGCCATATTGCAAGATTGAAAGAATAAATAGATCAGTGCTAGAATGTAAAATGCGTGCGATTGTTGCTGTGTAGGGTTGTGAAAGTATTGCAAGAGTCTTGTTGGTTTATTTTAGAATTATTAAATGGGTATTAGAGGAATGGGTTAATTCTTGGTATGGCCGAAAAGAAACCCAACCCTTCGAACTGAGTGCTTTAGAAGCTTTACCAAGTGTCCAACCAGGCGAGGATAAACCTTCTTAAAGTAGTCCGTTGACTCTATAGTTTCTGCCCAGGCAACATCTTGAGTTCTTAGAATTTGGTTTTGATGGATTTTCCTATTAAAACTAAGTACCTTACACCCGTTTTTGGTTAACCCTACTGTTTAAACTCAACTGCAGAGGTTAAGAGCATACTTTGGGTTTGGGGTGTTGGTAAGTTTTATTATGATTTGAAAATGGATGATTAATCTAAGCTAAACCCCAAGGGTATCTTTTCTTCACACGAAATATGATGGAGCACTTCAGTAGATCAAGGGGGGTTAATTTTACTTGGTAATTTTTAGAACCATTGTAGTTTATTTTGTAGCACTTAAGTGAAATATTGAAAAATGATTGCAAGTCCCTCTGGGATGCTTTGTGTGCTTTGTGAATGTTTTCTAATTAATAATAACAAAAATAAACTAATCTAAAATAAAGAAAAGTGAAAAAATTGCAAAACTGAAAAAAAGTAAAAAAAGTGCAAATCTCCTTGGGGGGATTGGGGTCAGGCGCTGGAATTGCATGCTTGCTCTTTTTATTTTTTGAGTTTACAAAATAAAAAAAGAAATGAACCACTGCTTGCCCTTTATGCTTAGGGAAACAAGTCAGTTTACAATTTATTGATGAAATAAATCAAGATTCAAACTGCTGGTTCTTGCGAAAGTTTGGGAAGCTTCGAAATGGTGAACCTCTTGGGTTTTTGGGATTCAACCTGCTAAAGATAAAATCAGACCAGCGAACAAAAGTAAATTAGAAACAACAATCAGAACACTCTTAAAATGTTCTGACAATACTATGAATTACCAAATTGAACTACAATGCAACTAGTATGTAAAATTATTGGTTTTGAGCAAAATTTGGATTTTAAACTAACTTTGAAATGATTTTAAAGTTTGGGACTGATATTTAATTAAAAAAAACCAGCGAACTATAAAATGCTTAGAATCTACCAAAACACACTTTAAGAGTGTATTTCTTTATATGCCAAAAAATGGAAAAAATTCTAACTTAACTAGCACACTATGAAAGAAAAAAGAACTAAGTAAGGCAAGCTAGAAAGCTTGCTTTTTTAGGATCTTTGCTTGACTCTTTAAGAGATGACAAACAAAACAAAGCACCATTTTACTAGATATAACTTTGAAATAACTTGAAAGAAAAACTAATCTATCTTTGTTTTTTTGAGATCTACTTTAAACTCTATGAAAATAAAAGCTAAGCAACCTAGATCTAGATAAAAATGAAGCTATTAAGTTCTTTAGATAGTAACCGAAACAAGATTTTGATTAATTAGGATAGTAACCGAAATAGAAAGAGAAGAAGGGATCTAGAAGATTGAACCCATGGGGTTTGAGCGTTTTGAAGAAAGGGCAATGGAGTCAAACTCCCTGATGCACCGGTAGGATCAAGACTTTGTTCGATTTTATTGAATGAAAACACGATCAAACAAGTTCGTGGACTTCCTCAACTTAGGCTATCTGTAAACAGCTGCAAAGAACTAGCAAGGAGATAAGAGCATATGTGTAAACAATGAATATAAAGCAATGGAGTAATGAATTCAAACAAGAAATATCACTACTCTTAGCGTCATAATATTATCAACATAAGTAAGCAAAATATAAAGTATTACTTACAAATCCTTAAGAAGATAGCTTCCCTTCACAAGACATACAATCCCAACAATACTAATTTATGAAACATAATACAGTTTACCTCATAAGTGCCAAGCATGAAGATCCAACCAAAGACAATCACCAAACTAGCCTCCAAAGCCTTCTTTATTATACTCAGAAAATGATAAAATACAATATGAGCAGAGGTTCCATCTTCAGATCCATAATAATGGACCAAAGCTTTCTCTTTTATAGCAAAACCAAGCAAACTAGGGCGCAAATACCTAAGGAGGGCGCATGAGATGAGAGGGAGTTAACTAGATCTTGCTCGGCTTGATTGGAATCATCTAATTCAGAGCTCAGTTCATCCCCAGTTGACTGTACAGTCACTTTAGTTCATCCTTAGTTCAACTCGAGTTAACTAGATCTTGCTTGGCTTGATTGGAATCATCTAATTCAGAGCTCAGTTCATCCCCAGTTGACTGTACAATCACTTTAGTTCATCCTTAGTTCAACTTCGGACACTTTCTTTTGATTTAGGAATTTGTCTTTTTATTTAATGTCTTTATTTTGACATTTATTTTGTCTTTTTTTGGAGAATTTGAGTAACCATCAATTTTTGAGATACATACTTACTCAAAAGTTAGGAAAAGTGGGTTTATGGGTTAAATGGGTGCTCTGGCATAGAAAATGAGCCTCCATTTATCAAAATCTACCCACAAACCACTTAATTATTACAATTTGAATTTTTTCATTTAAACCATAGGAAAAATGGTTTAATTAATTATTTAATAAAAAATAAAAAATATTTTTGTGCACATCCTTAGCGGACGTGCACAAATGGACTCTAATAACCCCCTAAGGCCTAACCGCCAAATTCGAACATTCCAGCTTTGGAGATGTAGGAGAAAAACTCATTGATTATACTCGGCTATAGGCAAAGCATAATTGACAAGAGAAAAAACTCCTTGGAATACCTTGTTTGGTTGTCAAGTCCTAGGGAACCGAGTCACTCAAAGACCACCATGCTAGCACACTTTATTACAAACCCTGTGGGGCATGGTGATTTAAAATAGAAATGAAAAAGATGGCCAAAATAGGCCAAGGCTGGAACATTTGAAATCTGATAAGCACAAATAATTGTGCAATACTAATGGCTCACTTAAATCCAACTGAAGTGCAACTTTAGGTGGTAACATTCATAAACGGAGGAGTTGGGATCAGGTGACAACACCTGACTCTTTGCTTACCCCCAAGGCTACACTTTTTCCCCTTGGGAAACAACTTTCGAAAGATTTCTGCTGCTAGTGTGCACATCGACGGGAAACAGGTTGGATGTTGTAGAAGGGACAATTGGGTGCCTATATCTACCCTCATATATTCAAAATATTGATTAAATCATCCCCATGCATATCCATGAAAATAAACATTGTAGTCTCTAGGGAAAGGCCCGCCACCTTTTTGGAAATGATTGATTGGAGGCAGTAATGACCAATCTGACTTCATACCTCTAGGTAAGTGGTAAAATGGGTATCTAAATATGATTTTAAATCTTCAAGATACATTATAGAACTCAAGATATGGATTTGCCACCTTTTGACCCCTAGCGAGACTAACAAACTACCTTTGCAAACTCTAAAGAAGACTTGATGAATGCTCTGTGGCACTGAACAAGATGTACTAGGATCATAATTGTTCTTGGTGGAATAGTAGCAAAGGGTGTCCACATTGACCAATACATAGAAGCTGCAATTAACCATCAAATTGAGTCATCATACAGCTAGTCATGTGTGCATGATTATATACCTACACCACAAGTATCTTCAAACAAGTTTCTCGGAAGCAAGATTTACCTACTAACCAAATCCATGATAACATCTAAGTACTTGCAAGGACTAGTTTCTTCAAAGGGGTGGAAAGGATGGACAAACCAAGGTTAGACAAGTGATATTATTAGTCAAAGGTGAGTTAGTCGACCCAAGATGTAAGAGGAAGGGGATCTTTATGATCTTCACCACTTGGGAAAACACTAGGGAAGTGTCTCACAAATGGGTGATTGTGTAATGAGATAATCCCACACCTAACCATACTATGTGTCATGGGAGTGATATCATGATAATCCTTGTCACCATACTATGTGTCATGGGAGCGATATCATATACTTCAAAAGGAAAATGACACAATTCAGAGAGGTTTAGTTGTTTATGTATTTTTCTTCTAGCTATTAAATAGTGTGGAACAAATTGAAAGAAAACATTCACTTGAAATTTTTTCAAATGGACCAGGCATCAATCATTAGAAAAATAAGGAAAAATTATCACTTTGGAATAGTAATCCATCAAATGGTAAGTGCAAACAACAATTTACAAGTAACTTAAAAAAGAAAATGATATAATTGAGAGAGGTTTAGTTGTTTATGTATTTTTCTTCTAGCTATTGCATAGTGTGGAAAAAATTGAAAGAAAACTTTAATTTTATATCTTTTCAAATGGACCAAGCATCAATCATTAGGAAAATAAGGAAAAATTACTAGTTTGGAATTGTAAACCATCAAGTGGTAACTGCAAACAAGTAACAATTTACAAGTAGCTTTGCCATGAATTTAGGTTAGTTTTCTTCCCTTTATTAATTGATCAATCTTTTCGAGCATAAGTATGTAATACGTTGGTATAGTAAAGATTAATTTTTTATTTTGTAAAATGGCTTCAAGTTACCGACATTCTATTATTATGTTGTATTGAACATAATGATAATATGATACTTTCAAAGAGCCAAAACATTCCATTTGTTTGTGGTGTTCTCTTTTTGTTAGTTGTTCATCCTGAGAGGTCTGTAACTTCAAATTTGAAAGCCTACTACTCCATTGGAAGACTTGGGGTATAATATTGGCCCTGTCAGGTATCTCTTTCAATAAGATGGAATTTATGGTTGAACTTGAAATAAAAATTAAACCTTTGAGTAAACTGATACTACAAAACAAAATGTTGAAATTACACAAAGAAATTAACAAAGACATTGCTAATTAATTTCATTCATATTTCCTTGATTTTCTAGATAGAAAATTTATCTTATATTGTCTATAACTTTATACATACTGGGTCAGAAAACACTTTCATACCAGATTTCTCAAACAATGGTACAAATTGTATTTTCATGGAGAAGCTATTCACAATGGTATTTATAAAGTGGACAAAAATTCCAATGTTATTGAAATTATATTCAGAATTGACAACAAAAGAAAAACACATCAAAATAAAGTAAAGTTCTCCTTCACCGAATTGGCTTCATGGGATACTTTTATTGTGTTTAGAAGTAATGTTTGCATTCTTGAGATATACCAATGATTATTACACTTGTACAATTTATTCTATAAATATAGAAGAAGATTCAAGGATTTTATGCATTTCCAGTATAATGAAAAAACTAAAGATCATCTGTTTTTTTGTAAGTTCTGAGAATGGAGGGGTTTTTAGCAACATCCTATGCAGTATACTAAAGACATGTCATATGAAGACTGCCAATAAATCCATATTTCCATAGGTATGCACGTAGGATAGATTGTTCCATAAAATACAGGAGCAAATCTTAGACAAACTTGGTAAAATCAGTTCTAAAGCTCAATATATAAGGAGCAAACTATGTTTCTTAAAATGGATTATAAACTATTCTATATTGATACAGTGAAACCATGGTTTTGCCTTTCTCAATGTCCTATACCGTGCTTATCCTTGGTTGACTTTAAGAAAGAATGGGCACTGTACCTACCTATCATGTCATCCATAAGCTCATACCTACTAAGATGAACTTTAGTCACCACGCGTGTCCTTGATTCGTTGGGCCAGATAATCCCCAAATTTGATAGGAAAATGCCTGCCAAGAACAGTAATCCCAAGCATTCAACAAATGATTATAGAAATTCACACAAAAAAAACTAAGACATCATTGACAACAACAAAACAAAATTAAGATTTGGTGAAAAATAACCATTCAAGTCAAAAGAAACTGGCAAAGGGGAAATGCAACCAGAACCTGGTTTAAAGAGACTATACAACATATAATGTGATATGATTTCACTCTCAATAATCAGAAACTGTTCAAAAGCTACCTTGCAAGTTGCAACCAATAGAAGATAAATCATAAAACCTTTACATGCTTTTGCCTTTTTTGATATGTAGTACAAGCTTATAACTTCAAAATCTCCCTGGTATTAGATAATTCATTTCTTTCTAGATAATATCTGAAAGCTTTGGATGCTCACACAAATATGTTATTTTAATGAGTAGATCATATGATCAAGACATACTTGGGAGGATTAGTCTCTGAATGACAAGTTGGAAGGCACTCCACCAGACAGTCAGGACCTGGTTGTAAGAAATATGCCACCTGTAGACATAGCAACAAAAGGATTGCAAAATTTTGAATGAATACATTCTACAAAGCAGAATGGCTTCCATTTCCCAAATAAGGGAGTATTGTCATTCTGCTAGTCCCAGTCCCAAATACTATCATGTACTTTCCATTCTTAAAACACAATGTAAAATCTAAATCAAGTCATGAAATAACACAAGGGTACAGACTCACAGAGCATTTAACAATACATTTAAAGTGACATTGTGAACAACATTCAATCTCAGGTATGGAGGATAATGTGCTGCATGCTTACCCCTCTTGCCTCCTGGATCTACACACAAGATAAGTCCAATCTTCTAGGTACAAATCCTAGGGGAACCCTCGGAATTTCTATCCATTGTCATCTCAATAGAACCTCCCTTCACTTTAGTCCAGCTCTCCTCAAGCACAAGGGGGGTTCCTTGAGGGAATTTATGAAATACTTTGGATTTAAGTGGAGAGTGGGTTTCTAAGATCCATGCCAATCCAAGGGTTATGGAATCAAGGAAAACAGTAAAGAGGTCTTGAACTTATATGGAGAAGACATAGTCAAGCCATATACTGATGTGCCATTGTTACAGACATAATAATAATAATAAATAAATAAATAAACATGAGTCATATTACTAATAAAGATAGCTAATAATTAATAAGTAAGTTTAACATTTAATGAAGAGTCAAAGGACACAACTGTTCACTCTTGTGGCCGATCAATTCCTACAAAGGTATACCATCACAAGAGCATTGTAATTATCAATCATTCATTTAATAAAAAATATTTATTACTTGCAGAAATTCTTCTATCAATTTATAAGAATAGGATTCATTCTTTACATTGGTATCAAAGCAAGGTTCTTGGCCAATTCTGTACACAACAAACAACCATACAATTGCAGCTAAATTGTACAATCCGTAGAAGCTTCAGCCTCCAACATAGACATCTGAACATTGCAATTAATTGTTGTTGTGGTACAATACATCACAGGACGATCCGTACATCGCCATACACAATCCTCAATTCAGTCATCCTTACTCTCGCGTCTTCTTCTGTTCAATTTGTATTCGCTATTGTCAACCGTCCGTACAATTGGCCAACAGGTTTTCCATACAACACTGACATTGCATGTTTGTACCACTAGCAGGTCTGTAGTCGCACTTTAGTACGTTCATTTGTCTATGTTGTTGCTGTTTTTCTGTCCGTTCTATTTCTTCCGTATAGCCAACTTTCTAACCCCCATGCCCCGTCTGTACACTTCTGTACCATCATGCCCCCTCATTTTTTAATTTTGATTTGGTTTTCTTTTTAGAAAATCAACTAACTAAATTTATTTTTAAAACTCGACTTGCAAAAACAAACTTTATATACCTGTATATAAAGTAAAACTAAAATATAAAATAAAAGTGGGATCTGCAAGGAAAAAAAACCAACCCCAAGATGGTTTAAAACGACAAATTAAAAGTCGACCTAAAACATTATAGAGTTGAAGTCAACAAAATAAGACATCATCTCGGTAACATCGAGAAAGGTAAAAAAGAATTGGTGGATGGACAAAAATAGCTAGGCGACAAAATTGATAGATTAATCGAGAACATGCATAAATTATTCATAGATAGAGTTAACAAGGTAACTGAAGAATCTGAAGAATGTTGGTTAGAGAAGACAAAAATAAGAAACGGGGACAAGGATAAAGTAATAGGGATAATTAATGATCACATGGAAAAAATCGATAGACTAACCGAAAGGGTAGATGTGTTTTCAGCACAACCCTTAGCACATAGAAGACCACCACCAACCCCGAAGATAAAGATGCAAGTAATCAAGTACATCAAGATAACACATGTTATTGGAATAAGATCAAAATTGAGTTTCCCAAGTATTACGGATTAAACGATCGAAAAGCTATCATGTGGGTCAATAAAAACAAAGGAATCGTAGCTATGAACCCACCTACTAACGATCTGGAAAACATATCGATGGCATCCATATACTTCGAAGGTAATGCATATGATTGGTTCACTTGGTTTTCCAAGAAAACTATTGGGTTATCAGTAAATTGGCATATGTTCACAAAAGACTTCCTTAAGATATTTCATGATGATGAAGAAGACGACATTTTTACTAGGTTCACTCATTTGCAGCAAACAAGGATAGTGAATGAATATACCCATGAATGGGAAGTACAAGATACAAGATTGCCCGACCTTACAGAGGATCAGTTGCAAAGACTGTATATTTCAAGGTTGAAACCCATTATTTGTAGTGAGCTAAAACTATCAAGACCAAGGAATTTGGTGGAGGCCATGTTGTCGCCGGATTGCGCACCTGGTTAATGCAGTAGAAATCTATGACATTGCTCGGTGCACCCTTGGGGGCAAGTCTCGAGTCAAGGCTGTCACCTGATCTTGACTCCTCCGTTTAGTCCAAGGTCCTAATCGAAGCCAAGGGGGATAGTCCCTACGGAATGCTTCTAAGGCTCTTAGAATGTTTCAATGAATTAGTTAAGGATGTTGTCTAAGGAGTTTTTAAGGAAGTTTATGATTAAATAGTTTCCAAGACTGTATTGCAAAATAGTTTAGAAAAAGATTTCACCAGCGAAATAAATTGACAACCAATATAGATAGCACAACAATGATATTAAGAAAATGAATGAAAAATCTTGATGTGGATGAGTGCCTTATGGAGTCAAATATACAAGATATAAAGATTGCTGCTGAAAGAGAAATGTTTTACAGTTGTCTCTTGGTTACTTTTAAATTATTAATGGTTCGAAATTATTTAGGGAAAAAGGGGAACTCCCGAGATACTCTGAGGTATAGGGAGAAATGTCCAGAAAGTAAAAGATGGTGGCTCCTCACGAAGACGTGTGGGATGGAATGGAGTCTCTAGGGCGGTGTTCAACACTACACCAATTAGGGTGTAGTCTAACTGTGCCCTAAGGTCGCCTCCCAGTTGTTCCCGCTTCCTCTGAGAAATTTCCCCACAAAATTTTTAATTACGTAGTGTTGGATTTTGTTGATGTACTTGTAACTTCAGAAGATATTCACTTGTATTTTATATTGTTATTATTATTGTATTGTATTTGTACCTCCGACGGAGATGTTTATTCCTCCGGTCGGAGATGTCATTATTACATTTGGTCATGTAAAGTCATTGAGGTAAATCCTCCATTGTAAGTCGGGGCAATAGATCCCCCTAGATCAAGGTTGCACGAAATGTGGAAATGTTTCCGAGTTTCGGAAACGGGAATGTCTAGAAACGGGACCCCCCCAAAATGGGTACGCCGAGGGAAACGTGAGTATATATATATATATATATATTTAAATGCTACATTATCTTGCAAAAAAAATGAAAAATAAGAATGATACACACAAATACCATTTTAGAAGGAAAACCATGTTTTTATTAATGTCACAAGACTTTATAAATAAGGCTTTACATCCAAAATTAGCCTTTGTACATGGCAACATGAGGCTTTATGTGCTGGAAATGAAACAAAACATGAACTAAAGACAAATATATAACATATCTCAAGTCTCATCCTCATCATAAAAAATAGAACAAAATGCTTGTTCTACAGACTTAGCGAAAAAAGAAGTTACTAGATCCTTCTAAAACCACTTTCCAGCTAACAAAAGACAAAAAACAAGTTTTGGATGTGGCCCACGGTTTTTTTAATCGCTATAAAGCCCACTAAAAATTGAAAAAAAACACTGGAAACGTCTGTCGTGGGGCCTGAAAGTACCCGAAACTCCGTCGGCCGTACTGTGCAGCGTTTCCAAATCTAGAAACACCATACGGTATGGCAGGTAGCATTTCCTACCTGTACCCGCGTTTGAGGGAGTTTCGGGTACTAGTACAACCTTCTGACAGGCGTTTCTTGCAACAGATCCCTAGATTCAGTTGTATTAGGGTTATTGAGTCCCCTAGAGAAGTCAACCCAGTCAGGTTTAGCTGGGGCCGACCTAGCAAGTGAAAAAGGTCAAGTGAAAGTAAAGTATAAATAGAGAGCTTGGCTCTCTCATTTCAACAGGCACTCACGCACACAAGTTCGCATAAGTGAGAGAGAGAGGAAAAGTTCGTATAGGAGAAAGAGAGAGGAGTTGCAGAAGACCATCTTTGTTTTGGGGTTTTACTTTTGTGATATTGTATTGGTGACGATTCCATCTTTGAGGAAGTTGCGGGGTTTTCTCCTTTATGGTTTCCCCGAGGAAAATCTTTGTGTCTCTTGTGTTATGCTGTGCATGTTATTCTTTCAGTTAAGATCCTGGATAATATTGATTTAAAGTAGAAAAACTAACATGGTATCAGAGCTAACCTAAAAAGAAGACATTGTGTAGCTGCGAGAAGCTAGGGCTTCTAAGTTTGGGGTCTTCTCTCCACAGATCATAAAGAAAAGGAGGCTAGGCTAACTCGCCCTAGGAGGGCGCATCTTTCTGTCGAAGAATAGTCGGATTCCGAGAATTTTCATTTTTGGCCTTATCACTGCTGCCGGCAGAAACTAGGGCTTCGTGTTCCGGGCACTTTCCTCCACAAATCAGCCTAAAAAGAGGGTCAATTCAATTCTCCCTAGGAGGGCGCATCTTCCTGTGAAAGCAGAATTCAATTCCGAGAATTTTCATTTTTGGACTCGTTACTATTGCCGGAGGAAAACTAAGGCATCAACTATTTTGGGATTCTGTTAACAGATTTGGAGAAGTGAGTACATTGGACAACTCGCCTTGAGGAGGTGCATCTTCTTGTCCAATCAGAAGTTCCAAATTCCAAGTTTGGAAAAGGGTTTCTCTGATAAACCCTAGGCCAACCAGCTCCAAAACCAATTTGGACATCTCAAAAGTGGTAAGACCTAAAAGCTTTGCTATTTCCATTTGAAGTAATCATTCAATATGTCTCACCACACTAAGCTTGAGGATAAGCTTGAAGGAGCTGATAACATCCGAGCATGGAAGTATAGGATTGCTCTTGTCCTTGAAGAAAATGAGTTGGACACGTATGTAAATGAAGAGGTTCTAGCACCAGAGGGAGATGAGGCTAAGGCTATCCACAAGAAGAACTTGGTTAAGGCCAAGAGAATTATTGCAGACTCCATTAAGGATCATCTCATCCCACATGTGTCATCTTTGAAGACACCTAAGGAAATGTTTGATGCTTTGACAAAGCAATTTGAAGGGAAGAACATCAATCAGAAGATAACCTTGAGGAACCAACTTAAGAATGTGAAGATTCAAAATGCAAAGACCATGCAGTCCTATTTCACAAGGGTCTTGTTACCCACCACATTGGCAGGGGTGTCCACTTGTTCTCACATCCTTCAGCAGGGTGATCTTTTTCTCAATGCATGCAACAGGCGCAAGTTCAATCATGAAGTCAAGGTGGAGCAGGGAGCAAGTATTTCAGTTGTGAAAGATTCAGAGAACCCAAAGGATAAAAATGCAATCAAGGTACCAGAGGTATTCAATCAATGGACATGGAACACAAGACATCCCTACAATGATCGAAAAAATCCATGAGATAAAGATGTCTGGGCTAAGATAGTTGAAAGCTGATCAGGAATCTTTTGAAGAAACAGACAATCTTCCTTATTCAGTTTGTGCTGTTTCTCACAGTCTTGGTGGAGCTGCCATGTTGATGTATTTGATGACTAGGTGCCTAAAAGGCCTTCCACATCGACTTTCAAGACTAACTCTATTATCACCTTCAGGATTTCATGAGGATGCTACTGTGATCTTCAAATTTGAGCATTTTCTTCCTGCTTTTGCTCCAGTTTTAGCTCCCTTGATACCTGGGCTATATATACCTACCAATTTTTCTCGAATGCTTTTTCACAAATTAGCGCGGGATTTTCAGAATTATCCTGCAATAGGGGGACTTGTACAGACCTTGTTCAGCTATGTTGTTGGAGGAGATTCTCACATATGTTATGTCACGACTCCTGCTTGGGCCATCACCAACAATGAAAGGTTTTGATTGTAAATCAACAAAATCAAGGAACTCTGGTTATGGCAGTTTGAAATATCAGGGGAGATATCAATTGAAGATGAAAGAAAGGATAGCAAGAAAGTGAAATGGCAAATACAAATATGTCACTGGAGAAATGCAAACAGGTCAAGGTTGTTGAGCTATATGATCGAGATCCTGAGCATGCACCAGATGGCTGTGAAATGGTTCTTACTGCGGTGAAGAGAAGATTCAACCAAATCACGATTGATGGAGACACTAGTGCAAATAACACTGTTATTGCCTTAGCCAGTGATCCTCACGAGCAATGGAACAGACAAAACATGTATTGAAATTTCAGAGGACGGGGCCGGTGATTCGTCCGAGTGAACAAGCGAAGATATAGGAAGGCGACGAGAAGAAGCTTTAGCAGATACGTAATAATTTAAGTGTTCAGCAGCTGTGGGTTGCCCAAGACCTTTTTCTAATTGAATGATTCATTAATCGATTTCCCAAGCAATTTTGTTCTTCACCACTCCATGAAGCCGTATTGGCAATCAGCGACACAATGCTGTGATTTTTTGTTTCAAATTCGTGATGATCTCTAGTCTCATTCCAAATAGGATGGTGCTAACCCCATATATCACATGGATCACTGACAGGAATTTTAGCCGTGATTTCTGAGAGACAGAGATCAGGGTTCACGCGGAAAATTTAAGAATGACTCCATCGTATAAAGCACTGGGGTTTTTGGCTCGCATTTGCTGGCAACTAAATCGCATTTACCCGTATACCAATTTGCAACTAAACTCACAGTTCGGGCTCTTACAGTGGGTGTATGTCTTCATTGACAGCTGATGCGTGTTCCATTGAAGCAAAGCAAATTATCATCGTGGAGTTTCTTCTGACAATTGTTTGGGTATGTTACCGAGTTGTTAAAACGCCTCACGGGAGTTCACCATCGCATGGAGTTGTGGGAGTGGCTAGGGTAGCCACTTGTATCACTTAATTTGGCAGCGATTATCAATTGGAGTAACGGAAAAATCGTGTGTGGTCTCATGGATGTGCAGTGAAAAGGCCTAAGTGGCAGTTTCCTCCACGCGTCATTTTACAGCCAGTTGTGGGACTGGACCATTCATATTTAATTTTGGTTAGTTGACAGGTGTGCTATAGTTTGATTTTTAGTTGCTACTGGAGAGTACTCGCTTCAGTTAGACAATTAAGTCTACTTAGACTTCAGTAAAAAGTGGATCTCACTTAATTTTTCATATTTTATTATTTGCTTTTTCGTTCTCAAAGAGCCTTTTGGCCTATAAAAGGAGCCATCCTCCTTCATTGTATGATGGAAAACTATTGGGGTTTCTTTCCCTGTTGAGCTTAATAAAAATATCATGCTGGGTTTGTGGACAGATTTGGTTTCTCTTCGCATGGTTGCGTGTTTCCATTTTAAGTTGTAGAGTAGATCTAACATAGAAGGCTATTTTTAGCCCATTGGGCAAACATTTGGGATCAAGCTGTTTGTTGACGTTGTGTTTTCAGCAGATCATAGGAGTGATAGACTGTAGTCGGTTATATTGATATTCTCCTCGTCTTTGTTTATGTAACGTATTAGATCAAAATCTCACTTTTATTAAGCACAAAGCCTCCTTGAGTCCTCTTTTCGACTCCATGCTCCCTTCTGGTACTAGAACTGGCCTTCTCCTTGAGGATTGACCCTCCCGTCTTTTCCATCACCCATTTTAAACTTCATCTTTTTGTTACATCCGTTTCTCTAAGGCAGCCTCTTCAAATTCACCTTGCCCGTCACCGTACCTGCCTTAGCGATCATATCTTATGGATACCCTCCTAGAGTTGGAGGAGAGCCAACCTGAAGCGAAGAGGAGAGGAGTGTGGTGACATTGGCCTCTCTCTTGAGAGAGTTGTCATCCAGTTGGTGTGTCACATTTTGGGCTTCAACAACATGCATGCCATCTTGGCAGACAACATTTTTGGTGCCGTTGCCGGGGACAAAGTCCAGTTCCCGAAATTTGAAGACTATGCTTCATTGACGACATTTGTGGGAGATTATATTGCAGATTCTTCTTCTCACATGGCGACTCCACGAAGGGACAGAGCCCTTATCCTTTTGTAGATTTGAAGATCCTATTGGGTGTAGAGGTGAGCACACCCATTGGAAGGCTTTCAAGCTCACCTTGGCGACTCCACATTTTGATATGAGGTATGAATATATACACTTTTCAGATTTAGTACCTATTATTTGATTTATGGACGATAAAAAAGAGCAACATCTTGCTCTTTTGCATGAGGCTTACGCCCCATTGGATTGCTCAAAAGTCCATGGATTTCCTAATGAATGTTACGACCGTGGGAGGGTACATGACATTCTTCCTGAATTTCGTGGAAATGATGGGGTTTCAGCCACCCATCATATTGCTTCTCTTTGCAAATTAATGTCTGATTTTAATGTTCATCATGAGGATGATATTATGATCGTTTTTGCTATATATTTGGAAGGAGATGCCGTGTTCTGGTTCTATGGTCTTTTGGATGAATCCATAGATTCAATGGCAAAGTTTTTTGAGAAGTTTCTCCTTCGCTGGCATGATGGGACTGTGGATGAGATTGAAAAACTTGCTAGAGAGTATGATGCCCTCATCCCTAGGGTCCATCATGAGTTTAAAGAGCAGATCCATGAAGAAGCATCAGAAGGGTCTTTGTGTGAAGATGCCCCTGAAGAACCTCTTGATATTGCCATTAGAAATACGAATCTGCCTCAAGTTTATGAACAACCCCCTGCTGCAATAGAAAACATTGAAGATATAATGCTGCCTTGTGTTACGGATCAGCTTGAGCAGATTTATGATGGAGGTCTGGACCCGCTTGAGCTTCATTCCATAAAAGAGAATAATGTTTATTTTGCAGGTCTGTTTCATGACAAGTTTTGGGGTGACAGATTTCAACTTGAAGAGGGGCTGACCACTCATTATGTGAGCCCTCTGTAGCATTGTGTTGACATAGCTTGTGATCAATCACATTACTTGTCTACACATTTGAGGTATGTCTCCCATCTCCATGGGGGAGTTGTCTCTTATACTTTGATGGCATGTCCATTTCATATTCACATTCTACCTGATGAAACTGTATTTTGGTTAATGACCAAACACAAGGCAAAACATTTTGTTATGGATAAGAAGCTGAAATGGCTTCACCGGTTATATGCATATACGTAGCATGTTGCTATCTCATGTTAGTGTAGGTAGGTAGGATGAATAAAGCTCTTATAGGAGCATTTAAAATTTTTTAGTATGCTTTTCTGTTTTGTAATAAATCTGTGGGTTTGGGATGTGAATTGAGCCATCCCCATCACCACACTATTTTTTGGTTTTTAAGTGGTCTGCGATAACCAAGAGGATCTGAGGTTCTCATGCACTCACTGAGGCGAGCACATGTCCCGCAGTTGGAGCCAGATGTTACCCCCCACATTGGCAGGGGTGTCCACTTGTTCTCACATCCTTCAGCAGGGTGATCTTTTTCTCAATGCATGCAACAGGCGCAAGTTCAATCATGAAGTCAAGGTGGAGCAGGGAGCAAGTATTTCAGTTGTGAAAGATTCAGAGAACCCAAAGGATAAAAATGCAATCAAGGTACTGGAGGTATTCAATCAATGGACATGGAACACAAGACATCCTTGCAATGATCGACAAAATTCATGAGATAAAGATGTTTGGGCTAAGATAGTTGAAAGCTGATCAGGACTCTTCTGATGAAACAGACAATCTTCCTTATTCAGTTTGTGTTGTTTCTCACAGTCTTGGTGGAGCTGCCATGTTGATGTATTTGATGACCAGGTGCCTAAAAGGCCTTCCACATCGACTTTCAAGACTGACTCTATTATCACCTTCAGGATTTCATGAGGATGCTGCTATGATCTTCAAATTTGAGCATTTTCTTCCTGCTTTTTCTCCAGTTTTAGCTCCCTTGATACCTGGGCTATATATACCTACCAATTTTTCTCGGATGCTTTTTCACAAATTAGCACGGGATTTTCAGAATTATCCTGCAATAGGAGGACTTGTATAGACCTTGTTCAGCTATGTTGTTGGAGGAGATTCTCACATATGTTATGTCACGACTCCTGCTTGGGCCATCACCAACAATGACAGGTTTTTATTGTAAATCAACAAAATCAAGGAAGTCTGGTTATGGCAGTCTGAAATATCAAGGGAGATATCAATTGAAGATGAAAGAAAGGATAGCAAGAAAGTGAAATGGCAAATACAAATATGTCACTAGTGTAATGCAAACAGGTCAAGGTTGTTGAGCTATATGATCGAGATCCTGGGCATGCACCAGATGGCTGTGAAATGGTTCTTACTGCGGTGAAGAGAAGCTTCAACCAAATCACGGTTGATGGAGACACTAGTGCAAATAACACTATTATTGCCTTAGCCAGTGATCCTCACGAGCAATGGATAATAGACAAAACATGTATTGAATTTTCAGAGGATGGGGCCGGTGATTCGTCCGAGCGAACAAGCGAAGATATAGGAAGGCGACGAGAAGAAGCTTTAGCAGATACGTAATAATTTAAGTGTTCAGCAGCTGTGGGTTGCCCAAGACCTTTTTCTAATTGAATGATTCATTAATCGATTTGCCAAGCAATTTTGTTCTTCACCACTCCATGAAGCCGTATTGGCAATCAGCGACACGATGCTGTGATTTTTTGTTTCAAATTCGTGATGATCTCTGGTCTCATTCCAAATCGGATGGTGCTAACCCCATATATCACATGGATCACTGACAGGAATTTTAGCTGTGATTTCTGAGAGACAAAGATCGGGGTTCACGCGGAAAATTTGAGAATGACTCCATCGTATAAAGAGCCGGGGTTTTTGGCTCGCATTTGCTGGCAGCTAAATCGCATTTACCCGTATACCAATTTGCAACTAAAATCATAGTTTGGGCTCTTGCAGTGGATGTATGTCTTCACTGACAGCCGATGCGTGTTCCATTGAAGCAAAGCAAATTATCATCGTGGAGTTTCTTCTGACAGTTGTTTGGGTATGTTGCCGAGTTGTTAATGTTGAGATATTGTAACTTCAAAGAATATTATATTTGTACTTTATTATTCCGGAGATGTTTCATTCCTCCGTGAAGATCTTATTGTATATCCGGAGATGTTTATTCCTCCGTTAGAATGTGGTAACTCGGGTTATTAGACTTCCCTAGTGGGGGTCGGCCCTGTATGTGTCATGTGGGTCAAAGGGTTATTAGACCACCCTAGAGGGGTCGGCCCAGTTAGTTGTAGTGGGGTATTTAACCCATTGGTTAAATACGAGCCTACGTGTACCTGTGTAAAATACATGTCAGTGTAGTGTATAAATAGAGGAGGTGTGTTCCTCATTTGACACACTCACACACTTGAGGATAGCGCACTTGTGGAGGAGAGGTCTGCTATTGTGGAGGAGGAGATCATGTCTCAGGGTTTCATCTTTGTATATTGCTGGTCATCTATATTGAGGAAGCTTTGTTGGGTTTTCTACCCCATGAGGGTTTCTCAGGATAAATCTCTGTCTCTTGTGTTTATGCTATGCTTGTTGTTTCTTCAGTGATCCTGTATATGCTATTATTGTGAAATGGAATGTAATGCTGCTATTTTATGTCTTAGCATATTGAATCTTAACATGGTATCAGAGCTAACCTGAAGGAAGACAAGGTATGGCACTTACGACACTTGCTTTACTTACGACAATTTGAAGGTTAGGGTTTTACATAGCAAAAACTAGTCATCGTGGCACTTTCGCTATAACTCCATTTTGGCGAAGGTTCAGGGTCTAAAAAGTTTACAGGTCGAAGATAACATCCCCAGGTACCTTGTGTCCAAAGGGCATCCTCAGATTCGTTGTACTTTGTGAGTTATGATCAGTACAAGTTAGGGTTTCTGCCTCTTCCAGATCTCAGTCAAAATTAGGTGACCTTGGCAAAAAGGTCATAACTTGGGCTAGGAAGCTCCAAATGAAATTTCGTAAAAAGTGACAGGTAGTACACAGACTGTACTATCTCAGTAAACGTTTTTAGAGGCCGAAGGTGAACCAGTGACATGTGGGACGCCGTACAAGTTCGCTCTCCTGTTTTATCCCATAAACAGGTCACGTTGCGACACTTGGCATAACTCTCTCTCAGAGAGTCCAATTGAGGTCAGACCTGTCAGGATGGAAAGATAACAGGTCGAGCTATCTCAGAAAAAGTTTTCAGTGGCCGAAGTTCAAACAGTGACACGTGGCATGCTGTACAAGTTCGCTCTCCTGTTTTATCCCATAAACAGGTCATGTTGCGACACTTGGCATAACTCTCTCTCAGAAAACCCAATTGAGGCCAGACCTGTCAGGATGGAAAGATGACAGGTCAGGCTACTGCAGAAAAAGGGTTTCAGACCCTGTGGAGCAAAAATTTCAGAGTTATAGCAGAAACAATCAGGTGCATATTTCTGTCAAAACAGAATTATTTTTGGAGCACCTTTATTCATGGCTTCCGGAATTTAGGGTTTCGGAGAAAGTTAGAATTTTTGGAATCGGAGTCCACGGCTGAATTCTACTCAGGAAAATCGAAATTTGGAGACCAAGATCGAATTTTTTGGTTGGGTGGAAGACCGGGCTTGATCAAACCCCAGTTCGGGATTTTGATCGAAAAGATGGAAAATTAGGGCTTCAGCAAAAGTTGGAATTTTTGAAGTCTGTAACCACGGCTGGAAGCTCCTCAGAAAAATAAGAGTTTAGAGCCTTGGATCGAACCTTTTGTTTGGGAAGAAGGGTGGGCTTCATCAAACCCTAGTTCGGGATCCTGTCAAGAAGATCCAGAAGTTTCAAAGGCAATTTTGAGGGGTCAAATTTTGGAAATTCCAAAATTGAAGTATGCTAGTTTGTTCAGCTCAGCAAGACATATTATTTCATCCATTCAGAAGTATGAAAGTCAAAGATTGAATTTTTTTAGGGGTTTCTCTAGAAAACCCTAATCAAGCTCCAGATCAAGTTTCAGGGGGAGTTGAGGCTAAGGCCTTACATAAGAAGACTACAAGAAGTCTCGACAGGTATGACTTAAGGAGGCTCAGGTATGTCTTGAAATCTAATTCTTGATTAAGTTCATGATGTGTTTGTCTTCATATTATTTATTAGTACAATCTTGATTAATGTTAGAATTGTCTTATCACCCTAGTAACAGTGTGAATGCATGTGAATGATCAAAGACATTCATTGATTAGGGCTATATGATTGTACTAATGCATTATGATGTTGTGTGAGGTTGATGTTGTCTGCTAACAAGATACAGGTACATCACAAAAGACAAATCAGGTTCCATGACCATGAAAACATGAAGACAAAGACTCATCCATAATCTTTGTTCTACTTACGAGGTATGTATGACCTTGTTGTATTATGCTTAACCTATGAGACATGCAGGTTCTAGCTCAGGATCTCTAAATCAATGAAGAGATTGTTTAGGTATGTTGCACATAACTAAGTAGGTATACTAATCCAGGTATGTTTTCCTATGTCATGTTAGAATCTTACCTTGTGATTAGGATCCCTTATATAAGTATTGTTGATGTATATGTAACTTCGGAATGTATTTCACATATATGTATATTGTATCCTATAGAGATGGTATTATTCCTCTATAAGGAAGTGTCGTCATTTATATTGTAAGTGTCGTAACTTATACTTGATGGGTTATTAGACCACCTTGTTGGGGTCGGCCTTGTATAAGTCATGTGGGTCAAAGGGTTATTAGACCACCCTATTGGGGGTCGGCCATGTGGGTCTAAGGGTTATTAGACCACCCTATTGGGGGTCGGCCCAGTCAGCATTATATTATGTGGTTAAGTTCGAGCCTACATGAGTTAGGTAAAAAGGCAAGTCAAGTCAAGTATAAATAGAGTGTGGGAGGCACTCTATTTACTCACTCACTTCTCACACATGCTCTCAAGGAGGAGAGGCGCACTTATGGAGGAGGAGGATCTGCTGCTAGGTTATGTCTATCTCTTGATTGGTTGTATCATTGCTCTATCTATCTCTGAGGAAGTTATTGGGGTTTTTCACCTTTATGGTTTTCCCCAAGTAAATCTTTGTGTCTCTTGTGTGCTTGCATTATTGTCTCCATGATTGATATGCTGTAGATATGCTGTACATGTTGTTCTCTCAGTTAAGATCCTAGATCATATTGAAGTAAATTCAGAAAATTTAACATGGTATCAGAGCTAGCCTGAAAGAAGGCATGATATGGCATGTATGACACTTGTTGCACTTACGATGCTAGGGCTTGATATAGCAAAAACCAGTCATCGTAGCATTTTCGCTATAAATCCGTTTTGGCGAAGTTTTCGGATCTGAAATTGTTACAGGCCGAAGCTAAGATCTCCAGGTACCTTGTGTCCAAAGGAAAACCTCTAATTCGTTGTACTTTGTGATTTATGATCTGTGCAATATAGGGTTTCTGCCTCTTCCAGATCTGAGTCAAAATCAGGTGACCTTGGGAAAAAGGTCATAACTTGGGCTAGGAAGCTCCAAATGAAATTTTGTAAAAAGTGCCAGGTAGTACACAGTCTGTACTATCTCAGAAAACGTTTTCAGAGGCCGAAGTTGAACCAGTGACACGTGGCACGCCGTACAAGTTCGCTCTACTGTTTTATCCCATAAACAGGTCACGTTGCGACACTTGGCATAACTCTCTCTCAGAAAATCCAATTGAGGTCAGACCTGTCAGGATGGAAAGATAACAGGCCGAGCTATCTCAGAAAACTTTTTCAGAGGCCGAAGTTCAAACAGTGACACGTGGCACTCCGTACAAGTTTGCTCTTCTGTTTTATCCCAAAACAGGTCACGTTGCGACATTTGGCATAACTCTCTCTCAGAGAATCCAATTGAGGTCAGACCTGTCAGGATGGAAAGGTAACAGGTCAGGCTATCTCATGAAACTTTTTTCAGACCCTGTGGATCAAAAATTTCGGAGTTACACCAGAAACAATCAGGTACATATTTCTGTCAAAACAGAATTATTTTTTGGTACCTTCATTCATGGCTTCCGGAATTTAGGGCTTTGAAGAAAGTTGGAATTTTTGTAATCGGAGACCACGGCTGAATGCTACTCATCAAAATAAAAATTTAGAGACCAAAATCAGAATTTTTGGTTGGGCAGAAGGCCGGGCTTGATCAGACCCTAGTTCGGGACTTTGATCAGGAAAGTGGAAAATTAGGGCTTCTGTAAAAATGGGAATTTTTGAAATCTGTGACCACAACTGGAAGCTCCTCAAAAAAATAGAAGCTTAGAGCTTTGGATCAAACATTTTGATGGGGCAAAAGAGTGGGCTTCATCAAACCCCAGTTCAGGGTCACGTCCAGTGAATCCGGAAGTTTCAAAGGCAAAATTGAGGAGTGAAACTTTGCAGTTTTCAAATTCTGAATATACCAATTTGATCAGCTCATCAAGGCGCATATTTCTATCCTTTCGAAAGTTTGAAATTCAAAGTTTGAATTTTTGGGGTTTCTCTGACAAACCCATATCCAGCTCCAGGTCCAGTTCTTGCAAATCAAGTGGATTGGGTTAATCCTAGAAGAAGATGGATTGATCATCTGCATGAGTAAAGAAGTTCTTGTTTCAGAGGGAGATGAGGCTAAGGCCTTACATAAGAAGATTACAATCGATCTCAACAGGTATGACTCATCGAGGTATGTTTCGATATTTTCCATGATTAAGTTTATGGTATGTCTTCATGTTATTACGATTAGTACAATTTTGATTTTAGATTTGTCGTATCACCTTAACAAAATTATGAATGCATGATAGAAGATATTCATTGGTTAGGGTGTTGACACTTATGATTGTACTAATGCATTATGGTGTTGTATGAGGTTTATGTTGTCTACTAACATGAAAGGTACACCAAGAAAGACAAATCATGTTCTGGTCCAAGAACATATGATCATGATAACATGAGGACAAAGATTCATCCATTGTCATGGATCTCATAGAAGATCCATTTACGAGGTATGTATAACTTGGTTTTGTAGTAGTTAACCTATGAGATATATAGGTTACTAGCACAAGTCATTGAAGAAGAACAAGAAGACATCATGTGAGTATGTTAGACATAAATAGCTAGCATGCTAATCCAGGTATGTTTTTCCTATATCAAGATAGAATCTTACCTTGTGTTAGGATCTTATAGTGTTGTTGATAATGATTATTCATGAAGTCACAGGTTTGAATAATCATGATTGTATGCATATTATGTTTCTTACCATAATTGATGATATGACTAACCAGAAGAATCATGATGGTATAGGTTTGAATAATCACAGGTTTTATGCATAATATATCTCTTATCTTGTTTGAGTAATTACAGGTTTAGACATGTTATGTTTCTTATGATTTGACTAACCTTAAGAATCCTACATAAACCTTGAATGCTAATGCTTATTATTTTCTGTTTGAAATGATCATGACTATACATGCTTGAGATTATTGTGTTTTAATAGTATACTAATGAATGTATGATTTTATATGAGATCACAAGGATAACACATTCATGATACTAATAAGCATGCATAGGGACCAAGGATGAATATGAGATTCAAGAACAGGTAATCCAGGAAGCAAAGATCAAGAGGGAGTACACTCCAGTGGTTCATGCAAGGATGCAAATATTCAGAGGGAGTTGACCATCTCTCTACATCCCACAATAGAAAGGTGTAGAAGAAGCTACTTCAGATTAGGAATCCAGCAACTCCTGCAAGGAAGCAAAGACTCAGAGGGAGTCCACCCAACGAACAAAGAAAGATAAGTATTTTAATCATCATTTCTTGCATATTTGTTTGTTTAAATAAAATTGTTCAATGATGTATATGTTCATGTTCCTAGACTTAGGATATGTATTATGCATATTAGAATAGTTGCATTAA
The DNA here is from genome assembly GCA_027924585.1 of Larix kaempferi. NCBI lineage: Eukaryota > Viridiplantae > Streptophyta > Pinopsida > Pinales > Pinaceae > Larix > Larix kaempferi. The sequence continues at coordinate 731,826 of BSBM01001032.1, forward strand.
TGAACAATATACTAATATACGTGGGTAAGTAGCCTATGGCACTGTACAACATTCCATTGCTACTTATCTAGAATGAAACCTCTTTGCTGACATGTTGGGAGTTGTGCACACTCTTAACAATGTTCTGGTAGAGATTGGAAGGCATCTAGAAAGTTACGGGATATGGATAAATGTTGTATTGAAGCATTGGCTAAGATAATTGCATGACTGTATGACATATTTCTTTATGTGTAAAAATTTGTTCTGAAAACTATGAGATGTTTTCTAATCATGCAATTTAACCTGTTGTGTAGGAAAGATCGTATGCCATCTCCTACAAAAGAAGAACTACAACATTTGTTCTAGCAACAAAGATATTGAAGATATTGAAGTTCCCAGGATCTGGGATGAAGAAATGAAATGCCATGATCCGTCGATCATGAAGAATGATGTTTGGGATGTAGTCCCAAGACATGAAGGGAAGTTTGTTATGACTTCCAAATGGAACTATCAGATCAAGCACGTTGCAGATGGCAGCATTAAGAAATATAAAAGTGATGAAATAGAAGATGCACTAGATAGATTTCAAGACAACATGGTGTAGTCATATATGTGTGCAGAACTTGGTATGGAAGGATAGATAGCTTTCTATCCAGCTTGGGCTTTACCAAGAGTAAAGCGGATTCCAACCTTTACTACAAGGTTGAGGAAGGCAATCTAGTGATACTATTTTTGTATGCGGATAACCTGTTTGTTACAGGTGAATAAAGATTGATTACCGACACGCAGCGGAAGCTTGCTGCCAAGTTCGAGACGAAGAACTTGGGGATGATGCACTATTTGTTTTTTGGCATGGAGGTGTGGCAGAGTGATGGAATCTTCCTTGGACAAGGGAAGTCTGCAGTAGAGATCCTGAAGAGGTTCGGGATGATGGATTGCAAGGCCATGGCCACACCTATGGCATCGAATCTGAAGCTTCTATGTGATGCTTCATTTGAGCCAGTTGATGTCTCTATGTATCGTCAGATGATTGGGTCCTTGATGTACCTGACAAACATGAGACTAGACATTTTCTTTGCTATGAACACATTGAGCCAGTTCCTGACGGATCCGAGGAGTGTTCACCTGGTTGCTGTAAAGCATGTTCTAAGGTACCTGAAGGGTACAGCGGATTATGGGCTCAAGTATGAGGCGAATCAAAAGTTTAACCTGCAGGGTTATGTTGATTCAGATTGGGCTGGTAGTGCTGCAGATAGGAAGAGCACATCTGGGTGTTGCTTCAGTATGGGATCAGGTGTGATCTCTTGGTTTAGCAGGAAGCAGTCCTGCGTAGCACTGAGTACAGCTGAGGCAGAATATGTTGCAGCTTGCTCAGCTAGTTGTGAGGCAGTATGGCTACGGAAGCTACTGTATGAGTTATTTGATCTCCTGTTGGAGGCTACTAGTATCTTCTGTGATAACCAGAGTTGTGTGAAGCTGTCCGAGAACCCAGTGTTTCATGACAGGTCGAAACACATAGAGATCAAATATCACTATATCAGGGATATGGTGTAGAGAGGAGCTGTGAAGCTTCTGTATGTTGCGACAGACGAGCAGATTGCAAATGTGCTGACGAAGCCACTAGCCAGAGTGAAGTTCGAGTACTTCAGAGAGAGGCTTGGCGTTCTTCAGATCGAGGACACTTCGAGGAAGAAGTGATGGACACATTTGCTGAAGCCATTCCAAGCATGTGGAAGGAGGATCCTTCACATGGCTGTGGATGTAAGCGCTGGATGATGAGCATCAGGATGATGTTCTGGTTTCTGCTGGATATGATCAGTTGGATCAGTTGGATCATTTTTATGTATGTATGTACGCATCATGTTGGATGCTGGATATGATCAGTTGGATCATTTTTATGTATGTATGTACGCATCATGTTGGATGCTGGATATGATCAGTTGGATCATTTTTTATGTATGTACGCATCATATTGGATGTTGGATATGATCAGGTGGATCATTTATGGATGCATCATGTTGGATGCTTGGACCATGTATCTGTATATGTATCAGGTGGATACATTGTATGATCAGGAGGATCATGTATGGTGATACGTATCATGTATCAGGTGGATACATTGTATGATCAGGATGATCGTAGATGACGAGCTTCAGGATGTTGCTCCAGATGACATGCAGCAGGATGTTGCAGTGATGATCAGGATGATCATAGATGACGAGCTTCAGGATGTTGCTCCAGATGACATGCAGCAGGACGTTGCAGTGATGATGATCAGGATGATCGTAGATGACGAGCTTCAGGATGTTGCTCCAGCAGGATGTTGCAGTGATGATCAGGATGATCATAGATGACGAGCTTCAGGATGTTGCTCCAGATGACATGCAGCAGGATGTTGCAGTGATGATCAGGATGATCATAGATGACGAGATTCAGGATGTTTCTCCAGATGACATGCAGCAGGACGTTGCAGTGATGATGATCAGGATGATCATAGATGACGAGCTTCAGGATGTTGCTCCAGATGACATGCAGCAGGATGTTGCAGTGATGATGATCAGGATGATCATGGATACATCAGGATGATGTATGGTGAGTATCAGGCTGATACTCTGTGGCCGTGGATCAGGTTGTGCAGATGAGCATGTAATTCGTTGCCCTGGGAGATTTGCAGATGGTCTTGCGAGGTTTTGCCTATGGCATGTAATTCGTTGCCCTGGGACATCTGGAAAATGCTCTTTCGAGGTTTTGCTCTGGGAGGACATGTAATTCGTTGCCCTGGGAGATCTGCAGATAGTCTTGCGAGGTTTTGCCTATGGCATGTAATTCGTTGCCCTGGGATATCTGGCAGATGCTCTTGCGAGGTTTTGTCCTATGGCATGTAATTCGTTTCCCTGGGAGATCCGATAGGTTGGGCTGTGTGCCCGTAATCAGTCCTGGGATGCTCTTGCGAGGTTTTGCCATGACCACATGTAATTCGTTGCCTTGGGAGATCCTATAGGTAGAGCTGTGTGCTCGTAACAGCCTGGGATGCTCTTGCGAGGTTTTGTGGTGAGGTCACATGTAATTCGTTGCCCTGGGAGATCCTATAGGTAGAGCTGTGTGCTCGTAATAGCCTGGGATGCTCTTGCGAGGTTTTGTGACGCACGTAAAAGTCCTGAGGATTCCACAGTATGGCCAGTGATGATGAAGACCTGCAGGTGGTGGGCCTACATCCAGTATGAAAAAGGACTGGCTCTGTAGAACTTCCTATGACGAGTAGATTCAGAGATTGATTGAGATAGCAGCAGCAGTGACGATGATGATGACTCGATGACGATTATCTAGTGACGATGATCCAGAGAAGATGACTTGTGCTAGAAGAACTGTGCTGAGAAATACCTTCCTAGTTAAGAGGGAGTGTTGATGTATATGTAACTTCGGAATGTATTTCACATATATGTATATTGTATCCTATAGAGATGGTATTATTCCTCTATAAGGAAGTGTCGTCATTTATATTGTAAGTGTCGTAACTTATACTTGATGGGTTATTAGACCACCTTGTTGGGGTCGGCCCTGTATAAGTCATGTGGGTCAAAGGGTTATTAGACCACCCTATTGGGGGTCGGCCATGTGGGTCTAAGGGTTATTAGACCACCCTATTGGGGGTCGGCCCAGTCAGCATTATATTATGTGGTTAAGTTCGAGCCTACATGAGTTAGGTAAAAAGGCAAGTCAAGTCAAGTATAAATAGAGTGTGGGAGGCACTCTATTTACTCACTCACTTCTCACACATGCTCTCAAGGAGGAGAGGCGCACTTATGGAGGAGGAGGATCTGCTGCTAGGTTATGTCTATCTCTTGATTGGTTGTATCATTGCTCTATCTATCTCTGAGGAAGTTATTGGGGTTTTTCACCTTTATGGTTTTCCCCAAGTAAATCTTTGTGTCTCTTGTGTGCTTGCATTATTGTCTCCATGATTGATATGCTGTAGATATGCTGTACATGTTGTTCTCTCAGTTAAGATCCTAGATCATATTGAAGTAAATTCAGAAAATTTAACAAGTATACTTGGTATGATTGGTTATGCTTATTCATAAAGTTAGTAATCAAGGGTTTATGCATATCATGTCTCTTATCTTGGTTGATTATTTAACTAACTAGATCAAACAAGAATATGCATAAGTAAAGGAAGACTTCCCTGAAACCTTCAATATTATCTATAATCATGATTATACATTTTCAAGATTATTTAGAACTATAATGTTTTGATAACATTGAATGTATGTTTGTGTATGAGATCATGATGATGACACTAGTGCACATTTGAGCATGCACAGTGGTATAGAATGAATAGAAGCTCAAAAGACATATAGAAGATCAAGCGGGAAGCAACCACACAAACATAAAAGATAAGTATTTGAGTTGTTATTTGAAATAGTAAATGATATTGTTTGTATGGATATTTGTATTCTTAGAATATATGATGCTGAGTGTAAACATTCATAGAGCATTGAACAGTATACTACTAATATGCATATGATTGGTAAGTTGGACAAACATTCCATTGTTGCTTGTCTAGAATGAAACCTCTTTGCTGACATGCTGAGAGATGTGCACACTCTCGATAGTATGTTCTGGTAGAGATGGAAGGCATCTAGATAGCCACTGTATGCATACAGAATATGGAAAAGTGTTGTGCCAAAGTATTGGTCAAAATAGTTGCATAACTATGTAAATAATATTCGTATGCATAATAGGTTATCATGACAATATGATTTGATGATTATGAAGTATTACTAATCATATACTTAATTTTGATTTGTAGGAAAGATCATGATGAATGATGAACATTGAACAAGTGATGGATGATCAACAAAAGATTTACAAGTCAAACACACTATAGAAGGCTTGTGGCTAGAAGATTCTCCTAGAAAGAGGAAGAGAATCATGATGAAATGTTTGCTCCAAGTGGCTAGATAAGACCATTCTCTTAATGGTGTAATTAAAGAAGAAATGTGAATCAGGTTTTGTATGGGTTCCCAGGATCGATAATAAATTGATAAGCTTAATGATCACCATGGGTGATGTGGATCTCAACCTTTGCTACAAGGTTGAATATGATTTCTATACACGGATGACATGGATGCAAGAAGGAACTCACCACAGAGTTCGAATGATATTGAGGCTCATATCAGTAGACCCATCTAACGAGAGATGGCACAGATAGATATACAGAAGATCATTCAATGTAGAAATGAAAATGAAAGATCTCAAATTGATGCTTTACTTCCTTGGTCTGGAAGTATGACAAGGCTCAGAAGGAATATTTCTCAACCAAGGAAAGTATGCTGAGAAATATTAAAAGAACTTGAGGTGTTGGAATGGCCACTCTTATGGATTCCAACTTGAAGCTGTTAGGGGATGACTCATCAGAGTTAGTGGATATAACTCTGTACAGTCAAATTATTGGGTCATTGATGTATCTAACATATACTAGATTAGATATATGCTTTGTTGTGAACACCTTGAGTCAGTATCTAGTGGAAACTAGATGTGTTCACCTGATAGTTGCAAAGCATGTGATGAGGCACATAAAGGACACGATAGAATTCGATCTATGCTATCCTGAAGATCATGACTTCAGATGGTTATTCAGATTCTGATTGGGCAGGAAGTGTATCAGACAGGAAGAACACATCGAGAGGATGTTATTGTCTGGGATTAGCCATGATCTCGTGGTTTAGCTGGAAGCAGTCTAGTGTGGCTCTCAGCACAAGCGGAATATATGGCTGCTTGTTCTGCTAGTCGTGAAAAAGTTTGGCTTTAGGATTGTTTGACTTAGAGATAGAACCAACTGAGATCCTATGTGATAATTAGGGTTGTATCAAGATGACATAGAATCTAGTGTTCCATGATAAGTCAAAGAACATAGGGAACAAACAAGATATGACGCGGAAAGGAACTATAAAGTTTGAATTTGTAACAGGTTACCATTGTACTAACCAAACCTTTACCTCAAGTGAAGAAGTTACCAACATACTAACCAAACCTCTGTCTCGAGTGAAATTTGAATACTTCCGAGACAAGCTTGGTGTAGTTCAAAAGGACCCTCCTCGAAAGGGGGAGTAGTATAGTCACTGATGATGAGTTTGTCTCATCGAACAACAAGGTCGATGATGAGGTAACCTGTTCTCCACACCTAGATACTTAGAAATATTTAGATTTAGGACTCTTATACTTAGAATACTTAGTTTTACTTATACATGCTTTTGATGATAGATGTATTGGTGAGAATACATGCTTTTGATGATAAGATGTATTGGTAAGAATACATACTTTTGATGACACATGTATTGATTAATGTACTTGTATGGTTGAGGATACTTGTACTTGTATTGATGAGAATACATGTGGGGATTGTATCATCCTTGAACACATGTTCTAAAGTGAACCGTAGACGTATGGTCTCTGAAAATGAAGTCCTTAGTGGACAGGTAGGGATTGGATCATCCCTGGACTTTCAGTCCTAAAGAGAGCCGTAGACGTGAAGTCTCTGAGAATGAAGTCCTTAGTGGACAGTTGAGGGGATTGGATCATCCCTGGACTTTCAGTCCTAAAGAGAGCCGTAGACGTGAGGTCTCCGAGAATGAAGTCCTTAGTGGACAGTTGAGGGGATTGGATCATCCCTGGACTTTCAGTCCTAAAGAGAGCCGTAGACGTGAAGTCTCCGAGAATGAAGTCCTAGTGGACAGTTGAGGGGATTGGATCATCCCTAGACTTTCAGTCCTAAAGAGAGCCGTAGACGTGAGGTCTCCGAGAATGAAGTCCTTAGTGGATAGTTGAGGGGATTGGATCATCCCTGGACTTTCAGTCCTAAAGAGAGCCGTAGATGTATGGTCTCCGAGAAGGGGGGATTGTATCATCCCCGGACTTCGGTCCCTGAATTGATCCGTAGACATGTGGTCTCCGAGAAGTGGGGATTGTATCATCCCCGGACTTTGGTCCCTGAATTGATCCGTAGACGTGTGGTCTCCGAGAAGTGGGGATTGTATCATCCCCGGACTTCGGTCCCTGAATTGATCCGTAGACGTGTGGTCTCCGAGAAGTGGGGATTGTATCATCCCCGGACTTTGGTCCCTGAATTGATCCGTAGACGTGTGGTCTCCGAGAAGTGGGGATTGTATCATCCCCGGACTTCGGTCCCTGAATTGATCCGTAGACGTGTGGTCTCCGAGAAGTGGGGATTGTATCATCCCCGGACTTCGGTCCTTGAATTGATCCGTAGATGTGTGGTCTCCGAGAAGTGGGGATTGTATCATCCCCGGACTTTGGTCCCTGAATTGATCTGTAGACGAATGGTCTCCGAGAAAGTGATTTTTTTTTATGATGATGTGGTTACTTGTATCGGTATGGATACTTGTATTGATGATGTGGTTACTTGTATCGGTAGGATACTTGTATTGATGATGTAGTTACTTGTATCGGTATGGATACTTGTATTGATGATGTGGTTACTTGTATCGGTAGGATACTTGTATTGATGATGTGGTTACTTGTATCGGTATGGATACTTGTATTGATGATGTGGTTACTTGTATCGGTAGGATACTTGTATTGATGATGTGGTTACTTGTATCGATAGGATACATGTATTGATGACATGGTTACTTGTATTAGTATGGATACTTGTATTGATGATATGTATACTTGTATTGGCATGAATACTTGTACTAATGATGTGGATACTTGTATTGTTATGGATACCTGTATTGATGATGATGTTGATGATCGTGAGATGACGATGCTGATGATCGTGAGATGACGATGCTGATGATCCTGTGATGACGATGCTAATGATCGTGAGATGACGATGCTGATGATCGTGTGATGACGATGCTGATGATCGTGTGATGACGATGCTGATGATCGTGTGATGACGACGCTGATGATCGTGTGATGACGAGGCTGATGATCGTGTGATGACGATGCTGATGATCGTGAGATGACGATGCTGATGATCGTGTGATGACGATGCTGATGATCGTGTGATGACGACGCTGATGATCGTGTGATGACGATGCTGATGATCGTGTGATGACGATGCTGATGATCGTGAGATGATGATGCTAATGATCGTGAGATGACGATGCTGATGATCGTGTGATGACGATAATCGTGAGGATCCAGATGATGATATTGTTGTAGCTGTTCAAGTGCTACAGAAGATAAAGACTCAATACTGAAGATGTCGATGTTCCAGTATTGAAGATGTTCCAGTAACTGCTTGAGTTACTGATGATGTTGAGAAAGCTTCCAATGATTTATAGATGTATCATGTATGATGTTGATGACTCCTTGCTCGTGCAGATGCTGTTATAATATCCTTCTCGTTAAGGGGGAGTGTTGAGATATTGTAACTTCAAAGAATATTATATTTGTACTTTATTATTCCGGAGATGTTTCATTCCTCCGTGAAGATCTTATTGTATATCCGGAGATGTTTATTCCTCCGTCAGAATGTGGTAACTCGGGTTATTAGACTTCCCTAGTGGGGGTCGGCCCTGTATGTGTCATGTGGGTCAAAGGGTTATTAGACCACCCTAGAGGGGTCGGCCCAGTTAGTTGTAGTGGGGTATTTAACCCATTGGTTAAATACGAGCCTACGTGTACCTGTGTAAAATACATGTCAGTGTAGTGTATAAATAGAGGAGGTGTGTTCCTCATTTGACACACTCACACACTTGAGGATAGCGCACTTGTGGAGGAGAGGTCTGCTATTGTGGAGGAGGAGATCATGTCTCAGGGTTTCATCTTTGTATATTGCTGGTCATCTATATTGAGGAAGCTTTGCTGGGTTTTCTACCCCATGAGGGTTTCCCAGGATAAATCTCTGTCTATTGTGTTTATGCTATGCTTGTTGTTTCTTTAGTGATCCTGTATATGCTATTATTGTGAAATGGAATGTAATGCTGCTATTTTATGTCTTAGCATATTGAATCTTAGCAGTTAAAACGCCTCATGGGTGTTCACCATTGCATGGAGTTGTGGGAGTGGCTAGGATAGCCACCTATATCACTTAATTCGGCAACGATTATCAATTGGAGTAACGGCAAAATCGTGTGTGGTCTCATGGATGTGCAACGAAAAGGCCTAAGTGGCAGTTTCCTTCACGTGTTATTTTACAGCCAGTTGTGGGACTAGACCATTCATATTTAATTTTGGTTGGTTGATAGGTGTGCTACAGTTTGATTTTTAGTTGCTGCTAGAGAGTACTCGCTTCAGTTAGACAATAAAGTATACTTAGACTTTAGTAAAAAGTGGATCTCACTTAATTTTTCATATTTTATTGTTTGCTTTTTCGTTCTAAAAGAGCCTTTTGACCTATAAAAGGAGCCATCCTCCTTCATTGTATGATGGAAAACTTTTGGGGTTTCTTTCCCTGTTGAGCTTAATAAAAATATCATGCTGGGTTTATAGACAGATTTGGTTTCTCTTCGCATGGATGCGTGTTTCCATTTTAAGTTGTAGAGTAGATCTAACATAGAAGGCTATTTTTAGTCCATTGGGCAAACATTTGGGATCAAGTTGTTTGTTGACGTTGTGTTTTCAGAAGATCATAGGAGTGATCGACTGTAGTCGGTTATACTGATATTCTCCTCGTCTTTGTTTATGTAACGTATTAGATCAAAATCTCACTTTTATGAAACGCAAAGCCTCCTTGAGTCCTCTTTTTGACTCCATGCTCCCTTCTGGTACTGGCACTGGCCTTCTCCTTGAGGATTGACCCTCTCGTCTTTTCCATCACCCATTTTAAACTTCATCTTTTTGTTACATCCGTTTCTCTAAGGCAACCTCTTCAAATTCACCTTGCCCGTCACCATACTTGCCTTAGCGATCCTATCTTAGGGATACCCCCCTAGAGTTGGAGGAGAGCCAACCTGAAGCGAAGAGGAGAGGAGTGTGGTGACATTGGCCTCTCTCCTGAGAGAGTTGTCATCTAGCTAGTGTGTCACATTTTGGGCTTCAACAAACAGCATGCCATCTTGGCGGACAACAGGTCTCACAGATCAAGGAGCAACTTGAAGCATTTGGAGAAAAGGTAGAAAAATAAATCACTTAAACACATAAATTGATCAAAAGTAATTTAAATGAAAAATAAATCACTTAAACACTTAGGAAAGTGGTTGTAGGGATAAAGTGGGTGCTATGAGTTAGAAAATGAGCACCCCCATGGCCAAACTGGCCTCCTAACCACACTTTTATTACATTTTTGGATTTTTTAATTAAAGTTTTAAAAAAAGAGCCCCTTTTATAGGAAAAAAATATTTTTTCGGAATTGGCCGAAGATCTTAGGGGACCTAGTGCATGTCCATAATGACTCAATTTGATGTCTATCATGCTCATAAACATTGACACTTGAGATTTAATAACCTTATAAGGCCTAAGCACCAAGACGACATTCCAACTTTGGAGGAGCAGGTGAAAAACTCGTTGATTATACATCGCTTATTTAGCAGTGCATAATAGACAAGGAAAAAACACCATGGAATGTTTGCGTTTGATGTCTAAGTCCTAGGAAGCCAAACTCTTTACATAGGCTGTCATGCTAGCACATTTTTACAAAATCCCCCAAGGGGGTATGAACATGCAATTATTAAAAAAGGGGCCAAAAATTGGCTTGATGGATCTCGGAACACTGATGATGAACAATTAGATTGTTCAAGTCTTCGACGGTTCACTCGGAATTAAGTAAGTGCAATTTTAGTGGATAACAGGGCCCAAGAGCGGGTGTGACTACGGACACTCATTTCATGTTTGTTTATGCCTATGGATATCCATTAGACCATTCCATGCTTCATTCAGTGGATTTTGGCCCAGATACACATTTATTATTATTTTACAGGCCATATATTTTAATTATTGAGCATGTATTTCATCATAGATAACATCACAAGTGGATCCGAGTTGTATGAGTACTCATCCCTAGTGGATTTGGGCCATCTGATTTCATTTATGCATTTAGATCAGACTTTTAGGTAAAGGAAGTGCACTTTATGGGCATTGTTATCACGCAACTTGTAGTTGCCCCTAGTGGTATCCCATCCGGGACGGTAGAGGAGACAGGCAACTAAAGAGGTGACCCAAGAGATGCCACGGTTCCCAATGCAAGGTGGGAGTCACGTCAACCGAGGCACTCTTCGCTTTAGGTCAAGGTGTAACAAGACCTAGGGGGAGACCCTATAACCAATCACAGTTGATTGGACCCAAACAAAGGTTTCTAAGGATAAGTAAATGATGAGTTACGGAAACCAATGCAAGGCTAAGTGGACCTAGAAGTTGAGGTATGGTTGAAGGTGGTGTGAGAGATGGTTAGTGTTTCAACCTACGTATGGTTTAGGCCACATGATTGGGTATGATGACAAGGTGTAGTACCATATGTTTACACAAGTGGGTCCTATTTTCTTGGGATATGTGAAATGGCTTTAAGTGGGCCCACAAGGTGAAGCTAAGGTGTGAAATTGGTACTAGAGGTTAGGTAATGATTAGATCTATGGATCTAAGTTAATTTTAGGAGTACCCGTGTACTAGATCTAGGGTTTGACACAATTCCTAAGGAGTGCGACTTGCTTTGAGGAGGACTAGTGCCTTGTTGGATGGGCTAATGGGGTCAAAAGGTATGTCAAATTGTACATCGGGACACCTAGGAGCCAAGTCAAGTGGGCTAAATGAGATCTAATGGTTGGATCTTGCTAGATCTAGGTTTTCAAGAAATGACCCTAAGTGGACCACATTCCCTTGAAACAAGGAATGCTACCCCCAAGGCAGATTGTCACAAAAAGATACTCTAGACCTAGGTTTCAAGGTATGGCAAATCCAAATCTACAGAAATCTCAAACACCCACTTCCTCAAAGTGGACAAACTCACCTACCCAAGGAGGTGCGACTTTGCTCAAGGAGGGCTAAAAGAGGGGTTTGGTGGACCAAATCTAGTCCAATGGCCACCAAACTATAGATCCAAGTGGCTAGTACCCCGATCTATGTAGATCCCAAAAATCAAGTCAATCCAAGGGTTAGATCTTAGTAGATCTAACTTTCAAGGTGCCAAGAAATTCAAAAGGGGGTTTTAACCCCTTAAAACATGGAATGATGTCCACAAGGTAGAATTCACCAAAGTAAGAATCTGGGGGTAGGTTATCAAGTGTGTAGATTACCAATCAAGTGGGATCTCACCTACCCATGTGCTAGATCTAACCAAACAAGCCTCTCTCTAGGAAGTACGATTTGGGTTCAAGAGGGCTTTTTGCCTTGAAAATTGTGTCAATTCTAAGCCAACCACCACCAAACTATAGATCCAACTAGGGGTGGATGCTATAGAGGTGGGTTTTCAATATCTCTTCAAAAGTAAGGCTAGATCTAAGTAGATCTAAGAAAAACCCAAAACAAGGGTTTTAATCAATTAGGGTTTTTATGATCTAGAAATTATAGATGATTCAAGGAAGAAGAAGATCATACCTCTTGGAGCATACCTAGATGAAGAGATGAATGCTAGTTGAGACGAGTATTACTTTGCCAAAGATCAAATGGAGAATTCTTGAAGCCCTCTTGCCAAATCGATTTTCCCAAGCCACATGTGATTCCCTCTAACCTGTCAAACCAAGGAGCAAAGCATCAATCAGTTTAACATGTTGAAGGTAGATACGAGCAAGAGAGAGATAAGCAAAGAATAGTTGACACAAAGGCAAAACCACTCCCTGTCAAACCAAAACGTCTTCCTCCAAGCTTGAAGGGCAAGCCTCCCCACCAATTCGCACTTGTCCAAAAATGTCCTCTTAACCTGTAAATAAGATATGGCAAATATGCAAGATAGCTACAATAGATCCTCCAGTGCAATGGACAAAAGCATTTACAATCGAAACAACCAACATCCACTCCAATACAAGCATGTACTCCAAAAGATAGAAATTTTATTCCAAGAGCCAAGAGCCAAAAATCTCTAGATGAATTTTACAATGAGAGGCTCCCTCCTTAAATAGGATGGGGAGAGAGTACAATCCTAACCACTTTTTACATGAGTGGCTAAGATTAAAAGATAAAAGATCTAATCAATGGCTAACAATAAATCATAACAATACATCACATGGATCACCCAATATAATGATAGCGCCCCCACTAAATGGTACAAAAAGAGGGTGACGTCATCCACTAGAGAAGTATAAGTACCAAAATCCACCTCATAGTGACTAGGACATGACAATATAAGCACATGGTGGGGCTAGGAGGCATCAATCCTTACTAGCTCATCCCCAAGGCACAATAAAATAATAAAATATGTCCAAGATAATATAAATGATCAAATCTGTCCTCAAAATCTGTGACAGACTAGCAGTAAAAGACCTCTTGTGATCAATGTGGGCATACCCACATGGTGAAAACTGGCTAGAAGATAGTGAGATCACCCTGGAAGACCTCTGTGAAAACCAAATGCCAAAACCTTGCCTCAATTGCCCAAATCGATTTCCTCAGTGACCAATTTATCCCATTTTTTAACTGCCTCGGTAACTGTGAAAGTGCCAAAACTGCCTCCTAGGGCATCTGCGCTGTCCATCTGAGCCCACCAGGCTCTCCAGAAAGGGGGGGTAAATGGTAAAAACAAGTGGCTGGACCACCCCCTTCATCATCAGCGCCCTAGGTGAACTGGCCTTTCAGGGCCCCTGCTGCTCAGGCTGGGAAATCAGCCCCAAATCTGGTCAACAAGTGTAAAACTGCATCAATCACTGTTAGAAGTGCCCGGAACTGAAAGATAAGTGTCTCATTGGATCCAGAAGACCCAAATCCATTAGAAATGTGTACTCATACACCATGGGTTGCCTTAATGGGCCAGCTGTAGGGTCCACCATATATGGACAATGTACAATCTGCTGATCTTAAGTAATAAATAAATCTGCTGAACTGGATCAATCATCATCTGCATCATATGTCCATCATATGATATCATCATCAAGCATGTGGGACCATCAATCATCATCAATAGGCATCTATACATGGCCCACATCATCACAGATCCCAATGATGTACAACCAAGGATAAATCACATCAGTAGACTAAGACATGCTTCTCTAACCATTTTCACAGCCTAGCTCAAAGTATAAGATCCATTCAGTGGCATTACTCAAGTTAGCATATTCCTTTGTTATATAAAATTACTTGCACAATAGTTCAAATGACAAACTCACCCATTGGACATGGTCAAACTGCTAGTGAAGGATGAACGCTAGGAACAAGGTTGGGCAAAGGGGTTGACCTGTCTAACTCAACTCAAAAATACTTTGGACTGGGAGAAAGGGGAAAGCTACAAACTCTATGCTGGACAAAATAACACGGGGGATGGCTGTGCTTCACAAATGGATAAGTTGTTCAGAGAGTGCTTATTCAACTTAGGCATCATGTCTACATCAAGTTGATCCAGGTTCATTAGGATCATTCAATTTTATTTCATGGCCTTTTTGGCCTACATAACCCTTTGGATCTCAGGTGTGCTGATAAGCACAACTAGTTGCAGCGTTCATCCAGGGCATGTTTTTCCAATACATATAGGTCAGCAATTGTTTAGATATAGCTTTTAAGACCCATTGCTTTTTGGACCTTTCTTATACTCTTCGAGGAGTATTTTTAGCTGTTCATCGCTCTTGCCCTTTTTTTAGTTTCCATGGGCGAATTTATAAGTTTCCATAGGTAGAACATGAGTGTTATCACATATATAGTAGCCGGGCTACCATACATTATTTTTCTCATTCCAGTACACTATTCATCCAGTTCCCTTGCATTTGAGATGCCGAGATGAGCATCTATATTGGATCACTATCAGATTGTGGACAGCAGTTGCATTCCCCATGCCATGACTGAGTTTCAGGACACTCAAAGAGATGACCGATGTAGCCATTATATTATTGGTACAGAGCAGACAGTAGTGCCCAGAGTTACAGCAGCAGTCTCAGAGGACAGATGATGGTACAGGTTGATGAGCTTGCAGGTATATGACTCAGCAGGTATATCATGGTGTTATGGTTAGATTGCTTTTATACTTATTCTTATAGCATGTCTTAGCACTTAGTGTCATGATCTGGCGATCATATAGATATATGGACCTGGTTGATCTATTATATATATTATACTGTCCCTACTCAGACTTAGAAGTTCACTATTCATACTCATTGGTACATACCCTCCTTAGGGAGAATAGAGGTGATCATTACACCATACTTTGGCTTGCTAGTGTTGGCTCCATCATTTCATTGTCTTCATCCATCCATGGCCTACCTTTTAGATTATCACCCTGACTTACTACTTGACTAGTGGCATGGAGGACTTTTCCCCACTATAGCCTCTGTATTGGATGAGCCTCCCTGTTTATTGTGTCTCGGCTCTGAGTTGGTGACAAAACTTACCTATGGTGAGTTGGAGTTCCTAGTGAATTCCCCCTAGTCACTAAAGTTGTGTTGGCTAAACCTGAAACTTTTAGTGCTGCCATCAATACAAAATCTGGAAAATGAAATGCTATATCTTGTATGAAAAGCCCATTCATGCAATGTGTTTCTAAACACACATGAATGAAAGGCGTGCCAAATGAAAATGGCCATAAAAATAAAATGTTATATCTTGTGGAAAATAAATACCTAGGTAAACAAGCTGTCCATGACACACCTAGAAGTGCTCAGGTAAACAAGTGCCTTAAAAACACACCTGCAGCAGAAAGCCTAAAAGAAAAAATGTAAATCTATGCAATGTGTTTGTAAATACACATAGATCAAGGCTATGGAAACTTCAGGCCCAAAAAGCAATGGAACTTAAATGCTATATCTAAACAATTGCTGGCCTTATTTGTATTATGGATTGTGCGCATCTGTGAAGGTGAATAAACCCTCTTTAAACAACTCATCCATTTGTGAGACACCGCCATTCCCTGTGTTATTGCTCATTCAGTATATACTATGGTGTATTCCCTTTCCCTTGCCAAAGTGTCACAAAGTCAAGACAGTTAAGTCATCCCTTAGCCTAGCCAGTTAATTCAACCTTCACCCTTCACTAGCAAATTGATCACAACTATGAAGTGAGTATGATCCTGAAAGTCTAGTCTGAGTAATAATAATAATTAACGACAATATATATTTGGATGTAGATCGCCAGTTATGATCATTATGTGTTATAATTGCTATTTGAATAAGTTGTAGAGCATGTATTAACCTTGACACTTTACAGCAGCCTTGGATGATGGACTGAGTTATATTTGGTCTTGGTTGGACCTAGTTTGACCATGGAGGACCATGGGACATGAGATGATAGACCTTATGATGATATGGATAGATGATATATGGTCTATGTACACATACAGGATGATTCTATGCAGCAGCTACAGGGTTATGATGATGATTCTTGGGATACAGCAGTGTTTGATCATTTACAGAGCATTATTATTGGCCTTGTTCCGGTATATTGGATATTTATTTTGATCATGCAGAGACTCATATGGTGTATGAGTACACATATTGGATAGATTTGGACCTTCTGAGTCCAATGGGACAGTTTGTTTTCAGTTCCGGGCACTTACAGTGATGATTGAGCCTCAGTAGGCTGTCCCAGTGCAGTTTTGGTCTGTTGGAGGCCCTGTCAGAGCAGATGTGATTTTTATCCGGTTGACCTAGGGCGCTGATGATGGAGGAGGTGGTCCAGCCACTTGTTTTTACCATATTACCCCCCTTCCGGACACATTGGTGCCCTCACCTTGACAGCGCCAGCACTCCAGGAGGCTGTTTGGGGCAGTTTCACGCTTCCCGAGGCATTTCAGGATTGGTAGAAATGGCTATTGAGGAAATCGATTTGGGCTACTGAGGCAAAGTTATGGCATGGGATGATCAGTGATGATAGATCGGGACCTTCCACACCTTCTCCAGCAGTTTCAGCTTCATCGGGGCCCGCATCCATCATTTATGGCACTTTCTGTGGATTTTTTGAGGTCTTTTGAGGACCACGACTTCACTATGGAGGCACGATTTGGTACATTCATGATTATTTATTGGTTATTGTGCTATGGAGATTGACCAAGGAGGGATAAAATTACCCCTTGGACCCACCATAAGCCTCTTATGATATTTCATCATCATGATTTGGTGGGATTCCCCTCTTCTAGGGCGATTTTGTCCACTTATGTTATATTTTATGTGTGATCCATGTATTATGTTGTTGAGCTCATCTCAACCATTGATTAGACATTTGTATCTTCTAATCTTAGCCACTCATTCAAAAAGTGGTTAGGGTTTTGGTGCCTCTCCTTCCTATTTAAAGGAGAGAGCCTCTCATTGTAAAGGGTCTTTGGCTCTTGGATTATTGATATAGAAAAATATTCTTGTGGAAATTCTTGTGGTCTCCTTTGCATCTGGTGTTCTTAGATGGTGATTGGAAAGTCTATTGCAACCTAGCATTTGGAAATTGTGGTAAGATCTATCTTTTTTGGAAATCATTGTTTGTCTACAGGAGGGCGACTTCAACAAGGGCGATTTTGCAAGGCTTCTTCAAATCGACTTTCTTGGCATTCGCTTGTATCAGGGGGTTATCATTAGCATCATTGTGATCTATGCTATCTTTCTGTTACTTCTTTTGTGGCATTAGTCTTATCTCTTGATGCATCAAATCTGATATTGTTGACGTTTGTTGTGCAGGAGAGAGGGCGCATTGGCTTCTTGGATCAAATC
This sequence comes from Larix kaempferi, assembly GCA_027924585.1. Taxonomy (NCBI): domain Eukaryota; kingdom Viridiplantae; phylum Streptophyta; class Pinopsida; order Pinales; family Pinaceae; genus Larix; species Larix kaempferi. Next base: position 749,537 of record BSBM01001032.1, read on the forward strand.
GACTTGCATAGAAAACTACCTCAAAGCTTCTCAAATTGATCGGGTTTGCATAGATCATCATCATCAAGGCATCTACAAGGTTACCCAGGTAAGATCCACAGGTTTGTTTCTCTTTCCTTTATCCAATCCATTGACATAGTTCACAAATTGTTAAAACCCTAAATATCTTAAAATCCCCATTTTACATTTTCTCAGATCTACTTAGATCTAGTGGGTTGTTGGGCATAATACTGAAAACCCACCTCTATAGCATCCAAGGCATCCCGGATCTATAGTTTGGTGAGGATTGGCTTCCATTTGATCCCCTTCCCAGGCCAACTTAGCCTCTCCCAAGCAAGGCGCACTTCACCATTTGAGCAGGTTGACCTAGATCTAGGTGGCGGGTGTTTGAGATTCCACTTGATTTGACATCTACACATCAAATAACATACACCCAGGTTGTCACTTTTCTGAAATTCACCTTGTGGGTCCCATTCCACATTTTAAGGGATTTAATCCCCTTTTTGGACCACTTGGAACCCTTAAACTCAGATCTACTAAGATCTAACCGTTGGATTACCACGAAATTATAGATCCATACTCCTACCTGACCGATCTACCCGGATCTAAAGTTTGGATGCCATCCGAATTGACTTGACCCACTTAATCCCACTTTTTAGCCTCCTTGGGCAAAGTCGCACCACCTTGGAGAAGTGAGTTGACTCATTTCCAGGAACTGGGTACTTGAGATGTTTGGAGATCTGAAACCGTAATAATTCAAAACCTAGATCTAGACTGTCACTTTGTCAAATCTTGCCTTGGGGATTGCATTCCTTGTTTTAAGGGATTGTGGTCCACTTGAGTCAAACCTAGATCTAGATACATTCATCCATCAAGACCTCCATTGCCCACTTGTCCCAAGTACTAGGAGTCCTAAACCACAAGTCAAACCTACTTTGACTCCACTTCCCAATTCCCAAGGCACTGGTTTCTCTCCAAGTTAGTTCAACCTTCCTAGATTGTTGGATTGACTTGTGGATTGACCTATGCATGGTGGACTAAACCCTTGATGCTATCATGTATCATGGTCAAGCTTGTCATCCGTACTAGTTAGCCCCAATACAAACCTTAACTTCCCTGTATTGGACACAGTTCCCAAGGCAGTGGACTTTCCAACATTGAACTAGTACACTAGCCCTAGATCTCACTTCAAACATTATAAGTCACTATTACATCAACTATGAACCAAAGCTATACCTATTGAACCCCTCATTTGGCTTGTGACTTTACCCTTAGGTCTAGGATAAACCATACACCTAACTTCACTTAGAAATACCTTGATTTGGTGTCTTGGTTTTGATCTCTCCTGTCGGGAGTAGATCGGGTCTCCCCCTTTGTTGTCTGGGCTAGATAACATAAAGCGAAGGTTGCCTCGACTGGCGTGACAACCATATATATATTGGAGGTCGAGGTGATCATGGTTGCACCTTTTGAGTTGCCCTTCCCTATTGCCATCCATGACTGGATCCATCCATAGGGGTAACTACAGTTTAGGTGATAACAATGAGCTTTCAGTTTTAGCCAACAACATCTCAAGTGACTAGGGGGAGTTCGAGCCAATGCCAAACATCGGGACAACCGACCAGAATGATTTAGGCCTACAATCCAACTCACCGAAGGCAAGTTTTGTCACCAACTCAGAGCTGAGACACTGAATATACAGGGATACGCTCCAAACACAGAGGTAGAAAAATGGGGAAGTCCTCGGTATTAGAAAGTCAAATGAGACAGGTCAAGGTTTAAAGTCAAATAGGACGGTCATGTATGGATGGAGTCAAGTGAATATGGAGCCTACACTAGCAGACAACTGGTGTCAGGAAAGACCATATCTATGTAAGGTGGAAAACCAGTGGGTTTTGTTAAATGACCTAAATGTGCAAGCAATTGTCCATTTTGTGATTTATAGTTCATTTTAAAAGGTTTGCCACATCAGGAATAATATACCAAGCAAATGCTGTGAACATGACTAAATCAACAAGATAATAATCCACAGTCAGTGATAACATATCCATAGATCATACAACATCATCATAATAATCATCATGTACCATCTGAAACACTGCTGCAATGCATCTCTAAGCACTGAACTGAAACTGTATGGGATAAAGGGTCACATCGGTCATCAAATCTGAACTCTCAAGGCTCAGCCTTGACACAAGGTCTAACATAAATCTGAATAATATACTGCTCTGATCATGAGTGATCCAAAATATATAGCCATGCTCTGGAATAATGGAAGCTCTGGAATGTGCAGATATTTGTTGAACAAGGATAGTAGCTCTGCTACTATAGTGTGATAACATCTGGCTCCAGCTGGGACAAGTGCTCTAAGGGAGAGAGCGCTTGAGAACCTCAGAGTCTCTGGTCTCGATCTGCTCTGCATCAATCTTCAATCCAGCACTGCACCATCCTTGCTTTCAGCTTCTATTTTGCACCTGTTCCTGCTCTCACAAACACTAGAATACCTCATGGAGCATGTATGGGAAAAATATAAAATAAAACTGAAACTGAAATCTATTCTAAAACAGAACTGAAACGCGTAAAAGAAACATTTAAACTAACATGGCATATATCATTTATTCATCATTTATTATTTCTATCACTGTGCAGGAGGAAAAGAGAACTTTTTCAAGCAGGCAATCTCAACTTGCACAGGCAGCCAAAAATAGAAATGACAACTAAATTTTTTTAAATGTATGCAGGAGAAGAGACAAGCTTAGGAAGGAGCAAGGCTCAACTCAATAAAGAAGAAAAACAAGCAAACACTCCAAGCAGAAAAGAAAAAGGGACAATACTTAGCACACAGAAAAAGAAAAAGCACACAAATCCTATTGCTCAAGTGAGCTTATTCAAGACCTACCTACCCTACTCTAACCAATTAGCACAAATGTTAGGTAAAATCATAAATCCAGTGTAACCATTCGTCAAACAAGTTAATGATTCTTATTTGATTTTTGATAATAGAACAAGTCAAGATCGGGCTAAAGATTAACAAATTTGAGGGCACAATCTTCCTGACTTGTTCAAACATTGAAGAATGGTTTAAATGATGCAATATGAAATTATGCCAAGGAGAAGACTGTCTGATGCAAACATCCTCCATCAAAGAACTGATAGGATCATAAAATTTATGCAAGTTAAACTCAGGGATGGATGGAGGGAAGACATATGACATGTGATTTGATTCATTTTCACACAAATTAACTTCTTCATTTACTTCTCTCACATATTCAATTTGATTCTCCTTGGGATTGATGATCAAATAGAAACCAAGTGGAGACAACTCAAAGCTTAGAAGACGAAAAATCAAAGTCAGACCCTCTTGATGCTCAAAAATGGAGAAAAGATGGAATTGATCTTTAAACACCTTTTCTAGCCACCTAGAATGATTGATAAATTGACAACAAGCATTATTGTTCCAAGGTGACTGAAAAGGGAAATGAAGTGCTTTTTCTCCAATTATGTAATCGTGCATATACTTCCTATTGAAAAATTCCAAGGCAAAAAATTGACTAGAGCACCAACCCAAAGATGATTGAAAGAGTTGGGAAGGGAGGGTGGATTGCAAATATGAAAATTCTCCCAAATGAATAAATAAGTTTGACCTTGGATTTTGACAAAAGAAAGCACTCTTTATTGTAGGAATGATTTTAATCTTTTGATCAAGTTTAATATTTACAATCTGAGGACAAGATTGACCATCTATTGATTCATCATTAAAATTATAAGAGGATAAGTGATCATTTTCATTTAATTGATCAAGGGGAAAATTAACAAGCTCATTTAAAGCATCCTGATTATTTGCACAATGATCATGTGAAAGCACTACTAAAGGGTCTTGGTCAATGTTTCCACTTTCTTCTTCTTCAATAAGGTGATAAGGAATTGAATGATTGTTAATGATAGAATGATTAAGGAATTCTTTTTTTGAAGGATCCTCAACAAATACAAAATCAGGAATTTCTTCAAGATCAAAAGTAGGGCTACTCAAGGACTGATTTGAAGTGTCATTATTATTATCATGGTCCTTATCAAACTGGTCCTCAACAGCACAGTTATTGCTTGATGTCTCTGTTAATGATTCTTCAATATTACTACCCCATTTATTCTTTAATAACCCAACAAACATATCATATCCAGTGATGGATCCTGGGGCTAAATTATCAAACCATAATCCGGCATTTCCACCTAATGTCTTACCCAGGGCCCGCATATAAACATCTTCATCATCAACACCCCTAACTTCCATATAATTCCAAAATATTTGTAAGTGATTTGCAATTGACTCAAAATAATTTCCATAGAAACGAGGCAGCCTTTCAGAGTAATTATTTGGCATAAGATGAGGTGCCCCATGAATTTCAGAAAAGTCAAAAGGAGATGGCTTAGCTGGATTTCTAATAACTTTGGCCATTCTACTAGGGATTAGTTGTGGATGTCTAACTGGGATACTAGAGTCATTTGACCGAATGCTTTGGTTGTAAGGCCTTGGTTGAGATTGAATTTTGTTTGAATTAATTGGGTTAGTATTTTTACTTGAAGAATGAAAAGAATGATGAGAGTCATAAGAATTATGTACATAATCACTCCCATATTGATATGTTGACTGACTTTCATTACTTTCTTCCAACTGCCCTCTATAGCGAGATAGATTCTCATATATTTCATTCATACACCTTGTCATTTGGAAGAAAATTTCTGAATTTATTTATGATTTACAAATTACAAAATTGAAAGGTGGGAATGGGGCCGATCCTCAGCGGAGTCACGAATTGGAGTTGCCAGGTAGATTTTTAAACTCTTCTACCAAGATGTATGTCGTTTAAAGTGCAGGGAGAGAATGAGACACAAAGGTATGATGAACCAAGGTAGGCCTCTACCTCCCCGGCAGCGGCGCCAAAGGTGTTATCACGCAACTTGTAGTTGCCCCTAGTGGTATCCCATCCGGGACGGTAGAGGAGATAGGCAACTAAAGAGGTGACCCAAGAGATGCCACGGTTCCCAATGCAAGGTGGGAGTCACATCAACCGAGGCACTCTTCGCTTTAGGTCAAGGTGTAACAAGACCTAGGGGTAGACCCTATAACCAATCACAGTTGATTGGACCCAAACAAAGGTTTCTAAGGATAAGTAAATGATGAGTTACGGAAACCAATGCAAGGCTAAGTGGACCTAGAAGTTGAGGTATGGTTGAAGGTGGTGTGAGAGATGGTTAGTGTTTCAACCTATGTATGGTTTAGGCCACATGATTGGGTATGATGACAAGGTGTAGTACCATATGTTTACACAAGTGGGTCCTATTTTCTTGGGATATGTGAAATGGCTTTAAGTGGGCCCACAAGATGAAGCTAAGGTGTGAAATTGGTACTAGAGGTTAGGTAATGATTAGATCTATGGATCTAAGTTAATTTTAGGAGTACCCATGTACTAGATCTAGGGTTTGACACAATTCCTAAGGAGTGCGACTTGCTTTGAGGAGGACTAGTGCCTTGTTGGATGGGCTAATGGGGTCAAAAGGTATGTCAAAGTGTAGATCGGGACACCTAGGAGCCAAGTCAAGTGGGATAAATGAGATCTAATGGTTGGATCTTGCTAGATCTAGGTTTTCAAGAAATGACCCTAAGTGGACCACAATCCCTTGAAACAAGGAATGCTACCCCCAAGGCAGATTGTCACAAAAAGATACTCTAGACCTAGGTTTCAAGGTATGGCAAATCCAAATCTACAGAAATCTCAAACACCCACTTCCTCAAAGTGGACAAACTCACCTACCCAAGGGGGTGCGACTTTGCTCAAGGAGGGCTAAAAGAGGGGTTTGGTGGACCAAATCTAGTCCAATGGCCACCAAACTATAGATCCAAGTGGCTAATACCCCGATCTATGTAGATCCCAAAACTCAAGTCAATCCAAGGGTTAGATCTTAGTAGATCTGAGTTTCAAGGTGCCAAGAAATTCAAAAGGGGGTTTTAACCCCTTAAAACATGGAATGATGTCCACAAGGTAGAATTCACCAAAGTAAGAATCTGGGGGTAGGTTATCAAGTGTGTAGATTACCAATCAAGTGGGATCTCACCTACCCATGTGTTAGATCTAACCAAACAAGCCTCTCTCTAGGAAGTGCGATTTGGGTTCAAGAGGGCTTTTTGCCTTGAAAAGTGTGTCGATTCTAAGCCAATCACCACCAAACTATAGATCCAACTAGGGGTGGATGCTATAGAGGTGGGTTTTCAATATCTCTTCAAAAGTAAGGCTAGATCTAAGTAGATCTAAGAAAAACCAAAAACAAGGGTTTTAATCAATTAGGGTTTTTATGATCTAGAAATTATGGATGATTCAAGGAAGAAGAAGATCATACCTCTTGGAGCATACCTGGATGAAGAGATGAATGCTAGTTGAGACGAGGATTACTTTGCCAAAGATCAAATGGAGAATTCTTGAAGCCCTCTTGCCAAATCGATTTTCCCAAGCCACATGTGATTCCCTCTAACCTGTCAAACCAAGGAGCAAAGCATCAATCAGTTTAACATGTTGAAGGTAGATACAAGCAAGAGAGAGATAAACAAAGAATAGTTGACACAAAGGCAAAACCACTCCCTGTCAAACCAAAACGTCTTCCTCCAAGCTTGAAGGGCAAGCCTCCCCACCAATTCGCACTTGTCCAAAAACGTCCTCTTAACCTGTAAATAAGATATGGCAAATATGCAAGATAGCTACAATAGATCCTCTAGTGCAATGGACAAAAGCATTTACAATCGAAACAACCAACATCCATTCCAATCCAAGCATGTACTCCAAAAAATAGAAATTTTATTCCAAGAGCCAAGAGCCAAAAATCTCTAGATGAATTTTACAATGAAAGGCTCCCTCCTTAAATAGGATGGGGAGAGAGTACAATCCTAACCACTTTTTACATGAGCGGCTAAGATTAAAAGATCAAAAGATCTAATCAACGACTAACAATAAATCATAACAATACATCACATGGATTACCCAATATAATGATAGCGCCCCCACTAAATGGTACAAAAAGAGGGTGACGTCATCCACTAGAGAAGTATAAGTACCAAAATCCACCTCATAGTGACTAGGACATGACAATATAAGCACATGGTGGGGCTAGGAGGCATCAATCCTTACTAGCTCATCCCCAAGGCACAATAAAATAATAAAATATGTCCAAGATAATATAAATGATCAAATCTGTCCTCAAAATCTATGACATACTAGCAGTAAAAGACCTCCCGTGATCAATGTGGGCATACCCACATGGTGAAAACTGGCTGGAAGATAGTGAGATCACGCTGGAAGACCTCTGTGAAAACCAAATGCCAAAACCTTGCCTCAATTGCCCAAATCGATTTCCTTAGTGACCACTTTATCCCATTTTTTAACTGCCTCGGTAACTGTGAAAGTGCCAAAACTGCCTCCTAGGGCATCTGCGCTGTCCATCTGAGCCCACCAGGCTCTCCAGAAGGGGGGGTAAATGGTAAAAACAAGTGGCTGGACCACCCCCTTCATCATCAGTGCCCTAGGTGAACTGGCCTTTCAGGGCCCCTGCTGCTCAGGCTGGGAAATCAGCCCCAAATCTGGTCAACAAGTGTAAAACTGCATCAATCACTGTCAGAAGTGCCCGGAACTGAAAGATAAGTGTCTCATTGGATCCAGAAGACCCAAATCCATTAGAAATGTGTACTCATACACTATGAGTTGCCCTAATGGGCCAGCTGTAGGGTCCACCATATATGGACAATGTACAATCTGCTGATCTGAAGTAATAAATAAATCTGCCGAACTAGATCAATCATCATCTACATCATATGTCCATCATATGATATCATCATCAAGCATGTGGGACCATCAATCATCATCAATAGGCATCTATACATGGCCCACATCATCACAGATCCCAATGATGTACAACCAAGGATAAATCACATCAGTAGACTAAGACATGCTTTTCTAACCATTTTCACAGCCTAGCTCAAAGTATAAGATCCATTCAATGGCATTAATCAAGTTAGCATATTCCTTTGTTATATAAAATTACTTGCACAATAGTTCAAATGACAAACTCACCCATTGGACATGGTCAAACTGCTAGTGAAGGATGAAGGCTAAGAACAAGGTTGGGCAAAGGGGTTGACCTGTCTAACTCAACTCAAAAATACTTTGGACTGGGAGAAAGGGGAAAGCTACAAACTCTGTGCTGGACAAAATAACACAGGGGATGGCTGTGCCTCACAAATAGATAAGTTGTTCAGAGAGTGCTTATTCAACTTAGGCATCATGTCTACATCAAGTTGATCCAGGTTCATTAGGATCATTCAATTTTATTTCATGGCCTTTTTGGCCTACATAACCCTTCGGATCTCAGGTGTGCTGATAAGCACAACCAGTTGCAGCTTTCATCCAGGGCATGTTTTTCCAATACATATAGGTCAGCAATTGTTTAGATATAGCTTTTAAGAACCATTGCTTTTTGGACCTTTCTTATACTCTTCGAGGAGTATTTTTAGCTGTTCATCACTCTTGCCCCTTTTTTAGTTTCCATGGGCGAATTTATAAGTTTCCATAGGTAGAACATGAGCTTTTAGTTTTAGCCAACAACATCTCAAGTGACTAGGGGGAGTTCGAGCCAATGCCAAACATCGGGACAACCGACCAGAATGATTTAGGCCTACAATCCAACTCACCGAAGGCAAGTTTTGTCACCAACTCAGAGCCGAGACACTGAATATACAGGGATGCGGTCCAAACACAGAGGTAGAAAAATGGGGAAGTCCTCGGTATCGGAAAGTCAAATGAGACAGGTCAAGGTTTAAAGTCAAATAGGAAGGTCATGTATGGATGGAGTCAAGTGAATATGGAGCCTACACTAGCAGACAACTGGTGCCAGGAAAGACCATATCTATGTAAGGTGGAAAACCAGTGGGTTTTGTTAAATGACCTAAATGTGCAAGCAATTGTCCATTTTATGATTTATAGTTCATTTTAAAAGGTTTGCCACATCAGGAATAATATACCAAGCAAATGCTGTGAACATGACTAAATCAACAAGATAATAATCCACAGTCAATGATAACATATCCATAGATCATACAACATCATCATAATAATCATCATGTACCATCTGAAACATTGCTGCAATACATCTCTAAGCACTGAACTGAAACTGTATGGGATAAAGGGTCACATCGGTCATCAAATCTGAACTCTCAAGGCTCGGCCTTGACACAAGGTCTAACATAAATCTGAATAATATACTGCTCTGATCATGAGTGATCCAAAATATATAGCCATGCTCTGGAATAATGGAAGCTCTGGAATGTGCAGATATCTGCTGAACAAGGATAGTAGCCCTGCTACTATAGTGTGATAACAGGCATATTTGTGGATTTGCAAGCATTATTATCATTTTAATTAAATTAATTAAGTGACCATGGTTTATAAAACTTATCAAAGGGTGAAATGTTTGGATCAAGCTGACTTAGACTGATTTTATTATGTTATTGAGGTACATTGGACATTATTTTGTATGTTTTTATCATTGTTTGGGCCCACTTCATGTATGCTGCCCCACTTGGGCAAATCGCACCATGGAGAGAGGGCACAATTGGTGGGCAGCCATTTCATGTTCTCACTTTGCTATTGTTTTGGGTTGATATGTTATGTACCTAGGGGAATAAAATAGCCCCTAGACACCCCCTAGGAACCTATTATCATATGATGTCATTTTCATGTTGTACTTGGGTGCTACAGTGGAAATCGCTCCCCCTTCTTGTCTCATGTATCAACTGAGTTTAAATCTCAGCCATTGGATCAGATTTGTATCTTATAATCTCAACCCTTGACTTTGAAGAGGCTAGGGATTTTTCTCTCCCATTTCTATATAAGGTAGGAGCTGCTCATTGCTATGGAATTTTGGCTCTTGGAGTGACTAATTTAGAGAAAAAATTTGCAACAGAAAACTTGTGTCTCTTGTTGTGAATGCTCGGGATAGTGATTGCATGTTATCTTTCCTTTGTGTTGTCCACTAATTTGCACTTAGTTGGACTTCATGTGAATCCTTGAAGACTTGAACAACATACATTGTTCATTGCCAGAGTTCTGAAATTCAGCAGGCCAATTTTGTCCCATTTGTAAAAAATTGCATGTCCATACCCCTTGGGGTTATTGTAATAAGTTGGTCTAGCATGGTATTTTTTGTAACAGGCTTGGCTTTCCTTAGGTTTATCTATCAATGTGGTACTCTAGAGTGTTTTTTCCTTAAGAATTATGTGTTGCGCTTTAGTGACGTATAATTTCTAAGTTTTTCACTCACACCTCCAAAGCTGGAGTATTTACCTTGGTGGTCAAACCTTGGGAGGTTATTAAATCCTAAGTGTCTATGTATTTTAACATGCTAGCTATCAATAATGAGTCATATGGACATGCACTAGGTCCCCCTAGGTTTTATTTTATTTTTCAGACATAATTTTTTTCCGTAAACGAGCAATTTTTTAATGTTTTAATTAAAAAAATTGAAAATCTCATGGAAAATGGGTTAGGAGGTGAAATTCACCATGGAGGTGCTCATTTTCTAACCCAGAGAAACCATATTACCCCTAAACCCACTTTTCCTAATTTATAAGTGATTATTTTTCACTTAAATAAATATTCTCTCCAAAATAATAAAAGAGAATTATTTAATTCAAAAACATAAAGATATGAGAAAAATCAAATTCCTAAATTAGGGGAATTTGATCCCACTGAAAGAGGTTATTGAGTTGGCAAGAATATCCAATGCATATTTCAATCAAATTTGGGAGATTTAAGTCAAGGACTTGAGAGAGGTGTTATCACACAAACTCTAGCTGTTTGGTAGTAGGTGTCCCAACATGGATGGTAGAGGTGAACAACTAGGAAGGTGTAACCTGCAATAGCCAGGTCCTCTGTTCAGGGAACGGAAGTCACACCGGACAAGGCTACTGTCACTTTAGACAAGGCACGTAGCCAAGTCAGGGGAGAGACCCCGCTCAACCAAGTAATGGTCGAGAAACAAAAGTACACCCAAATCTAAAAGATGGAAAGAAAAATAGACAGGATATGAGTGTAAATAGGTCCTAAGCTTAATCTCAGCCACAAGCTGGGCACAGGTATGAGATAAGTGTGAAATAGTGTGATGTGACCAGGGATCAAATAAGGTGAGTAAAATGAGATTAGATTAGTGTTTGTGGCTGGAAATAAGCAAGGGACACTAAGTTCAGCTAGAAGTGAAGAACTGAAATGAAGTTACCCCAGGAAAACAGTTAAATATTGAAATAGTGGACCTAGGGCATCAACAAATACTCGTTTTAAAGTGCTTCTAGCAATGAATATCTTGATATCTACTGATAAGAAGATGATTAGAACCAAAATCAAGACTACCCAGAACCCCTAACTCACCCAAGCAAGCAGAAGAGAAAAACGCCCCAGGTGGGCGTTTTTGCTAAGTAGACCAGTGCCTAAACTATGGGTAGATGGAGTCGGAATTGTACCAAACTTGAGATATGGGCTTTTAGGAACAAATAATAAGCGGGTTTGGAGAGAAATTTAAGTTCCTACGATTAAATTTTTAGTTTTTTAATTTACTCTTGGTTCTACATGCAGTTTCAGCTTAGCAAACACACCAGAAATCTAACTAGAGAATTGAGCACGAGAGGAATACCTGAAACAAAGATGAATGGCTGAATGTTTGTGTGAAGACCACTTGCCGAATCCAAGTGATGAGCAGCCAGTGCTTTCCCTAAGCGTTTGAGCCAGCCGGAGAGCAAGTGCGCCCTAGCTACCTGCCACAAGATATGGGAAATCATAAATCTGCAACAAATAGATAGTTAACACAGCAATATGAAAGGTAAATAATTGAGAAATTGAATGATAAATAGCAAATTCAACTCCCTCTTTAGAAATCCTTGAAGAAAAACCCAAGTGTGGAGCTTCCACTCCAAGAAATGCGCCCCTCTTCAAGTGGCCTTCCAACCTGCAATTCGTTTCAGCTGTAGAAGATGGATAAATGCACTAGAAAACTCATCAATACATCTGCAAATGGCTATCAATCATCACAACATTCATCCAAGCAACAATGTCTCAAGAACTCTCAAGAATCTCTTCTCTATTTCAATCTAAGTGTTTACAAAAAATGCCTAAGAAGAAGTAAAAAATGGATGAGTGCCTTCTCTTATAGAGAAAGGCAGCTCTCAAAACCTATTTCCCCCCAAAATGGAGGGTTTAGATCATCTCCCCAATCCACAAAATCGAATGGTGGAGATGTCTCCTCAAGGGGGTGCGAATTGCCCATGCTAGCGCACTAGTGGAGAGGGGGACCCATTGTGGGGTCCATACAACACACACAACATGGTTGGAGGGTGTCTATGGGATGTTTTATCCCCCCAACATAATACATCAAGACCCCACATCAATACATCAACCAAATCGAAATTCCCCTAAGTGGAGAAAACACCCCTATGGGCAATTCGACCTCCAATGATGAGCTGCCATGGAGAGGGCCCCACAATGTGCCAATAACATATCAAACATTACCATCTTACCTTAGAGATTACCTTTTCCTTTTCCAACCATTGATTTTTCCATTTGCTCATAGTTTCCTTTGTCAAATTTTGATTTTCCATGTAATTTTTGCTGGTTTATATGGCTGAAGATGAAATTTGGGCTTTTGACCCACTTTTAGTGCCCGGATTGCCGAACCGTCTATTGCAATGTGATTGTGGACCCCAAAAGTAGTAGGAATGACCACTCGAATGACCTCGATCCATTATTTAGGCATTATTTGTCCAAAATCCATAATTTTTAATTAAAACAGGTCAAAATTGACCAATAATAATTAAAAATTTCTCAAATGCTTCAATCTTTTGCAATTTTGACACTTGCATGCTCATATGGGATCCATGGAGATAATAATTGACCAAAATCGAAATTCCGGTCGCAACATTTTTTTGGGGCCCATTTTGGCCTAGTCAACTCAGTTTGACCAAGTCAAAATTGGTCAACAATAGTGCTAGTTGAATACCTGTGTGCAAACATGAAGTGAAAAGGCTCAATTATACAAGTTAGTACATTACTAAGCAATATAATGATAACATGGTGATCAAAAATACATTAAATCCCGAGATAATACAAGGCCCTGGTGAGGTGGGCCCACCACCTTCAAAAGACTAAAATGCTATGCACATCTTATAGAATTGATCACTTTGCTGACTTTAGGTGATGTGGAAACAAGGAGGAGGACAACAAGAGGATAAGGATAAAGATCATGTGACCCTTTGGACAACTCGGGAAAGCGGGGTCCACTGAGATAAGTATGCCATGACAGAACACGGGGAAGGGCGGTGCCTCACAAATGGGTATAGTGCAGGGAAACCACCACTAGTCATCTAAAAAGTATCTCACAACTCACATCTGTGCCCGAAGACTCTGTGAGGTTCTTTTCTAGAGCCGCCAAACTGGGTGTCCGACAAACCGTAACTTGAGACTCTAGGGGACAATCTTGAGCTTGTCTCTTGCTCCCTCTCACCTCCTTGCCCTGCAGGACTAACTGAGGAATAACCACTACAAATGCTGACATGTATGGCTGACCTATGTCCATGTGTGTTAATAAACACATTGCACAGATTTTACAATGAGTTTCATACTTAGCCCTTTTTTGGCTAGATTTTACATTTACAACATAGTAGCCTTTTTGGCTTGATTTACATTTCTTCATTTCTTCATTTACATCAAGGCCCTCTTGGCCTACATACATATCTCAAAAGATATAAACATGGTGCTCATACTGCAAAGGTAATGGGGGGTGAGCAATACATGCTTCGATGACCAATGGGGAACACCCGATGAGGCTACACAATCCTAACTGCATTGCAACATCAGGGACAACCGACAGGAGTAAATCCTATGTCTAAAAGTGTATCTCACACACTAAAGAGACGAGGCACAATACACGGGGAGTCATGGCAAACTCAGAGATCAGTGGGGAAGGGTTCCTCAGGATCAGGAATCAGAATCCAAGTCAGGAACAAGTATCATGGATGAGTCGGATGGATGGCGAAAGTGAGAGTGGAGCTAAAGTCAGCTACCAAGAGGGACTAAGTGACCAAGTCTATGCCAAGTGTAGGGGACATGACTTAGCATGCATATACATAAGTCTAACAGGAGGGGTGGACTAACATCATCAAGGGCCCAATCACATCATACAATAGCTAGATCACCAAATGTATCATCTCATACAAAGTTAGTGTACTAACAAGTATAAAGAAGTCTAATCTACATCATGAGCAACAATCATCAAATGCAATACCTGCTGCTACTGAAGCTATCTCTGAGCTGGATCTCTGCTGAATCCGGGGTAACATAGTAAACCAGCAATATACTGTGATAGTCTCGGTCAAAACAAGACTAGGTGACCCTGTCGTAGATGGTAAGTGAAAATGTCTGTAACACTGTACAACTGTCTGTCCCCTCTGATATATCTGTTAGGGGCAATTTGAACAAAAATGCCTCGTCTGAAGGTGGCTGATCTCTGATCTAAAAAAAAGGTACTGTGCAGTCCTCGGCCGCACAGTCTACAGTATGGTAGCTCCAGCTAACATAGATGTGATAACAAGAGGCAAGTGTCTTCTCTTGGGAAGTGTGCCCTCATCCCTCTTGGGGACTTTCTTGAGGTGGCAGCAGTGTAGAGGATGGGAGGAGTTTACAATGTTCAAGAGAGGAGCCTTTCCTATGTGGCAGCCATCTCATCATCCATCCCATCAATCAAGCATTTAAATGAGGACCAAATCTCTCCTCCTTTCATGTGATGTGCCCCTCCTCTTGATGCGCCCCCCCCCCTCTCTATCAAGTTCTATAGAATGCAAGGTCTAGCTCCTCATTTGAGATGGATTCATAGAACCTATGCCCATTTGTAATATTGTTGCTATTTGAATACAAGTTGGATACTTTGGAGGTCCACCCTGTGCCTTTGTGTTGAATGATCTTTTCATGAGGTGATATTGTAGTGTTTATGCTTTCTTGCTTCAAATTTGTTGACGAATCTATCTTAGTAGATTATAGAGTAAGAATTTGCAGATGTTAAATTGCTTATTAGTGTTGTGCTTTTGAGAGATTTGGAGGTATCCAACTATACTTGGTTGTATTTAGGCTCTTTTAATTTTATTTTCTTCAAACACACTAGATCTAATCATTTTGCTACAAGTTGTCTTATAAGTTGTGCAGATCACAAGTCTGAAGGAGGATTTGAACTCGGTTGTATATTATCCTCTCTTTGTCATACAGTTTTGGACCTAATACTTTGTTTGCGGGGTTTCCAAAGTCAACAAAAGAGATCAAGCCTGGGCTTGAAGAGCTCCATCCATTTCTCAAATCAAAACTTTCTCTCTTTTCTCATTTCTTTGTTTTAAAAGTGCTAAAGAAGTAGATCTATTTTATCAAAGCTCATCATTTAGATCTATTTTATTTTATCATGATTGAATATCTAGCTCTAGAGCACTTAAAAAGCTTTCATTTTTACTAGATCTAGACTAGAAAATTTGTACTTCCACTTAGCAATTTTTCCAAAATTTTTTCTAACGTATAAAATTTCAATTTTTTTAATTTTTTATTTGTGCTTGCCATCATTTTCTAACAAAGTTTTCTTTTTGTTTTTTGCAGAAACATGAAAGAATAGAGAGGCACTCTGGTGAAATTTCGCTAAAAACAGGCCATCCAGGGCTCCGGAGACCCTCTTTCTTCATACTTTCAATTTCTAGCATTGTAAACCCTTGGATCCAAGTCTAAAAGGACCAAGTGGTACTTCTTTTAACCATTGTAAATAATTTTAATAAGGAGAGCATGTGGGCTACACAATGCTCACACCACTTAGATTGTTATATCTTTTGATCTCAACCACTTGTTGTTTTAAAAAGTGGTTTTTTGGTTTAGGGTTTTGGTCTTTATTATCCTATAAAAGGAGGAGACCCCCCTATTGTAAAAGCACCTTTGGGCTATGGAAAACTTGGAATAAAATACTATCTTTGGAGATCTACTTCTTGGATTTGATTGGGTTGCTCTTGTACATGGTTATGCATCTCTTCTTTTAGACATTTTTTCTTGTTACAGGTGAAATCGACTTCTACAGAGGGAGGTTGAATTGCTTGGGAGCTAGAGTGCGTTTTGCTTGATGGGAAGATTGTAGGGGTTTCTCACATCCCCCATGGGAAAGACGTCTTCATCTTGAGGGAGTTTTTCAATTGTGCTTTGTCCATTGATTGCTTCTTTGACATGACATGCTTAGATCTCATTGATTTTTGGATCAAATCTAACGTTTTGTAGTTTGATTTACAGGTTGGATGGGACATCTCTCCTCCTAGGGCTTGGACAATTTTGGTTTAAGATACTTGGATCAATCTGTAACTAAGGGCAAGAATCATCTATATGCAAAGTAGCCGCAAGCTTTTGAGGTAAGATCTACAAGGTACGTATCCATTTCGCTTGTTCTCCATCCTTTTGGTCACATAAACACTTAAAATCAAAACCCTCATTTTACATGTTTTTTAGATGTACTTGGATCTAGTTTGGCTTTGTGTATAAAATTAAGAACCCACCTTTATAGCATCCACGACAATTCGGATCTATAGTTTGGTGGTGATCGGTGTCCATTTGGCACACTTTCCAAGGCACCTAGCCTTCCTTAAGGCAAGTCGCATTCCTTGAGGGTGCTAGTTTGGCTAGTTCCTTGACGTGGGTAGGTGAGATCCCACTTGATTTGGATAGATCAACCTTTATAACCTACCCCTAGTGCTTCACCTTGTTGATTTTCACCTTATGGGCCCCATTCCTCATTTTTGAGGGTTGAGCCCCACTTGGGTCACTTGGTGATGGATTTTCAATCTCAGATCTATGGAGATCTAGCAAGCATTTGGACTTGAAACTTTAAACCCAACTTGCTTATCACCTTAACTATCCCGATCTATAATTTGGTGGAATTTGGACTCCATTTGCCCCCTCAATTTGAGGCACTAGTCTCCCTTGGGTAAATTGCACTCCTTGGGTTAGTGGTCTTTTGCTAGATCTCATATGTGGGTAATGCCTATTTCATCTTGAAATCATAGATCCATCCTATGCATACCCCTTAGTACCATTTTCATATCTAACATGACCTTGTGGGCCCCATTTGAACCATTTCCATATTTTAAGGAAGTGGGCCCCAGTTGTGTAATTTTCATGGTACTAGATCTCCTTAGATCTATCTAATCTTCATAAGTGGCCCTAGTCATCCATTGGTTGAAACACTTGTCACCCCTTAAGCCTCTTTAACCACACTTCCACCCTTAGGTCCACTTAACTTTCATAGATCTAACTCACTCATTGGTTTCTGTAACTCAACTTACACATTTCCCTAGGAACCTTTGGGTTAGCTAGTCTTCATTGATTGGCTAGGGTCTCCCCCTTGATCTTGATTAGTCTTGATCTAAAGTGAACAGTGCCTCGGTTATCGTGACTCCCAGCTTGCATTGGGAACTGTGGCATCTCTTGGGTCACCTCTTCAGTTGTCCATCTCCTCTACCATCCCGGATGGGATACCTCTAGGGACAACTACAAGTTGTGTGATAATAGGTCAATTTTTATATTACTTAGTTTCCTAAGACTCTATCATTAGGGAAGTCCTTTCATCAAGTGTTTTTTCCCTTGGATAATTAAAATTCCTTTTTAGTGATTTTAATTATCTGAGTTTTTCACTCAAAAAAACCTCCAAAGTGGTGAAAGGCGTTCTAATGATCAATTCCATGGGGTGATTGGCACCTAGGAATGTTCTATATTACCATGCTAGACATTATCCAGAGTCTTGCGTAATTTCATTAAGTTTTACTTAGGATTTTTTAATTTTTGGTAATTAAAAAATGTCCCTCAGCAAAAAATGTTGTAATGTAAAAGAGTGTTAAATGGCACTTAGTGCTGTTGCCGCCTGGAATCACACCTGGAAAAACGCAGCAAAAATCTTCAAGCCATTGGTGTTGCCTTGGGGGCAAGCCAGAGTCAAGTGTTGTCACCTGAAACTCGACTCCTCCGTCTAAGATTACTCCTAGCGATGCCAAGGGGGGTGGACCCTAAAAAAGTAAAATAAAACTAAGGTGTTTAATCTAGGAAAGACAAAACAACTAATCTAGGAGTTTAGAGAATTTTTGGAACACGAGAGCAATGCACTATATCAAGATAAAATCATTTATAGTTCAACATCATCATTGTAATTTTGATAATATAAACATCCATCATCATAAAATGTAAATAGTAAGACCAATGCTAATAAATGGAGTCAGAAATAAAGTGCTTGAAACTGAAATGACAATGTTGTGCAATTGTTCTTGGTTAATTTTATTATTAATGTGGTAATGGATCTTTTTATTAAGGTTGGGGTATTCTCCATATACCAAAAGGCACTGGGAATATCTCCGAAATTCAACCGGGTGGCTTCTCACTCAAACATGTGGGCTAGATCGGAGTCTCTGGGAGGTGTTCAACACTATACCAAACGAGGGTATAGTCTAACGGTTTCCACAGAGGTCACTACCCAGTAGTTCCCACGTATTTTGAGAAATTTGCCACCAAAGAAGAATAATCGATTGTGCCGTATTTTCACAAGTAGGTGGTTTATTGGGGTGTGTTAGATCCTATTACTAGTCACTTATCCCTTTCTGATGTGTGTCAACATGTTCAGACTACGCTACAGTGACCATAGAGCATACGGGGAAAAGCCTTGGATATTTTAAGTATTTTAGAACACAAATTTTACTTTTTTTAGAGCCCTAAGAGTATCTTTTCGGGCCAGGAGTTGGGAAAGCCCCTTGTCCTGAAAACTTACTTCAGGAAAGCAAGGGGGTATTTTGGATTGTAAAAAAAAAGTGAAAATTGTAAAAAAATGGAAAAAGCTAGGTCCTGAGTGAACTCGTGGTCCGCAAATGGAATGGGCCAACAAGGTTAATTTTAAGCCCTAATTGATTTTATTTAGTTGCCGAAAAAGAAAGAAAACTAAACTAAAAATCATCCCATGAAAATGAGTTGGCACAGTTCCCCCCTGGGGGGATGGGGTGTGTGTGCGCTGGTTAGCCTACTTGCTCTCGTTTAATATGTTTTTTACAATGCAAAGAAGTGCCCTAGTCTTTCAAAATGACTCGGTGGCTTACAATAACAGAAGGAAAAAGTAACCAGTTTTGAGAAATAAGGTTCTAGGTGCTCCAGATGGCTTGAATCTTCAAAATTTTGCCAGCATTTCCTCCTACCTGTTCATCAATTGCTGTAGACCAGTAGGCAAAACATTAGTAAAAGATGCCCAAAAATACTTTAAGTGTGTATTTCGGTCATCTGCTTAAAACCCAAAAAATTCTAAGTAAAAATGCGAAAAAATAACTAAGTGAGACAAGCTGTGAGGCTTGTTTCCTTAGGGTCTTTGCAAACTCAATGAGATGCAAATTCTAAGCTCTTGTGATAGCCAAATAAACTTTTAAAATCAGATCTAAACACTACTTTTCAAACTTTTAAAGTTTAACAATTTTTGACAAGTTGAGAAAAGTAAAATGCTTGGAAAATGAAAAGATCTAATCTATGAAAGATAAGGACTTTGTAAACAAAATAGATCATACTTTTAAGAGTACTATATCAGAATGTAAATGTCAAATTGCAAACAACTATTACTCTTTGTTTGTAACCAATAACCAAAAAAAAATGTATTAAGAAAGGAGGAGGAGATATGGAGAGTTTTTTATTAGTTTATCAATTTTTTCCTTGAAGAAGGCTTGGATCCTTCTTGGTGATGAGCTGAGGGACTGTATCTACATAAGAAGTTAGAGAAGTAGAAGAATCAAGCAAGATCTCCCACCTATCCACGTGAAGCAACTTGCAAAACACATTAACCTGCAACACAAAGATCAAATCTAGAAAAATACATAGAAGAAATCAAAAGAAAATGCTCATAAACAAATGCACATCTAAATCAGATCTCTACATATGCATAAATAAGAGATTAAACAATAAACAAATTACTTAACCTCCTTTATAAATCAATGCTGATCTTTCCCAAAGCTAGATTTGATGCAAAGAGAAACAAATAGCACAAATAAATGTTACCTCAGTTTAGATCAAGACATTCATCCACTCATAAGAAGCCCAACACCATGACTGACCTCCAAAGTCTCTTTATTTCATTAAACAAATGAAAAGTAGAAAATTGAAAGACAAATGCAAGCTCTAACTCCCAAACTCCAACTAGATCAAATGGGAGAGAGTTGCCCCAATTTATAGAATGAGCAAGTGAGGGAATGCGCCCAAGCTAAGGAGAGAGTAGTGGAGTGAGTGGCATAACTCGTGGAGCAATATGGGCTGCAATCTCCATGCATTGGGCTGTCCAAACAGCTACAAATCAGCCTAAGTGACAGCCCAACAAATGGTCTGCACACTTACCCAATTCATGGGGCCCCACTCTAGCAAATGCGCCCAAGCTAAGGGAGGAATGCGCCTAGCTTCATGGGCATGTGATTCCTCAATTGTAGCTTCCCATAAACACTTACAAATCATCCAAACTCACTCCTAAAACATAGCTGATTTAATTCTGACCTCAATCCCCCACAAATTGGGATTTAATTTTTTATGAGTTTTTTCATTTTTAAAAAAAAATTTCTCCATATTTTCATTTTTGTTTTTGGATTTTTTGAGAAACGTGAAAAATAAATGCCTCAACCACGATAGAAAGTGGGTTTTGGGGTAAGGTGGGTGCTCTGAGTTAGAAAACGAGCACCCCTAAGGAAAAAAAGACCCCTAGACCACACTTTTATGCCGATTATAAAAAAAATAATTAAACCATTAAAAAAATGGCTCAATTACGAAAAAAACTTTTTTCGACGAAACATAAAAAAACCTAGGGGGACTTAGCACATGTCCATATGACTCCAAAATAATGTCTAGCATGTTCATATACATTGAACGATGGACTTTAATAACCCCCTAAGACTCGTTAACCTCACCAGGCATTCTAGCTTTGGAGAAGGAGAAAAACTAAAAAATTATGTTATGCAAAGTTGCAAGACATAATTAATAAGTGAAAAAACTGCTTGAAATACCCGACTTGGTCAAAAAGTCTTAGGGAACCATGTCCTTTACAAAAAACACCATGCTAATACATTTGATTACAAACCCTGTAGGGCATGGACATGTGAAGAAAAAATTAAAAAAATGGCCCTCAAAAAGGCCTGATGGACATCAAATCACCGAAAATGAACATGTGACATGTTCAACGTTGCAGGCTCGCTTGATAATCCAACCAAGTACAACTTAGTTGGCAGCAGTGCCCATAAATAAGGGTATGGGTACTCAAAATCAATGGAAAGAGACCCCCTACACCCTTGGATCAAGTTTGAGGTCATTCCGTTGAGTTTTGATAAAAAATTTGATAGATTTTCCTAAGTCAGCCAAGGAAATTAGGAAAATTGGCAAATAATTAGTAAGGCAAATTTTGGAAAAGTGCCTAAAGTCACTTGGGGTGGCCAAATTAAGTTCCTAAAGGTTATATTATGTCCCTAAGGTAAAATTAAAGGCCAAAGGCCCCACCCCAAGCAAGTTTTTTTCAATTTTGAAGTTGTCTCCCTAAGGGGGAAACCCTCTCACCATGGGAAATGAGAAAAATTGAAATAAGCCAAAAGGGGGGATCCTTCCCCTTGGCCTAGCAATAAAATATAAAACATGAATGGGGGGTTTTCCCCTCCCCATTGTTTGTTATTTTTAACCCATGGAAGTGCACCCCCCTCCATGAGCCCCCTTTCTCTCCAAGTGACAAATATCATTCATGCAAATGAACTCTCCCCTCTCTCTTTTCCTATTTAAGGAAGCTCCTCCTCATTTGGGTTACAATCACTCATGCTCTTGCTCTCTTTCATTTTTTTCTCTCTTGCTCCATTCTTGCTCTCTTATAGTCTTAATGAGAATTTTGTTCCTTGGTTGATCCTCTTCTTCCTGATACTCTTTGCCTTCTTCCTGATAAGTGATTTTACAATTTGAAAACTCTTGAAGATTATGAATGAAGTTCAGAATTTGCTTGTCATTATCAAACACTTGCCAATGGTCTTGTTATTACCAAACTTATAGTTTCCCCTATAGATGGATCCGTAAGGATGGTAGAGGGGATGGGAAACCAAAGAGGTGAACCAAAATAGCCTCGACTCCCAAATGGATGGTTGTCACGCCAATCGAGGCAATCTTCATTTGATGTTGTCCTAGCCCAAGACAAGAATGGGGGAGACCCAGATCTACTACCGACAAGAGAGATCAAACCAAGACACCAGATCAAATCAGACATAGTGAAGTGCGTAAGGTGTTAGGTATAGTAAACCCTAGATCTGTGGATGAAGTCACAAGGTGAGTTATGGGTTGGATCAAGAGGCTTATGAGATATGAAATTGATCCAATATGATTATACAAGTGACTTATAGGCTTAATTAAGAGACCCAGGATCAAGGTACCAGCAAATGAAAAGAATATCCACTGCATTGGGAACTATGTCCAATGCAGGGAGGTTTGGAACAGGATGGGGCTATCTGGTACCTCTTGATATACTTGTTTGATAGGTATGACAGTATCAAAGCACACAAGTTCCAGACAAGGCATCAACCACAGGCAAAACAACCTTCCTCAGAGAATACGCATGGGTTAAGGAGATCAGTGCCTAGGGATTTGGGCCACTTGGAGTCCTCCAAGGATGACGCCTTGGAGAACCCACCTAGGGTTTGGCTTGAAATAGAAAACCCAGAAATGTTTTACCACTTTGCTAAGTAATTAATGCCAGGGAATTTTCCGATTATTCTAACTTAGGGTTTTAACAATAAAATAAAAATGCCAATGGATTGGAACCAAGAAACAAAGAACAAACCTATAAATCTTACCTGGAAAACCTTGTAGATACCTTGATGATGATGATCTATGCCTTCTCGATCAATTTGAGAAGATTTGAGTGAGTATTTTGTTACCAGCTATTTTGTACAATAGCTGAATTTCTTGTGAGCCGCCAGTTTATTGAACATGATTCATGTTCATCATCAGTGTTCAGAAGTTCGGAAGTCATTTTCAGGGCAATTTTGCTCCATTTGTAATAACTGCATGTTCATATCCCCATGGGGAATTTGTAAAAAGTTGGTCTAAACAGGGTCCTTTTATAAAAGACTCGGCTATCCTTAGGTTTAGCCATTTGGGGGATACTCTAGAGTGTTTTTTCCTTAGGAATTATGCGCTACTCATCAGTAGCGTATAATCCCTGAGTTTTTCACTCAAACCTCCAAAGATGGAGTATTTTCCATGGTGGTCAAAACCTAAGGTGGTTATTAGAGTCTTGCATCTAGGATTTTTTACGTGTTAGCCATCTAGATTGAGTTGTATGAACATGCACTAGGTCCCCTAGGAGTTTCGTTTGATTCCGAGAAGAATAAATTTTTCCATATATTAGACCATTTTTTAATGGTTTAATTAAAAATTTTCGAAAAATGTTAAAAACCTCATCCGGAGGCGGAATTGGGCGTGGGGAGGCTCTTTTTGACGCTTAGAGCATCCTCTTTACCCTCGGTTCAACTTTTCTAGGATTTAGGGCGATTACATCGCCACTGGGAGCAATTTTTCATTATTTTGGCATTTAGTGGCCATAAAATGACAAAAGCACATAAAGACAAAAAATCAAATTAAGTCAAAAAGTCACGTTTTGAACTATGGAAAGGTGTGGAGATATTTCATTAAGATGTACGACCACCATAAAGGTTAGAAGCACATGTTATAATAAAGTTTGGAAATACGAATTTCTAAGAGAGAATGACGTGAGCCATTTTGACCGTATGACTCTCCATGAGGAATCACGATTTGGTGAGATGGCACTTGTTTTGTGGATGATTGAGTTTGCATTTATTGCAAGGTGGGCGCCTTCCTAAATTGGTGGCCACATCACAAGCCTAGAGCTCCACTAACTCATGTCTATCTTCAATCAACTCCACGCATTCCTTGACTGAGCTCACGGATTTGTTGATTAAGCTCACGAATTTGCAAGGTGGCTCTCATGCATTGGTATGGTGGATCTTCCAAGAGAGAGTGGGGGGCGCCTTGCCAAGGTGGAGGCCACCTCCCCACTAGTACAAACCAAAAATCTCGTGTTAGTTGTTAGATCTTCACTCCAAGCTCTGGCTTGATTGAAATTCGATTTCATGAAGATTGCCATTGGCTCCTATCTCATGCCATATTCGATTCTAGGCTTTGTGCCTTTGTTTTTTGTATAAAGGGAGGCCCTCTTGGCTCTCTTATCATGGAGAATTGGGCATAAAAACTCTGGTGAAATTGTAAGCATTCTTTGTTAATAAAATATTTTCGACTTTGGAGGTCACTTGCATTGGCTCTTGGCATTGTGTCTTCATTCTATGATGAAGTAATATCTCTTTCACCCTACTCTTTGATTTCAATTTTGATTATTGTATGCTTATTGAAGACTAACAATCTAGTACTTAGGCTTCTAATCAAATTGTTATTGAGCATTTGTGTCTTCAGGGGTTGCATCAAGTAGAAGATTTTGGCATCTAATACCTTCACTATGCAGGAACTCTATTGTTGATGATATTTGTTTGCAGGGGTTCAAGCAGTTTCGATCTTTCTTGCCTCATGCATCAACCAACAAAAAACTCTATTTTCGGTTATTGGTTACTTGTCCTATCTCTAAGTTATGGAAAATCCTAGATCTAACCTTCTCCAAGCCTAGATCCATCCATCAAGCTTGCCTTTTGATTGTGGCTTGCCTTGGTCCTTTACCTTCTTCTAGCTTCCTCCTTCTCGTCTCTTCTCCTTGCTCTCGTCCTTCCTCTTTCAAGCTTCTCTTTCCCTCTCGTTTTTCCTCCTTTGCTCTCATTATCCTAGCTTTTGTTTTCTCCTTCTTCCTTGTTTGCCCTAGATCTTCTCTTCTTCTCTACCTTTCGTTTTCTATCATCCCACTCCTCCTCTTCTCATCCTCCATTCTAGTCCAACCTCCTTCAACCTTTCGTTTTCTTGATCTTCTCTTTCCCTACTTTCTCCTTCCCTCTTACCATTCGTCCCTCTCCCTTTTCTCCTCCTTTGCTCTCGCCTTACCCTATCTCTTCTTCCTTTCCTTTTTTTTTGTTTCCCTTCTTGTTCAAGTTTTAATCTTAGTTGATATTGCATTTAGTTTCTTTTGAAGTAATTAGATCTCATACTTAGAAGTTTTCATCTTGTTAGTTTAGCTTGCATCTCATTCTAGTTTGAATCTAGTTTCTTTCGAAGTTGATAAAGTTTAGATCTCATTTCAAAAGTTAAAACTTGCATTGAAAAATGATTGTGCATATAGATTTGTGGTTAGTTTGCATCTAGTTTCCATTATTGCTCCTAGATCTTAGATTTGTTTTGATTTTGACTAATGCTAATGGGTGCATGAGTATTGGACTTTTTTGGTTGTAGGTGTTGAGAAGAGAAATTGCAAAAGTGAAGCAAGAAGACAAACGTAAAACCATTTGGAGATATCCCAAAGAAGAAGAAATCATCAAGAAGAGCAATAAACCATAAAGAAGATCCAAGACCAATGATGATGATGTTAACCAAGAAGATTTAAAACTTCTCATTCTCCTTTTGTAAAAGAAGTCATAAGACTTCTTGTTTCAAGTTCTTTTTACTTTCAGTTTCTTTTATTGGTTGAAATTCCTCAAAAGTTGTAATCATTAATAAAAGATCATTTTGACTGGGGCTTTTAAGTCCCCACTCCCAACTTCCCCCATTTGGGGAAGTTTGTTGTGTGTTATTTTGCTTACTTTTTTCCGCACTTAGCTTAGTTTGCTTTCAATGATTTTTCTCACACATTGCAAGTACACTACATATTTCCATTGCTATATTAATCAAACTACTTGCACTTTATTTTTCTGTCTTGCATATCATTTAGTGTAGATAAGTCTCTTGAACTTGTCGCAAGAAGAGTCAAGAGCACTCTCTATCAAAGAGCATACTTGTATTGTTGCATTGCATTGCATTTAGATTAACTAAGACTCTTGAACTTTGTCATAAGACGAAGTCAAGAGCACTCTTTTTCGGAGAGGTCTCATTGTGCTCTTAATAAAAAATTTCAACTTCACATTCCCCTCTTAAAATTTATTTCGTTGCTTTCCACCACCAAGTATGCTCTGCCTTCCCTAAGGGGTTGGATTACTCAGAACGGTGACTGAATTTGTTAATCTTACAAGTGATAACCATAATAAAATCTCCACCCCCATAAACCAACGAACCGATGTTGTTTGGAGAAATACTCAACTAGTGGGGAAATTGCTACTAGTGGCGTCGGAAATCACCGTTGTCATAGAGTTCTAGCTTGCTGGTTAAGTTCCTTGGACACCTAGCCTAGAATACTGGATGATCCGTCAGGTCACCAAGGGGAGCCACTGAAGGTATACTTTTCTCGTTGGACTCATACCTTGCTTTCTTAGCCTTAATAATCAAGACCACTAAAACTCATAAAATCAACCAAGAAAATTTGCACAACATTCTCACCAACATTATTCTGAGACTTGTATCTTCTGCATCCCCAAGCACTTCGTATATTTGACTCCATTTGGCACTGGTCTATTTGAACTTTTATGCATCACCATTAATATGGGCCATTTGTCCATTGGAATTTTCTTAAGTTTATCTTGTGGATGCTTACTTAATTTCACAAGTCTTCATTGTATTGTTTATCTCTAAATCTTGTGTCTTGTGATCGCAACGTGGATTTCTTTTTATCTTGTGCTCATCTCACTTTTATAAACTATGATCTCATTAATAACTCCTAAACAACACCCATCCACATCATTCCATCATTTAAAAACACTTAAAAACATAAGAGCCATAGAAAACATTTTGTTAGGGACAACCCCCCTTGGCTTCGTTAGGAGTTAGCCTAAATGGAGGAGCTGGGATTCAGGTGACAGTACCTGGGTCATTGCTTTCCCCTAAGGCAACACTTCTCCCACTTGTAGTGAGGAGACAGCTTTCGAAATATTTCTGCTGCTGGTGTGCATCTCAGCAGACAACATATTCTATGCAAATCGATTTGCCCAAGGAAGCCAATGCGCCCTCTCTCCTGCACAACAAACGTCAACTATATCAGATTTGATGCATCAAGAGAAATAGACAAATGCAACAGAAGAAGTAACAAGATGAAATCATAGATCACAATGATACTAATGAAAACCCCCTAATACAAGCGATGCCAAGAGAACGAGCTGAGGAAGCCCTGCAAAAATGCCCAAGTGAAGTCGCCTCCTGTAGACAAGACAAAGTATTCCACGAAAAATATAGATATCACCACAAATACTCAAATGCTAGGATGCAATAGACTTTCCAATCATCACCGAAGAATATCAGATGCAAAGGAGATCCAAGAATATCTGCAAAACTACTTTTATTATCAAGATTCCAAGAGCCAAAGGTCCCTTTACAATGAGAAGCTCTCTCCTTTAAATAGGATGGAGAGATACCAAAACCCTAACCACCTTTTGAATGGATGGCTAAGATTAAAAGATCATAATGTTCTAATCTACGGTTGAGATGAGCTCAACACTAAAGTACATGGATCAACTCAAAAATATAACATACATGGACAAAATCACCCTAGGAGAGGGGGTCCCATTCAATGTGATAAAATAAACATGAATAAAAGCACATGGTGGGTCTAGGGGGTAATATCTAACACCCCTAGTGTGTTCCCATGGCACAATAATAACCAATGACCAATCCTAGTACCAAATCGTGCCTCTTTGGGAAAGTCGTGAGCCTCCAAAGGCTCCAGAAAACCATAAAATGTGCCCAAGAAATATGTGAGGGCCCCACCAACTGATGTAACTGTTCTAGAGAGTGTGGGAGACATCCAACACATCATCAAAACAATTCCCATGCCATTTCCTTGCCTCAGTAACCCAAATCGATTTCTTCATTAGCCATTTTAACTATTTTTTATCCTCTGGAAAGAATCAAAATGCCTGTAACTCTCTGACTGGTCACTTGGGGCAAAATCTAACTGCACCAATGTGTCCGAGATCAAAGCAATACAGTGAAAACAACTGGCTACACCGCATGTCCCCTCTGTAGCGCCATAGGCAAACCAATCATACCACCACTCTGCTCTGACAGGCCATTTAAGATGGCAAATATGCACCAGAATAATAAACTGAGGAAAATACTCACTGTAACTGCTCGTAATTGAAAATCAACTGTCTCATTGGACTCAGAGAGCCCAAATCCACTATAGGTATGTACTCATACACCCAATGCATCTCTGCATGATCATATAAAATCTCCAATATATCCAGACAGATAAAATAATAATAATCTGTAAATGATCAAATATGCTGAAAATCACAAATCATCATCATAAACCTATAACCAATGCATGGAACCTGTTATCACCTAAACTGTAGTTACCCCTATGGAAGGATCCAGTCATGGATGGCAATAGGGAAGGGCAACTTGAAAGGTGCAACCACGATCACCTCGACCTCCAATATATGGTTGTCACGCCAGTCGAGGCAACCTTCACTTTATGTTATCTAGCCCAGACAACAAAGGGGGAGACCCGATCTACTCCCGACAGGAGAGATCAAAACCAAGACACCAAATCAGGGTATTTCTAAGTGAAGTTAGGTGTATGGTTTATCCTAGACCTTATAGGTTGAAGTCACAAGCCAAGTGAGGGGTTCTATAGGTATAGCTTTAGTTCATAGTTGATGTGAAAGTGACTTATAATGTTTGAAGTGAGATCTAGGATGAGTGTACTAGTTCAATGTTGGAGGATCCACTGCCTTGGGAACCGTGTCCAATACAGGGTAGTTTAAGGGTTGAATTGGGGCTAACTAGTACAAGTGACAAGCTTGACCATGATACATGATGTCCTCAAAGGTATAGTTTACCATGCAAAAGTCAAACCACAAGTCAATCCAACATTCTAGGAAAGTTGAATTAACTTGGAGAGAGGCCAGTGCCTTGGGAATTGGGAAGTGGAGTCAAAGTAAGGTTGACTTGAGGTTTAGGACTCCTAGTACTTGGGACAAGTGGACAATACAGTTCTTGATGGATAAATGTGTCTAGATCTAGGTTTGACCCAAGTGGACCACAATCCCTAAAAACAAGGAATGCAATCCCCAAGGCAAGATTTGACAAAGTGACAGTCTAGACCTAGGTTTTGAATTATTCTGATTCCGGATCTGCAAAAATCTCAAGTACCCAGTTCCTCGAAGTGAGTGAACTCACTTCTCCAAGGTGGTGCGACTTTCCCTAAGGAGGCTTCAATCGGGGTTTAGGTGGGTCAAATCATGTCGGATGGCATCCAAACTTTAGATCCGGGTAGATCAGTCAAGTAGGGATATGGATCTATAATTTCGTGGCAATCCACCGGTTAGATCTTTGTAGATCTGAGTTTTAGTGTTCCAAGTGGTCCAAAATGGGGATTAAATCCCTTAAAATGTGGAATGGGGCCTACAAGGTGATTTTCAAGAAAGGGACAACCTGGGTGTATGTTATTTGATGTGTAGATGTCAAATCAAGTGAAATCTCAAACACCCATCGCTTAGATCTAGGTCAACCTGCTCAAATGGTGAAGTGCGCCTTCCTTGGGAGAAGCTAGGTTGGCTTGGGAGAGGGATCAAACGGGAGCCAATCCACACCAAACTATAGATCCAGGATGCCGTGGATGCTATAGAGGTGGGTTTTCAATATCATGCCCAACAACCCACTAAATCTTGGTAGATCTGACAAAATGTAAAATAGGGGTTTTGAAGTATTTAGGGTTTTAACAATTTATGAATTATGTCAATGGATTGGATAAAGGAAAGAGAAACAAACCTATGGATCTTACCTGGATAACCTTGTAGATGCCTTGATGATGATGATCTATGCAATCCCGATCAATTTGGAAGCTTTGAGGTAGTCTCTATGCAAATCGATTTAGTCCAAGAAGCCAATGCGCCCTCTCTCCTGCACAACAAACGTCAACAATATCAGATTTGATGCATCAAGAGATAAGACTAATGCCACAAAAGAAGTAACAGAAAGATAGCATAGATCACAATGATACTAATGATAACCCCCTGATACAAGCGAATGCCAAGAAAGTCGATTTGAAGAAGCCTTGCAAAATCGCCCTTGTTGAAGTCGCCCTCCTGTAGACAAACAATGATTTCCAAACAAAGATAGATCTTACCACAATTTCCAAATGCTAGGTTGCAATAGACTTTCCAATCACCATCTAAGAACACCAGATGCAAAGGAGACCACAAGAATTTCCACAAGAATATTTTTCTATACCAATAATCCAAGAGCCAAAGACCCTTTACAATGAGAGGCTCTCTCCTTTAAATAGGAAGGAGAGGCACCAAAACCCTAACCACTTTTTGAATGAGTGGCTAAGATTAAAAGATACAAATGTCTAATCAATGGTTGAGATGAGCTCAACAACATAATACATGGATCACACATAAAATATAACATAAGTGGACAAAGTCGCCCTAGGAGAGGGGAATCCCACCAAATCATGATGACAAAATATCATAAGAGGCTCATGGTGGGTCCAAGGGGTAATTTTATCCCTCCTTGGTCAATCCCCATGGCACAATAACCAATACATAATCATGAAAGTACCAAATCGTGCCTCCAAGGTGAAGTCGTGGTCCTCCAAGGTGAAGTCGTGGTCCTCAAAAGACCTCAAAAAATCCACAGAAAGTGCCATAAGTGATGGATGCGGGCCCCGATGAAGCTGAAACTGCAGGAGGAGGTGTGGAAGGTCCCGATCTATCATCACTGATCATCCCATGCCATAACTTTGCCTCAGTAGCCCAAATCGATTTCCTCAATAGCCATTTCTACCAATCCTGAAATGCCTCGGGAAACGTGAAACTGCCCAAACTGCCTCCTGGAGTGATGGCGCTGTCAAGGTGAGGGTGCCAATGTGTCCGGGAGGGGGGTAATATGGTAAAAAAAAGTGGCTGGACCACCCCCTCCATCATCAGCGCCCTAGGTCATCCGGATAAAAGTCATCTCTGCTCCAACAGGGCCTCCAATAGACCAAAACTGCACTAGGACAGCCTACTGAGGCTAAATCATCACTGTAAGTACCCGGAACTGAAAACAAACTGTCCCATTGGACTCAGAAGGTCCAAATCCATCCAAGATGTGTACTCATACACCATATGAATCTCCGCATGATCAAAATAAATATCCAATGTACCGGAACAAGGCCCATAATAATGATCTGTAAATGACCAAACACTGCTGTATCCCAAGAATCATCATCATAACCCTGTAGCTGCTGCATAGAATCATCCTGTATGTGTACATGGACCATATATCATCTATCCATATCATCATAAGGTCCAACATCTCATGTCCCATGGTCCTCCATGGTCAAACTAGGTCTAACCAAGACCAAATACAACTCAGACTATCATCCATAGCTGCTGCAAGGTGTCAAGGTTAATACATGCTTTACAATTTATTCAAATAGCTTCTATGACACAGAGTAATCATGACTGGCGATCTAAATCCAAATATATAGTGTCGTTAGTTATTATTATTACTCAGACTAGACTTTCAGGACCATACTCACTTCATAGTTGTGATCAATTTGCTAGTGAAGGGTGAAGGCTGAAATAAATGGCTAGGCTAAGGGATGACTTGACTAACTTGACTTTGTGACACTTTGGCAAGGGAAAGGGAATACACACTATAGTATATACTGAATGAGCAATAACACAAGGAATGGCGGTGTCTCACAAATGGATGAGTTGTTTAAAGAGGGTTTATTCACCTTCACAGATGCGCACAATCCATAATACAAGCAAGGCCAGCAATTGTTTAGATATAACATTTAAGTTCCATTGCTTTTTGGGCCTGAGGTTTCCATAGCCTTGATCTATGTGTGTTTACAAACACATTGCATAGATTTACATTTATTTTTAGGCTTTCTGCTGCAGGTGTGTTTTTAAGGCACTTGTTTACCTGAGCACTTCTAGGTGTGTCATGGACAGCTTGTTTACCTAGGTATTTATTTTTCCAAAAGATATAACATTTTATTTTTCATGGCCATTTTCATTTGGCATTTCTTTCATATACAAGATATAGCATTTGATTTTTCCAGATTTTGTATTGATGGCAGCACTAAAAGTTTCAGGTTTAGCCAACACAACTTTAGTGACTAAGGGGAATTCTCAAGGAACTCCAACTCACCATAGGTAAGTTTTGTCACCAACTCAGAGCCGAGACACAATAAACAGGGAAGCTCATCCAGTACAGAGGCTACAGTGGGGAAAGGTCCTCCATGTCACTAGTCAAGTAGCAAATCAAGGTAATAATCTAAAAGGTAGGCCACGGATGGATGAAGACAATGAAAAGATGAAGCCAACACTAGCAAGCCATAGTATGGTGTAATGATCACCTCTATTCTCCCTAAGGAGGGTATGTACCAATGAGTATGAATAGTGAACTTCTAAGTCTGAGTAGGGACAGTAATATATATATAATAGGTCAACCAGGTCCAAATATCTATATGATCGCCAGATCATGACACTAAGTGCTAAGACATGCTATAAGAATAAGTATAAAAGCAATCTAACCATAACACAATAGTATACCTGCTGAGTCATATACCTGAAAGCTCATCAACCTGTACCATCACCTGTCCTCTGAGACTGCTGCTGTAACTCTGGGCACTACTGTCTGCTCTGTACAAATGGCATAATGGCTATATCGGGCATCTCTCTGAGTGTCCTGAAACTCAGTCATGGCATGGGGAATATAAATGCTGTCCACAATCTGATAGTGATCCAATCTAGATGCTCATCTCGGCATCTCAAATGCAAGGGAACTGGCTGAATGGTGTACTGGCATGAGAAAAATAATGTATGGTAGCCCGGCTACTATATATGTGATAACAGAACCATCTGGTGACCTATAATAGACCATATATCATCCATCTACATCATCCAAGGTCTATCCACCTCATGTCGTGTAGTTAACTTTGGTCAAACTAGGTTTGACCAAGTCAACATGACCAATAAAATGACCCAGGCCAAAAACAAATTGTTGCAAGTGTTAGAGGCTAAGAAATGCTCTACAAATCATTCAAGTAGCAATTATAACAAATAGTAATCAATTCACTGGCACTCTAAAAACCAAATATAAAGTGTTTTCATTATTATTATTATGACTCAGACTAGACTTTCAAGACTATACTCACTTTATAGCTGTGATCAATTTGCTAGTGAAGGGTGAAGGCTAAAAACTCATAAGGCTAGGATAAAGGATGACCACTGACTTGACACTGTGACACTTTGGAAATGGAAGGGGGATACACACTCTAGCATATGTTAGACAAGCAGTAACACAGGGGATTGTCGTGTCTCACAAATGGGTAAGTTGTTTCAGAAGTGCTTATTCAACCTTGACAGATTCCTACAACTCACATCCAAGCTGATACAGCTCCGTGAGGATCTTTTCTAGAGCTGCCATGACTAGGTGCATGACAAACCATAACTCAGGACTCTAGGGAACATATTGCAAGTTGTCCCTTACTCCATCTCACATGATAACTCGCAAGCTAGTGAGGGATAAATCAATACAAGTGAGGTTAGCAATCATTTAGATATAACATTTATTGAACCATTGCTTTTTGGGCCTTTGAATTTCCATAGCCTTGATCCATGTGTGTTAAGAAACACATTCTTGGATTTACATTTATTAGGTTTTATGATCCATGTGTGTTCAGAAACACGATTCCATGGATTTTACATTTCACATTTAAATTTCAAAGCCAATTTCATTAGGCCTGCCTTGCATTCACGTGTGTTAAGAAACACATTCTAGAATGGGCTTTAAGATATACATTTCATTTCCATATACACTGTATTGATGGTAGCACTATCTGTTTCAAGTCTAGCCAACACAACTTAGGAAACTCAAAGCCGAGACACAAAACAATAAGGGAGGCTTATCCAACAAAGAGGCTAAAGCGGGGGAAGGTCCTCCATGCCACTAGTCAAGTAGTAAGTCAGGGTAACAACATAACTGGAAGGTAATGGATGGGTGGAGAAAGTGAATAATGAGACCAACACTAGCAAGCCAAAATATGGTGGGAATTATCACCTCTATTCTCCCTAAGGAGAGTAAAACCGATGAGTATAAGTCAAGAACTTCTAAGTCTGAGTGGGGACATACATATACATAATCAATACAACCAGGTCCGAAAATCTATAAGATCACTAGATCATGACACTAAATGCTAAGACATGCCACAAGAATGAGTATAAAAGCAATGATAACCATAACACAAGATAATACCTGCTGGGTCATATACCTGTAAATAACCAATCTGAGATTCTGAACCATCATCTGTCCACTGAGAACCTGCTGCTGCAACTCTGGGCAATACCAACTACTCTGTGGCTAAATGGCTACATTAGTCATCAAATCTGAGTTTCCTGAGACTCAGTCATGGCATAGGAATATAATATTGTCCATACTCATAATAGTGATCCAATCAAAGATGCTCATCTCAGCATCTCAATGTAAGGGAACTGGCTGAAAAATGGACTAGAATCTGAAAATAAAATATGGTAGCCCAGCTACTATATATGTGATAACAAGTCTATATTGTCTGAAATTAAAGGTCTAAAGTTGATTTCAAATTTCCCATTGCCCTTTAATAATTCCTCAGCTGGTTGAAGTGTAGAAGTTGCCACTGCTAGTTGACCTGCCTCACTGTTTTCCTCACGTGAAACTGCCATGATATCTAAAGCATCAAACCATTCCATAGTGACCCAGATAGAATTCCTATACTTTTTTAACCTTTCACTTTTGCATGCAAAGATGTTTTTTACTTGGGCAACTACTAAGTCAGAATCACCTTTAATAGATAATATTTTGATTCCCATGTCTTTGGCAATTTCTAACCCTTGCAAAAGTGCCTCATATTCAACCACATTATTTGATGCATCAAACTCAAGTCTAAAAGCAAATTTAAAGGTTTGCTTAGAGGGAGAACTTATAACAATTCCAGCTCCTTTTCCAGACCTAGAACATGCCCCATCAAAACTCATCCTCCATACTTCATCCAATTTTTCATTTTTAGTTGCTTCTTTAAAAGGTGCTATGAAGTTTGATAAGATGGCATAGTTTCCCACATTGTCTGACTCATACACAAACTCATTAGCAAGATTTTGTGGGTTTTCAACATGGAATTTTCTTGCCTGTTCATTATACAACTTAACCATTGAATGTTATGATGCAGGAATAGTAGCATATGACCAATCCATCCTTATATCCCCTCCCAAAGATGCAGCCCATTTTCTTGATAAAAGCATTCCCCAATTATATGGTACATCAATCACTAAGACATCCATAGTCAAATGGACATTGAGGTACTTGGCCAACCGAACAGGTAGATTTAGGATGAAACCAATGGTATCAACCTCCCTTGAGTCCAGGCACACACAATGTGATAGGGTCTAGTTGTCTTTAAGACCAATTGATCCATCACCCTTTTGGTCATAACATTAGAAGAGGCTCTAGAATCCAACATGCAATTGTGCAAAAGCATACCATTGACTAGCAAGGAGATGTAGAAAGGAGGGTGATCTTCATTTTTAGGATCCAAGCTATGCAAAATAACAGGATCATCTTCATGATTGACTAACTTTTGAAGCTTAGGCTCTTCTCTAGTCTTGCTAGGAGCTACTTTCATTGAATCAATTGGAGCCTTAGCTATTTCTTGTCCTGGAGGATCTATTATTTTCATAAAATCTTCTCTTAAACTTGGAATTTTGATAAGGTCAGTTACAGAAACAAGAATCTCTGCAGAAGACAACCAATGGGCCAAATCAACATGAAACTTATCTGAGGTGGGAGGAGGTGTTACCTTAGGAATATTCTGATTTGAATTTGATGTTCCAACATTGTCCTTTCTTTGATATGTTAAACCTTTGTATCTTGACATTTCTAGAATCTTCTCTGGTGGAGGCATCTCACCAAATCTATGAGATGCTTTGTCCTTCTCTTGACTGTAATGTCTTGCTTGTTCCCAATTTTCTTTGGAGACAGGGTGAGTTTGGCCAACAATGTTGATATATTCAAGTTGGTTCTCAGGCTCGCTTGGTAATCTAACACTGCTACTTGCTTCTGACGGATTTTGTTCAATTGACCATTTAAATACAACACATGTAGACTCTTCATGGAAATTTTCACATGCTCTACAAAAAGGAGGAACTTCTTTTGAAACTACATTTGCAGTTTCCAAAGGATTTGAGGTCCTTTGATCTTGAATAGGTGCCCTTATTTGATATTGGGGTCTAGGAGCATATTGTGGCTTAGGCACATACTGGCTTAAGACTTGGTTGGTTTGAGATCTTTCAATGGAGATCAACCTGTTCTGTATGGAAATCATGTTGGAAGCTTGAATTGAAACAACATCTCTCAAGATTTGAGGAATTTCTTTCAAAGGTTCCTTTGAAGGATCTGTTATCACACAATCTCTAGCTGCTTGTGGTAGGTATCCCAATAGGGATGGTAGAGGAGAATAGCTAGGAAGGTGTAACCTACAGCAGCCAGGTCCTCTGTCCAAGGGGCAAAAGTCACACCGGACAAGGCTGTAGTCACTTTAGACAAGGCACTTGGCCTAGTCAAGGGGGAGACCCGCTCAACCGGTGAAGGTTGAGACTCAACAATCAGACACCCTAAACCTAAAAAAGATGATCAAAGCAGTAAACAAGATGGATGACTGAAGGTGATATTTCTTCCAGCCTAGTAGGATCGGGATCTTAAAATGAGGAGATAATCTATGAAAGATGAAATCAGACCCGATACAAGTGTATAATGATGAATAAATGAAAGATCTCAAGGATGGAAACTAAATCAGAAAATGAAAGATGACTGGAAGAGTGGTTGAAGATTCTGCCTATGGGGGAATGAAGCATATAATGACTACTCAAGCATGGCAGAATTAGATTAAGTAATTTTAAACATGTCTTCTAGTAATTGTAGAGTAATTATGTGACTGATTTAGTGCAGAAAAAATGGACCAGTCAGAAGTGAAATTGACAGCCCTAGGGGAATGGGTTAAACAGTGGAAAAATGGACCTAGGAAAGTAAAAAAAAGGCGTTTAAACTCACTTCTAGCAACTGATACTTGGTACACTAAGGTAAAAAGACGTTATGAAGCAAATTAATGAGTACCCATAACCCCAAAACACACCCAACCGGCTGAAAGAGAAAAACGCCCCCAGGGGGCGTTTTTGCCAAGTGGACTAGTGCCTAATCTATGGGTAAATGGAGTCGGAATCTAACCAAACTTGAGATATAAGCTTTTAAGGGCAAATAATAAGCGGGTTTGGAAAGAAAATTGAATTCCTACGGTTAAATTTGTAGATTTTAATTTTTATGGTTTATTTTAGTGTTTTGCAGCTTAACATTCACAAGAAGATGAGAACAAGAGAGAGCAGCAATGATCGCCTACCTGAAGCAATAGAGAAGAAGAGTTTGATGATGAAAACAACTGCTGAAGTCCAAGTGTTGAGCAACCAAGTGTTTTCCCTTAGTGTGTGGAGCAGCCAGATGACCAAGTGCGCCCTTGTACCTGCCAGAGAGAGAAATGAATCAGAAACTATGGCAAATGACAAGGAAATACTAGCAAATAAACGACAAATGATGAAGAAAAGCGAGATAACAAGTATAAATTCACTTCCCTTTGCTGAGACACGGAGCTGCTGGCTCAAGAAATGCACCCCCCCTCTGATGGTCGTTCCACTTGCAGATTCGTTTTGGCCAAGGATAGATAGAGACACCGCATAAACACTCAACAATACACCAGCAATATGCTAATAGTCAACATCAAACACTTAATCACTATGCACAAGAAGATGAAGAAATGTCTCTCAAGAGCTCAATAGCAAATCTCAAAAATGTCAAGAAGAAGTACAATGGAGAGAATCCATTCTCTTATAGAGATGGTTCACTCTCAAAAAAGGTTTCCCCCCAAAACGGAGGGTGGAGATCAATCCCCAACCATCAAAATCGAATGGTGGAGATGGCTCCATGGAGGGGGGGTGCGAATTGCCCCAAGGAGAGCGCACATGTGGAGGAGAGGGGCCCATTGTGGGGGCCACACAACAATACAAAGGGGTTGGGGGGTGTCTATATGGGGTTTTATCCCCCCAACCACATACAACAAGGACCCACATATAATAAAACATGAAATCGAACTTGCCAAGGTGGAGAAAAACGCCCCTCATGGGCAATTCGACCTCTAGTGGTGAGCTGGGCATTAAAGGGCCCCACAACATGTAAATATCACATAAAACATTACCAAAAATACCTTAGAAATTACCTTTACCATTGCCAACCATTGATTTTTCCATTTGCCTATAGTTGCCTTAGTCAAATTCTTATTTTCCATGTAATTTTTGCTGGTTTATATGGCTGAAGATGAAATTTGGGCTTTTGACCCACTTTTATTGCCCGGATTGCCGAATCGTCTGCTGCAGTGCGATCGTGGACCCCAAAAGTAGTAGGGATGACCACTCGAACGACCCTGATCCATCACTTTGGCATTATTTGCCCCAAATCCACAATTTTTAATTAAAACAGGTCAAAATTTACCAATAATAATTAAAAATTTCTCAAATGGCTCAGTATTTTGAAATTCCGACAATTGCATGCTCATATGGGTTCCCTGTAGATAATAATTGATCGAAATCGAAATTCTGATCGCAACATTTTTGCGGGCCCATTTTTGGCCTAGTCAACCCAGTTTGATCAAGTCAAATCTGGTCAACCATAGTGCTAGCTGAATACCTGTATGCAAGCATGAAGTGACAAGGCTCAATTATACAAGTTAGTACATTACTAAGCAATAAATGATAACATGGTGATCAAAAATACATTAAATCCTGAAATAATACAAGGCCCTGGTGAAGTGGGCCCACCATCTCCAAAAGACTAAGATGCTATGCACATCTATAGAATTGACCACTTTGTTGACTCTAGGTGATGTGGACAACAAGGCAAAGAACATGGGAAGACAAGGATGAAGATCATGTGGCCCTTTGGACAACTCGGGAAAGCGGGGTCCACTGAGGTAAGTATGCCATGACAGAACACGGGGAAGGGCGGTGCCTCACAAATGGGTATAGTGCAGGGAAACCACCACTAATCATCTAACAAGTATCTCACAACTCACATCCGTATCCGAAGACTCCGTGAGGTTCTTTTCTAGAGCCGCCAAACTAGGTGTCCGGCAAACCGTAACTTGAGACTCTAGGGGGCAATCTTGAGCTTGTCCCTTACTCCTTCTCACCTCCTTGTCCCGCAGGACTAGGTGAGGAATAACCACTACAAATTCTGACATGTATAGCTGACCAGAATCCATGTGTGTTCACAAACACATTGCATGGATTTTACAATGAGTTTCATACTTGGCCCTTTTTTGGATAGATTTTACATTTACAACATAATGGCCTTTTAGCCTGATTTACATTTCATTTCTTCATTTCTTCAAGGCCCTCTTGGGCTACATACATATCTCAAAAGATACAAACATGGTGCTCATACTGCAAAGGTAATGGGGGTGAGTAATACATGCTTCGATGACCAATGGGGAACACCCGGTGAGGCTACACAATCCTAACTGCATTGCAACATCGGGGGCAACCGACAAGAGCAAATCCCAGGTCTAACCGTGTATCTCACACACTAAAGAGCCGAGGCACAATAAACAGGGAGTCATGGAAAACTCAGAGATTAGTGGGGAAAGGGGTCCTCGGGATCACAAATCAAAATCCAAGTCAGGGAAGAAGTGTCATGAATGAGTCGGATGGGTGGAGAAAGTGATAATGGTGCTAAAGTCAGCTACCGAGGGGGCTAAGTGATCAAGTCTAGGCCAAGTATATAGGACATGACTCAGCGTGCATATACACAAGTCTAATCGGAGGGGTGGACTGACATCACCAAGGGCCTAAACACATCATATCATAGCAAGATCACCAAATATATCATCTCATGCAAAGTTATTGTACTAACAAGTATAAGGAAGTCTAATCTACAAGATGAGCAATAATCAACATATGCAATACCTGCTGCTCAGCCTTGACACAAGGTCATATACAAATCTGAGTAATATACTGCTCTGATCATGAGTGATCCATAATATATAGCCATGCTCTGGAATAAATGAAGCTCTGGAGTGTGCAGATATCTGCTGTACAAGAATAGTAGCCCTGCTACTATGGTGTGATAACATCTGGCTCCGGCTGGGACAAGTGCTCTGAGGGAGAGAGTGCTTGAGAACCTCAGAATCTCTGGTCTCGAACTGCTCTGCATCAATCTTCAATCCAGCACTGCACCATCCTTGCTTTCAGCTTTCATCTTGCACCTGTTCCTGCTCTCACAAAAACTAGAATACCATCATGGAGCATGTATGGGATAAAAATAAAATAAACTGAAATGAAATCTAATCTAAAACATAAACTGAAATGCATCAAAATATAAACATAACTAACATGGCA
The DNA here is from genome assembly GCA_027924585.1 of Larix kaempferi. Taxonomy (NCBI): domain Eukaryota; kingdom Viridiplantae; phylum Streptophyta; class Pinopsida; order Pinales; family Pinaceae; genus Larix; species Larix kaempferi. The sequence goes on from BSBM01001032.1 coordinate 790,167, forward strand.
TAGATTATTCATTTATCATTTTTATTTACTGTGCAGGGGGACAAGAGTATCTTTTTTTTTTTTTTATTCAGGCGAATCTCGACCAGCACAGGCAGCCAACAATAGACATGCTAACTATAATTTCTTAAATGCATGCAGGAGCAGAGACAAGCTTTAGGAAGGAGCAAGACTCAACTCAGGCAGAAAAAGAGAAAGGGACAATACTCGGCACACAGAAAAAGAAAAATCACACAAATCCTACTGCTCAAGTGAGCTTATTCAATACCTACCTACCCTACTCTAACCAGTGAGCACAAATGTTAGGTTAAATCATAAATCCAGTGCAACCATTCATCAAATAAATTAATGATTCTTCTTTGATTTTTGTTGATGAAACAAGTCAAGATTGGATTAAAAATTATTGAAATTGAGAGCACAATCTTCTTGACTTGTTCAGAAATTGAAGAAAGATTTGAGTGGTGCAACATGAAATAATGCAGAGGAGACGACTGACTAGTGAAGCCATCCTCCATCCAAAAATTGATAGGATCATAAAATTTATGCAAGTTATTGTTTAAAATGGATGGAGGAAAAATACAAGGCATATGATTTAATAAACTACTTTCCTCATTCACTTCACTTGCATATTTAATTCGTTTCCCCTTGGGCCTGATGATCAAATAAAAACCAAGTGGGGACAAATCAAGGCTTAAAAGACGAAAAATCAAAACTAGGCCCACTTGATGCTCAAAAATGGAGAAAAGATGAAAATGATCTTTAAACACCTTTTCTAGCCACCAAGAATGATTGATAATTTGACAACAAGCATTATTGTTCCAAGGTGACTGAAAAGGGAAATGAAGTGCTTTTTCTCCAGACATGTAATCATACATATACTTCCTATTGAAAAATTCCAAGGCAAAAAAATGACTAGAGCACCAACCCAAAGATGATTGAAAGAGTTGGGAAGGGAGGGTGGATTGCAAATATGAAAAGTCTCCTAGATGGATAGAAAGATTTGGCCTTGAAATTTGACAAAATGGAGGACCTTTCATAATAGCACTAGGAATGACTTCAAACTTTTGATTAAATCTGATTTGAGGACAAGATTCTAACTCTAAGAAAAAGCTATCTTGACTAAGGATAGAAAAATTTAAAGACTCGTTATAAGAAGTGGAACAAAGATTAGAGCATCTAGTGTGATCTACTGGCTCATCCTCTCCTTCTATTGATTCATCATTAAAATCACAAGAGGATACTTGATCATTTTCATCAAATTGATCAGGGATAAAATTAAGAAATTTATTTAGAACATCCTGATTATTTGTACAATGATCATGTGAAAGCACTACTAAAGGGTCTTGGTCAATGTTTCCACTTTCTTCTTCTTCAAAAAGATGAGGAGAAATTAAAGGATTGTTAATGATAGAATGATTAAGGAGTTCTCTTTCTGAAGGATCCACAAAATCAGAAATTTCTTCAAGGTCAAAAGGGGGGCTACTCAAGGACTGACTTGAAGTGTCATTATTATTATCATGGTCCTTGTCAAACTGATCCTCAACAACACAGTTATTGCTTGATGTCTCTGTTAAGGACTCTTCAATATTACTACCCCATTTATTCTTTAATAACCCAACAAACATATCATATCCAGTGATGGATCCTGGGGCTAAATTATCAAACCATAATCCGGCATTTCCACCTAATGTCTCACCCAGGGCCCGCATATAAACATCTTCATCATCAGCACCCCTAACTTCCATATAATCCCAAAATCTTTGTAAATGATTTTCAATTGACTCAAAATAATTTCCATAGAAACGAGGCAACCATTCAGAGTAATTATTTGGCATAAGATGAGGTGCCCCATGAATTTCAGAAAAGTCAAAAGGAGATGGCTTAGGTGGATTTCTAATAACTTTGGCCATTCTACTAGGGATTAGTTTTGGATGTCTAACTGGAATGCTAGAGTCATTTGACCGAATGCTTTGGTTGCAAGGCCTTGGTTGAACTTGACTTTTGTTTGAATTAATTGGGTTAATATTTTTACTTGAAGAATGAAAAGAATGATGAGAGTTATAAGAATTATGTACATAATCATTCCCATATTGATATGTTGACTGACCTTCATTACTTTCTTCCAACTGCCCTCTATAGCGAGATAGATTCTCATATATTTCATTCATACACCTTGTCATTTGGAAGAAAATGTCTGAATTCATTTATGATTTACAAATTACAAAATTGAAAGATGGGAATGGGGCCGATCCTCAGTGGAGTCACGAATTGGAGTCGCCAGGTAGATTTTTAAACTCTTCTACCAAGATGTATGTCGTTTAAAGTGCAGGGAGAGAGTGAGACAAAACATATGTTGAACCAAGGTAGGCCTCTACCTCCCCGGCAACGGCGCCAAAAATGTTATCACACAACTTGTAGTTGCCCCTAAAGGTATCCCATCCGGGACGGTAGAGGAGTTAGGCAACTAAAGAGGTGACCTAAGAGATGCCACGGTTCCCAATGCAATGTGGGAGTCACGTCAACCGAGGCACTCTTCGCTTTAGGTCAAGGTATAATTAGACCAAGGGGGAGACCCTATACCCCAATCACAGTTGATTGGACCCAAGCAAAGGTTTCAAAGGGTGAATGAATGATGAGTTACGGAAACCAATGCAAGGCTAAGTGGGCCTAATGTTTAAGGTATGGTTGAAGGTGGTATCATGGATGGTTAGTGTTTCAACCTATGTATGGTTTAGGCCACTTAATGAGGTGTGATTATTAAGTATAGTACCATGTGTTTACACAAGTGGGTCTTGTTGCCTTGGGAAGTGTGAAATGGTTATAAGTGAGCCCACAAGGTAGAGTTAAGTGTGAAGATGGTACTATAGGCTAGATCTAGGTTAGATTTAGGAGTTAGAGTTGGTTCTAGGGTTACCCATGTGTTAGATCTAGGGTTTGACACTAATCCCAAGAAGTGCGCCTTGCTTGGAGAAGGACTAGTGCCTTGCTGGATGGGCTAATGGGGTCAAGAAGGATGTCAAAGTGTAGATCGGGACACCTAGAAGCCAAGTCAAGTGGTTTGGATGAGATCCAATGGTTGGATCTTACTAGATCTAGGTTTTTAGGTAATGACCAAAAGTGGACCACGATTCCTTAAAACAAGGAATGCAATCCCCAAGGTGGATCGGGACAAAAGGATAGTCTATACCTAGGTTTCAAGGCATGGGCATTCCAAATCCACAAAAATATCCAACACCCACTTCCTAGAAGTGGTCCAACTCACAACTCCCAAGGGGTGCGACTTTCTCAAGGAGAGGCAAAAAGGGGGTTTTGGTGGACCAAACCAAGTCCAATGGCCACCAAAATGTAGATCCGGGGTGTTAGTACCCCGATCTATGTTCCTTCAAAGTTTCAAGTTAATCCAATGGGTAGATCTTAGTAGATCTAAGTTTCAAGGTGCCAAGAAGGTCCAAAAGGGGGTTTCAACCCCTCAAAACATGGAGAGATGTCCACAAGGTAGTTTTCACCAAAGTAAGGATATGGGTATGTATTATCAAGTGTCTAATTGTCAAATCAAGCGGGATCTCACATACCCATGTGCTAGATCTAGCCCAACAAGCCTCTCTCAAGGAAGTGCGCTTTAGGTCAAGGAGAGCTTTTGTCTTAGAAAATGGGTCAATTCTTAGCCAATCACCACCAAACTATAGATCCAACTAGGGGTGGATGCTATAGAGGTGGGTTTTCAATATCTTTTCAAATCGAGGGCTAGATCTAAGTAGATCTAAGAAATACCAAAAACAAGGGTTTTAATTTGATTAGGGTTTTTGTGATCTAGAAATTATGGAAGATTCAAGGAAGAGAAGATCATACCTCTTGGGACATACCTGGATAAAGAGATGAATGCTAGTTGAGACGAGGATTACTTTGCCAAAGATCAAATGGAGAATTGTTGAAGCCCTCTTGCCAAATCGATTTTTCCAAGCCACATGTGATTCCTTCTAACCTGTCAAGCCAAGGAGCAAAGCATCAATTAGTTTAACAAATTGAAGGTAGATGCAAGCAAGAGAGAAAAAAAAATAGAATAGTTGACACAAAGGCAAAACCACTCCCTGTCAAACCCAAAACGACTTCTTCCAAGCTTGAAGGGCAAGCCTCCCCACCAATTCGCACTTGTCAAAGTCGCCCTCTTAACCTGCAAATAAAGTATGGCAAATACGCAAGATAGCTACAATAGATCCTCCAGTGCAATGGACAATAGCATTTACAATCGAAACAACCAACATCCACTCCAATCCAAGCATGTACTCCAAAAGATAGAAATTTTATTCCAAGAGCCAAGAGCCAAAAATCTCTAGATGAATTTTACAATGAGGGGGTCTCCTCCTTATATAGGATAATAAAGACCAAAACCCTAGATCTCAAAACCACTTTTTGAAATGAGTGGTTGAGATTAAAAGATCTCACAACATAATCAATGGCTAAGATGAATCCATAACATAATATCACATGGATCACTCATCACAACAATAGCGCCCTCACTAAATGGTACAATAGAGGGTGACGTCATCCCACAAGAGGGGTATAAAGTACAATAATCCACCTCATGATGACTAGGACATGATAAAATAAGCACATGGTGGGGCTAGGAGGTATAAATCCTTGCTAGCTCACCCCAAAGCACAATGAAATAATAAAAATATGTCCAATATAATAATAATGAACAAAACTGTCCTCAGAATCCATGACAGTCGAGCAGTAAATGTCCTCCTGTGATCAATCTGGAGATACCCACATGGTGAAAAATGACCGGAAGATAGTGAGGTCAACCTGGAAGACCTCTGTGAAAACCAAATGCCAAAACCTTGCCTCAATTGCCCAAATCGATTTCCTCAGTGACCACTTTATCCCATTTTTTAACTGCCTCGGGAACAGTGAAAGTGACAAAACTGCCTCCTAGGGTGCTAGCGCTGTCCATCTGAGCCCACCAGGCTCTCCGTGAGGGGGTATAAATGGTAATAACAAGTGGCTGGACCACCCCCTCCATCATCAGCGCCCTAGGTGAACTGGCCTCTCGGGGCCCCTGCTGCTCAGGCTGGGAAATCAGCCCCAAATCTGGTCAACAAGTGTAAAACTGCATCAATCACTGCCAGAAGTGCCCGGAACTGAAAGATAAGTGTCTCAATGGATCCAGAAGACCCAAATACACTAGGAATGAGTACTCATACACCTTGGGTTGCCCTAATGGGCCAGCTGTAGGGTCCACCATATATGGACAATGTATAATCTGCTGATCTGTAATAATAATAACCTGCTGAACTGGATCAAACATCATCTGTATCATATGTCCATCATATGACATCATCATCAAACATGTGGGACCATAAATCATCACCAATAATCATCATACATGGTCCACATCATCACGGATCCCAAGAATATATATAATCAAGGATAAATCACATCAGTAGACTAAGACAATGCTTCTTTAATCACTTCATAGCTAAGCTCAAAGTATACATTCCATTCAGTGGCATTAATTAAGTTAACATATTCCGTGATAATATAAAATTACTTGCACCCTAGTTCAAATGACAAACTTACCCATTGGACATGGTCAAACTGCTAGTGAAGGATGAAGGCTAGGAGCAAGGTTGGGCCAAGGGTTTGACTTGTCTAACCTAACTCAAAAATACTTTGGACTGGGAGAAGGGGGAAGCTACAAACTCTGTGCTGGACAAAAGAACACGGGGAATGGCTGTGCCTCACAAATGGATAAGTTGTTTAGAGAGTGCTTATTCAACTTAGGCATCATGTCTACATCAAGTTGATCCAAGTTCATTAGGATCATTCAATTTATTTCCATGGCCTTTTTGGCCTACATAACCCTTCGGATTTCAGATGTGCTGAGAAGCACAACTAGTTGCAGCTTGCATCCAGGGCATGTTTTTTATATATTCACAAGGTCAGCAATTGTTTAGATATAGCTTTTAAGAACTATTGCTTTTTGGACCTGTCTTTATACTCTTCGAGGAGTATTTTTAGCTTTTCATTGCTCTTGCCCCTTTTTTTTGTTTCCATGGGCGAATTTATTTAGTTTCCACAGGTAGAACATGAGCTTTCAGTTTTAGCCAACAACATCTCAAGTGACTAGGGGGAGTTCGAGCCAAGGCCTACAATCCAACTCACCAAAGGCAAGTTCTGTCACCAACTCAGAGCCGAGACACTGAATAAACAGGGATGCGGTCCAAACACAGAGGTAGAAAAATGGGGAAGTCCTCAGTATCAGAAAGTCAAATAAGACAAGTCAGGGTTTAAAGTCAAACAGGAAGGTCATGTATGGATGGAGACAAGTGGATATGGAGCCTACACTAGCAGACAACAGGTGTCGGGAAAGACCATGTCTATGTAAGGTGAAATACCAGTAAGTTTTGTTAGATGACCTAAAAGTGCAAGCAATTGTCCATTTTAAGGTTTACAGTTCATTTTAAGTAGTTTGCCACATCAGGAATAATATACCAAGCACATGCTATAATCATGACTAAATCAACAAGCTAATAATCCACTGTCAGTGAGAACATATCCATAGATCATACAACATCATCTTAATAGCAATCATCATGCATCATCTGAAACACTGCTGAAGTACATCTCTAGGCACTGAACTGAAACTGTAATGGGATAAGTGGTCACATCAGTCATCCAATCTGAACTCTCAAGGCTCAGCCTTGACACAAGGTCATATACAAATCTGAGTAATATACTGCTCTGATCATGAGTGATCCATAATATATAGCCATGCTCTGGAATAAATGAAGCTCTGGAGTGTGCAGATATCTGCTGTACAAGAATAGTAGCCCTGCTACTATGGTGTGATAACATCTGGCTCCGGCTGGGACAAGTGCTCTGAGGGAGAGAGTGCTTGAGAACCTCAGAATCTCTGGTCTCGAACTGCTCTGCATCAATCTTCAATCCAGCACTGCACCATCCTTGCTTTCAGCTTTCATCTTGCACCTGTTCCTGCTCTCACAAAAACTAGAATACCATCATGGAGCATGTATGGGATAAAAATAAAATAAACTGAAATGAAATCTAATCTAAAACATAAACTGAAATGCATCAAAATATAAACATAACTAACATGGCATAGATTATTCATTTATCATTTTTATTTACTGTGCAGGGGGACAAGAGTATCTTTTTTTTTTTTTTATTCAGGCGAATCTCGACCAGCACAGGCAGCCAACAATAGACATGCTAACTATAATTTCTTAAATGCATGCAGGAGCAGAGACAAGCTTTAGGAAGGAGCAAGACTCAACTCAGGCAGAAAAAGAGAAAGGGACAATACTCGGCACACAGAAAAAGAAAAATCACACAAATCCTACTGCTCAAGTGAGCTTATTCAATACCTACCTACCCTACTCTAACCAGTGAGCACAAATGTTAGGTTAAATCATAAATCCAGTGCAACCATTCATCAAATAAATTAATGATTCTTCTTTGATTTTTGTTGATGAAACAAGTCAAGATTGGATTAAAAATTATTGAAATTGAGAGCACAATCTTCTTGACTTGTTCAGAAATTGAAGAAGGATTTGAGTGGTGCAACATGAAATAATGCAGAGGAGACGACTGACTAGTGAAGCCATCCTCCATCCAAAAACTGATAGGATCATAAAATTTATGCAAGTTATTGTTTAAAATGGATGGAGGAAAAATACAAGGCATATGATTTAATAAACTACTTTCCTCATTCACTTCACTTGCATATTTAATTCGTTTCCCCTTGGGCCTGATGATCAAATAAAAACCAAGTGGGGACAAATCAAGGCTTAAAAGACGAAAAATCAAAACTAGGCCCACTTGATGCTCAAAAATGGAGAAAAGATGAAAATGATCTTTAAACACCTTTTCTAGCCACCAAGAATGATTGATAATTTGACAACAAGCATTATTGTTCCAAGGTGACTGAAAAGGGAAATGAAGTGCTTTTTCTCCAGACATGTAATCATACATATACTTCCTATTGAAAAATTCCAAGGCAAAAAAATGACTAGAGCACCAACCCAAAGATGATTGAAAGAGTTGGGAAGGGAGGGTGGATTGCAAATATGAAAAGTCTCCTAGATGGATAGAAAGATTTGGCCTTGAAATTTGACAAAATGGAGGACCTTTCATAATAGCACTAGGAATGACTTCAAACTTTTGATTAAATCTGATTTGAGGACAAGATTCTAACTCTAAGAAAAAGCTATCTTGACTAAGGATAGAAAAATTTAAAGACTCGTTATAAGAAGTGGAACAAAGATTAGAGCATCTAGTGTGATCTACTGGCTCATCCTCTCCTTCTATTGATTCATCATTAAAATCACAAGAGGATACTTGATCATTTTCATCAAATTGATCAGGGATAAAATTAAGAAATTTATTTAGAACATCCTGATTATTTGTACAATGATCATGTGAAAGCACTACTAAAGGGTCTTGGTCAATGTTTCCACTTTCTTCTTCTTCAAAAAGATGAGGAGAAATTAAAGGATTGTTAATGATAGAATGATTAAGGAGTTCTCTTTCTGAAGGATCCACAAAATCAGAAATTTCTTCAAGGTCAAAAGGGGGGCTACTCAAGGACTGACTTGAAGTGTCATTATTATTATCATGGTCCTTGTCAAACTGATCCTCAACAACACAGTTATTGCTTGATGTCTCTGTTAAGGACTCTTCAATATTACTACCCCATTTATTCTTTAATAACCCAACAAACATATCATATCCAGTGATGGATCCTGGGGCTAAATTATCAAACCATAATCCGGCATTTCCACCTAATGTCTCACCCAGGGCCCGCATATAAACATCTTCATCATCAGCACCCCTAACTTCCATATAATCCCAAAATCTTTGTAAATGATTTTCAATTGACTCAAAATAATTTCCATAGAAACGAGGCAACCATTCAGAGTAATTATTTGGCATAAGATGAGGTGCCCCATGAATTTCAGAAAAGTCAAAAGGAGATGGCTTAGGTGGATTTCTAATAACTTTGGCCATTCTACTAGGGATTAGTTTTGGATGTCTAACTGGAATGCTAGAGTCATTTGACCGAATGCTTTGGTTGCAAGGCCTTGGTTGAACTTGACTTTTGTTTGAATTAATTGGGTTAATATTTTTACTTGAAGAATGAAAAGAATGATGAGAGTTATAAGAATTATGTACATAATCATTCCCATATTGATATGTTGACTGACCTTCATTACTTTCTTCCAACTGCCCTCTATAGCGAGATAGATTCTCATATATTTCATTCATACACCTTGTCATTTGGAAGAAAATGTCTGAATTCATTTATGATTTACAAATTACAAAATTGAAAGATGGGAATGGGGCCGATCCTCAGTGGAGTCACGAATTGGAGTCGCCAGGTAGATTTTTAAACTCTTCTACCAAGATGTATGTCGTTTAAAGTGCAGGGAGAGAGTGAGACAAAACATATGTTGAACCAAGGTAGGCCTCTACCTCCCCGGCAACGGCGCCAAAAATGTTATCACACAACTTGTAGTTGCCCCTAAAGGTATCCCATCCGGGACGGTAGAGGAGTTAGGCAACTAAAGAGGTGACCTAAGAGATGCCACGGTTCCCAATGCAATGTGGGAGTCACGTCAACCGAGGCACTCTTCGCTTTAGGTCAAGGTATAATTAGACCAAGGGGGAGACCCTATACCCCAATCACAGTTGATTGGACCCAAGCAAAGGTTTCAAAGGGTGAATGAATGATGAGTTACGGAAACCAATGCAAGGCTAAGTGGGCCTAATGTTTAAGGTATGGTTGAAGGTGGTATCATGGATGGTTAGTGTTTCAACCTATGTATGGTTTAGGCCACTTAATGAGGTGTGATTATTAAGTATAGTACCATGTGTTTACACAAGTGGGTCTTGTTGCCTTGGGAAGTGTGAAATGGTTATAAGTGAGCCCACAAGGTAGAGTTAAGTGTGAAGATGGTACTATAGGCTAGATCTAGGTTAGATTTAGGAGTTAGAGTTGGTTCTAGGGTTACCCATGTGTTAGATCTAGGGTTTGACACTAATCCCAAGAAGTGCGCCTTGCTTGGAGAAGGACTAGTGCCTTGCTGGATGGGCTAATGGGGTCAAGAAGGATGTCAAAGTGTAGATCGGGACACCTAGAAGCCAAGTCAAGTGGTTTGGATGAGATCCAATGGTTGGATCTTACTAGATCTAGGTTTTTAGGTAATGACCAAAAGTGGACCACGATTCCTTAAAACAAGGAATGCAATCCCCAAGGTGGATCGGGACAAAAGGATAGTCTATACCTAGGTTTCAAGGCATGGGCATTCCAAATCCACAAAAATATCCAACACCCACTTCCTAGAAGTGGTCCAACTCACAACTCCCAAGGGGTGCGACTTTCTCAAGGAGAGGCAAAAAGGGGGTTTTGGTGGACCAAACCAAGTCCAATGGCCACCAAAATGTAGATCCGGGGTGTTAGTACCCCGATCTATGTTCCTTCAAAGTTTCAAGTTAATCCAATGGGTAGATCTTAGTAGATCTAAGTTTCAAGGTGCCAAGAAGGTCCAAAAGGGGGTTTCAACCCCTCAAAACATGGAGAGATGTCCACAAGGTAGTTTTCACCAAAGTAAGGATATGGGTATGTATTATCAAGTGTCTAATTGTCAAATCAAGCGGGATCTCACATACCCATGTGCTAGATCTAGCCCAACAAGCCTCTCTCAAGGAAGTGCGCTTTAGGTCAAGGAGAGCTTTTGTCTTAGAAAATGGGTCAATTCTTAGCCAATCACCACCAAACTATAGATCCAACTAGGGGTGGATGCTATAGAGGTGGGTTTTCAATATCTTTTCAAATCGAGGGCTAGATCTAAGTAGATCTAAAAAATACCAAAAACAAGGGTTTTAATTTGATTAGGGTTTTTGTGATCTAGAAATTATGGAAGATTCAAGGAAGAGAAGATCATACCTCTTGGGACATACCTGGATAAAGAGATGAATGCTAGTTGAGACGAGGATTACTTTGCCAAAGATCAAATGGAGAATTGTTGAAGCCCTCTTGCCAAATCGATTTTTCCAAGCCACATGTGATTCCTTCTAACCTGTCAAGCCAAGGAGCAAAGCATCAATTAGTTTAACAAATTGAAGGTAGATGCAAGCAAGAGAGAAAAAAAAATAGAATAGTTGACACAAAGGCAAAACCACTCCCTGTCAAACCCAAAACGACTTCTTCCAAGCTTGAAGGGCAAGCCTCCCCACCAATTCGCACTTGTCAAAGTCGCCCTCTTAACCTGCAAATAAAGTATGGCAAATACGCAAGATAGCTACAATAGATCCTCCAGTGCAATGGACAATAGCATTTACAATCGAAACAACCAACATCCACTCCAATCCAAGCATGTACTCCAAAAGATAGAAATTTTATTCCAAGAGCCAAGAGCCAAAAATCTCTAGATGAATTTTACAATGAGGGGGTCTCCTCCTTATATAGGATAATAAAGACCAAAACCCTAGATCTCAAAACCACTTTTTGAAATGGCTAAGATCTCACAACATAATCAATGGCTAAGATGAATCCATAACATAATATCACATGGATCACTCATCACAACAATAGCGCCCTCACTAAATGGTACAATAGAGGGTGACGTCATCCCACAAGAGGGGTATAAAGTACAATAATCCACCTCATGATGACTAGGACATGATAAAATAAGCACATGGTGGGGCTAGGAGGTATAAATCCTTGCTAGCTCACCCCAAGGCACAATGAAATAATAAAAATATGTCCAATATAATAATAATGACCAAAACTGTCCTCAGAATCCATGACAGTCGAGCAGTAAATGTCCTCCTGTGATCAATCTGGAGATACCCACATGGTGAAAAATGACCGGAAGATAGTGAGGTCAACCTGGAAGACCTCTGTGAAAACCAAATGCCAAAACCTTGCCTCAATTGCCCAAATAGATTTCCTCAGTGACCACTTTATCCCATTTTTTAACTGCCTCGGGAACTGTGAAAGTGCCAAAACTGCCTCCTAGGGTGCTAGCGCTGTCCATCTGAGCCCACCAGGCTCTCCGGGAGGGGGGATAAATGGTAATAACAAGTGGCTGGACCACCCCCTCCATCATCAGCGCCCTAGGTGAACTGGCCTCTCCGGGCCCCTGCTGCTCAGGCTGGGAAATCAGCCCCAAATCTGGTCAACAAGTGTAAAACTGCATCAATCACTGCCAGAAGTGCCCGGAACTGAAAGATAAGTGTCTCAATGGATCCAGAAGACCCAAATCCACTAGGAATGAGTACTCATACACCCTGGGTTGCCCTAATGGGCCAGCTGTAGGGTCCACCATATATGGACAATGTATAATCTGCTGATCTGTAATAATAATAACCTGCTGAACTGGATCAAACATCATCTGTATCATATGTCCATCATATGACATCATCATCAAACATGTGGGACCATAAATCATCACCAATAATCATCATACATGGTCCACATCATCACGGATCCCAAGAATATATATAATCAAGGATAAATCACATCAGTAGACTAAGACAATGCTTCTTTAATCACTTCATAGCTAAGCTCAAAGTATACATTCCATTCAGTGGCATTAATTAAGTTAACATATTCCGTGATAATATAAAATTACTTGCACCCTAGTTCAAATGACAAACTTACCCATTGGACATGGTCAAACTGCTAGTGAAGGATGAAGGCTAGGAGCAAGGTTGGGCCAAGGGTTTGACTTGTCTAACCTAACTCAAAAATACTTTGGACTGGGAGAAGGGGGAAGCTACAAACTCTGTGCTGGACAAAAGAACACGGGGAATGGCTGTGCCTCACAAATGGATAAGTTGTTTAGAGAGTGCTTATTCAACTTAGGCATCATGTCTACATCAAGTTGATCCAAGTTCATTAGGATCATTCAATTTATTTCCATGGCCTTTTTGGCCTACATAACCCTTCGGATTTCAGATGTGCTGAGAAGCACAACTAGTTGCAGCTTGCATCCAGGGCATGTTTTTTATATATTCACAAGGTCAGCAATTGTTTAGATATAGCTTTTAAGAACTATTGCTTTTTGGACCTGTCTTTATACTCTTCGAGGAGTATTTTTAGCTTTTCATTGCTCTTGCCCCTTTTTTTTGTTTCCATGGGCGAATTTATTTAGTTTCCACAGGTAGAACATGAGCTTTCAGTTTTAGCCAACAACATCTCAAGTGACTAGGGGGAGTTCGAGCCAAGGCCTACAATCCAACTCACCAAAGGCAAGTTCTGTCACCAACTCAGAGCCGAGACACTGAATAAACAGGGATGCGGTCCAAACACAGAGGTAGAAAAATGGGGAAGTCCTCAGTATCAGAAAGTCAAATAAGACAAGTCAGGGTTTAAAGTCAAACAGGAAGGTCATGTATGGATGGAGACAAGTGGATATGGAGCCTACACTAGCAGACAACAGGTGTCGAGAAAGACCATGTCTATGTAAGGTGAAATACCAGTAAGTTTTGTTAGATGACCTAAAAGTGCAAGCAATTGTCCATTTTAAGGTTTACAGTTCATTTTAAGTAGTTTGCCACATCAGGAATAATATACCAAGCACCTGCTATAATCATGACTAAATCAACAAGCTAATAATCCACTGTCAGTGAGAACATATCCATAGATCATACAACATCATCTTAATAGCAATCATCATGCATCATCTGAAACACTGCTGAAGTACATCTCTAGGCACTGAACTGAAACTGTAATGGGATAAGTGGTCACATCAGTCATCCAATCTGAACTCTCAAGGCTCAGCCTTGACACAAGGTCATATACAAATCTGAGTAATATACTGCTCTGATCATGAGTGATCCATAATATATAGCCATGCTCTGGAATAAATGAAGCTCTGGAGTGTGCAGATATCTGCTGTACAAGAATAGTAGCCCTGCTACTATGGTGTGATAACATGCCCCTTGTGGAGCCCCTGAGAGTTAGTGTTTGGTTTGTGGTTGTCTGTGTCAAGAGGAGACCTTTTGACTTTGTCCAAGCCCAAGCTTGAAGCCCTTGGAGGCCTTGGGGCAATGGCAAAAGCCCTGGTTACTCATTGACTTAGTTGAGTGACCCTAAGTTGTATCTTGGTCGCAATTGAGTCCATTGTTATATCCCCTGCTCCTGGTTGTCTTTTGGTTGATGGTTTCTATGCTTCTTGTACTTGTTATGGTCTCTTGATTGATTGTTGAATGAATGTAGCCCTCACACAATTGACTTGTGCCCTTACATGATGAAGTCTTTCTTTTGATGATATCCTTGAAGAGATCTTGCACTAATTAAAGAAAACAAAGTTGAAGGACCTTGCCAATGCAAGCAAGATCCTCATAGGGTGATAGCCATCGTCAAGCCTTTTTGATTGATAAGTAGAGTGTCTCCTAACTCCTTACGGTTGATGAGCTATTGTTGTTTAAAGTTGATGAGGTCATGAAGCCCTTAGTACCCTTTTCTTGGGGTTTTGATGGCTATGAACCCATTTGGTAATGAAACCATTGCATATGCTTTTAATGCACCTATGATGACCTTGTGCCATTGAAGAAGCCCTTGGAAATCATGATGAAAGCACACAAATTGGTCATATGCCCATAAGTTTGAAGAAGCCCATAATCCTTAGTGATGGTGCCCTTATACCTGGAAGATTGGTCCTTGAACCCACACATATGTAGTTTGGTAATGTGGAGGCTTTGGACATTGTTGAAGACCTTGCTATGATAATGATGAAATCATTACTTATGGGGTCTTTGGTACACCCTATGGACATGAGTGACTATCCCATATTAAAGGAGTTGTGGGAATCTTGCTCCTTGACCCACAAATTTTGATGGATCTATTACCCTCCTTTGGTGGCTTATTGTACATAGTGTTGAAGCCTTTAATGTAGTCTTTTGCAAAATTAAGAAAGCCCCTTTTTAAATCATTAAATAATGAATTAAGTTATCTTGAGTGATTAAGTATTTTGTGAAGAAAGAATCATTTAAATTTAATTAATAATTAAAATAAATCACTAATGCAAGGTCGGCCAGACTTTAATTTAAAATCAAATTTAAAATTTAATTTAATTACTAGGTCGGCTCAGTCTTAAAAAAAGGTACTTAGATAATATTTTTTTGAGTTGCTAGGTCGGCCAGCCTAAAATTTCTATCCTCAACAACCTATATAAATAGAACCTTGGTCAATTCAAAATGGAATGTGCCAAAAAATAAAATTAGCTCTGAAATTTTCGGATTAGGTCTGAGGCTCATTTTTGCAGACCATCTCTTGCAATTTTCAGTGGTCTGCTCACAAATTCAGAGGTCTGGTTGGTGGATTGTCTTTTCATTTTGTTTGGGGGGCTACCTCCAGCATATTTTGGACTGCTCCTTTGAAATTTTCGGGCTACCTCATCTCTGCAGAATTTCGGACTGCAGAAATTCGACTGGTGTTGACTGAGGTCAGAATTTCAGTTTTGACTGAAATATTTTTTTTTGGGGGACTGTCATATAAATTTTGGTGGTGGACTGAGGCAGGTTTGAAGCAATTTTTTTGAGGTCTGTCTTTTAAAATTCAGTGTTACATCTTTCAAGTTTTTGGTGGCTGCTTCAGCTGTCAAGTGGTATAAGGTATGCACAGTAATATATGCTTTTATAATCAGCAAAGACATTAATACTTATATGCCTAAAAACACAGTGGATACAATTATGCCTACACAGTCATTACACAATGATTATTTTCAGTATGACAAAATGATAATGATACCTACAGACATTAGACAATGATGTTTAGAACTTTACATACTCAGTGTTTGATTTGACTAGTTGCCACCACTCCTTGACTGGTTTTGTACAAAGATTGACTATCATATCACTTGGGGTAGTGTACTTTGATTGACTTTAAGTTGACTGAATAGAATTGACAGTACACTCTTAACCAAGTTTGATTTGACAATACTTCTCTTGATTGATTTGTCATGTGATTGGTTTTGGGCAATTGTTTTATTGCTTTTGATAGTGTGAGGTATTGACCATTGACTTAGTAAGTCAGTATTGACCTTAAGTAATTGGCTCTCCAGTATTGAGAAACCATTGACTGTATTTGACTAGTTGATTTGAAGTATTTTATTTGACAGTACTTGATTATAAGTTAATTTGATTAAGTTGTTACTTTCCTGATTGATTTATTGTTGAGCCAGAGTGAATTGACAAGTTAGTGCTGATTGAGTGTGTAAGTATCACTTGACAGTGATTTGACAAGTTGATTGCAAGAGCTTGTATTGACTGAGTTTCACATTCTAACCTTGTATGATTTGACAAGCTGTAAGTGTCTTGGATTGTATGACTAGCTGATAGCATTGACTAAAGTAGGGCATTGATTGAGTTGACAATGTTGTAAGGATTAGTTATTAAAGTCAGTTGACCCTACCCTCTATAATTGACCTAAGAATGATTAAGTGAAGAATGAATGACAATGAACTTTGATTGTTGACCCTGAGTTTGTCCATGTGTATGACTGGGGCTAGTTGATCCTACTTGGTTGAAGTTTGATTTAGTTGCTTGACTATCAAGTCTTGCTAAAAGTTGGCTGTGGTAGAATCTTGTGTGAGGACTGTCCGTATGTGAGTCTTACTTGATGAAGTTGATTAAAGGGAATGGATTAGTCCTAAAGATCAGATTGGCACAGTTTTGTACAGGTACATAAGAAATTTGGTACAGGTTCAATTGAGCAGAATTGGCACAGGTTGTCCTATGTGCAATTGGTCTAACTCAGATTGGTTGAGTTGTATGAGCAGTTGGTTTGACCCAGGTGGTCTGGTACACAGTTGGTTGAACTCATATTGATTGATTCAAATGATGTGAACAACAGATTGATTTATGCACATAGATTGATTGGTACAGCTAAGATTGATTGGTACAGCTAGATTGCACAAATTGATTGTACAGGATGATGAACAGTGTGGCACAGTTGTGATGAGCAGTGGTCAGTTGATGAGCAGTGGACAGTTGATGAGCAGTGAATGAGCAGTGAACAATTGATGACAGTGGTCAGTTGATGAGCAGTGACAGTGGTTGAGCAGTGTGGTGCAGGTGTTGGTTAATAGGTCCGCAGGATCAGTGCGATTGTGATTCAGCAGTATCTATCTTCATATCAGGGTGGCAGGACGGGGCAAGGAAATTGAGGGAGCTAAGGCTTCCTTCAGGTTGTAGCCTGTAAACCAGGGGGTTGTAGCCTCCTTCCAGTTGTAGCTGGAGAATTGAAGTCTTTGTAACAAAGGGGGTTGTTGCCTCCTTCCAGTAGTTGCTGGTAAATTATTATTATAAAGGCTTCCGTGGTTTTTCCCCCAGGACTTGGGTTTCCACGTAAAAATCTTGTGTACTGTGTTTTTCTATGCTTCCTATGTGATGATGATATGATGAGCTGTAACTGTTAATAATGCTGATGATATAATGATAATGTGATAATGCATTAATGAATGATGTATTGAATAAGCTGCTGATGATTGTTAAAGTTGAAAAAGTAATAAAAGCTACACACACTGTTCACCCCCCCCTCTCAGTGTGCTCCGTGTGTCCAACATCTCTGGCAACGACGACAAAATGTTGCCGCCTGGAATCACACCTGGGAAAACGCAGCAAAAATCTTCAAGCCGCTGGTGTGGCCTTGGGGGCAAGCTAGAGTCAAGTGTTGTCACCTGAAACTCGACTCCTCCATCTAGGCTTACTCCTAGCGAAGCCAGGGGAGGTGGACCCTAAAAGTAAAATAAAACTAGGTGTTTAATCTAGGAAAGACAAAACAACACACAAGATCAATGCAAGATATATAAAGAAATATCATTCATTGTTCATCATCATTGTCATTCGAAAATATAAAACATCCATCATCATGAAAATGTCAATATTAAGACCAGTGCTGATAAAATGGAGTCAGAAATAAAGTGCTTGCAACTGAAATGACAATGTTGTGCGATTGTTCTTGGTTAATTTTATTATTGTTGTGGTAATGGATCTTTTTATTAAGGTTGGGGGATTCTCGATATACCAAAAGGCACTGGGAATATGTCCAGAATTCAACCAGGTGGATTCTCACTCAGACATGTGGGCTGGATCGGAGTCTCAGGAAGATGTTCAACACTATACCAAACAAGGGTATAGTCTAACGGTTTCCAAGAGGTCGCTACCTAGGGGTTCTCGCGTCCTTTGAGAAATTTTCCCACCAAAGAAGAATAATCGTTTGTGTCGGATTTTCACAAGTAGGTGGTTTATTGGGGTGTTTTAGAACCTATTACTAGTCACTTATCCCTTTCTGATGTGTGTTAGCATGTTCAGACTACGCTGCAGTGACCAAAGAGCATACGAGGAAAAGCCTTGGAAATTTTAAGTATTTTAGAACCAAAATTTTACTTTTTTTATAGCCCCAAGAGTCTCTTTTCGGGCCAGTACTTGAGCAAGCCCTTGTCCTGAAACCTTACTTCGGGAAATCAAGGGGGTGTTTTGGATTGTAAAAAAATATGAAAATTGTAAAAAAGTGAGAAACCTATGTCTTGAGTGAACTCGTGGCCCACCAATGGAACGGACCAACGAGGTTAATTTTAAGCCCTAATTGATTTTATTCAGTTGCCGAAAAAGAAAGAAAACTAAACTAAAAAATCACGCCACGAAAATGAGTCGACACGGTTTCCCCCGTGGGGGGATGGCGTGTGGGCATTGGTTAGCCCACTTGATCTCGTTTAATTTTTGTTACAATGTAAAAGAAGTGCCCCATTCTTTTCAAAATGACTCCATGGCTTACAATAATAGAAGGAACAAGTAACCGGTTTTGAAAAATAAGGTTCTAGGTGCTCTGGATGGCCTGAATCTTCAAAATTTTGCCAGCATTTCCTCCTACCTGTTCATCAATTGCTGCAAACCAGCAAGCAAATATTAGTAAAAGATGCCCAAAAACACTTTAAGAGTGTATTTGGGACACCTGCTAAAACCCCCAAAAAAATCTAAGTAAAAATCCAAGTTAAAATGCGAAAAAATAACTAAGTGAGACAAGCTGTGAGACTTATCTCCTTAGGATATTTGCAGACTTAAGGAGCTGCAAATTTTAGCTCTTTTAACATCCAAATAAACTTTTTCAAATCAGATCCAAACACTACTTTTCGAACTTTTAAAATTTAACGTTTTGTTTTTGACAAGTTAAGAAAAGTAAAATGCTTTAAAAAAAAAGAGATCTAATCTAGTTGTGATAAACTTTGTAATTGACACAGATCAGATTTCTTAGAGTAATTTCAGATCTACTTATGATATTGAAAAATGAGAGAGAGATCTGAAATATGCAAACCAAAGTAACCAAGAGAAGCTTTGAATTTTATATTGACGAGAAGGAAGAAGAAACACTTTGAATCTTGGGCTATGGGGTCCTCAACAGTGGGGATCAATGGGACTAGTTCTCCTTGGATCCATTCTGAAGACTAATGGATGCAAGCAAGCTCCACCAATTCTTCAAATTAGCAACCTGTAGACACAAAACACAACTCACACAAGCAAGATCAAATACAACTAGTGTAGATTAAAATAGAGAGTTAGATTCAAGCATTTAAACAAAAATAACATTGAAATCTGACTTTTCAATGATAACCAACAGTAAAAATAATGAATTAGATAACACTAATTTTACCTTGCTAAGATAAATATCTCCTTCAAAAGCTAGTGATTGATCAACAAGCAAGCATGAATAAAAATGTAGCATGAATAAAAATGTAAAGACACAGGTTACCTCATATGTTAAGCCAAAACATGATCATCCACATAACTCAGATCCACACAAAGATTTGCCTCCAAAGACTTTATTCATTAATCAAATGCAAAATATTACAATAACTAGGAGCAAAGGTTCCACCTTCTCATGCTCAACAATGAGGAATGATCACTCTTATATATAAAACCTCTCCAAGAGGTAGGCACATTTGTGAGGAGAGGATGGGTGAGATGATGGAGCAAATGGGGGAGTGAATGGGGCTTCTCACTCCTAAAATGATGCCAAAATGCATCCCCTAATCAGCCACGAACTCAGCTGCAAAAAGGCCCACATGTGGGAGCTCTCTTTATTGGGAAATGCACCCAACCTTGAGGAATGCGCCTCCCCTAAATGGGAAAGTCATGCCCACCTTATGGGCTGCCCATATGTCATATAAATCATCCCAATATGCTCCTCAAATAGTGCTGAAACAATTCTGACCTCAATCCCCCACAATTTGGAATTAATTTTTTTACGGTTTTTTTTGACTTTTTTCAATTTTTTTACTTTTTCACTTTTTTTCGATTTTTTGAGAAAAGTGAAAAATAAATGCCTCAACCACTATAGAAAGTGGGTTTTGGGGTAAGGTGGATGCTATGAGTTAGAAAACGAGCACCCCCAAGGCAAAAAAGACCCCTAGACCACATTTTTATGCCGATTACAAAATTTTTAATTAAACCATTAAAAAATGGCTCAATTACGGAAAAAACTTTTTTTGCCGGAAATTAAAAAAAACCTAGGGGACCTAGCACATGTCCATACGACTCAAAATAATTCCTAGCATGTTCATATACATTGACCCATGGACTTTAATAACCCCCTAAGGCCATTTAACCTCACCAGGCATTCCAGCTTTGGAGGAGCAAAAGAAAAACTCAAAAATTATGTTATGCAAAGTTGCAAGACATAATTAATAAGTGTAAAAACTCCTTGCAATACTCGACTTGGTCAAAAAGTCCTAGGGAACCAAGTCCTTTACAAAAAATACCATGCTAGTACATTTTATTACAAACCCCACAGTGGATGGACATGTGGCAAAAAAATTAAAATAAAAAGGGGGCCCTTAAAAAGGCCAATTGACCATCAAATCATCAAAAATGAACATGTCATATGCTCAACTTTGCCCACTCGCATGATAATCCAACCAAGTACAACTTAGTTGGCAACACAACCATTTTATTTCAGTTGTTTACTTTTGCTCAAATCATAACAAACATTTGGTTGTTAATTCAGAGTATGCTCTTTCCCTCTGTGAGCATTACCTGGTCACTGGGAAATCAGAAACGAGTTGCAATCCCTTTTTAACACTCCACATTTTAATTAAGAAACTGACCTTAATAAAATTAACTACCCTCAACATAGCAGAAATCCAATGCTATGATATTAGACTTTTGTGGAGAAATTCTTCAGAAGAAGCGAGAACCACTAGAAAGTGACCTCGGGGCCCCGTTAGGATACACCCTCGTTTGGTGTAGTGTTGAACATCCCCCTAAGACTCCATCCAGCTCACATGTCTTCATGAGGAGCCACTCTTGTTTAGTTTTCGGACATACTCCTTGTACCTCACGGTATATATGAAGTTCCCCCTTCCCTTAAATCAATTTCATCATTAATAATTTAAAACTGACCAAGAACAATATTGAAAAACATTTCACTACAACAACAACACTCCATTGGTATTTGACTCCACGGCACTGATCTGACTATTTTTTGGGATATTTCTCAAGCTCTCATTATGTCGTGATTTGATTTAATCTTATGTTATTATTTACAAATTACTTTGCATAACTTGGAAAGTATTTCAAATTCAACTCCTAAAAACAACCCCCATCTAATTAACCTTCTAAAACTTAACAACCTTAGAGACATTCCATAGGGACTACCCCCCTTGGATTAGTTAGGAGTTAGCCTAAATAGAGGAGCCATGATCAAGTGATAGTACCTAACTCAAGACTTGCCCCCAAGGGCGCACCGAGCAACTTTGAGATTTCTGCTGTGTTAACCAAGTGCGCAATCCAACAGCAACACTTTGCACTAGAGAGATTTGGTGGCTTGTCTCAACATTTTTTATGCTGATTTCATTTGCATATAGGGGCAACGTTTTGGTAGAGGATGCACTAGTGGATTTTCCCTCTTGCTCTCTCTCTCAAATTGTTGAGAAGCGAGGAGTACATTTGTATTTTTGCATCAAATTTATGTCTAAACATTTCTCCATATCTGATATCTCTTTTATTTTGGCAACAAATTAACTTGTGTTGTTTGTCTGGAGGGTAGGGGTGCACTTGGTCACATGGGCGTTTTGGATTGAAGTTGAAGCTTTGTTAAGTCACTTTCAATTGATCTTTGCAGGGATAAATTGTCACTAAATCAGCATTCTCTTCACGAACCAGGTAAGTATCTCACTACTTATTTTTGTTTCATTTTCGTCTCAAAAGTCAACTAAAATAATTTACAAGTTAAAACCTTTGAAACTTTGTACAAGTCATCATTAGGGGTATTTTGAGGTCTAAAATGGACCTCCTAAGAGAAATAATAAAATATCATGTATTTGTCATTTTGTTGGGAAGGTATTGTTATCACACAACTTGTAGTTGCCCCTACTGGTATCCCCATCCGGGACGATAGAGGAGACAGGCAACTAAAGAGGTGACCCAAGAGATGCCACGGTTCCCAATGCAAGGTGGGAGTCACGTCAACCGAGGCACTCTTCGCTTAAGATCAAGGTAAAACAAGACCTAGGGGGAGACCCTATAACCAATCATAGTCGATTGGACCCAAACAAAGGTTCCTAAGGATAAGTAAATGATGAGTTACGGAAACCAATGCAAGGTTAAGTGGACCTAGAAGTTGAGGTGTGGTTGAAGGCGGTTTGAGAGATTGTTAGTGTTTCAACCAATGTATGATTTAGGCCACATAATTGGGTATGATGACAAGGTGTAGTACCATATGCTACACAAGTGGGTCCTACCTTTCTTGGGATGTGTGGAATGGTTTAAAGTAGACCCACAAGGTGAGGTTAATGGATGAATTTGGCACTAGATGACACGTAATGAATAGATCTATGGATCTAAGTTAATTTTAGGAGTCACCATGTACCGGATCTAGGGTTTGACACGGTTCCCAAGGAGTGCAACTTGCTTTGAGGAGGACTAGTGCCTTGTTGGATGGGCTAATGGGATCAAAAGGTATGTCAAAGTGTAGATCGGGACACCTAGGAGCCAAGTCAAGTGGGCTAATTGAGGTTGAATGGTTGGATCTTGCTAGATCTAGGTTTTCATGAAATGACCCTAAGTGGACCACAATTCCTTGAAACAAGGAATGCTACCCCCAAGGCAGATCATCACAAAATGATACTCTAGACCTAGGTTTCAAGGTATGGCCATTCCAAATCCACAAAAATCTCAACCACCCACTTCCTCAAAGTGGGCAAACTCACCTTCCCAAGGGAGTGCGACCTTGCTCAAGGAGGGCTAAAAGATGGGTTAGGTGGACCAAATCAAGTCCAATGGCCACCAAACTAGAGATCCAAGTGGCTTATGCCCCGATCTATGTAGATCCCAAAAATCAAGTCAATCCAATGGTTGGATCTTACTAGATCTGAGTTTTAAGGTGCCAAATAATTCAAAAGGGGGTTTTAATCCCTTAAAACGTGGAATGATGCCCACAAGATAGAAATCACCAAAGTAAGAATCTGGGGATAGGTTATCAAGTGTGTGGATTGCAAATCAAGTGGGATCTCACCTACCCATGTGCTAGATCTAGCCAAAACAAGCCTCTCCAAGGAAGTGCAATTTGGTTCAAGAGGACTTTTTGCCTTGAAAAGTGTGTCAATTTTAACCCAATCACCACCAAACTATAGATCCCACTAGGGGTGGATGCTATAGAGGTGGGTTTTCAAAATCTTTTCAATAGCAAGGCTAAATCTAAGTAGATCTAAGAAAAACCAAAAACTAGGGTTTTAATCAATTAGGGTTTTTATGATCTAGAAATTATGGATGATTCAAAGAAGAAGATCATACCTTTGGAGCATACCTGGATGAAGAGATGAATGCTAGTTGAGACGAGGATTACTTTTGCCAAAGATCAAATGGAGAATTCTTGAAGCCCTCTTGCCAAATCGATTTTTCCAAGCCACATGTGATTCCCTCTAACCTGTCAAAACCAAGGAGCAAAGCATCAATCAGTTTAACATGTTGAAGGTAGATACAAGCAAGAGAGAGATAAGCAAAGAATAGTTGGCACAAAGCCAAAACTACTCCCTGTTTAACCAAAACGTCTTCCTCCAAGCTTGAAGGGCAAGCCTCCCCACCAATTCGCACTTGTCAAAAACGTCCTCTAAACCTGTAAAAAGATATGGCAAATATGCAAGATAGCTACAATAGATCCTCCAGTGCAATGGACAAAAGCATTTACAATCGAAACAACCAACATCCACTCCAATCCAAACATGTACTCCAAAAGATAGAAATTTTATTCCAAGAGCCAAGAGCCAAAAATCTCTAGATGATTTTACAATGAGAGGCTCCCTCCTTAAATAGGATGGGGAGAGGGTACAATCCTAACCACCTTTTACATGAGTGGCTAAGATTAAAAGATCAAAAGATCAAAAGATCTAATCAACGGCTAATAATGAATCATAACAATACATCACATGGATCACCCAATATAATGATGACGTCCCCACTAGATGGTACAAAGGGAGGATGACGTCATCCACTAGAGGGGTAAAAGTACAAACATCCACCTCATAATGACTAGGACATGACAAAATAAGCACATGGTGGGGCTAGGAGGCATCAATCCTTACTAGCTCATCCCCAAGGCACAATAAAATAATAAAATATGTCCAAGATAATATAAATGATCAAATATGTCCTCAGAATCTGTGACAGACAAGCAATAAAAGACCTCCTGTGATCGATGTGGGCATACCCACATGGTGAAAACTGGCTGGAAGATAGTGGGATCACCCTGGAAGACCTCTGTGAAAACCAAATGCCAAAACCTTGCCTCAAATGCCCAAATCGAATTCCTCAGTGACCACTTTATCCCATTTTTTAACTGCCTCAGTAACTGTGAAAGTGCCAAAACTGCCTCCTAGGGCATCTGCGCTGTCCATCTGAGCCCACCAGGCTCTCCAGAAGGGGGGGTAAATGGTAAAAACAAGTGGCTGGACCACTCCCTCCTCATACAGCACCCTAGGTGAATTGGCCTCTCATGGCCCCTGCTGCTCAGGCTGGGAAATCAGCCCCAAATATGGTCAACAAGTGTAAAACTACATCAATCACTGTCAGAAGTGCCCGGAACTGAAAGATAAGTGTCTCATTGGATCCAGAAGACCCAAATCCACTAGGAATGTGTACTCATACACCATGGGTTTCCCTAATGGGCCAGCTGTAGGGTCCACCATATATGGACAATGCATAATCTGCTGATCTGAAGTAATAATAACCTGCTGAACTGCATCCATCATCATCTGAATCATCTGTCCATCATATGATATCATCACCAAGTGTGTGGGACCATGAATCATCATCAACAAGCATATATATATGGCCCACATCATCACGGATCCCAATAATATACAACCAAGGATAAATCACATCAGTAGACTAAGACATGCTTCTCTAATCATTCTCACAGCCAAGCTCAAAGTATATCATCCATTTAGTGGCATTAATCAAGTTAGGATATTCATTTTTTATATGAAATTACTTGCACAGTAGTTCAAATGACAAACTCACCCATTGGACATGATCAAATTGCTAGTGAAGGATGAAGGCTAGGAGCAAGGTTGGGCCAAGGGGTTGACTTGTCTAACTTAACTCAAAAATACTTTGGACTGGGAGAAGGGGGAAAGCTACAAACTCTGTGCTGGACAAAATAACACGGGGGATGGCTGTGCCTCACAAATGGATAAGTTGTTCAGAGAGTGCTTATTCAACTTAGGCATCATGTCTACATCAAGTTGATTCAGGTTCATTAGGATCATTCAATTTTATTTCATGGCCTTTTTGGCCTACATAACCCTTCGGATCTCAGGTGTGCTGATAAGCACAACTAGTTGCAGCTTGCATCCAGGGCATGTTTTTTCAAATACATATAAGGTCAGCAATTGTTTAGATATAGCTTTTAAGAACCATTGCTTTTTGGACCTTTCTTATACTCTTCGAGGAGTATTTTTAGCTGTTCATCGCTCTTGCCCTTTTTAGTTTCCATGGGCGAATTTATAAGTTTCCATAAGTAGAACATGAGCTTTCAGTTTTAGCCAACAACATCTCAAGTGACTAGGGGGAGTTCGAGCCAATGCCAAACATCGAGACAACCGACCAGAATGATTTAGGCCTACAATCCAACTCACCAAAGGCAAGTTTTGTCACCAACTTAGAGCCGAGACACTGAAAATACAGGGATGCGGTCCAAACACAGAGGTAGAAAAATGGGGAATTCCTCGGTATCAGAAAGTCAAATGAAACAGGTCAAGGTTTAAAGTCAAATAGGAAAGTCATGTATGGATGGAGTCAAGTGAATATGGAGCCTACACTAGCAGACAACTGGTGTCAGGAAAGACCATATCTATGTAAGGTGGAAAACCAGTGGGTTTTGTTAAATGACCTAAATGTGCAAGCAATTGTCCATTTTATGATTTATAGTTCATTTTAAACAGTTTGCCACAGCAGGAATAATATACCAAGCAGATGCTATGAACATGACTAAATCAACAAGATAATAATCCACAGTCAGTGATAAAGCATCCATAGATCATAACATCATCATAGTAAGAAACATCATATACCATCTGAAACACTGCTGCAATACATCTCTAAGTACTGAACTGAAACTGTATGGGATAAAGGGTCACATCGGTCATCAAATCTGAACTCTCAAGGCTCAGCCTTGACACAAGGTCAAACATAAATCTGAATAATATATTGCTCTGATCATGAGTGATCACAAAATATACAATCATCATATGCTCTGAATAATGGAAGCTCTGGAATGTGCAGATATCTGCTGAACAAGAATAGTAGCCCTGCTACTATGGTGTGATAACAGGTATATTAGCAACTTACCTTTTACACTACAATCTATGTAAACCATGATTACATTAAATAGAGAAGTTGAATAGAAATAAAATTAATAAAAAACACTACATTGATGTGACTAGAAATAAAGGATGTCAATACAAATCAAAGTGAGCTTCTCAAAAAACTGTCCTTCAACAATTAATATTTTGAAATTATATATATATATATATATATTCATTCAAAACATAATCTTTGAAAACCTACCTATAATATAATATATTATATAATAAAATATATACTATATATTAAATAGGATATATATATATATATATTATTAAACTCACATGATCCTATATACTATATTCTATGTTATCTATTATCAAACTCACGTGAAAATAATATTTTGAACTCGTTAAAATATGTGACCCATTAAAATAATTTTAAATATGTGAACTCATTTTATGCTACATTTGAAAAAATAAAATGTCTTTTCAATATTTTATTGATTTTCAAATATTTTAAAAATATGTGAACTTTTTATGTGTGAGTGTCTTATCATGCCTAAAAAGTATAAACAATTAAAAAAATGTTTTTTCAAATTTATGTAGTACAAAGGTACATGGGTATTTTTCTAGGTACATATATTGTTTTTTTCCAAAAATTATGAAAAGACAATTGTATTATTATATTGAAAATGTGTGACATAAGTACTTTACTTTATGATTTGAAAAATACTTATACTACCATTATCAACTATCGGTTCTCATCCACCATTGAAAATGTGACAAATAACATTTTAACTCAAGCAATGCCACCTCAACCATGGGGGATGATGTAATCCTCTAAAATATGATTGGTTGATTTTTATAATACATTTTCTTTGTTTTGAGGCCCATTTTTTATCTCAAAATTTCACCAATGTTAGCTAGGAACTAGTTAAAACCAGAAACCCCTGGGGACTGAATTTTATCTTTTTCCAACTCCATTTAACCTAGGATTAGGCATTGGTCTGTTTGTGAAGTGCACCCTCTTTAGCCAGTGATTACTAGTTCTTGGTTTGTGATTTGTTTTTCGTTGCTTGTGATTGTGTTATCACTTCTCTCTCTCATCCAAGCAATAATTTTTTTTAAAGTGTTAGGACAGACTTTACTTGTTGATCTAAATCCCTCCTTGGGGATTTTCATTTGCTAAGCTAAAATCCCCCAAGGTAGTAATTTAGTCTCTTCACACCTAGCACTTGTTCTCACCTAGATCACTAGTTAATTTCATGAGTTACTGAGAGTTTTAAATCTGATTTTATTTACTGTCATATCCATCATACTCAAATTGAACTTGATGGTCACTACTCAGTACTCAGTAGAATACTTTGTGGTCTAGGGTCAAGTCACCAAGATATCATCGTTTGTTTTGTGCTTATTATCTTAATAGGTGTCTTGGTCTTGTTTGATCGGTCTTTCCTTAGTAAATGACCAAGGGTCTCCCCCTTTGCTCTATCACATAGTTGGCCTAAAGCGACGAAGATCTCAATCAGTTTGACAACCAGTTTACCCCTGGTGGTCGAGATTCTCGGAGGTCACTACTTTGGCTTCTTGTCCTTTCTACCATCCTGGATTGGATCTCTCAAAAGGGAAGCAACGAAAATAGGGATAACAACTAACTTAGGTATTTCCTCCTTGTGCAAGAGGAGAACCATCTTAAAGAGAGGGAAAGAACTACATAGGTGATAGTAGGTAGGTTTTTTAGGTTTCCCTTAGGGTTTCACATTTATGGTTAGGACTTTTACATCATAAGTAAGAACCTGGGAGGTAACAATGACTATGGGACTTACATATAAAACACAAGTGAGATGATTAAATTAAGATCATGCTCCCTACTAAAAAGAAATTAGTCTAAATTTTATAGAACTAGAAATCAACTATAGATCTCCCTAAAATTTTCATTGAAATCAAAAGTTGAATCCTTACATCTTTACATGGTTTTAATGGCATATTCTTTATGCTTTACTTTATTTTGAGAAAAAGTTTGACTCTAATGCATGGAAAATATACTTTAAAACAAAACACTACCATGAGATATAGTTTTTCAGCCTTACCGAATAACGCTCTTGGCCAGATAGTAGAACTCGATGCAGAGTAGATCTACGACACAATGAATGCCCATTATATACTATGTCAAGGTGGTTTAGAAAGGAAAAATAATAATCAAACTCCTAACTTTAAAAAAACTAAGTATCAAGAAAATCAAAATTCATGAATACATACAAAATTTGTTTAGCATGCAAAATAAAATATTGATGCAAAGAACTACACAACTACTTGTCTAAGGGCTTGCTTGGTGGTTCTCAATCTACCAATCCATAAATTAATTCTTAAATCCATAGTTATAATATAATTGTCCATATTCTAACTTCTACATGTTGTTTCTAATGCCAACACACAAGAAAATAGTCAATAACATGCTTATGATATTTAGAATTTCCATAGACGAAAATATTTTTTTGAAGTGTTTTATGGAGTAGGTAACTGGATTTTCTCTATCATGATCTCCAAATGTAGTACAATCGAGGATGTGACTTTTTCTTCTAGTAAGTTGGCTTCGTTTCCTCCTTTTCTTGTATTTTCTTGTGCTAGCATTACTTGGTGAAATAGTTTTATGATCTATTAGTGCTATTCATAAACACATTTTTCTCCTAACATGTCAAGTAAGACATTATATGTTGGTGCTACAACTAGCATGGATAATGCTAGGTTATGCTATATAGATTGGTGCAATGCATAGTATGCTTGGGTATATTGATGTTAGAATCACTTTGCTTTTAATAGTTTGGTAGTGTGTATCTTACTTACCTTAGCCATGCTATTGTTCTAAAACAAGAATATATACATTATCAACTTAATTTGATCTTAAAGTACAAGATTTTTCCATGTATAATTTCATAATTCAAAATTCACTACTACACTGCGTGTAGAATTTTAGGGCGCTCACACGAAGATGATACCCAAAACTATTGCAATAGGAACACGCGAGCAGTAACAATCAAAAGCATGCACGCGCTCCCAACACTGCACATGTGCTTTTGGTCTGGAAATTGTCAAGCCTCCACTAAAGCATCCATGTTGGTACAAAAGCGTGCACATGCTACTAACGCGTACGCGTTATTAACATGCACGTATTATTAAAAATGTGTGTGCGCTTCTAAGAACGTGTGTGCGCTTTTAAAAACACGCGCATGTTTTTATAACATAAATGAACAAAATCAGTATTTTGGCCATAACTTTTGATTTTGAAATCAAATTTTGATGCTCATTATACCGTTGCAAAGGTATTTCCGAGACCTATAATTTTGTAGTAATATGTTTTTTAAGATTCAACACCATTTGTTTCCTATTTTCAAAAAACTAAATCTATCACTCTTTTGTCATTTTTCCCTCGTAGGCATAGTCAAGGGAGGGAGACCGAGAGAGGGATGGAGAGGGAGTGTGGAGAGAGAGAGATGAAGAGAGAAGGATATAGAAGGAGGGAGAGAGTGAGAGGGAGAGAGAGTAAGGGGGAGAGAGAGAATGTATGTGATGGATGGAGGGAGGGAGTGGGAGGAATGGAGAAGAAGAGGGAAAGAGAGATGGATAGAGAGTGGGGGATAAAGGGAGATAGAGAGGCGAAGGGTGGAAGATAGCGAGATGAAGAGAGAAACATATAGATAGGGAGGGGAGGAGTGAGGTAGTGAAGAAGGGACGGTGACAAACAAAGCGAGGGAGTGAAGGAGATGGAGGGATTGAGGCTTGGAGAGAGGGAGATGAGAGAGGGGAAGGGAAAGAGAGAGGGTAGAAGTTAGGGAGTGAGAGAGAGAAAATGATGGGGAGATAGAGAGGGGGGATGGAAAGAGAGAGAGAGAGGTACATATGTAAAGAGAGAGGGAGGGAGGTAAAGAAGGACCAAGGTAGGGGGTAGAAAGATATCAATACAAGGAGGGAGGTAGGGAGAAAGGGAGGATGAGGGAGAGAGCAAGCAAGAGAGAGAGATGGGGGAGAAGAGTGAGGGAGGGAAGGAGGAAGGGAAGGTAGAAGACATAGTGATGTAGGGAGGGAGGGTGGGGATAAGGTGGGATGAAGAGAGGGAGGGAGGGTGGGGATAAGGTGGGATGAAGAGAGAGAGGGAGGGTGGGGATAAGGTGGGATGAAGAGAGAGATCAATGTAATGAGAGAGAGAAGGGGGAATGGAGGGTGGAATAGAGAGTGAGGTGGAAAAGGAGTTAGAGGGATGGGGAGAGAGATAGATAGAGATCAGGGGGGTTGGAGGGAGGAGGGGGGTGGGGAATTGAGTGAGGGAGAGAGTCGAGGGGAGGAGGTGAGGGAAAGAGGGGGAGGGGGAGGGGGAGGGGGGCAGGGGATGAAAGGTGGGTGAGTTCAAGAGAAAGGAAGGGAGGAAGAGAGAGGGAGTGTGAGAGAAGGTGGGAGAAATATGGATAGAGGGATGGAAAGAGAGGGAAAGAGATGGAAGGAGAGAGAGAGAGAGAGAGGATGTTAGGGGTTTACAGAGAGAGATTGGGGGTTAGCGGTTTAGATATAGAAAGAGAGAGATTGGGGGTTAGGGGTTTAGAGAGAGAGAGATTAGGGGTTAATGGTCTAGAGAGAGACAAATTGGGGGTTAGGGGTTTAGAAAGAGAGAGAGAGAGAGAGAGAGAGAGAGATGGAGGGAGGTCGATATGTAAAGAGAGAGTGAGGGAGGTGAAGAAGGACCAAGGTGGGGGTTAGAAAGAGATCGATGCAAGGAGGGAGATTGGAGAAAGGGAGAATGGGGGAGAGAGCAAGCAAGAGAGAGAGGGGGAGGGAAAGAGTGAGGGAGGGAAGGATGAAGGTGTTACCACCTAAGTTGTACTTAGTTGGATTTCAAGTGAGCCATCAAAGAATGATCAAGTGTACTTGGTCATATCAGAGTTCAGAAGTCCACCAAGCCTTCTAGGCCCTTTTAATTTATCTTTTTTTACCACATGTTCATACCCTCTCGAGGGAATTGTAATAAAATGTGCTAGCATGGTAGTTGTATGTAAAAGACTCGGCTTTCTAGGACTTAAACATTAATCTGACTAGCAAAGAGTGTTTTTTTCCCTTGTTAATTATTTTTTGTTGAACAAACGACTAATAATTTTTGAGTTTTTCACTCATACCTCCAAATTTGGGGTGTTTGGCTTGGTGTTTCGGCCTTAGGAGGTTATTAGAGCCTAAGTGTCAATGTATTAGATCATGATAGGCATTAAAATTGAGTCATATTGACATGTGCTAGGTCCCTCATAAGTTTTTTTTAATTATGAGAAAATTAATTTTTTCCATAAAAATAGACTATTTTTTAATAGTTTAATTGAAAAAATTAAAATTGTAATAAAAGTATGGTTTGTGGGCATACTTTGTCAAGTGGATGCTCGTCTTCTAAGTCAGAGCATCCATTAAACCCATAAACCCACTTATCCTAAGTTTTGAGTCAGTATTTATCTCAAAAAATCCAAAAAGACCAATTTAATTGGCAAAAAAGACATAATAAAGTATTAAAGACAAAATCCCAATCCCACATATCAAGGAAATGTGTTGGAATCAAATCTCCTTTGATTGGCAATCAAATCAGGGAGAATCTTGAGAAAATAAATAATGATTTGATTGAAGATTGAAGATGCACAAAAGGGGGGGGGGCGAATTTGTGGTTTGAGAGGTGTCAAGTGGAGGTTGAAAAGTGTCAAATGGTTAGAGAAAGGTGTCAAAGAGGATCTCCTCTTGGTTTGGCTATAAAATCAAGTTCATTCCTCATTGTTGAGAGAGAAGGATTGAAGCTTTACCATTTTACTATTTTATTTGTTTATCATTGAGTAATGAATAAGAAGCTTTGGAGGCTACATGGGTGTATCATCTTGGTTGTGTGGATGTCAATTGTCTCCATGATTCATTGAGGTAACTGTAGTTTAGTCTACTTGTTTGTTATTTGCTTTGTTAACCTTTCTGCCTTGTAGTGATTATTTTTAATCGATAGGAATGAGAAGATGATCTAGATTAGTTTTCTCATTTATTTGTTTATGCCTCAAGACTAATGAATTTTCATGTTTTAGTTTGTTTACTTGCATGATATCATAATCTTGAGTGTAGGCTATACAGATTTGACAAGTTCTTTTTGGCAAGTATTTTTTCGAAGCTTTGCAGGTACTTCTATCCGGAAAGAAGGCGATTCTTGCTTGACTTCTTCTTCATTCCGGATCTCTTGGAAAAGACAAAGTCCCTCTTTGCTGCACCCAAAAAAATCCATGTTGACCACCAAGCCAACTAGGTGGACAACCATGTACCATGCACATGTACCATGTGCCTTGATGATGAGAAAGTACCTAATAAATTTTTTCAAGCGAGACAACTCTTCTTCTTATCTTCTCTCCATGAAATTTCTGCACCCCTATGGGGGATTTTGTAATGATATGCCAGCATGAGGGTCATGTTATCACACCATAGTAGCTGGGATACTATTCTTGCTGAGTAGATATCTGCACTTACCAAAGCTATGTTTTTACAGAGATCAGCTATGATGAGCATATTTGTTTGAGATCACTTACAGATCGGAGCAGTATATATATCAGACATTGATTAGACCTTGTGCCAAGGTTGAGCCTTGAGAGCTTAGATTTGATGACCGATGTGACCCTTTGTTCCATACAGTTTCAGTTCAGTGCTTAGAGTTCCAGATGTTACTACTACAGCAATGTTTCAGTTGTTTATGGATGATTTTTATGATATGATGTGACCTATGGACTTGTGATTATTAGCACTGGATTATTATCTTGTTGTTTTAGTCATCTTCATAGCATTGACTTGGTATATGATTCATGATGTGGAAGTACTATTTAAAATGAAATGAAATATCTTGGATGATGTTAAAATATAAAATTGGATGTATTACTTGCACACTAAGGTTTTCCGACAATACTCATTGGTTTCACTACCCTCCTGTGAGCATAAACATGGTCTTTCTTGACATCTTTGTCTGCTAGCTTAGGCACCACATTCACTTGACTCCATTCATCCATGACCTTCCTTATTTGGCTTTCACCCTGACTTAACTTCTTGACTTTTTGATATGGAGGACTTCTCCGTTTCTACATCTGTGTTGGACCGCATCCATGTTTGTTTTGTGTCTCGGCTCTAAGTTGGTGACAAAACTTGCCTTTGGTGAGTTGGATTGTATGCCTAAATCATTCTGGTCGGTTGTCCCGATGTTTGGCATTGTGCAGAACTCCCTCTAGTCGCTTGAGTTGTTGTTGGCTAAAACTGAAAGCACATGTACTACTTATATTGGAAATTATTATAAAGTCTGTGAACTTAAAATTCTAGAATGTGTTTATCAACGCACATGAATAAAGGCTAAAGCAATGAAATGCTAAAATACCCCACGAAGGGTATAGAAAAGGTCCTGTTATCACCTAAACTGTAGTTACCCCTATGGATGGATCCAGTCATGGATCGCAATAGGGAAGGGCAACTCAAAAGGTGCAACCACGATCACCTCGACCTCCAATATATGGTTGTCACGCCAGTCGAGGCAACCTTAGCTTTATGTTATCTAGCCCAGACAACAAAGGGGGAGACCCGATCTACTCCCGACAGGAGAGATCAAAACCAAGACACCAAATCAGGGTATTTCTAAGTGAAGTTAGGTGTATGGTTTATCCTAGACCTAAAGATGAAGTCACAAGCCAAGTGGGGGGTTCAATAGGTATAGATTTGGTTCATGGTTGATGTGAGAGTGACTTACAATGTTTGAAGTGAGATCTAGGATTAGTGTACTAGTTCAATGTTGGAAGATACACTGCCTTGGGAACCGTGTCCAATGCCGGGTAGTTTAAGGGTTGAATTGGGGCTAACTAGTACAAGTGACAAGCTTGACCATGATACATGATAGCTTCAAGGGTTTAGTTCACCATGCAAAAGTCAAACCTCAAGTCAATCCAACAATCTAGGAAAGTTGAATTAACTTGGAGAGAAACCAATGCCTTGGGAATTGGGAAGTGGAGTCAAAGTAGGGTTGACTTGTGGTTTAGGACTCCTAGTACTTGGGACAAGTGGGCAATAGAGGTCTTGATGAATGAATGTGTCTAGATCTAGGTTTGACCCTAGTGGACCACAATCCCTTAAAACAAGGAATGCTATCCCCAAGGCAAGATTTAACAAAGTGACACTCTAGACCTAGGTTTTGAATTATTCCCGTTCCAAATCCGCAAGAATCTCAAGTACCCACGTCCCAGAAGTGGACAAACTCACTTCTCCAAGGTGGTGCGACTTTACCCAAGGAGGCCTAAAAGCGGGGTAAATGGGGTCAAGACAAGTCGGATGGCATCCAAACTTTAGATCCGGGTAGGTTGGTCAGGTAGGAGTATGGATCTATAATTTTACGGTAATCCGACGGTTAGATCTTTCTAGATCTGAGTTTGAGTACACCTAATGGTCCAAAGTGGGGATTAAATCCCTTAAAATGTGGAATAGGGCCCACAAGGTGAATTTCAGAAAAGTAACAATCTGGGTGTATGTTATTTGATGTGTAGATGATAGATCAAGTGGAATCTCAAACACCCATGTACTAGATCTAGGTCAACTTGCTCCAATTAGGAAGTGTGCTTTGGTTGGGAGAAGCTAAGTTGGCTTGGGAAGGGGGTCAAATGGAAGCCAATCCTCACCAAACTATAGATCCGGGATGCCGTGGATGCTATAGAGGTGGGTTTTCAATATTTTGCCCAACAATCCACTAGATCTAAGTAGATCTGAGAAAATATAAAATGGGGGTTTTAAGATATTTAGGGTTTTAACAATTTATGAGCTATGTCAATGGATTGGATAAAGGAAAGAGAAACAAACCTGTGGATCTTACCTAGGTAACCTTGTAGATGCCTTGATGATGATGATCTATGCAAACCCGATCAATTTGAGAAGCTTTGTGGTAGTACTCTATGCAAGTCGATTTGATCCAAGAAGCCAATGCGCCCTCTCTCCTGCACAACAAACGTCAACAATATCAGATTTGATGCATCAAGAGATAAGACTAATGCCACAAGAGAAGTAACAGAAACCTAGCATAGATCACAATGAAGCTAATGATAACCCCCTGATATAAGCGAATGCCAAGAAAGTCGATTTGAAGAAGCCTTGCAAAATCGCCCTTGTTGAAGTCGCCCTCCTGTAGACAAACAATGATTTCCAAAAAAGATAGATCTTACCACAATTTCCAAATGCTAGGTTGCAATAGACTTTCCAATCACCATCTAAGAACACCAGATGCAAAGGAGACCACAAGAATTTCCACAAGAATATTTTTCTATACCAATAATCCAAGAGCCAAAGACCCCTTACAATGAGAGGCTCTCTCCTTTAAATAGGAAGGAGAGGCACCAAAACCCTAACCACTTTTTGAATGAGTGGCTAAGATTAAAAGATACAAATGTCTAATCAATGGTTGAGATGAGCTCAACAATAAAATACATGGATCACAAATAAAATATTATGTGAGTGGACAAAATCGCCCTAGAAGAGGGGAATCCCACCAAATCATGATGACATAATATCATAGGAGGCTTATGGTGGGTCCAAGGGGTAATTTTATCCCTCCTTGGTCAATCCCCATAGCACAATAACCAATAAATAATCATGAATGTACCAAATCGTGCCTCCATAGTCAAGTTGTGGTCCTCAAAAGACCTCAGAAATCCACAGAAAGTGCCATAAGTGATGGATGCGGGCCCCGATGAAGCTGAAACTGCTGGAGAAGGTGTGGAGGACCCCGATCTATCATCATTGATCATCCCATGCCATAACATTGCCTCAGTATCCCAAATCGATTTCCTCAATAGCCATTTCTACCAATCCTGAAATGCCTCGGGAAGCGTGAAACTGCCCCAAACAGCCTCCTGGAGTGCTGGCGCTGTCAAGGTGAGGGCACCAGTGTGTCCGGGAGGGGGGTAATATGGTAAAAACAAGTGGCTGGACCACCCCCTCCATCATCAGCGCCCTAGGTCAACTGGATAAAAATCACATCTGCTCTGACAGGGCCTTCGACAGACCAAAATTGCTCTAGGACAGCCTACTGAGGCTCAATCATCACTGTAAGTGCCCGGAACTGAAAACAAACTGTCCCATTGGAATCAGAAGGTCCAAATCCATCCAAGATGTGTACTCATACACCATATGAGTCTCTGCATGATCAAAATAAATATCCAATATACCGGAACAAGGCCAATAATAATGATCTGTAAATGACCAAACACTGTTGTACCCCAAGAATCATCATCATAACCCTGTAGCTGCTGCATAGAATCATCATGTATGTGTACATAGACCATATATCATCTATCCATATCATCATAAGGTCTAACATCTCATGTCCCATGGTCAAACTAGGTCTAACCAAGACCAAATATAACTCAGACCATCATCCAAGGCTGCTGCAAAGTGTCAAGGTTAATACATGCTCTACAACTTATTCAAATAGCAATTATAACACATAATGATCATAACTGACGATCTACATCCAAATATATAGTGTCGTTAATTATTATTATTACTCAGACTAGACTTTCAGGATCATACTCACTTCATAGTTGTGATCAATTTGCTAGTGAAGGGTGAAGGCTAAATTAACTGGCTAGGCTAAGGGATGACTTGACTGACTTGACTTTGTGACACTTTGGCAAGGGAAAGGGAATACACACCATAGTATATACTGAATGAGCAATAACACAGGGAATGGCGGTGTCTCACAAATGGATGAGTTGTTTAAAGAGGGTTTATTCACCTTCACAGATGCGCACAATCCATAATACAAATAAGGCCAGCAATTCTTTAGATATAACATTTAAGTTCCATTGCTTTTTGGGCCTGAAGTTTCCATAGCCTTGATCTATGTGTGTTTACAAACACATTGCATAGATTTACATTTTTCTTTAGGCTTTCTGCTGCAGGTGTGTTTTTAAGGCACTTGTTTACCTGAGCACTTCTAGGTGTGTCATGGACAGCTTGTTTACCTAGGTATTTATTTTCCAGAAGATATGACATTTTATTTTCATAGACATTTTCATTTGGCATGCCTTTCATTCATGTGTGTTTAGAAACACATTGCATGAATGGGATTTTCATACAAGATATAGCATTTCCTTTTTTCCAGATTTTGTATTCATGGCAGCACTAAAAGTTTCAGGTTTAGCCAACACAACTTTAGTGACTAGGGGGAATTCCAAGGAACTCCAACTCACCATAGGTAAGTTTTGTCACCAACTCAGAGCCAAGACACAATAAACAAGGAAGCTCATCCAATACAGAGGCTACAGTGGGGAAAGGTCCTCCATGCCACTAGTCAAGTAGTAAGTCAGGGTGATAATCTAAAAGGTAGGTCATGGATGGATGAAGACAATGAAATGATGGAGCCAACACTAGCAAGCCAAGGTATGGTGGAATGATCACCTCTATTCTCCCTAAGGAGGGTATATACCAATGAGTATGAATAGTGAACTTCTAAGTCTGAGTAGGGACACTATAATATATATAATAGATCAACCAGGTCCAAATATCTATATGATCGCCAGATCATGACACTAAGTGCTAAGACATGCTATAAGAATAAGTATAAAAGCAATCTAACCATAACACAATGATATACCTGCTGAGTCATATACTTGAATGCTCATCAACCTGTACCATCATCTGTCCTCTGAAACTGCTGTTGTAGATCTGTGCACTACTAACTGCTCTGTACCAATGGTATAATGGCTACATCGGTCATCTCTCTGAGTGTCCTGAGACTCAGTCATGGCATGGGGAATATACACTGCTGTCCACAATCTGATAGTGATCCAATATAGATGCTCATCTCAGCATCTCAAAATGTAAGGGAACTGGCTGAATAGTGTACTGGAATCAGAAAAATAATGTATGGTAGCCCAGCTACTATAAATGTGATAACAGGTCCAAAAAAGCAATGGTTAATCAAATGCTATATCTATTGTTGTTGACCTTGTAAATGTAAATATGCTCCGGATGCAAGCTGCGATTAGTTGTGTTTTTTAGCGCATGTGAAATCCCAGAGGGGTCATATAGACCAAAAAGGCCATGGAAATGAAATGAATGATCCTAACCTAGATCAACTTTTTCGATGTATTTGTAACTTCGAAAGATATTCACTTGTATATTGTATGTATTACATTTATACTTTATATTGTATCCCCGACGGAGATGTCTTATTCCTCCGATTGGAAGTGTCGTCATTTGTATTTGCAAGTGTCGCAAGTTTTATTATAAGTGTCGTAACTTATATTTGATGGGTTATTAGACCACCTTAGAGGGGTCGGCCTAGTATGAGTTAAGTGGAAGGGTTATTAGACTACCCTAAGGGGTCGGCCCAGTTGGGGCAAAAGGCAGGTCAAGTTAAAGTATAAATAGAGTGGTTTGCTCATTCACTCACACATCCAACTTGCATAGTTGAGAGAGAGGAGTGCACACAAGTGGAGGAGGAGCTGCTGGAGACATCTATCTTTTGGGGTTTCATATTTGTGATCCTTGTATTGGTGCTTATTCTATCTCTGAGGAAGCTGTGGGGTTTTCTCCTTTATGGTTTCCCCGGTGAAATGCTTTGTGTCTCTTGACTCTTGTGTTTGATATGTTGTAAATGTTGTTCTCTTAGTTAAGATCCTAGATCATATTGAATTAAATGATGAAAAACTAACATCGTATCAGAGCTAGCCTGAAGGAAGGCATTGTATGGCATTTACGACACTTGTTGCACTTGCGACAAATTGGAAGCTAGGGCTTGGTATAGTGAAAACTAGTCATCGTGGAACTTTTGCTATAAATCCGTTTTGGCGAAGGTTCAGGATCTGAAATTTTTACAGGCCGAATATTAGACACGGACGTACCCTGTGTAAAACTTTTAGCCTCAGATTCATTGTACTTTGTGAGATATGATCCGTACAAGTTAGGGTTTCTGCCTCTTCCAGAATGCAGCCCTAAACAGGTGATCTAGGCACAAAGGTCATATCTCGGGCTAGGAAGCTCCAAATGGAATTCCGTAAAAAGTGATAGTTAGTGCACGGACTGTAGTTTCACAGGTCTGAGGTTCAGAGGCCGAAGTTGAAACAGTGAGACATGGCACTCCGTACAAGTTCGCTATGCTGTTTCATCCCATAAACAGGTCATGTTGAGACACTTAGCATATCTCTCTCATGGAGAATCCATTGAAGCTCAGATCTGTGGGGTTGGAAAGATGATAGGTCAGTCTACCAAAAACCGAAGTTTCAGACCCTGAGGATGCGAAATTTTAGAGATGCACCAAAACCAATATGGCATATCTTTCTGTCTAAACATAATTGGATTCTGAACATTTTCATTTTGGGTTCACTGCCGTGGGAAATTAGGGCTTTTGACAAAAGTGGAATTTTGGAGTGCTCTCAGCATAGGATTTCTCTCCTCAACAAAATCGAAATTTAGAGACTAAGATCAAATTTTTTGGTTGGGTGAATCTCCAGGAAAGTCAAACCCTAATTTGACTTTTGGACTAGAAAAACCAGAAAACCAAATTTTGACAGAAGTTGCAGATCCGAAATTCGTAGGTCATTTTTGGAGGGTCAATTTTTTGGAGTTTTCAAAATTTGAGCACACCAGCTTGCTCGCCTTAGTCAATTGCATCTCCCTGTCCAGACAAAAGTTTGAAATTCCAAGTTTGGATTTTTTTTTAGGATTTCTCTGTCAAACCCTAGCCAGCGCCAGATCCAGTTTCAGCAAATCAAGTGGTAAGACCTAAATCTTTTATTTCCATTTGAGTTTCTCATTAAGATGTCTCACCACACCAAGCTTGAGGATAAGCTTGAAGGGGCTGATAAATTCTGAGCATAGAAGTATAGGATTGGGTTAATCCTAGAAGAGAATGAATTGGACTCCTACATAAGTGAAGAGGTTCCAGTTCCAGATGGAGATGAGGCTAAGGCCTTACAGAAGAAGAACTTGGTCAAGGCCAAGAGGATTATTGCAAATTCTATCAAAGACCATCTCATACCACATGTGTCTTCTCTAAAGACACACAAAGAGATGTTTGATTCCTTGACCAAGCTGTTTGAAGGAAAGAATATAGATCAGAAGATTACATTGCGGAACCAATTGAAGAGTGTGAAGATCCAGAATGGAGAGACCATCCAATCCTACTTTACTAGGGTCTCTAAAATCAAAGAACAAGTTGACGCTGTGGATGAAGTGGTGGAGAATGGAGAAACTGTGATGACCACTTTGAATGGCCTACCTAGGTCATGGGACTCCTTCATCTAAGGAATTTGTGCAAGAAAGAAATTGATTTCTTTCAGTAGACTGTGGGAGGAATGCTCACAAGAAGAAGCTAGACTTGTAGCTCGAGAAGAAAAGATGGATAATGAAGACTAGGCTCTCACAGCACACAGCAGGAAGAATAACCACAAGAGGGATCATCCTCATCATAAGAAGGGTAAACACCACCACCAGAATCAGAGGGAGAACCTTGGAGGATCCAAGAGAGATCTTTCTCACATTCGATGTTATACTTGTGATGAGAAGGGACACTATTCCAGAGATTGTCCTGGGAACAAAAGCAACTCCCACAAGAAGAAGAACAACAAGAGAAGACATCATGCTCACACTGCAGAGGATGATGAACCTCCAAGGAAGAGAACCAGGGAAGACAGTGAAGATTCTTCAAGTGATGAAGAATATGTATTGTAATGAAGTTTTACATGAAAGGAGTAGAAGAAGCGGACTTCGAAAAACAAATAATCTATGGAAGAACCTCTCATCCATTTTCAGCATTGGTTAAGATGCACACTATCAGAAACTCCAGTAGTTCCTGCAAGGAAGCAAAGATTAAGAGGGAGTCCACCTAACAACCAAACAAAGATAAGTATTTGAATTGTTGTTTCCTATATATATGATTACTTAAATGATGTTGTTCAGTCATACTTATGTTCCTAGATTTAGGATGTTTATTATGCATTTTAGAAAAGTTGCATTAATGAACAAGATACTACTAATATAGTAATAGGTAAGTGGCCTATAGTACTGTACAACATTCCATTGCTACTTATCTAGAATGAAACCTCTTTGCTGACATGTTGGGAGTAGTGCACACTCTTAACAATGTTTTGGTAGAGGTGGAAGGCATCTAGAAAGTTATCGTATGAATACGGGATATGGATGAACGTTGTATTGAAGCATTGGCTAAAATAATTGCATGACTGTATGACTTATGTTTTTATGCGTAAGAATTTGTTCTGAAAACTATGAGAAGTTTCTAATCATGCAATTGAATTTGACTTGTAGGAAAGATCGTGTACAATCACCAACAAAAGAAGGACAACGACATTTGTTCCAGCAATGAAGTTCAAGAAAACTACCGATTGAAGATATTGAAGAATCTGAAATTCCCAGGATCCGGGATGCAGTAATAGAAGGATGCCATGATTGAGGAGTACTAGTCGATCATGAAGAATGATGTATGGGATGATGCAGATGGTAGCATAGAGAAATACACGGCAAGGTTTGTGGCTCGTGGCTTCTCCCAGAAAGAAGGGATAGATTATGAAGAAAATTTTGCACCTGTAGCCAGATACACTTCCATTAGAACAGTACTTGCTTTGGCTGTAGTGATGAAGTGGAATATACACCAAATGGATTTCAAGACAGCTTTCTTGAATGGTGTAGTCGAAGAGGAAGTGTATGTGGAGTAGCCACTCGGTTTTGAGACACATGACAGGGAGACTCATGTGTGCAAACTGAAGAAATTCTTGTATGGTTTGAAACAAGCACCCAGGACATGGTACGGCAGAATAGACAGCTTCCTGATTAGTTTGGGCTTTACCAAGAGTAAAGCGGATTCCAACCTTTACTACAAGGTTGAGGAAGGCATTCCAGTGATACTCTTATTATATGTAGATGACCTATTTGTGACAGGTGAAAATGGGTTGATTGTTGATACAAAGAAGAAGCTTGCTGAGGAGTTCGAGATGGACTTGGCTATGATGCATTACTTTCTAGGCATGGAGGCGTGGCAGCATGCAGATGGAATCTTCCTTGGACAAGGGAAGTATGCAGTAGAGATCCTGAAGCGGTTCAGGATGATGGACTACAAGGCCATGGCCACACCTATGGCATCGAACCTGAAGCTATTGAGTGATGCTTCATCAGAGTCAATTGATGCCACGATGTATCGTCAGATGATTGGGTCCTTGATGTACCTGACGAACACGAAACTAGATATTTGCTTTGTTGTGAACATATTGAGCCAGTTCGTGACGGATCCTAGACATGTTCACTTGATTGATGCAAAGCATATTTTGAGGTACCTGAAGGGTACAGTTAAGTATTGGCTCAAATATGATGCGAATCAAAAGATTAACCTGGAGGGTTATGTTGATTCGGATTGGGCAGGCAGTGCCATTGATAGGAAGAGCACTACGGGGTGCTGCTTCAGTATGGGATCAGGTGTGATCTCTTGGTTTAGCAGGAAGCAATTTTGCGTAGCACTGAGTACAGCCGAAGCAGAGTATGTCGCAGCTTGTTCGGCTAGTTGTGAGGTAGTATGGATAAGGAAGCTACTATCTGATTTGTTTGATCTCCAGTTGGATGCTACTTGTATCTTCTGTGACAACTAGAGCTGTGTGAAGTTGTCCGAGAACCCGATGTTCCATGACAAGTTGAAGCATATCGAGATCAAGTATCACTATATCAGGGATATGGTGCAGAGAGGAGCAGTGACGCTCCTATATGTTGCGACGGACGAGTAGATAACAGATATGTTGATCAAACCACTAGCCAGAGTGAAGTTTGAGTACTTCAGAGAGAGGCTTGGTGTTCTTCAGATCGAAGATACTTCCAGGAGGAAGTGACAAGACACAGATGCAGGAGCCCTTCCAAGCATGGTGGTAGGCGGGTCCTCCCCATGGCCGTGGATGTAAGTGTTGTGTGATGAGCATCCAGACGATGCTCTGACATGAACATCCGTATGATGTTCTGTATGACGATGATCTGTATGATCATGAACATCCGTATGATGTTCCGTATGACGATAATCCGTTTGATCATGAGCATCCATATGATGCTCTGTGCAAGGATGATCCGTATGATCAGGAGCATCTGGATGATGCTTCGTGGCCGTGGATATCTTACAGGTTGTGCAGTAGCATGTAATCAGTCCTGGGAGATCCTTTAGGTTGAGTAGTAGCTCGTAATCAGTCTTGGGATGCTCTTTCGAGGTTTTGATTGTTCGCATGTAATCAGTCCTAGGAGATCCTTCAGGTTGAGTAGTAGCTCGTAATCAGTCCTGGAATGTAGCTCGTAATCAGTCCTGGAATGCTCTTCCGAGGTTTTGCTTGTTCGCATGTAATCAGTCCTAGGAGATCCTTCAGGTTGAGTAGTAGCTCGTAATCAGTCTTGGGATGCTCTTTTGAGGTTTTGCTTGTTTGCATGTAATCAGTCCTGGGAGATCCTTGAAGTTGAGTAGTAGCTCGTAATCAGTTCTGGATGCTCTTTCGAGGTTTTGCTTGTTCGCATGTAATCAGTACTGGGAGATATTGCAGGTTGAGTAGTAGCTCGTAATCAGTCCTGGGATGCTCTTTTCAGGTTTTGCAGATGCACATAATCAGTCCTGAGATTGCACTGGATGGGCCGCTCGCAGAGATGATGAAGACCTACATGGAGGCTAGGCCTACATCCAGCATGAAAACAGACTGGCTCTATAGAACTTCCTATGACGAGAAGAATTGAGAGATAGCACCAGTGATCAAGATGACGAGTACAGCAGCAGTGACGATGATGCTCTAGTGATCCAGTGACAATGATCCAGCTTCATATTGAAGACTTGTGACTATATGTATTGATGACCTATGTCAA
The DNA here is from genome assembly GCA_027924585.1 of Larix kaempferi. NCBI lineage: Eukaryota > Viridiplantae > Streptophyta > Pinopsida > Pinales > Pinaceae > Larix > Larix kaempferi. The sequence continues at coordinate 834,902 of BSBM01001032.1, forward strand.
GAGAATACCTTCGTAGTTAAGAGGGAGTATTTATGTATTTGTATCTTCGGAAGATATTCACTTGTATATTGTAAGAATTACATTTATACTTTATTGGAGGAGGAGTGCGCACAAGTGGAGGAGGAGTAGCTACTGGAGACATCTATATTTTGGGGTTTCATCTTTGTGATCTTTGTATTGGTGCTTATTCTATCTCCGAGGTAGTTGTGGGGTTTTCTCCTTTATGGTTTCCGCAGTGAAATGCTTTGTGTCTCTTGTGTTTGATATGTTGTACATGTTGTTCTCTCAGTTAAGATCCTAGATCATATTGAATTAAATGATGAAAAACTAACAAACTTGATGTAGACATGATGCCTAAGTTGAATAAGCACTCTCTAAACAACTTATCCATTTGTGAGGCATGGCCCTTCCCTTTGTTATTTTGTCCAGCACAGAGTGCAGCTCTCCCTTTCCCCATCCAAAATGTCACTTAGTTGAGTTTGGTCAAGTCATCCCCTTTGCCTAGCCTTGTCCTTAGTCTTCATCCTTTGCTGGCAGTTAGGCCATGTCCATTGGGTGAGTATGTCTTTAAAGCTTTTGTGCAAGTAAATTATCAATAACATTGAAATGTATATATGTATTAACTGCCACTGAATGATGTTTGTACTTTAAGTTAAGCTGTGAATGTGATTAAAGGAACATGTCTTAGTCTATTGTTATAATCTAGTCTTTGGTTGTATTTTGACCTAGTCAAACATAGTTTGACCATGGTCATTCTTGGGATTCGTGATGAGATGGACCACTTATGCTTATGGATGATGATCTATGGTCTTGTTATCACCAAACTTGTAGTTGCCCCTAGAGACGGATCCAAGATGGATAGCAGAGGGGATGGGCAACCAAAGAGGTGCAACAAAGATAGCCTCGACTCCCAATGGATGGTTGTCACACCAATCGAGGCAATCTTCACTTTATGTTATCTAGCCTAAGACAACAAAGGGGGAGACCCAGATCTACTCCAGACAGGAGAGATCAGACTAAGTCACCAAATCAAATCAAGTATAGATGAAGTACGTAAGGTGCATGGTAAATCCTAGATCTATGGATGAAGTCACAAGGTGAGTGATGGGTTGGATCAAGAGACTTAAGCAATGTAAATTTGATCCAACTTGGTTATGTAAATGACTTGAGAGGTTTAAGATTAGATTTAGGATTAGGGTACTAGTCAATTGTGAGAAAATCCACTACATTGGGAACCGTGTCAAATGCAGGGTAGTTAAGGACCAAATTGGGGCTAACCAGTACCAAAGATGAGCTTGATGAATGGATATGACAATGTTTAGGTGTTCAAGCATGCAAGACAGATCAAACCCCGAGCTAACCCAACAATCCAAGAAAGTCGAATTGGCTTGGAGAAGATTAGTGCCTTGGGAAATGGGCCAAATGGAGTCGAATGTCCACCAAATTATAATCAGGGATGTTGAGGTGTTAAGCTAGGTGTATCTTGAAAATTAGATTCATCCAATGGCTAGATCTTAGTAGATATGAGATTGAAATGTGTCATAAAGTGACCCAAGTGGGGCTCAACCCTCTAAATGAGGAATGGGGCCCACAAGGTGAAAATCACTAAAGTGACACACTAGGGGTAGGTTATCGAGTGTGTAGATTATGGATCAAGTGGGATCTCACCTACCCAAGTGCTAGATCTTAGCAAACTCACCCCTGCCAGGAAGTGCGACCTCCCTTGGAGAAGATTCTTTGCCTTGGAAAATGGGTCGGATGAAGGCCAATCCAAACGAAACTATAGATCTGAATTGCCGTGAGTGCTATAGAGGTAGGTTTTAAATTTTATACCCAAAATCCAAGTAGAACTTGCCAGATCTGAGAAAATGTAAAATGAGGGTTTTTAGCATTTAGACATATGGATAGGTCATGGAATGAGAAATTAGTAATTACCTTGAGATCATACCTGAGTGATGGATGAAGATGCCTTGATGTTGAGGAAGAATCTCGGAGAGCTCAAATGAGAAATTGTTGATTTTGCTTGACGAAATGATGCCCTAGCCCACAAGTGCGACATCCTCTTCCTGTCAACCAAGGAAAAGGATTTCAATCAGTTGAGCAACAATGGTGGAAATACAAGTGAAAAGCGAATGATAACATGAAATAGAAGGTCCTCGGACAGTAATACTCCCTGTTACCGACGAAGAAACCCAAAGAAGAAGCAGAGAGAGTCTTCCCCTACCAGTGCGTCCTCCTTGAACCAATTCGGCCTACACCTATAGATGACAAAAACGTGGTACAAAGGATAGCAAGACAATATCTCCAAAAACCCACTGCAAAGGAAAAATCAACGAATGAACTCCAAAAGCATTCACCACAACACAAGAGATAGATGCAATAGTATTTTTCTATTCCAATAATCCATAGCCAAAAGTCCCCTTTACAATGAGAAGCTCTCTCCTTTAAATAGGATGGAGAGAGGCCACAATCCTAACCACTTTTTGAATGAGTGGCTAAGATTAAAAAATCAAAAGATCTAATCAATGGTTGAGATGAGCTCAACAATAAAATACATAGATCAATAATAAAATATAACAATATGTGGACAAACTCGCCCTAGGAGAGGGGATCCCACCAAATCAAAATGATAAAATATAAGATCTAGCTCATGGTGGGTCCAAGGTGTTATCAACTGATTTGTACAATAGTTGAAACCTTATTGAGCCGCCAGTGTTGGAACACATCAGTGTTCACTTCCAGAGTATCTGGGTTTCATATATTTGGGTCTAGCCAGTTTTGGCTAGCCAGTTTTGTTTTTTGAGCCGACATGACCATGGCCCCATGGGGGTTTGTAATAAAGTGTGCTACTAGGGTCTGAGTGGCTCGGTTCCCCATGACTGGATTAAACAACTAAGGTATTCCAGGGAGTTTTTTCACCGTCAGATTATACTTTGCTTCAGGCGAAATATAATCTCTTGGTTTTTCTCCCGCTTCCTCCAAAGCTGGAATGCCCGATTTTGGAAATTTTTGCCATGGGGGGTTATTAGAGTCCAACTATAATGTATAAACCTACTAGACACTATTAGAATAGGTTCTGGTCATGTCCTAAGTCCCTAGGACCCCCAGAAAAAATTTCGAAAAAATTTTACTGGACGCGTCGGAATTGGGGTTTTTAATTTTTTAATTATTTTTAAATTTTAATTAAATTTCTCTACTATAGAGAAATTTAATTAAAATTTAAAAATATTTAAAAACCCCAATTCCGACGCGTCCGGTAATTTTTTTTCGATATTTTTGAGTCTGTAATATGTCAGTCATCCGGGGTCCGAATTTAGTGTTTGATGGCTCGTTTCATAAGCCAAAAATCACACATGACCCATGGAACAGCTAAACCCAACTTTCGGATGTTAATTCAGCCTCATAATTAATATTTTCTCTAAAAAAGTCATTTACAGAGAAATTATTAATTAAAATAATAAAATTGAATATTTTGGAGATAATCCAAATCTCTCCAAAATTAATCAATTTGATTAAAATAAAAGGCTAAATGACATGGCAATAGACATTTATGAGGATTCCAACCAACTCCAAGTGGCTTAAGTCAATTATCCAGTCACCAGCAAGAGATCCACTTGAGCTAATTCGCCCTCTCCATGCAAAAATCGATTTAATGAGTTGTCAGTTGGTAATTGGGTTGGTGGGTGTGCATTTAAGCCTAAGGTAGGCGCCCTCATGACTCATCAATCGCCATTAGCTTGGCTCTCCTTGCAATTCGAGTTAGTACCTACCTTTTCTCCACTTGTCACCCACCAACTAACTCGCACCCTCCACAAAGCTCATGTCATTCCTACCTTATCCTCACGTCAATCCTTGTTGTAGCATGTCTATTCATTGGGTGATACTTCCCATGCCTCAATGAAGTCGAGTTTGCCACCTCTCCATTCAACCTACCAATAAACTCGAGTTTATCCATTGTTTATTCCTCCAAGCTTGTGTTTGATTGGAATTCGAACTACATGTCTATGCCAATTCGACCTAGGGTTTTAGCTTCAAGTTTTACTATAAAGAGAGGCCCTTTGGGGTTATTATCTCCTGGAGAATTTTGGGCAAACTTACTCTGCCAAATTGTATATGTGTTATAGCTTTTGCTAATTGAAATAAAGTGTCTTTGGAGGTCCATATGATGTGTTGATCTTGTTCATGGGAATTGCTTCAAATTAATCAAGGTGATATTGCTCCATGTTTTTGCTTACATGTTCCTTGTTTTGATCAAATTTTTTAAAGCTTAGAAGACTTTTTAAAGTCCATAGGATGGGCATTTGATTTCAATTTGTCCATTGATGTTGGGTTGCTTGTGATTTGGAAGTAGTGAAGTGTAGTCGGAAATACGAACACTCTTCTTGTCTCTTTCAACTTTGCATACTATATTTGATCAAACTTGTTTGTAAGTGATACATTTTGCAGATCTCATAGGTTTTGAAGAGGAGTCGGAACTAGGTTGTTTCCTCCATCTCTTCAAAGAACCATTTTTTCCCTAACATTCGTGCATTGCAGGATCTCCCAAAGTCGATCTCACAACATCAAGATTTTGGCATGAAGCGTTAGATTCAAAGATCCATCATTTATCAAAAATATTCTTAAAATTGGTTACTAATTACTTTGATCTACCTCCGTCTTGTGGAAAGCCTTTCTAGATCTTGATCCAAAGTTGGTTGTTTGTCTTTTCAAGCCATAGATTAGTTTGCCATAAGGTTGAAGTTCCTTCAACCTTGGGGAATAGCTTGGGATTTGTTCCCTTGTGCTCTCTTCAACACTTGTTTTCGGCGTAGCACCAGTTAACCGGAGGATTTCCAAGACAGTGTTTCAAACCCTCAAGTGTTCCACTTGAAAACCCTTTGCTCTTGTTTTGCTAGCCCATTCCTCCTTGCCCTAGTCTAGCCCTAGCCATCCCTCCTCTTGCTCTCGTCCCCCTTCAAATCTCCTCCTCTTCCCATTCGTTTCTTGCCCTCCTTTAGCTCTCGTCTACCCTAGAAAGACCTTCAAATCCTCCTCTCTTCGTCCCATTCTAGCCTAGCCATCTCCTTGCATTCGTCCTACCTAGTTTTAGCTCTCGTCTCACTTCAAGCTTTCTCCCTCTTTACCATTCGTCCCATCTCTTTTAGCTCCTCTCGTCCCTCTCTTTTTTGTCCCTTCTTCATCCTCTCGTCCATCTCTTCCATCCTCTCGTCCATCCCTATTTTTGCCCTAAAACATAACAAAACAACAAAAAATTGTTAGTAATAGTTTTGTTAAGATCTCATAGTTAGTTTTGCACCTACATTGTTACTAGTTTAGATTTTATACTTATTATTTGGTAGTTTCGTTTGCATTTGGTAGATCTCATCAAAAAGATATAAACTTGCATTGTCTTTGAAGTATTTAGCCTTTCGCATGTTAGGATCTTTTTTCCATACTATCATATCTTGCATGTAGCATTAGATCTCCCTTATAGACTTTAGTTTTGTCAAGTTTCAATTTGTTTTGATTACATAACATCTAATGGGTATTTGAGTGGCTTGTTTATGATAGATTTTTCTTTGAGAAAAATAGCATTGAGAAGAGTTGAAGCAAAGTAAAAGAAGGAGACTTCTAATACAAGAAGCCATCAAGAAACCAAAGGGACGGTCCAAACAAAGATTAGTATTATCCTTTTGTAATAGTTCTTAGAAGTTTGTTTTAATAGTTTCCAAGTTATTTATTTCAAAATCCTTACAAGGGTTTCATTCCCAAGGGCATTTGTACTCTCATAATAAAGTTGCAAGTGGGGTTTTTAAGCCCCCACATTCACTTCCCCCATTTGGGGAAGTCTTGTAGTCTTCATTGAGTGGTTTGATTTTCTAGTTTAGATCCATTATATGCTCTTAGATTAGTTTCTATTTCATTAAGTCATTTTGTTGTTATAATTTCCGATTTACTTACCCCCATGCTCTCCCGAGTACGGTCTTTGACCTGAAAGAGACTCTTGGGTAGATTAGACTTATTTTCTGTTTAATATTATCTTGTCACTTCTCTTCCAAACCTTGACCAGAGAAGAGCTAACTTTGGGATTGCATCCTAAAGGCCACATAGCCTTGTGGTAGCTTCTCGTTCCCCCATCAGCTTCTTGTGGACATCCAGCTAGCTGGAAGGTTTCCAGGACTAGTGGCTTCTAGTGCTTGATCTTGTTCGGAGATTGATCCCACCTATTAAATTAGAATTTGTGTGGTAGTACACTAGATTTATTCAAAGTTTCATTTTATTTTGCAAGTAGTATTATTGGAAGTATTTCAAATCTATCACATTGTTTAATCATTTCAAGTTGGAATTTATTGCTTTTACAACAACTACTATCTGCTTCTTAAAACGAACCAAAGTCTCTTGAACTTGGCCAAATCCAAGTCAAGAGCACTCTCTATCGGAGAGCATTATTAGTCTTGTATCATTCCCTGCATTAGGCATTTGTTAATTAGCAAGTCTCTTGAACTGTGGTCATAAGATCAAGTCAAGAGCGCTCTCTGTCGGAGAGTTGAACAAAGTGCTCTAATAATAAAAAATTTCAACCCATAATTCCCTTTAATTAATTTATCTTGGTTTCTGTCCTACACCCGTATGCTCTGCCAACCGGAAATGGTTGGGCTAGTATTCAGAAAGGTGTAAGATTTGCTAATTGCATAAGTGATAACATTAATTAAAATTTTACCCCAAACCCCAACCAAGACAAAATTACTGAGTTCTTCCTGAAGAGGTGGTGCCGAGAATCCACTGTCAGACTCGAGGGCGGTCAAGCCGTAAGCACACTTGCCCTCTTTGCAATCTGGGTGCTCCCAACCTATCACCTAAAAGGTTGCCAATGTTTTTATTGGTTAAGGTTCCACTCCTTTTGATACCTTGTTCTTAGCCATAATAATCAAGACTACTAAAATCTTAAATTTACCAAGATAAGCTACAAAACGTTCTCACAAACTCTTGTTTCAAACACTTGTATCAAGCATTTTACAATCACTTTTATATTTGACTCCATAAGGCACTGGTCCTATATCATATACTTTATTTGCTTAAATATCAATACTGGAGTACTTGTTTTAATTTGCGTAAAGAGTGATTTATTTCTTGTTCAAGTGTATCTCTTATCTTCTGTTGCAACGTGGATTGTGTTATCTTGGTCTCATTTAAAGTATTTTGTGTCTTTCACTTCCAAAAAACTCCTAAACAACACCCAAAAACATTTTAAACACATAAAGAGCCTGAGACAACTCTTTCATAGGGACTACCCCCCTTGGCTTCGTTAGGAGTTTGCCTAAACGGAGGAGCTGGAATTCAGATGACAGTACCTAGCTCATTGCTTGCCCCCAAGGCCACACCTCTCTCACTTGTAGTGAAGAGACAGCTTTCGAAAGATTTTCGCTGCTGGTGTGCAGTTTAGCGGACAACATCTTTGGCACCGTTGCCGGGGACAAATCTTTTTGTTCCTGGACGACCTTAGTTTTTTCTAGTTTGTTTTACCTTTTTTGATAGATTTCATATCTATCTGGCGACTCCACTCCCTTGTTTTAGTTTTCCTTTTTGGTAGTTTTTTAGTTTAATCACTCTCTGAAATTAGACTTGGATCCACCTGGCGACTCCATTGTCAGTTAACACATCAAGGTATTCAACTAGAAGAAACTCTGAAGGTTTGCTTAGTTTTATCCCTGAGCCTGAAAAGGTTTATAGGAGAAGGCTAAACAAACTTGCTTCTCGTAAAATCCTTGAAAATCTTAGATCTGAGTCTATTTTAGACATCCACTCTTTGTTTCAAGAAAATCAAGAAAATCAAACAAATTTTGAAAACAATAATTGTTTCCTTTCCACAATGGGTGAGTTCTTCGCTCAACTAAATTTTACTCAGATACCAGGTCAACCTCACGATATTCCTGAGAAGGCTGTTGATAAACTCACAAGTTTCAATGGCACTGATGCCTCCATATCTGCTGAACAACATATCAGAAACTTCACTAAGCTATGTAGCGCTTATGTCAAGGGAGCAGATAAACATGAGGATGTTTATATGACTCTTTTTGCCCTATCCTTAGAAGGAAAGGTAGGGAACTGGTACGACAATGTACCAGACAACTCTTTCGCCACCATAGCAGCTTTCAAGACAGCCTTCCTCAGCAAGTTTGGTTGCAAAAAAGAACCTAGACATTTAGTTGCATCTCTAACTAGCATGAAGAAGACAGAAAATGAAACTATGGATGAATTTAACACTAAATTCATGGAGTTGGCTAATTCCATCCCTGAGACCTATGCTCCTCCTGCGGCTTCTCTATTGGATTAGTACATAGAAGAGTTAAGTGGCAAGGTCCAATACCAAATAAGAGATAAAGAACCAGCTACCTTGATTGAGGCTCAAAGTTTGGCCATTAAGATTGACAAAAACATGAATTCTTCCGGAGAGTCAAATATCCAGGGATATTCTAGATCTCAACTTCCTTCAAAACCCATTGAGCACAAAGACAAAGAGCCTATGAAGGACTCTTATGAAAAGAAAATGATGGACATGTATGAGAGAATGGAAAAAGCTGAACAGAAACATGTGAGCCAAATAAAAGAGTTACAAAACAAGATCATAAACATGGAAAGAACACAGGTTCAGCAAATTCAACATACACAACTAGCTCCTAGGAATTTCCCTGCTAAACCTACTTGGCAAAGGAAACCTCCTAACCATGAACAGAGGCCTCGTCATCAACTAGAGGCTGCTAACATGGTTGAGTATGCCAAACCCTTTTGTAGAGCATGCAAAGATTTCCATGAGGAATCTGGTTGCCATTATGCCTGTTTTGTTCAAGAGCATGGTTATCCTGAAGGATGCGGCCCTAGTACTTCATCAGACGAGCCTGTTTTTATCAACCATGTGGGAAATGAATATGAAAACCTTGATATGACTCAAGCCAACCAAGGTTATCAGCAGATTGATTATATGACTCAACTTTACGGTGAGATGCCACCTAGTATCAACAACAGCCAGAGATTCGAAGGAAACACATACCAAAAGAAACCGAAGGAGGGACCTTCTACTCAAATTGCTCCTAAGGTAACAGTTCCTCACATTACTCAAAGAATTAATATTGAAAAGGAACCTGTTGATTTAAATTTTGATTTAAGTAGTTGGTTGTCCAAGACTAAGGTTCCGGTCCCGATACTTGAGTTATGCAAACTCCCTGGTCAGAGGGAGAAGTTTTTGAAATTGTTAGAACCTCATGCAGATAATAATCCTTCTCATACTCCAAAACCTATAATTTCTGAAAAGGCCCCTGCTTTTCCTAATCCCATTGCATCTGAAAAGCATTTTCCACCTGCAAAGTACCCTACCCCTTAAAAGGTAACTCTCTCAGAAACTAAAGAGCAACCCTCAACAAGTTGTATGAATGATTTTGGAGATCCCCCTATAGTCTTACATACCAGGAAAACAAGAAAAGAAGCTCACCCGCCTTTCTACATATCATTGATGATAGGTGACCTTTTTCTACATAACTGTATGTTGGATTTGGGATCTGGTGCCAGCCTTATGACCCAAAAAGTCATGCAGCAACTTAATCTAAAGACCACTAGACCTTATGGAAATGTATGTGCCATGGACTCTAGACCTGTCGAAGTTGAGGGGATGATTCAAAATCAGACCGTCAGATTAGCCAAGTACCGAGACATCCATGTCACCATGGACATCCTTGTCATAGATGTGCCTGATAAATGGGGTATGCTCCTTTCTAGAAAATGGGGTGCTTCTTTAGGTGGATCACTACAACTAGACTTATCCTATGCAACTGTTCCGGCTTCCGAAGATACTCATGTCAAGCTACATTAAGAAAAAGAAAGGAGGTACCATATTGAAAATCCCCAGAAACCTTCAAATGAATATATCTACAATATAGATGACATGGGAACCCACCAGATCAATTCCACCTTCTTAGATCCTGTTCATAAGGAAATGAAAGACAAAAAAGTTGATGGATTATGGAAAATGGAATTTGATGGTGCTTTTTCTAAAGCCGGCAAAGGTGCCGGTATAGTCTTAATATCACCTGAGGATAAGGTTTTCAACTTTGCATTTAGACTTGAGTTTGAAGCCACGAACAATGTTGCAGAATATGAAGCACTTTTACTAGGCATAGAAATTGCTAAAGACATGAAGATCAAAATGCTTAGTATCAAAGGAGATTCTGACTTAGTTGTGCAACAGATCAAGGGTAATTTTGCATGCCATTGTAAAAGACTCAAGAGATATAGGAATGCAGTATGGGACACCATGGAATACTTTGATGCATTAAACATAAAAGTAGTCCATAGGGAAGAAAACAGTATAGCAGATAGATTGGCAGTTGCGGCATCTACTCTCCAGCCTTCAAAGGAAATGTTAAACGGAGATTGTACCCTTGAAATAAATTATAGGCCATCAGTCCCGGACAATATGAACCATTGGTAGGTTTTCAAAGATGATGAACAGATTCTGAGATTCATAAACAACTTAGATGAGTTTGCCAGTTTCAACATAAATGAACAGGAAGAAGGCAAGCAGTATAAAGAAGAAAGCCAACCTATGAACCCAATTTCACGTGGCTACACTAAGTTAGAAAACATCTTTGACAAACATGATGGGAAGAAGAACAACATTGACCAGATGAAGCCAGGAGATTACATTGAGATCAACATTGGAACGGAAACAGATCCAAAAATCATAAAAATTGGAAAAGGAACATCAGAAAAGGAAAGAAATGCATTAATAAACCTAGTCAAAGAGTTTAGAGATATATTTGCCTTTACTTATGATGAGTTAAAGGCCTATAGGGAAGATGTGTTCCAACACACCATTCCCCTCAAACCGGAAATGCAAAATGCCAAACCTTTCCGCCAAAAACTCAGGCAAATAAATCCTAAGTTGGCCCCTATTATCAAACGTGAGCTAGAAAAGATGCTAGCAACAGGTATTATAGCACCCACCCGACACACATCATGGTGTTCCAACTTAGTTGTAGTCAGAAAGAAAAATGGAAGTATCAGAATATGCATCGATTTCAGAAACCTTAACATGGCATGCCAGAAAGATAATTATCCCCTTCCCAACATGGAGACCCTCCTCCAACGGGTCACTGGATCCAATATGATGTCCATGCTTGATGGATTTTCAGGATACAACCAGGTTGTCATCAAGGAAGAGGATAAACATAAAACTGCTTTCACAACTCCTTGGGGAACCTTTGAATATCTGAGAATGCCCTTTGGCCTTACAAATGCAGGAGCTACTTTCCAAAGGGCCATGGATTATGCTTTCAAGGAATTGATAGGAAAAATCATCGAGATATACCAAGATGACTTAACTGTTTTTTCAAAGGAAAGATCCAGCCATGTTGATCATCTAAGAAAAGTTTTTGAACGATGCAGAGAGTATGGTATTTCCCTAAATCCGGCAAAGTCAGTATTAGGCATCGAAGAGGGAAAACTCTTGGGGCATATTATAAACAGGGACGGGGTCAAGATAGACCCTGAAAGAGTTGAAGCCATCAAGAAGATACCTCTCCCCAAAAGTGTGAAAGGCCTTCAATGTTTTAATGGTCATATAAACTTTATCAGAAGATTTATCCCAAACTTAGCTGAGTTAATGAAACCCATGCAACGGTTACTTAAGAAGGATGCTAAGTTTGTGTGGACTAATGAAGGGAAAGAAGCTTTCACCACCATTAAAGATGCTATTACTAGATCACCCGTATTGGTTAGTCCAAATTACACTAAAGATTTCATGATTTTCTCCTTTGCTTCTGAGGATACTATTGCTGGTGTTTTGCTCCAAAAGAACTTCGAAGGGTTCGAGCAACCAATTGCATTTATGAGCAGAGCCTTGAAAAATTCAGAACTGAAATACACCATAATGGAAAAGCAAGCTTATGCCTTGGTTAAATCCTTAAAACATTTCAGAACGTATATTGGCTATAATAAAGTTATAGGTTATGTTCCCCATGCTGCAGTAAAAGACATCCTATCCCAACAGGATTGCTTAGGAACAAGAGGCACATGGGTATCCAAAATTCAAGAATATGACTTGGAAATAAAGCCTACTAAACTTATCAAGGGACAAGGCCTAGCCAAAATGTTGACTCAGAAAAATGAGGAAGCCATTGACATAAACTGTACGGACCAACCAGCTGGTTCACGTATGACACCTGCCTTGCAAGAATTAGATAACCATTGGTATTCTGATATCATATATTTCCTCCTACATATGACTTTCCCAGACCACCTTAAAGGACACAAGCGAAGGGCACTAAGATTAAAGGCTGTCAGATATTGCCTTACTCAAGAAGGCTTGGGTTGGAGAAACCCTGATGGGGTGATCCTTAGATGTGTCCATGAGCAAGATTCTAAAAAGATCTTGACTGACCTCCACTCGGGATTTTGTGGAGGCCATTATGTAGCGAATACAACTGCTCACAAAATCCTTAGAGCCGGATATTATTGGCCAACCATATTTGCCGATGTACACAAACATGTCAAGTATTGCCAGGAATGTCAACTATTCACAGGAAAGCCTAAGTTGGCCGCTTTACCCCTCAACCCGGTGGTTGTCATTGCCCCCTTCCAGCAATGGGGTCTTGACTTTATTAGTAAATTCAAAGACAACTCTAGCAATGGATTTTGCTGGATTTTAACGACAACCGATTATTTCACCAAATGGGTAGAGGCTATTCCCACCAAAATGGCTACTGAAAAGGTTGTCATGGATTTCATTGAAGACAAAATCATCACTCGATTTGGCACCCCTTTGAAGATAACTACTGACAATGCCCAAGCTTTCAAATGAATGACTTTTGTTTCAAATATGGCATTGTGTTATCTCACTCTTCCGATTATTATCCACAAGGTAATGGCCTTGCTGAATCCTCAAACAAGAACCTAATGACTATCCTCAAGAAAACTGTTGGTGACAACAAGAGATCCTGGGATAGCAAGATTAAATATGCCCTTTGGGCGGACAGAATCACAAAGAAGAACTCCACTGGAAAGTTCCCCTTTGAGCTTGTTTATGGCATCACAGCAGTCTTACCTCTTAGCATGCAAATCCCAATTTTCAGAATGCTAACTGACTATAACTCTGAAAAGTTAGAGTTGGAAGATAGGGCTAACCAAATCATCGAGCTTGATGAAAGCAGAAGGAATTCATTGGACAAAATGTTAAGACAAAAGGAGAGTATGAAAGCCACATTTGATAGATCAGCCAAGCCAAGATCTTTTCAAGTGGGGGACACTGTTCTCTTATGGGACAAAAGGAGGGAGAAACCTGGGAAGCATGGGAAATTCGACAGCCTTTGGAAAGGCCCTTTTATTATACGCTGCCAAGTTGGAGACAATTCTTTCTACCTCAACACTATGGAAGGGGAAATACTCCCTCTCCCCATGAATGGGCAACATTTGAAGCCCTTTTACCAGAACGACATACAAGATGACCAAGGGGTCATCTCAGGGCTTCCCTAAACTCTTATCTTTGTACGTTTATGTATTACTTTTGTACCATAGTTATATTTTTGTACTATAGTTCATATATATGTTTGAAAAAGAAAAGATTCCCATTTTTGTACTTTAAATTTGAAAAGAAAAAGCAAAAATATTTTATTTTATATTTGATATTTCATTTTGGCATTATTTATCATGTACATGTGGAACTAAGACACTTCTCTTTCCATGCAGGAAATTGATATTCTGGGATTCTCGAACACCACCTTTGACTCCTAGATAAAGCAAGTGTCCGTCCTGCAGTTGGAGCCAGATGTTATCAACTGATTTGTACAATAGTTGAAACCTTATTGAGCTGCCAGTGTTGGAACACATCAGTGTTCACTTCCAGAGTATCTGGGTTTCATATATTTGGGTCTAGCCAGTTTTGTTTTTTGAGTCGACATGACCATGGCCCCATGGGGGTTTGTAATAAAGTGTGCTAGTAGGGTCTGAGTGGCTTGGTTCCCCATGACTGGATTAAACAACTAAGGTATTCCAGGGAGTTTTTTCACCGTCAGATTATACTTTGCTTCAGGCGAGATATAATCTCTTGGTTTTTCTCCCGCTTCCTCCTGTTATCACATACATAGTAGCCGGGCTACCATACATTATTTTTCTGATGCCAGTACACTATTCAGCCAGTTCCCTTACATTTGAGATACTGAGATGAGCATCTATATTGGATCACTATCAGATTGTGGACAGCAGTATATATTCCCCATGCCATGACTGAGTCTCAGGACACTCAGAGAGATGACCGATGTAGCCATTATACCATTGGTATAGAGCAGTCAGTAGTGCCCATAGTTACAGCAGCAATTTCAGAGGACAGATGATGATTCAGGTTGATGAGCATTCAAGTATATGACTCAGCAGGTATATCATTGTGTTATGGTTATATTGCTTTTATACTTATCCTTATAGCATGTCTTAGCACTTAGTGTCATGATCTGGCGATCATATAGATATGTGGACCTGGTTGATTTTATTATATATATTATATTTGTCCCTACTCAGACTTAGAAGTTCACTATTCATACTCATTGGTTTTACCCTCCTTAGGGAGAATAGAGGTGATCATTCCACCATACCTTGGCTTGCTAGTGTTGGCTCCATGATTCATTGTCTTCATCCATCCATTACCTACCTTTTAGTTTATCACCCTGACTTACTACTTGACTAGTAGCATGGAGGACTTTTCCCCACTGTAGCCTCTGTATTGGATGAGCTTCCCTGTTTATTGTGTCTCGGCTCTGAGTTGGTGACAAAACTTACCTATGGTGAGTTGGAGTTCCTTGGAATTCCCCCTAGTCACTAAAGTTGTGTTGGCTAAACCTGAAACTTTTAGTGCTGCCATGAATACAAAATCTGGAATATGAAATGCTATATCTTGTATGAAAAGCCCATTCATGCAATGTGTTTCTAAACACACATGAATGAAAGGCATGCCAAATGAAAATGGCCATGAAAATAAAATGTTATATCTTTTGGAAAAATAAATACCTAGGTAAACAAGCTGTCCATGACACACCTAGAAGTGCTCAAGTAAACAAGTGCCTTAAAAACACACCTGCAGCAGAAAGCCTAAAATAAATGTAAATCTATGCAATGTGTTTATAAACACACATAGACCAAGGCTGTGGAAACTTCAGGCCCAAAAAGCAATGGAACTTAAATGCTATATCAAAACAATTGCTGGACTTATTTGTATTATGGATTGTGCACATCTGTTAAAGGTGAATAAACTCTCTTTGAACAACTCATCCATTTGTGAGACACCGCCATTCCCTGTGTTATTGCTCATTCAGTATATACTATGGTGTGTATTCCCTTTCCCTTGCCAAAGTGTCACAAAGTTAAGACAGTCAAGTCATCCCTTAGCCTAGCCTGTTATTTTAGCCTTCACCCTTCACTAGCAAATTGATCACAGCTATGAAGTGAGTATGATCTTAAAAGTCTGGTCTGAGTAATAATAATAATTAATGACACTATATATTTGGATTTAGATCGCCAGTAATGATTACTTTGTGTTATAATTGTTATTTGAATAAGTTGTAGAGTATGCATTAACCTTTGGCACTTTGCAACAGATTCTGATGATGATCTGAGTTATATTTGGTCATGTTGACTTGGTTAGGCCTAGTCTGACCAAGGTCAACCATATGACATGAGATGGTTGGACCTTATGATGATATGGATAGATGATATATGGTCTATGTATACATACATGATGATTCTATGCAGCAGCTACAGGGTTATGATGATGATTCTTGGTTTACAGCAGTATTTGATCATTTACAGATTATTATTATTGGCACTGTTCCGGTATATTGGATATATATTTTGATAATGCAGAGACTCATATAGTGTATGAGTACACATCTTGAATGGATTTGGACCTTCTGAGTCCAATGAGATAGTTTGTTTTCAGTTCCAGGCACTTACAGTGATGATTGAGCCTCAGTAGGCTATCCCAGTGCAGTTTTGGTCTGTCGGAGGCCCTGTCAGAGCAGATATGATTTTTATCCGGTTGACCTAGGGCGTAGTGCTTGGAGGGGGTGGTCCAGCCACTTGTTTTTACCATATTACCCCCCTCCCGGACACACTGGTGCCCTCACCTTGACAATGCAGGCACTCCAGGAGGCAGTTTGGGGCAGTTTCACGCTTCCCGAGGCATTTCAGGATTGGTAGAAATGGCTATTGAGGAAATCGATTTGGGCTACTGAGGCAATGTTATGGCATGGGATGATCAGTGATGATAGATCGGGGTCCTCCACACCTTCTCCAGCAGTTTCAGCTCATCGGGGCCCGCATCCATCAAGCATGCATTACCTACCTTTTAGTGTTGGCTCCATGATTCATTGTCTTCATCCATCCATTACCTACCTTTTAGTTTATCACCCTGACTTACTACTTGACTAGTAGCATGGAGGACTTTTCCCCACTGTAGCCTCTGTATTGGATGAGCTTCCCTGTTTATTGTGTCTCGGCTCTGAGTTGGTGACAAAACTTACCTATGGTGAGTTGGAGTTCCTTGGAATTCCCCCTAGTCACTAAAGTTGTGTTGGCTAAACCTGAAACTTTTAGTGCTGCCATGAATACAAAATCTGGAATATGAAATGCTATATCTTGTATGAAAAGCCCATTCATGGAATGTGTTTCTAAACACACATGAATGAAAGGCATGCCAAATGAAAATGGCCATGAAAATAAAATGTTATATCTTTTGGAAAAATAAATACCTAGGTAAACAAGCTGTCCATGACACACCTAGAAGTGCTCAAGTAAACAAGTGCCTTAAAAACACACCTGCAGCAGAAAGCCTAAAATAAATGTAAATCTATGCAATGTGTTTATAAACACACATAGACCAAGGCTGTGGAAACTTCAGGCCCAAAAAGCAATGGAACTTAAATGCTATATCAAAAACAATTGCTGGACTTATTTGTATTATGGATTGTGCGCATCTGTTAAAGGTGAATAAACTCTCTTTGAACAACTCATCCATTTGTGAGACACCGCCATTCCCTGTGTTATTGCTCATTCAGTATATACTATGGTGTGTATTCCCTTTCCCTTGCCAAAGTGTCACAAAGTTAAGACAGTCAAGTCATCCCTTAGCCTAGCCTGTTATTTTAGCCTTCACCCTTCACTAGCAAATTGATCACAGCTATGAAGTGAGTATGATCTTAAAAGTCTGGTCTGAGTAATAATAATAATTAATGACACTATATATTTGGATTTAGATCGCCAGCAATGATTACTTTGTGTTATAATTGTTATTTGAATAAGTTGTAGAGTATGCATTAACCTTTGGCACTTTGCAACAGATTCTGATGATGATCTGAGTTATATTTGGTCATGTTGACTTGGTTAGGCCTAGTCTGACCAAGGTCAACCATATGACATGAGATGGTTGGACCTTATGATGATATGGATAGATGATATATGGTCTATGTATACATACATGATGATTCTATGCAGCAGCTACAGGGTTATGATGATGATTCTTGGTTTACAGCAGTATTTGATCATTTACAGATTATTATTATTGGCACTGTTCCGGTATATTGGATATATATTTTGATAATGCAGAGACTCATATAGTGTATGAGTACACATCTTGGATGGATTTGGACCTTCTGAGTCCAATGAGATAGTTTGTTTTCAGTTCCAGGCACTTACAGTGATGATTGAGCCTCAGTAGGCTATCCCAGTGCAGTTTTGGTCTGTCGGAGGCCCTGTCAGAGCAGATATGATTTTTATCCGGTTGACCTAGGGCGTAGTGCTTGGAGGGGGTGGTCCAGCCACTTGTTTTTACCATATTACCCCCCTCCCGGACACACTGGTGCCCTCACCTTGACAATGCAGGCACTCCAGGAGGCAGTTTGGGGCAGTTTCACGCTTCCCGAGGCATTTCAGGATTGGTAGAAATGGCTATTGAGGAAATCGATTTGGGCTACTGAGGCAATGTTATGGCATGGGATGATCAGTGATGATAGATCGGGGTCCTCCACACCTTCTCCAGCAGTTTCAGCTTCATCGGGGCCCGCATCCATCAAGCATGCATTACCTACCTTTTAGTGTTGGCTCCATGATTCATTGTCTTCATCCATCCATTACCTACCTTTTAGTTTATCACCCTGACTTACTACTTGACTAGTAGCATGGAGGACTTTTCCCCACTGTAGCCTCTGTATTGGATGAGCTTCCCTGTTTATTGTGTCTCGGCTCTGAGTTGGTGACAAAACTTACCTATGGTGAGTTGGAGTTCCTTGGAATTCCCCCTAGTCACTAAAGTTGTGTTGGCTAAACCTGAAACTTTTAGTGCTGCCATGAATACAAAATCTGGAATATGAAATGCTATATCTTGTATGAAAAGCCCATTCATGGAATGTGTTTCTAAACACACATGAATGAAAGGCATGCCAAATGAAAATGGCCATGAAAATAAAATGTTATATCTTTTGGAAAAATAAATACCTAGGTAAACAAGCTGTCCATGACACACCTAGAAGTGCTCAAGTAAACAAGTGCCTTAAAAACACACCTGCAGCAGAAAGCCTAAAATAAATGTAAATCTATGCAATGTGTTTATAAACACACATAGACCAAGGCTGTGGAAACTTCAGGCCCAAAAAGCAATGGAACTTAAATGCTATATCAAAACAATTGCTGGACTTATTTGTATTATGGATTGTGCGCATCTGTTAAAGGTGAATAAACTCTCTTTGAACAACTCATCCATTTGTGAGACACCGCCATTCCCTGTGTTATTGCTCATTCAGTATATACTATGGTGTGTATTCCCTTTCCCTTGCCAAAGTGTCACAAAGTTAAGACAGTCAAGTCATCCCTTAGCCTAGCCTGTTATTTTAGCCTTCACCCTTCACTAGCAAATTGATCACAGCTATGAAGTGAGTATGATCTTAAAAGTCTGGTCTGAGTAATAATAATAATTAATGACACTATATATTTGGATTTAGATCGCCAGTAATGATTACTTTGTGTTATAATTGTTATTTGAATAAGTTGTAGAGTATGCATTAACCTTTGGCACTTTGCAACAGATTCTGATGATGATCTGAGTTATATTTGGTCATGTTGACTTGGTTAGGCCTAGTCTGACCAAGGTCAACCATATGACATGAGATGGTTGGACCTTATGATGATATGGATAGATGATATATGGTCTATGTATACATACATGATGATTCTATGCAGCAGCTACAGGGTTATGATGATGATTCTTGGTTTACAGCAGTATTTGATCATTTACAGATTATTATTATTGGCACTGTTCCGGTATATTGGATATATATTTTGATAATGCAGAGACTCATATAGTGTATGAGTACACATCTTGGATGGATTTGGACCTTCTGAGTCCAATGAGATAGTTTGTTTTCAGTTCCAGGCACTTACAGTGATGATTGAGCCTCAGTAGGCTATCCCAGTGCAGTTTTGGTCTGTCGGAGGCCCTGTCAGAGCAGATATGATTTTTATCCGGTTGACCTAGGGCGTAGTGCTTGGAGGGGGTGGTCCAGCCACTTGTTTTTACCATATTACCCCCCTCCCGGACACACTGGTGCCCTCACCTTGACAATGCAGGCACTCCAGGAGGCAGTTTGGGGCAGTTTCACGCTTCCCGAGGCATTTCAGGATTGGTAGAAATGGCTATTGAGGAAATCGATTTGGGCTACTGAGGCAATGTTATGGCATGGGATGATCAGTGATGATAGATCGGGGTCCTCCACACCTTCTCCAGCAGTTTCAGCTTCATCGGGGCCCGCATCCATCAAGCATGCATTACCTACCTTTTAGTGTTGGCTCCATGATTCATTGTCTTCATCCATCCATTACCTACCTTTTAGTTTATCACCCTGACTTACTACTTGACTAGTAGCATGGAGGACTTTTCCCCACTGTAGCCTCTGTATTGGATGAGCTTCCCTGTTTATTGTGTCTCGGCTCTGAGTTGGTGACAAAACTTACCTATGGTGAGTTGGAGTTCCTTGGAATTCCCCCTAGTCACTAAAGTTGTGTTGGCTAAACCTGAAACTTTTAGTGCTGCCATGAATACAAAATCTGGAATATGAAATGCTATATCTTGTATGAAAAGCCCATTCATGGAATGTGTTTCTAAACACACATGAATGAAAGGCATGCCAAATGAAAATGGCCATGAAAATAAAATGTTATATCTTTTGGAAAAATAAATACCTAGGTAAACAAGCTGTCCATGACACACCTAGAAGTGCTCAAGTAAACAAGTGCCTTAAAAACACACCTGCAGCAGAAAGCCTAAAATAAATGTAAATCTATGCAATGTGTTTATAAACACACATAGACCAAGGCTGTGGAAACTTCAGGCCCAAAAAGCAATGGAACTTAAATGCTATATCAAAACAATTGCTGGACTTATTTGTATTATGGATTGTGCGCATCTGTTAAAGGTGAATAAACTCTCTTTGAACAACTCATCCATTTGTGAGACACCGCCATTCCCTGTGTTATTGCTCATTCAGTATATACTATGGTGTGTATTCCCTTTCCCTTGCCAAAGTGTCACAAAGTTAAGACAGTCAAGTCATCCCTTAGCCTAGCCTGTTATTTTAGCCTTCACCCTTCACTAGCAAATTGATCACAGCTATGAAGTGAGTATGATCTTAAAAGTCTGGTCTGAGTAATAATAATAATTAATGACACTATATATTTGGATTTAGATCGCCAGTAATGATTACTTTGTGTTATAATTGTTATTTGAATAAGTTGTAGAGTATGCATTAACCTTTGGCACTTTGCAACAGATTCTGATGATGATCTGAGTTATATTTGGTCATGTTGACTTGGTTAGGCCTAGTCTGACCAAGGTCAACCATATGACATGAGATGGTTGGACCTTATGATGATATGGATAGATGATATATGGTCTATGTATACATACATGATGATTCTATGCAGCAGCTACAGGGTTATGATGATGATTCTTGGTTTACAGCAGTATTTGATCATTTACAGATTATTATTATTGGCACTGTTCCGGTATATTGGATATATATTTTGATAATGCAGAGACTCATATAGTGTATGAGTACACATCTTGGATGGATTTGGACCTTCTGAGTCCAATGAGATAGTTTGTTTTCAGTTCCAGGCACTTACAGTGATGATTGAGCCTCAGTAGGCTATCCCAGTGCAGTTTTGGTCTGTCGGAGGCCCTGTCAGAGCAGATATGATTTTTATCCGGTTGACCTAGGGCGTAGTGCTTGGAGGGGGTGGTCCAGCCACTTGTTTTTACCATATTACCCCCCTCCCGGACACACTGGTGCCCTCACCTTGACAATGCAGGCACTCCAGGAGGCAGTTTGGGGCAGTTTCACGCTTCCCGAGGCATTTCAGGATTGGTAGAAATGGCTATTGAGGAAATCGATTTGGGCTACTGAGGCAATGTTATGGCATGGGATGATCAGTGATGATAGATCGGGGTCCTCCACACCTTCTCCAGCAGTTTCAGCTTCATCGGGGCCCGCATCCATCAAGCATGCATTACCTACCTTTTAGTGTTGGCTCCATGATTCATTGTCTTCATCCATCCATTACCTACCTTTTAGTTTATCACCCTGACTTACTACTTGACTAGTAGCATGGAGGACTTTTCCCCACTGTAGCCTCTGTATTGGATGAGCTTCCCTGTTTATTGTGTCTCGGCTCTGAGTTGGTGACAAAACTTACCTATGGTGAGTTGGAGTTCCTTGGAATTCCCCCTAGTCACTAAAGTTGTGTTGGCTAAACCTGAAACTTTTAGTGCTGCCATGAATACAAAATCTGGAATATGAAATGCTATATCTTGTATGAAAAGCCCATTCATGGAATGTGTTTCTAAACACACATGAATGAAAGGCATGCCAAATGAAAATGGCCATGAAAATAAAATGTTATATCTTTTGGAAAAATAAATACCTAGGTAAACAAGCTGTCCATGACACACCTAGAAGTGCTCAAGTAAACAAGTGCCTTAAAAACACACCTGCAGCAGAAAGCCTAAAATAAATGTAAATCTATGCAATGTGTTTATAAACACACATAGACCAAGGCTGTGGAAACTTCAGGCCCAAAAAGCAATGGAACTTAAATGCTATATCAAAACAATTGCTGGACTTATTTGTATTATGGATTGTGCGCATCTGTTAAAGGTGAATAAACTCTCTTTGAACAACTCATCCATTTGTGAGACACCGCCATTCCCTGTGTTATTGCTCATTCAGTATATACTATGGTGTGTATTCCCTTTCCCTTGCCAAAGTGTCACAAAGTTAAGACAGTCAAGTCATCCCTTAGCCTAGCCTGTTATTTTAGCCTTCACCCTTCACTAGCAAATTGATCACAGCTATGAAGTGAGTATGATCTTAAAAGTCTGGTCTGAGTAATAATAATAATTAATGACACTATATATTTGGATTTAGATCGCCAGTAATGATTACTTTGTGTTATAATTGTTATTTGAATAAGTTGTAGAGTATGCATTAACCTTTGGCACTTTGCAACAGATTCTGATGATGATCTGAGTTATATTTGGTCATGTTGACTTGGTTAGGCCTAGTCTGACCAAGGTCAACCATATGACATGAGATGGTTGGACCTTATGATGATATGGATAGATGATATATGGTCTATGTATACATACATGATGATTCTATGCAGCAGCTACAGGGTTATGATGATGATTCTTGGTTTACAGCA
This sequence comes from Larix kaempferi, assembly GCA_027924585.1. NCBI lineage: Eukaryota > Viridiplantae > Streptophyta > Pinopsida > Pinales > Pinaceae > Larix > Larix kaempferi. The sequence continues at coordinate 857,669 of BSBM01001032.1, forward strand.
GTATTTGATCATTTACAGATTATTATTATTGGCACTGTTCCGGTATATTGGATATATATTTTGATAATGCAGAGACTCATATAGTGTATGAGTACACATCTTGGATGGATTTGGACCTTCTGAGTCCAATGAGATAGTTTGTTTTCAGTTCCAGGCACTTACAGTGATGATTGAGCCTCAGTAGGCTATCCCAGTGCAGTTTTGGTCTGTCGGAGGCCCTGTCAGAGCAGATATGATTTTTATCCGGTTGACCTAGGGCGTAGTGCTTGGAGGGGGTGGTCCAGCCACTTGTTTTTACCATATTACCCCCCTCCCGGACACACTGGTGCCCTCACCTTGACAATGCAGGCACTCCAGGAGGCAGTTTGGGGCAGTTTCACGCTTCCCGAGGCATTTCAGGATTGGTAGAAATGGCTATTGAGGAAATCGATTTGGGCTACTGAGGCAATGTTATGGCATGGGATGATCAGTGATGATAGATCGGGGTCCTCCACACCTTCTCCAGCAGTTTCAGCTTCATCGGGGCCCGCATCCATCAAGCATGCATTACCTACCTTTTAGTGTTGGCTCCATGATTCATTGTCTTCATCCATCCATTACCTACCTTTTAGTTTATCACCCTGACTTACTACTTGACTAGTAGCATGGAGGACTTTTCCCCACTGTAGCCTCTGTATTGGATGAGCTTCCCTGTTTATTGTGTCTCGGCTCTGAGTTGGTGACAAAACTTACCTATGGTGAGTTGGAGTTCCTTGGAATTCCCCCTAGTCACTAAAGTTGTGTTGGCTAAACCTGAAACTTTTAGTGCTGCCATGAATACAAAATCTGGAATATGAAATGCTATATCTTGTATGAAAAGCCCATTCATGGAATGTGTTTCTAAACACACATGAATGAAAGGCATGCCAAATGAAAATGGCCATGAAAATAAAATGTTATATCTTTTGGAAAAATAAATACCTAGGTAAACAAGCTGTCCATGACACACCTAGAAGTGCTCAAGTAAACAAGTGCCTTAAAAACACACCTGCAGCAGAAAGCCTAAAATAAATGTAAATCTATGCAATGTGTTTATAAACACACATAGACCAAGGCTGTGGAAACTTCAGGCCCAAAAAGCAATGGAACTTAAATGCTATATCAAAACAATTGCTGGACTTATTTGTATTATGGATTGTGCGCATCTGTTAAAGGTGAATAAACTCTCTTTGAACAACTCATCCATTTGTGAGACACCGCCATTCCCTGTGTTATTGCTCATTCAGTATATACTATGGTGTGTATTCCCTTTCCCTTGCCAAAGTGTCACAAAGTTAAGACAGTCAAGTCATCCCTTAGCCTAGCCTGTTATTTTAGCCTTCACCCTTCACTAGCAAATTGATCACAGCTATGAAGTGAGTATGATCTTAAAAGTCTGGTCTGAGTAATAATAATAATTAATGACACTATATATTTGGATTTAGATCGCCAGTAATGATTACTTTGTGTTATAATTGTTATTTGAATAAGTTGTAGAGTATGCATTAACCTTTGGCACTTTGCAACAGATTCTGATGATGATCTGAGTTATATTTGGTCATGTTGACTTGGTTAGGCCTAGTCTGACCAAGGTCAACCATATGACATGAGATGGTTGGACCTTATGATGATATGGATAGATGATATATGGTCTATGTATACATACATGATGATTCTATGCAGCAGCTACAGGGTTATGATGATGATTCTTGGTTTACAGCAGTATTTGATCATTTACAGATTATTATTATTGGCACTGTTCCGGTATATTGGATATATATTTTGATAATGCAGAGACTCATATAGTGTATGAGTACACATCTTGGATGGATTTGGACCTTCTGAGTCCAATGAGATAGTTTGTTTTCAGTTCCAGGCACTTACAGTGATGATTGAGCCTCAGTAGGCTATCCCAGTGCAGTTTTGGTCTGTCGGAGGCCCTGTCAGAGCAGATATGATTTTTATCCGGTTGACCTAGGGCGTAGTGCTTGGAGGGGGTGGTCCAGCCACTTGTTTTTACCATATTACCCCCCTCCCGGACACACTGGTGCCCTCACCTTGACAATGCAGGCACTCCAGGAGGCAGTTTGGGGCAGTTTCACGCTTCCCGAGGCATTTCAGGATTGGTAGAAATGGCTATTGAGGAAATCGATTTGGGCTACTGAGGCAATGTTATGGCATGGGATGATCAGTGATGATAGATCGGGGTCCTCCACACCTTCTCCAGCAGTTTCAGCTTCATCGGGGCCCGCATCCATCAAGCATGCATTACCTACCTTTTAGTGTTGGCTCCATGATTCATTGTCTTCATCCATCCATTACCTACCTTTTAGTTTATCACCCTGACTTACTACTTGACTAGTAGCATGGAGGACTTTTCCCCACTGTAGCCTCTGTATTGGATGAGCTTCCCTGTTTATTGTGTCTCGGCTCTGAGTTGGTGACAAAACTTACCTATGGTGAGTTGGAGTTCCTTGGAATTCCCCCTAGTCACTAAAGTTGTGTTGGCTAAACCTGAAACTTTTAGTGCTGCCATGAATACAAAATCTGGAATATGAAATGCTATATCTTGTATGAAAAGCCCATTCATGGAATGTGTTTCTAAACACACATGAATGAAAGGCATGCCAAATGAAAATGGCCATGAAAATAAAATGTTATATCTTTTGGAAAAATAAATACCTAGGTAAACAAGCTGTCCATGACACACCTAGAAGTGCTCAAGTAAACAAGTGCCTTAAAAACACACCTGCAGCAGAAAGCCTAAAATAAATGTAAATCTATGCAATGTGTTTATAAACACACATAGACCAAGGCTGTGGAAACTTCAGGCCCAAAAAGCAATGGAACTTAAATGCTATATCAAAACAATTGCTGGACTTATTTGTATTATGGATTGTGCGCATCTGTTAAAGGTGAATAAACTCTCTTTGAACAACTCATCCATTTGTGAGACACCGCCATTCCCTGTGTTATTGCTCATTCAGTATATACTATGGTGTGTATTCCCTTTCCCTTGCCAAAGTGTCACAAAGTTAAGACAGTCAAGTCATCCCTTAGCCTAGCCTGTTATTTTAGCCTTCACCCTTCACTAGCAAATTGATCACAGCTATGAAGTGAGTATGATCTTAAAAGTCTGGTCTGAGTAATAATAATAATTAATGACACTATATATTTGGATTTAGATCGCCAGTAATGATTACTTTGTGTTATAATTGTTATTTGAATAAGTTGTAGAGTATGCATTAACCTTTGGCACTTTGCAACAGATTCTGATGATGATCTGAGTTATATTTGGTCATGTTGACTTGGTTAGGCCTAGTCTGACCAAGGTCAACCATATGACATGAGATGGTTGGACCTTATGATGATATGGATAGATGATATATGGTCTATGTATACATACATGATGATTCTATGCAGCAGCTACAGGGTTATGATGATGATTCTTGGTTTACAGCAGTATTTGATCATTTACAGATTATTATTATTGGCACTGTTCCGGTATATTGGATATATATTTTGATAATGCAGAGACTCATATAGTGTATGAGTACACATCTTGGATGGATTTGGACCTTCTGAGTCCAATGAGATAGTTTGTTTTCAGTTCCAGGCACTTACAGTGATGATTGAGCCTCAGTAGGCTATCCCAGTGCAGTTTTGGTCTGTCGGAGGCCCTGTCAGAGCAGATATGATTTTTATCCGGTTGACCTAGGGCGTAGTGCTTGGAGGGGGTGGTCCAGCCACTTGTTTTTACCATATTACCCCCCTCCCGGACACACTGGTGCCCTCACCTTGACAATGCAGGCACTCCAGGAGGCAGTTTGGGGCAGTTTCACGCTTCCCGAGGCATTTCAGGATTGGTAGAAATGGCTATTGAGGAAATCGATTTGGGCTACTGAGGCAATGTTATGGCATGGGATGATCAGTGATGATAGATCGGGGTCCTCCACACCTTCTCCAGCAGTTTCAGCTTCATCGGGGCCCGCATCCATCGACTCCCAATGGATGGTTGTCACGCCAATCGAGGCAATCTTCACTTTATGTTATCTAGCCCAAGACAACAAAGGGGGAGACCCAGATCTACTCCCGACAGGAGAGATCAGACCAGGTCACCAGATCAAATCAAGTATAGATGAAGTACGTAAGGTGCATGGTAAGTCCTAGATCTTTGGATGAAGTCACAAGGTGAGTGATGGGTTGGATCAAGAGGCTTAAGCAATGTAAATTTGATCCAACTTCGTTATGTAAGTGACTTGAGAGGTTTAAGATTAGATTTATGATTAGGGTACTAGTCAATTGTGAGAAAATCCATTGCCTTGGGAACCATGTCCAATGTAGGGTAGTTAAGGACCAAATTGGGGTTAACCAGTACAAAAGATGAGCTTGATGAATGGATATGACAGTGTTTAGATGTTCAAGCATGCAAGACAAAGATCAAACCTTGAGCTAACCCAACAATCCAAGAAAGTCGAATTGGCTTGGAGAAGATTAGTGCCTTGGGAAATGGACCAAATGGAGTCGGATGTCCACCAAATTATAGATCAGGGATGTTGAGGTGTTAAGCTAGGTGGATCTTGAAAATTAGGTTCATCCAATGGATAGGTGGATCTTGAAAATTAGGTTCATCCAATGGCTAGGTGGATCTTGAAAATTAGGTTCATCCAATGGCTCAAAATGAGGAATGGGGCCCCCAAGGTGAAAATCACTAAGGTGACACACTAGGGGTAGGTTATCGAGTGTGTAGATTATGGATCAAGTGGGATCTCACCTACCCAAGTGCTAGATCTTAGCAAACTCACCCCTCCCAGGAAGTGCGACCTCCCTTGGAAAAGCTTCTTTGCCTTGGAAAATGGGTCGGATGAAGGCCAATCCACACCAAACGATAGATCCGAATTGCCGTGGATGCTACAGAGGTGGGTTTTAAATTTTATACCCAAAATCCAATTAGAACTTGCTAGATCTGAGAAAATGTAAAATGAGGGTTTTAAGTTTTTAACTTATGAGGGTTTTCAGCATTTAGACAAATGGATAGATCACGGAATGAGAAATTACCTTGAGATCATACCTGAGTGATGGATGAAGATGCCTTGTTGTTGACGAAGACTCCCGTAGAGATCAAATGAGAAATTGTTGATTTTGCTTGCCGAAATGATGCCCTAGCCCACAAGTGCGACCTCCTCTTCCTGTCAACAAAGGAAAGCGATTTCAATCAGTTGAGCAACAATGGAGGAAATACAAGTGAAAAGCGAATGATAACATGAAATAGAAGGTCCTAGGAAAGTAATACTCCCTGTTACCGACGAAGAAACCCAAAGTAGAAGCAGGGAGAGTCTTCCCCTACCAGTGCGTCCTCCTTGAACCAATTTGGCCTCCACCTTGTTACCACACAAACTGTAGCTGCTAATGGTGAATGTCCCAACAGGGATGGTAGAGGGTGATCAGCTAGAATGGTGTAACCTGCAGTACCTAGGTCCTCCGTTCAGGGAATGGAAGTCACACCGCACAAGGCCACTGTCACTTTAGACAAGGCAAGTAGCCAAGTCAGGGGGGAGACCCCGCTCAACCAGTGATGGTTGAGACTCAACAATCAGACACCCAAACCCAAAAGATCAAGCAACGTAGGACACAAGGTGAATTCCTAAGTGTGAGATTTCCTCCAGCCTAGTGAAATCAAGACTCTGAATTGGGAAAATAGACTATGTGAAGTGATATTAGATCTGATTATGAGTGTCTAATGATGAATAACTTGAAGATTAGAAGGCTGGAAACTAAATTAGAAAACAAAAATTCACTAGAAGAGTGACCAAAAATTCTTCCTATGGGAAATGAAGCCCACTAAGACTACTCAAACATGGCAGCAACAAATTGGGTGATTAAGACACATCTTCTAGCAATCATACATTGAATAATAGCTGATTTAGAACAAAAGAAAAATAGACCAGCAAGAAGTGAAGTGAAACTGCCCAAGGGAATGAGTTAAGTAGTGGATAAAAGGACCTAGGGCAGTGAATTATTGGCATAAATAATCACTTCCAGCAAACGATACTTGACTTTCGAAGGTAAAATGACGTTCTAAAACTGAATCTCAAGTACCCCAGAACCCAAAAATTTACACAACAGCGTGAACGGCTGAAATGCCCAAGGAGGGCGAAATCAGTGGAAGACTAGTGCCTAGTTAAGTGGGTAGATGGAGTCGGAATTAAATGAAATTTAAGATATGGAGTTTTAAGGGCATTTCATTAGTGGGTTTTAAATTAAAACAAAATCTAACTGTGAAAAATTAAGTTTTGTATTTTTTTAGGGGTTTTTACATGAGATTTATGTTCAACACACACACAATGAAATTTATATGCTAGAGACCAACAAGAAGGACCTACTTGGGAGTGAATAGATGGACGAGGTTGCCGAAGACTAGCCTTCCAAACTCAGTTGCAGAGCAGCAGCGTGTTTCCTTCATGTTTTGAGCTTCCAGTGGCCAAACTCGCCCTAGGTACATGCCACAAACAAGATCAAGTCAGTGATGCAGCAAATAACAAGAGAAACCAGCAAGTAAAATGACCGAAATGAGAGAATTGAAAAGCGAAAAATGCAATAACAACTCCCTTGTTGATTCTCTGAAGAATTCGAGCAATTGGGGGGTTCCTACTCCCAAAACTGTGCCCTCCTCCAGCTGAGCTCTTCACTTGCAAGTCGTTGGTCAAGGACAATATGGAAACAATGCACCAGCTACTCAACAAAGTTATGAAAGGCTAGATATCAGTCAAGCAACACATAATCCATCCATGAACTCTCAAGAAGTGTGGAAGGATGGCTCTATATCATAAAAAACTCAAGTGTACAAATGTGCCAAGAAGAGACAAGTGGAGTGAGTGCCTTCTCTTATAGAGAAAGGCTCAATCTCAAACCCTATTTCCCCCCAAAATGGAGGGTGGAGATCACTCCCCCATCAACCAAAACGAATGGTGGAGATCTCCCTACCTGGGGGTACGAATTGCCCATAGAAGCACACAAGTGGAGTGGGGTTGCCTCGTAGGGCCCATACAGAACATCAAGGGGGTGCTAGGGGGTGTCTATATGAGGTTTTAGCCCCCTAGCCACTACATCATGGCCCCACCATATACAACATGCAAATCGAATCCCCAAGGTGGAGAAAAAACGCCCCCAATGGGCCAATTCGCCATCTAGAGTGAGATGTCCAATAAAGGGCCCCACCATGCCCAAATACAATGTCAAACATTACCTATTTACCTTAGGAATCACCTTTTCTTTTTCCAACCATTGATTTTTCCATTTGCCCATAGTTTCCTGAGTCAAATTTTGATTTTCCTTGTAATTTTGCTGGTTTATATGGCTGAAGATGAAATTTGGGCTTTTGACCCACTTTTAGTGCCTAGATTGCCGAACCGTCTGCTGCAATGTGATCGTGGACCCCAAAAGTAGTAGGAATGACCAATCGAACGACCCCGATCCATCACTTAGGCATTATTTGCACAAAATCCATAATTTTTAATTAAAACAGGACAAAATTGACCAATAATAATAAAAAATTTCTCAAATGCTTCAATCTTTTGCAATTTTGACACCTGCATGCTCATATGGGACCCCTGTAGATAATAATTGACCAAAATCGAAATTCTGGTCGCAACATTTTTTCGGGCCCATTTTTGGCCTATTCAACTCAGTTTGACCAAGTCCAACTGGTCAACAATAGTGCTAGCTGAATACCTGTGTGCAAACATGGAGTGACAAGGCTCAATTATACAAGTTAGTACATTACTAAGCAATACGATGATAACATGGTGAAAAAAAATACATTAAATCAAAACTTCCCGAGGTGCTTCCCTCTCGAGGGGAGAGCCGGCTCGAGGACCAAGGGATCTGGGATGCGTCACGTGTATTTCAGTTTCACCGATGGTCCAAAAATCTGGAGGCTGGGCGGACAGGCTGCGGGTGGATGGATGCGCGAAAGGCAAGGTGGAAGGTGAAAAGGTGGCGTGAGTGCTAGACCCTTCTCCAGACGAGATAGGGATCTCTGAAGGTAGAAGGAAACTCGGGAATGGGAAAGGACGAGGGGAGGGAGGTGGGGTATCCATCGGTAATGACTTGAACTCCCTTGTGATGTCTGCGGGAAGAGAGAACTCCTTAAGGAAAACCTGATCGGATCCGACACTCCCTGCATCACTCCTGGGAACCATGGGAAGGGGGAAAAAGTTCCAATTAGACGAATCACTCTCCTCCCCAGGCAGATCCTGGGAAGGAAGCTCCTCCTCACGGTAGCCTGGGGGAGACGCTCTGACCTGCCTAGCAATGTCATCATTCATTATGGCTAGCATCTCAGGGATAGTCCTAAAACTTCTTTCCTCGGGGGGAGGGATTCCCCTCACTTCCCAGTCCTCCAGGGGAGGGGGAGTATCTTTGCCACGCTCCTCCATCTCATGGTCTTCCTCATTATAAGCAAGAAAATTGCGTGTGATTGCCGTCAACTCATCAGGCAGAGAGAACTCCGACCTGTCAACCTCCGTGGTAGAATAATCGTCTAAGTACAGCAGAGCCAACTGCTGCCGGAGGCTCAGAGGATAAGAGTGATCCGTGGGGAATTCCTCTTGTATCTCCATAGGCTCATGTCCCTCAGGAGGATATGTCAACCCGTTCTCAGGGTGTTCGTGGCTAAGTCCCTGCCTCCACTCTCCATCAGAATCCTCATGAGGTGAGGGAAATGTGGGGGTGGAGAGCCATCTGCCAAAAGGATGTCCCAACTCGGCCTCGTCATCAATATCCTCCCTCTCATCACCGAAGGCCATAAACATTCCCTCCTGGCCTGGCTCACATCCCCCATATGTCCTCCGCATGGCATCCTCCATGCCCTCAATGTGTCCCTCGCAGAAGGGCTCCCGGTACACTCTCACCAAGACCCCATTAGGGTTAGGGATGGAGGCGTAAGATAAATCCATTTGAAGATGCCCTCCTAAGCTAGCAGCCCACTTTCTAGACAGAAGCATACCGTAGACTGGCGGAAGGTCAATCACCACCACGTCCATAAGTGTGGAGATGTCTAGGCATGAGAAAAGGTCTGCCCTCAAGTTCTTGATCAGGCCGTGGGCCGGAACTTGTTTGGAATCTATCCCACAAACATTTCCGTAAGGGCGGGTGACCTCTAGGCCCATAGCCTTCATGATTTGCAATGGCATGACATTCATAGAGGCCCCTGAGTCTAGCATGCAGTTGTGCAACAGCATGCCCTGTATATGGAGAGTCAGGTAGAAAGGCTGATGCCCTCCATTCTTCCTCTCATAAATAGTGGTGTGAATAGATACTAGGGGATCCTCCGTGTTTGTCTCCTCATCATGTGTGGTGTCTAGGGAGCTAGGGATGTTTGCAGAGGGATCTGACAGGTTCCTTTCTACCGGGATGCTATCCAAAAAATCAATGATCTGACTTCGGACTGAAGGGAGCTTGACTAGTTCAGTCATGGGGATGTTCTGCGTGATCTTAGCTAACTCCTCCAACTCTATGCTCTGCCCAAAAGGCTTGTAAGAAAGATGAGGGCTAGTACCGAGGTCTGGCTGGGGAACCTCGTGCCTCTCTGTGAAGGGTGCGGGCCTGGGTTCATCCCTGTGTCTCCTATAGATCTTGATTCGCTGAGGATCATTGACAACAGGGTGAACAGGTAGACAAGAAGGGCCTATTTCTTCAACGTCTTCTTCCTCGTCCTCCTCGATGAGGACCCCGGCCAAAATCTAGGTCGAAAGGTGTGTCATCAACAAAGTTGATGTTTTCTATGAGTTCTTCAGGCTCGACATAGTTACACTCAGCCTCGGGGTGCTCCTCTTCACATTTTTCGCACCAGTGAATGGCTGTAGTGTCAGGGGTCTCGGGAGCTACAGGAGGTCTCTTGGTCTCTTCAGTGGTGGGCCTCCTGTTTTGGTTCCAATATGGTTTGGGGCCATATGGAGCTTTATATCTATCTGAGTCCCTGTTTTTGGCTAGGTCTCTTGTTAGAAGGGTGAGGGTTTTAATCATTTCCTTCATATCTTCAGTGTTCCCTAATTCTGTGTTTTCTTTTACAGGCTCTTTGCCCTTGCAGGCATGGGAATCGGTGAGTGATGAGGAAGGAGCATGAAGGTCGAAGAAGTTTTGCTTTCCCATGGATGCAGCGTTAGCTTCAGCCTTGCGGGCATTGTCCTGGGTGATCTTAAGAGTAACCGGCTCCTTGTCTTTAAGGTGGTACCCTAGCCATCCTTCAAATGAGTTTAGATAGTGTATGAGGATGGCGGGGTCCATTGGTCGAATGGTTTCAGGAATCTGGGCACCACTTTATCAAACCTGATGTTGAATTCGTCAGTGGTTTCATTCTCCTTTTTTTAATTCCTGATAGATGGCTAAGTAGATACTTGCCATCCAGTTTGACCGACCACTGACCGTTGAGTTTGGTTACGAAATCATCATAACCAGTGACTGATCCGGCGGCTAGTCGATCAAACCACTTGCGGGCATCGCCCTCAAGTGACATAAAAAGACCTCTCATGAAAACATCTTCATCGACGGCCCCATAGGCCTCCATGTGTTGCCACACAGACTTGACGTGATCTTCAATTCTGATGGCTGCACTCCCACTAAACTTCAGAATCTTTTCGAAATACTTGTCTGGCATATCGTGGGGAGCACCCTGAATTTGAGCGAAGTTGAAGGGTGAAGCTCTAGCCATACGGCCAAAGGCACGTGGACTAGGATTGGGGTTGGCCATTTGGTTGTTGTTTAGCGGTGGGTTGGGAGCTATGGAAGGGGGTGGCACTACCACACTAGGTGAGGCTGCAGAATTAACTGCCTGCCAAAACGAACTAGGGGAGTGCTCACTAAGGTTTTGTCTAACGTATGTGATAGGTGTGCTATGCAATGTGTCAGTACGGTCAAGGCTACGTAGGTTGTATGGATGGGTTCGACCTCCAGTGGAGCCGCAGGGTGGAGTCGCCAGGTGAACTAAATACCTTGTTCACCGAAGGTGGGATGTCGTGAAGGGGAAACGGTGAATGAGACAAAAATGTGTTGGTTGCAATAACTATGTAAATGAGAACAAAAATCAGTTAAGTTCAAATGTGATGATAAAAAGGAAAAACAAACAAAAAGACTCAAAACTCAAGCAAAACACGGGTAGGCCTCTACCTCCCCGGCAAGGGCGCCAAAGATGTTATCACACGAACTCTACCTGCTAATGATGAATGTCCCAATAGGGATGGTAGAGGGTGATCAGCTAGAATGGTGTAACCTGCAGTAGCCAGGTCCTACGTTCAGGGAACGGAAGTCACACCGGACAAGGCCACTGTCACTTTAGACAAGGCAAGTAGCCAAGTCAAGGGGGAGACCCCGCTCAACCAGTGATGGTTGAGACTCAACAATCAGACACCCAAACCCAAAAGATCAAGCAAAGCAGGACACAAGGTGAATGCCTAAGTGTGAGATTTCCTCCAGCCTAGTGAAATCAAGACTCTGAATTGGGAAAATAGACTATGTGAAGTGATATTAGATCTGATTATGAGTGTCTAATGATGAATAACTTGAAGATTAGAAGGCTGGAAACTAAATCAGAAAACAAAAATTGACTAGAAGAGTGACCAAAAATTCTACCTATGGGAAATGAAGCTCACTAAGACTACTCAAACATGGCAGCAGCAAATTGGGTGATTAAGACACATCTTCTAGCAATCATACATTGAATAATAGCTGATTTAGAACAAAAGAAAAACAAACCAGCAAGAAGTGAAGTGAAACTGCCCAAGGGAATGAGTTAAGTAGTGGATAAAAGGACCTAGGGAAGTGAATAATTGGCGTTAATAATCACTTCCAGCCAATGATACTTGATTTTCTAAGGTAAAATGACGTTCTAAAACTGAATCTCAAGTACCTAGAACCCAAAAAGTTACACAACAGCGTGAACGGCTGAAATGCCCAAGGAGGGCGAAATCAGTGGAAGACTAGTGCCTGGTTAAGTGGGTAGATGGAGTCAGAATTAAATGAAATTTAAGATATCGAGTTTTAAGGGCATTTCATTAGTGGGTTTTAAATTAAAACAAAATCTAACGGTGAAAAATTAAGTTTTGTATTTTTTTAGGGGTTTTTACATGAGATTGATGCTCAACACACACACAATGAAATTTAAACGCTAGAGACAAGCAAGAAGGACCTACTTGGGAGTGAATAGATGGACGAGGTTTCCAAAGACTAGCCTTCCAAACTCAGTTGCAGAGCAGCAGCGTGTTTCCTTCACGTTTTGAGCTTCCAGTGGCCAAACTCACCCTAGGTACATGCCACAAACAAGATCAAGTCAGTGATGCAGCAAATAACAAGAGAAACCAGCAAGTAAAATGACTGAAATGAGAGAATTGAAAGGCGAAAAATGCAATAACTCCCTTGTTGATTCTCTGAAGAATTCGAGCAGTTGGGGGGTTCCTACTCCCAAAACTGCACCCTCCTCTAGCTGAGCTCTTCACCTGCAAGTCGTTGGCTAAGGAAAATATGGAAACAATGCACTAGCTACTCAACAAAGTTATGAAAGACTAGATATCAGTCAAGCAACACATAATCCATCCATGAACTCTCAAGAAGTGTGGAAGAATGGCTCTATATCATAAAAAACTCAAGTGTACAAATGTGCCAAGAAGAGACAAGTGGAGTGAGTGCCTTCTCTTATAGAGAAAGGCTCAATCTCAAACCCTATTTCCCCCAAAAATGGAGGGTGGAGATCACTCCCCCATCAACCAAAACGAATGGTGGAGATCTCCCTAGCTGGGGGTACGAATTGCCCATAGAAGCACACAAGTGGAGTGGGGGTGCCTCGTAGGGCCCATACAAAACATCAAGGGGGTGCTAGGGGGTGTCTATATGAGGTTTTAGCCCCCTAGCCACTACATCATGGCCCCACACCATATAGAACATGCAAATCGAATCCCCCCAAGGTGGAGAAAAAACGCCCCCAATGGGCCAATTCGCCCTCTAGAGTGAGGTGTCCAATAGAGGGCCCCACCATGCCCAAATACAATGTCAAACATTACCTATTTACCTTAGGAATCACCTTTTCTTTTTCCAACCATTGATTTTGCCATTTGCCCATAGTTGCCTGAGTCAAATTTTGATTTTCCATGTAATTTCGCTGGTTTATATGGCTGAAGATGAAATTTGGGCTTTTGACCCACTTTTAGTGCCCAGATTGTCGAACCGTCTACTGCAATGTGATCGTGGACCCCAAAAGTAGTAGGAATGACCACTCGAACGAACCCGATCCATCACTTCGGCATTATTTGCCCAAAATCCATAATTTTTAATTAAAACAGGTCAAAATTGACCATTAATAATTAAAAATTTCTCAAATGCTTCAATCTTTTGCAATTCTGACCCCTGCATGCTCATATGGGACCCCTGTAGATAATAACTGACCAAAATCGAAATTCCGGTCGCAACATTTTTTCGGGCCCATTTTTGGCCTAGCCAACTCAGTTTGACCAAGTCAAACTGGTCAACAATAGTGCTAGCTGAATACCTGTGTGCAAACATGGAGTGACAAGGCTCAATTATACAAGTTAGTACATTACTAAGCAATACGATGATAACATGGTGAAAAAAAATACATTAAATCCCGAGACAATACAAGGCCCTGGTAAGGTGGGCCCACCACCTTCAAAAGACTAAAATGCTATGCACATCTTATAGAATTGACCACTTTGCTGACTTTAGGTGATGTGGAAACAAGGCGGAGGACAACGGGAGGATAAGGATAAAGATCATCTGACCCTTTGGACAACTCGGGAAAGCAGGGTTCACTGAGATAAGTATGCCATGATAGAAGACGGGGAAGGGCGATGCCTCACAAATGGGTATAGTGCAGGTAACTCACCACTAGTCATCTAACAAGTATCTCACAACTCACATCCGTGTCCGAAGACTCTGTGAGGTTCTTTTCTAGAACCACCAAACTGGGTGTCCGGCAAACCATAACTTGAGACTCTAGGGGACAATCTTGAGCTTCTCCCTTGCTCCCTCTCACCTCCTTGCCCTGCAGGACTAAGTGAGGAATAACCACTACAAATGCTGACATGTATGGATGACCTGTGTCCATGTGTGTTTATAAACACATTGCATGGATTTTACAATGAGTTTCATACTTAGCCCTTTTTTGGCTAGATTTTACATTTACAACATAATAGCCTTTTTTGGCTTGATTTACATTTCTTCATTTACATCAAGGCCCTCTTGGGCTACATATATATCTTAAAAGATATAAACATGGTGCTCATACTGCAAAGGTAATGAGGGTGAGCAATACATGCTTCGATGTCCAATGGGGAACACCCGGTGAGGCTACACAATCCTAACTGCATTGCAACATCGGGGGCAACCGACAGGAGCAAATCCCAGGTCTAAAAGTGTATCTCACACACTAAAGAGCCGAGGCACAATAAACGGGGAGTCATGGAAAACTCAGAGATCAGTGGGGAAGGGGTCCTTGGGATCACCAATCAGAATCCAAGTCAGGAACAAGTATCATGGATGAGTCGGATGGATGGCGAAAGTGAGAGTGGAGCTAAAGTCAGCTACCGAGAGGGACTAAGTGACCAAGTCTATGCCAAGTGTAGGGGACATGACCCAGTGTGCATATACATAAGTCTAACAGGAGGGGTGGACTGACATCATCAAGGGTCCAATCACATCACATAATAGCTAGATCACCAAATATATCATCTCATGCAAAGTTAGTGTACTAACAAGTATAAAGAAGTCTAATCTACATCATGAGCAATAATCATCAAATGCAATACCTGTTGCACCATATACCTACTGCTATTGAAGCTATCTCTGAGCTGGATCTCTGCTGAATCCGGGCAACATAGTAAACCAGCAATATATTGTGATAGTCTCGATCAAAACAAGACTAGGCAACTGTCTCAAATGGGATTATGTCAAAGCTTGGCAAGGAAGAGGTGACCCTGTGGTAGATGGTAAGTGACAATGTCTATAACATTGTACAACTGTCTGTCCCCTTTGATATATCTGCTAGGGGAATCTGAACAAAAATGCCTCGTCTGAAGGCGGCTGATCTCTGATCTGGAAAAAAAAAAGTACTGTGCGGTCCTCGGCCGCACAGTCTCTAGTATGGTAGCTCCAGCTAACATAGATGTGATAACACACTTGTAGATGACAAAAACGTGGTACAAAAGATAGCAAGGCAATATCTCCAAAAACCCAGTGCAAAGGAAAAATCAACGAACGAACTCCAAAAGCATTCACCACAACACAAGAGATGGATGCAATAGTATTTTTCTATTCCAATAATCCAGAGCCAAAAGTCCCCTTTACAATGAGAAGCTCTCTCCTTTAAATAGGATGGAGAGAGGCCACAATCCTAACCACTTTTTGAATGAGTGGCTAAGATTAAAAGATCAAAAGATCTAATCAATGGTTGAGATGTGCTCAACAATACAATACATTGATCAATAATAAAATATAACAATATGTGGACAGACTCGCCCTAGGAGAGAGGATCCCACCAAATCAAAATGATAAAATATAAGATCTAGCTCATGGTGGGTCCAAGGGCTAATTTCTAACACCCTTGGTTAGTTCCCATGGAAAAATATCCAAAAATAATCATGCTAGACACCAAATCATGCCTCTCTGGAAAAGTTGTGAGCCTTGGAAGGCTCCAAAAATCATCAAAAAATGCCATAAGTGAAGGGTGTGGGTCCCAATGAAGCTGAAACTGTTGGAGAAGGTGTGGAGTACATCCTACTCATCATCACAAATCATCCCATGCCATAACCTTGCCTCAGTAGCCCAAATCGAATTCCTCAATAGCCATTTTTACCATTTTTGGACTACCTTGGGAAGTGTGAAATTGCCCAAACCGCCCCCTGGAATGCTTGGCTCCAAAAAGTAAGACCACCAGGCTATCTGGGAGGGGGGTAATATGGAAATAACAAGTGCCTGGACCACCTCCTGCATCAACAGTGCTCTAGGTGAACCAATCAAATCTCTGCTTTGCTCTGACAGGGCCTCTGATAGGCCAAAACAGCACTAAGATAGCCAACTGAGGCTAAAAATCACTGTAACTGTCCGAAACTGAAAACAAACTATCTCATTGGACTCAGAAGGTCCAAACCCATATAAGGTGTGTACTCATACACAATATAGTCCTTTGGATGGTCCAAAATAAATGCTCATCATATCCGGCAGACCAAATAATAATAATTTGTAAAAATGTTGAAAAGCACAAATCATCATCATAAGCCTGAAACCACTACATAAGCCCACCACGATGACCTGTACCAGACCATATATCATCTATCTGTAACATCTGAGGTCTACCACCTCATGTGCTGTGGTTGACTTTTGGTCAAGCTGGGTTTGACCAAGTCAATATGACCATAATATAACTCAAATTGTCATCAAGCTGTTGTAAGGTGTCAAAGGTTAAAACATGCTTTACAATCCATTCAAATAGCAATTATAACAAGAAGTAATCATTACTGGCGATCTAAATCCAAATATAATAGGTCATTAATTATTATTTATTACTCAGACAAGCTTTCAAGGTCATACTCACTTCATAGTTGTGATCAATTTGCTAGTGAAGGGTGAAGGCTAAGAATAACATGGTTAGGTCAAAGGATAACTTACTGACTTAACATTGTGACACTTTGGAAATGGAAAAGAGAATACACACCATAACATAAAGTGGACAAGCAATAACACAGGATATGACGGTGTCTCACAAATGGGTAAGTTGTTCAAAGAGTGTTTATTCACCTTGACAGATGCGCACAATCCATAATACAAATTAGGCCAGCAATCTTTTTGATATAGAGTTTAAGTTCCATTGTTTTTTGGGCCTAAAGTTTCCATAGCCTTTGATCTATGTGTGTTTATAAACACATTGCATCAATTTGCATTTCATAAGGCTTCTTGCTGCAGGTGTGCTTTTAAGGCACTTGTTTACCTGAGCACTTCTAGGTGTGTCTCAGACAACTTGTTTACCTAGGTATTTACATTTCACAATAGATATAACATTTGATATTTCATAGCCATTTTCATTTGGCTTTCCTTTCATTCATGTGTGTTGAGAAACACATTGCATGAATGGGCTTTTCATACAAGATACAACATTTTATTTCCATACTTTGTATTCATGGCAACACTAAAAGTTTCAAGTTTAGCCAACATCTTTAGTGACTAGGGGGACTTCACAAAGAAATCCAACTCACCAAAGGGAAGTTTTGTCACCAACTCAGAGCCGAGACACAATAAACAAGGAAGCTCATCCAATACAGAGGCTACACTGGGGAAAGGTCCTCCATGCCACTAGTCAAGTAGTAAGTCAAGGTAATGAACAAACTGGGTAGGTCATGGATGGATGAAGACAATGAATAATGAGACCAACACTAGCAAGCCAAAGTATGACGGGAATGATCACCTCTATTCTCCCCAGGGAGGGTAAGACCAATGAGTATAGGCCAAGAACTTCTAAGTCTGAGTAGGGACAAATATATATATAGTACAACCAAGGTCCACATATCTATACGATCGCCAGATCATGATACTAAATGCTAAGACATGCTAAGAGAATGGAAATAAAAGCAATATAACCACAACACCATAATATACCTGCTGAGTCATATACCTGAATGCTCATCAATCTGAACCATCATCTGTCCTCTGAAACTGCTACTGTAACTCTGGGCACTACTGACTGCTCTGTACAAATGGCTAAATAGCTACATCGGTCATCTCTCTAAGTGTCCTGAGACTCAGTCATGGCATGGGGAATATAACTGTTGTCCATAATCTGATAGTGATCCAAAATAGATGCTCATTTCAGCATCTCAATGCAAAGGAACTGGCTGAATATTGTACTGGAATCAGAAAAATAATGTATGGTAGCCCGGATACTATATATGTGATAACAGGTCCCACATACACTGATTGATGATTCCACATGTTGGACATACGATTCAGATTATGATTGGTGCAGTTGACCAGTTTTATTATTATTTCCATATCATCATATTTTACACTATCCGCGAATGGTGGACCATGCTGATGACCCCACAGGTTATCATCAGGTGTATGAGTACTCATCTCTAGTGGATTTGGGTCTTCTGGATCCATTCAGACACTTATCTTTCAATTTCGTGCACTTCTAATGATGATAGTTGTAGTTATCCACCTATTGACCAGTTTGGGCATGCTAATCCAGGCTTCCAACCTGTCCAACAGAGGCATTGGAAGCCAGTCGTTGCCAAGGGTGCTGTTTAGGAAGGGGGTGGTCCAGCCACTTGTTTTTACCATTATATCACCTTCCCACACAGCCTGGTACACTCAGTTTGATATCACAGGCACCCTAGGTGGCAGTTTGGGGCACTTTAAGGGTTTTCAGGAGGATAAAAAAATGGAATAAAAGGGTCACTGAGGAATTCAATTTGGGAAATTGAGGCAAGGTTTTGGCACTTGGTCTTCTCATAGATCATCCATGGTGAACCCCCCATCTTCCAGATCAGTTGGCATCAGTCAGTGGGATCCATAGTGGTTACAGGAGGGCTTTTATTGCTTGTCTCTCTCAGATTTTGGGGAAAAGATTTGATCATTTGTGTCACTTGGACATGTCATAGACTTATATTTTATATTATTGTGCCATGGGGACATGCTAGTGAAGGAAAGTAATGCCTCGTAGCCCCACCATGAGCTTGTAGTGACTTGTCTTGGTCTTGATGATGTGGCACATATTTTTAGCCACCCCTATGTATGATGTCACCCTCCTTGAGTCTTTTCTAGCTATGACATCATCACTCACTTTAGTGATCCGTGTGATATATTGTATTGGCTCATCTTAGTCGTTGATCAGATTGTTATATCTTTTGATCTCAACCACTTGTTGTTTTAAAAAGTGGTTCTCTGGTTTAGGGTTTTGGTCTTTATTATCCTATAAAAGGAGGAGACCCCCCTATTGTAAAAGCACCTTTGGGCTCTGGAAAACTTGGAATAAAATACTCTTCGAAGATCTACTTCTTGGCTTTGATTGGGTTGCTCTTGTACATGTTTATGCATCTCTTCTTTTAGACATCTTTGCTTGTAACAGGTGAAATCGACTTCTATAGAGGGAGGTTGAATTGCTTGGGAGCTAGAGTGTGTTTTGCTTGATGGGAAGATTGTAGGGGTTGCTCACATCCCCCATGGGCAAGACGTCTTCATCTTGAGGGAGTTTTTCAATTGTGCTTTGTCCATTGATTGCTTCTTTGACATGGCATGCTTAGATCTAATTGATTTGTGGATCAAATCTAACGTTTTGTAATTTGATTTACAGGTTGGATGGGACATCTCTCCTCCTAGGGCTTGGACAATTTTGGTTGAAGATACTTGGATCAAGCTTGGAATTGTAACTAAGTGCAAGAATCATCTATATGCAAAGTAGCCGCAAGCTTTTGAGGTAAAATCTACAAGGTACATATCCATTTCGCTTGTTCTCCATCCTTTTGGTCACATAAACACTTAAAATCAAAACCCTCATTTTACATTTTTTTAGATCTACTTGGATCTAGCTTGGCTTTGGGTATAAAATTAAGAACCCTCGTCTATAGCATCCATGACAATTCGGATCTATAGTTTCGTGGTGATCGATCTCCATTTGGCACACTTCCCAAGGCACCTAGCCTTCCTTAATGCAAGTCGCGTTCATTGAGGGAGCTAGTTTGGCTAGTTCCTTGACGTGGGTAGGTGAGATTAAAGGAAATAAATTGGCATTGCTTTCCCGAAGTATGCTCTCTCCATCACATAAAGGACTTTTCCTGAATATGTGATTGGATGATCAGAAAAGAGACTCCTTGCCCGTAGTAATTAGCATAACATATCTATTTCCATTTTGTTATTTTCTTCAAGTAAATCGGAACACATATTTGGTCTATAATTCAAAGTATGCTCTTTCCCCTTGTGGGCATTTTCCTGGCCTTGCGGGAAATCAGAAAGAATTGTAGCCACTCTTTAAATTTTCACATTTAATTAACAACTCATCATAATAAAAGTAACAACCACTCACATACTGAAAATCCGGCACTAAGCTTATTGAGTTTTGTGTGGGTAAATTTCTTAGAAGTGGGAACAACTGGGAGGCGACCTCAAGGCACAGTTAAGCTACACCTTTGTTGGTGTAGTGTTGAACACCGCCCTAGAGACTCCATTCCAACCCACACGTCTTCGTGAGGAGCCACTTTCCTTCAATTTCCGGACATTGCTCCTTGTACCTCACAGTATTTCTAGATTTTCCCCCCCTTAATAACTTCGAACCTTTAATAATTTAAAATCAACTAAGAGACACTTGCAAAACATTTCCCTTTCAACATCATCTATCTTATGTATTGACTCCATTTGGCACTGGTCCACAACAACACTATTCATTATTTTGCTTAATATCAATAACTTCTTGTGTTATCTTTATATATTGGTGGTCACTTTATTCTCTGCTGGTGAAAACATTTCCTTAAAACTATTTTGCAAATGTACTTGGACTTTTGTAATCAAACTCCCCAAAAAAATCTATAATAAATTTATCGAAACATTCTAATTAACCTTAGAAATATTCCATAGGTACTACCCCCCTTGGCTTCGATTAGGAGTTGGCCTAAATGGAGGAGTCAAGATCAGGTGACAACTTTGACTCGAGACTTGCCCCCAAGGCACACCGAGCAGTGGCATAGATTTCTGCTACATTAACTAGGTGTGCGATCCGACGGCAACAGGGATAATTATTTGGAAAAAAAAACTTGCAATTACACATACACTACAATACAAGATTTACTAGAGTCTGAATGTTCAATAACATTCTAATGCCCTAGGATAGATTGTTCATCGTCCCAAAATCATTAAAGGAATCTCATTAGAGAAACAAACAAGACCAATAAGTAAAATACAAACAACATTGAGATATTCTAGGTATATTTTTTCCATTCTTGAGCTTCTTTACAAGTATTATAGCTTTTTAGAAATGATTAATAACGATGCATACATTTAAGAAATCTTGATAGCTATTATCCATAATTGTTCCTTCCTAATAAATAAAATATCTTGATAACTATTATTCATAAATGTCTTACCTGTTAAAATGCATTCTCAAGTGGAAAAGAGAAACATAAATGAGTTAATTTAACAAGACAATCTATCAAGCAAACAACCATACCTGAAAATGCCATTAGTCCAACGTTCAAGCATGTCCCCAATGTTGACAATGAATGCACTAGATGTAAGCAAAATGGAAGTCACAATCAATATATATCACAACTATTTTAATTTTTTGGTCATATGCATAAATATTAGCTCCAAGAACTGACTAGAAAGACAATTGTCACAAGAAAAATATACATAGAAGGTTTCCAAAAATAATTGTTTAGATCTTATTCATTAAAATATTAATCATGATAGTAACACTACAAATTTATCAATAATTAAGTTGAAGGATGTGCAAATTCAACCAAAAATACTAAAAGCAAGCCTTCTTATTAGCACTGTATCATCATAACAAAAGAAGATATGTAGATTTGCTTATTCTTGGAAAACCATGTCCATACATGTATCCATGCAAGATGTAGATACGATGCTTCATAGAAGATTACAAATAGGTTCAAAGAAGACATAAAAGGCCAAACAAGAAAAGTAACATAAGTAAGCTTGGGTATAATTAGAAACGATGAAGGGAAGAGAAAAATGCTTTATTAGAATGACCAAGAAAGTTGGCGCCTTTGTAATGATGATATCACATGCACAGAAATAAATATAGACATATACATACATATACACATGTTGATGTATCAATATGTATGCATAGATAAATATAGACACATGCATATGTAATATATACCAGTATAGATCCATCTTAACTCCAGATATACTAAGTGATGAGAGGGATCAAATCCCCTAAGGTACAAACCTTTTTTAAAATGCAAAATTTGAGGAAAAGCTTTCACACCAAGGGATTTGGTCCCTCTCGACGCTTGGTAGATCTGGAGTTATGGTGGATCTATTGTTGAAGAATGTAACTTCGGAAGATATTCTTATTTGTATTGTACACCCTACGTGGATTATTATTAATGTAATTGATCATGTAAAAGTCATTGAAATAGTCAATTTAAACCCTAATTGTTAGGTCGGCCTGGAAAGATCTAGAAAATAATATTTTATTGTAAATTGTACAGGTCGGCTTAGTTAGGTGAGTCAAGCCGACCCTATTTAGTTAAAAGGTCAAGTCATTTGATTAGTATAAATGAGGAGGTCGAACTCCTCATTTGGTCACTGTTATCACCTAAACTGTAGTTACCCCTATGGATGTATCCAGTCATGGATGGCAATAGGGAAGGGCAACTCAAAAGGTGCAACCACGATCACCTCGACCTCCAATATATGGTTGTCACGGCAGTCGAGGCAACCTTCACTTTATGTTATCTAGCCCAGATAACAAAGGGGGAGACCCGATCTACTCCCGACAGGAGAGATCAAAACCAAAACACCAAATCAAGGTATTTCTAAGTGAAGTTAGGTGTATGGTTTATCCTAGACCTTAGGATGAAGTCACAAGCCAAGTGAGGGGTTCAATAGGTATAGCTTTGGTTCATAGTTGATGTGAGAGTGACTTATAATGTTTGAGGTGAGATCTAGGGTTAGAGTACTAGTTCAATGTTGGAAGATACACTGCCTTGGGACCCGTGTCCAATGCAAAGTGGTTTAAGGGTTTGATTGGGGCTAACTAGTACATATGACAAGCTTGACCATGGTACATGATGGCTTCAAGGGGTTAGTTCACCATGCATAGGTCAAACCACAAGTCAATCCAACAATCTAGGAAAGTCGAATTAACTTGGAGAGAAACCAGTGCCTTGGGAATTGGGAAGTGGAGTCAAAGTAGGGTTGACTTGTGGTTAAGGACTCCTAGTACATGAGACAAGTGGGCAATAGAGGTCTTGATGGATGAATATGTCTAGATCTAGGTTTGACCAAAGTGGACCACAATCCCTTAAAATAAGGAATGCTATCCCCAAGGCAAGATTTGACAATGTGACACACTAGACCTAGGTTTCGAATTATTCCCGTTCCAAATCCGCAAGAATCTTAAGTACCCACGTCCCAGAAGTGAGTCAACTCACTTCTCCAAGGTGGTGCGACTTTGCCCAAGGAGGCTAAAAAGGTGGGTTAGGTGGGTCAAGACAAGTCCGATGGCATCCAAACTTTAGATCCGGGTAGGTTGGTCAGGTAGAAGTGTGGATCTATAATTTTGTGGCAATCCGACGGCTAGATCTTAGTAGATCTGAGTTTAAGTGTTCCAAGTGGTCCAAAATGGGGATTAAATCCCTTAAAATGTGGAATAGGGCCCACAAGGTGAATTTCAGGAAAGTAACAACCTGGGTGTATGTTATTGGATGTGTAGATGACAAATCAAGTGGAATCTCAAACACCCACCACCTAGATCTAGGTCAACTTGCTCAACTAGTGAAGTGCGCCTTGCTTGGGAGAAGCTAAGTTGGCATGGGAGGGGGGTCAAACGGAAGCCAATCCTCACCAAACTATAGATCCGGGATGCCATGGATGCTATAGAGGTGGGTTTTCAATATTATGCCCAACAACCCACTAGATCTAAGTAGATCTGAGAAAATGTAAAAAATGGGGTTTTGATTAATTTAGGGTTTTAAAATATTTTAGACAATTGGATAGATCATGGAGATAGAACTTACCTTGAGATCATACCTGAGTAATGTGGATGAGATGCCTTGATGTTGAGGAAGATTCCCGCAGAGATCAAATGAGAGATTGTTGATTTGCTTGCCGAATTGATGCCCTAGCCCACAAGTGCGCCTTCCTCTACCTGTCAAACCAAGGAATGAAGATTCAATCAGTAAGATCAAGTATGGAAGAAATACAAGAGAAATGTAATAGTAACATGAAATAGAAGGTCCTGGGACAGTAATACTCCCTGTTACCAACGAAGAGCTCCAAAGAAGAAGTAGGGAGAGTCTTCCCCTACCAATACCTCCTCCTCCAAGCAAATCGGCCTCCACCTGTAGATGCAAAATCGTGGTACAAAGTATATGGCAAACAATATCTCCAATAACTCAGTGCAAAGGAAGAACCAACGAACGAACACCAAAAACATTCACCACAACACTGGAGATAGATGCAATAATAATTTTCTATTCCAATAATCCAGAGCCAAAAGTCCCCTTTACAATGAGAGGCTCTCTCCTTTAAATAGGAAGGAGAGGCACCAAAACCCTAACCACTTTTTGAATGAGTGGCTAAGATTAAAAGATACAAATGTCTAATCAATGGTTGAGATGAGCTCAACAATGAAATACATGGATCACTAATAAAATATAATGTAAGTGGACAAAATCGCCCTATAAGAGGGGAATCCCACCAAATCATGATGATAAAATATCATAAGAGGCTTATGGTGGGTCCAAGGGGTAATTTTATCCCTCCTTGGTCAATCCCCATAGCACAATAACCAATAAATAATCATGAAAGTACCAAATCGTGCCTCCATAGTGAAGTCGTGGTCCTCAAAAGACCTCAAAAAATCCACAGAAAATGCCATAAGTGATGGATGCGGGCCCCGATGAAGCTGAAACTGCTGGAGAAGGTGTGGAAGGTCCCGATCTATCATCACTGATCATCCCATGCCATAACTTTGCCTCAGTAGCCCAAATTGATTTCCTCAATAGCCATTTCTACCAATCCTGAAATGCCTCGGGAAGCGTGAAACTGCCCCAAACAGCCTCCTGGAGTGCTGGCGCTGTCAAGGTGAGGGCACCAATGTGTCCGGAAGGGGGGTAATATGGTAAAAACAAGTGGCTGGACCACCCCCTCCATCATCAGCGCCCTAGGTCAACCGGATAAAAGTCATCTCTGCTCCGACAGGGCCTCCAACAGACCAAAACTGCACTGGGACAGCCAACTGAGGCTCAATCATCACTGTAAGTGCCCGGAACTGAAAACAAACTGTCCCATTGGACTCAGAAGGTCCAAATCGATCCAAGATGTGTACTCATACACCATATGAGTCTCTGCATGATCAAAATAAATATCCAATATACCAGAACAAGGCTAATAATAATGCGCTGTACATATACAAACACTGCTGTAACCCCAGAATCATCATCATAACCCTGTAGCTGCTGCATAGAATCATCCTGTATGTGTACATAGACCATATATCATCTATCCATATCATCATAAGATCTAACATCTCATGTCCCATGGTCCTCCATGGTCAAACTAGGTCCAACCAAGACCAAATATAACTCAGTCCACCAAGGCTGCTGAAAAGTATCAAGGTTAATACATGCTTTACAACTTATTCAAATAGCAATTATAACACATAATGATCATAACTGGCGATCTACATCCAAATATATAGTGTCGTTAATTATTATTATTACTCAGACTAGACTTTCAGGACCATACTCACTTCATAGTTGTGATCAATTTGCTAGTGAAGGGTGAAGGCTGAATTAACTGGCTAGGCTAAGGGATGACTTAGCCGTCTTGACTTTGTGACACTTTGGCAAGGGAAAGGGAATACACCATAGTATATACTGAATGAGCAATAACACGGGGAATGGCGATGTCTCACAAATGGATGAGTTGTTTAAAGAGGGTTTATTCACCTTCACAGATGCGCACAATCCATAATACAAATAAGGCCAGCAATTGTTTAGATATAGCATTTAAGTTCCATTGCTTTTTGGGCCTGAAGTTTCCATAGCCTTGATCTATGTGTGTTTACAAACACATTGCATAGATTTACATTTTTTCTTTTAGGCTTTCTGCTGCAGGTGTGTTTTTAAGGCACTTGTTTACCTGAGCACTTCTAGGTGTGTCATGGACAGCTTGTTTACCTAGGTATTTATTTTCCACAAGATATAACATTTTATTTTTATGGCCATTTTCATTTGGCACGCCTTTCATTCATGTGTGTTTAGAAACACATTGCATGAATGGGCTTTTCATACAAGATATAGCATTTCATTTTCCAGATTTTGTATTGATGGCAGCACTAAAAGTTTCAGGTTTAGCCAACACAACTTTAGTGACTAGGGGGAATTCACAAGGAACTCCAACTCACCATAGGTAAGTTTTGTCATCAACTCAGAGCCGAGACACAATAAACAGGGAAGCTCATCCAATACAGAGGCTACAGTGGGGAAAAGTCCTCCATGCCACTAGTCAAGTAGTAAGTCCGGGTGATAATCTAAAAGGTAGGCTATGGATGGATGAAGACAATGAAATGATGGAGCCAACACTAGCAAGCCAAAGTATGGTGTAATGATCACCTCTATTCTCCCTAAGGAGGGTATGTACCAATGAGTATGAATAGTGAACTTCTAAGTCTGAGTAGGGACAATATAATATATATAATAGATCAACCAGGTCCATATATCTATATGATCGCCAGATCATGACACTAAGTGCTAAGACATGCTATGAGAATAAGTATAAAAGCAATCTAACCATAACACTATGATATACCTGCTGAGTCATATACCTGAAAGCTCATCAACTTGTACCATCATCTGTCCTCTGAGACTGCTGCTGTAACTCTGGGCACTACTGTCTGCTCTGTACCAATGATATAATGGCTACATCGGTCATCTCTCTGAGTGTCCTGAAACTCAGTCATGGCATGGGGAATGCAACTGCTGTCCATAATCTGATAGTGATCCAATATAGATGCTCATCTCGGCATCTCAAATGCAAGGGAACTGGCTGAATAGTGTACTGGAATGAGAAAAATAATGTATGGTAGCCCGGCTACTATATATGTGATAACAGTCACCTCACTTACACATTGAGTTCACATCACTAGGAGAGATAGAGTCATTACGAGTAGTTGTTTTTGGGTCTTTGCATGAGGCATACTATTGTACATTCCAACAAATTTATAAAGAAGAAGTCTGCTAGGCTTTTCTGCCCCGAGAGGGTTTTCCTAGGATAAATTTGTTGCGTAGTATTGTCTATGCTGTACTTGTTTATCTTTCACTGATCAATATTGTTATTGCACTTAAAATTTAAAATGGGATCAGAGCAGGCCTAAAAGAAAACATTGTGCAACTGTTGCAACTGCAGAAACTAGGGTTTCTATTTTTGGGATCTTTCTCCACAGATCGACTGAAAAAGAGGGTGCAAGCAACTCGCCTCAGTACGGCGCATCTTTCTATCAAAGCAGAATCTCATTTCGAGAATTTTCATTTTTGGGCCCACCACTACAGTACGAAGAACTAGGGAATCAAGTTTTTGGAGAATCTGTTCACAAAATTAGGAAAAGGAGTATATTGCTTAGCTCGCCTCGGGGAGGCGCATCTTTTCCTCTAATCAGTTTTGCAAGATGCCGAAGTTGATAAATTAGGGTTTCTCTGAAAAACCGTAGGTCTACCTGCAGCAAGATCTCATAAGTCAACCTTTGGTTGGAACATCTCATTTTGTAAGTTACACTTTATCTATTTCCATTTGAGGTTCTTATTTATCAAGTTTATCAAGATGACAAATCATACCAAGCTTGATGATAAGCTTGAAGGGGCTAAGAACTTTCGAGCATGGAAGTATAGGGTGATGCTCATCCTAGAAGAGCATGAATTGGACAAGTATGTTATAGAAGAAATTGAAGGGCCAGAGGGAGATGAGTAGAAATCTTCAAAACATAAGAAGAACCTTATCAAGGCTAAGAGGATCACAACTGACTCCATCAAGGATCACTTGATCCCACTCATCGCTTCTCTGAAGACTCTAAAAGAGATGTTTGATGCACTGAAGGGACTATTTGAAGGAACCAACATCAATAGAAAGATGACCTCGAGGACTCAACTCAATGCTGTGAAGATGCAAAACAATGAAAGTATCCATTCTTACTTCACAAGGGTTTCCAACATCTGAGATCAGTTAAGTGCCATTGAAGATGAAGTGGAAAATGCAGAACTAGTGATGACTACCCTAAATGGTCTTCCAATATCATGGGAGTCATATATGCAAGGAATATACTCAAGCAAGAAACTTATCTTGTTTACTGCATTCTTGGAATCTTGCACTCAAGAGGAAGCAAGAATTGCAGCCAGAGAAGAAAAGCTAGGTGATGAGGACAATCAAGCCCTGATAGCTCATGCCAAGAGAGGGAAGAAAGATGACCATCATCACAAGAAATGCCACAAGAGTAAAAGACATCCTAAAGACTATTCAAGCTTTAGGTGCTTTCATTGTGATGAGATGGGACATATTTCTAGGAATTGTCCCAAGAAGAAAGGAAACGAGAAAGGAAACAAGAAAAGGCATCATGCTCATGCTGCAGAGGATGATGAACCAGCCAGGAAGAAGGCTAAAGAAGATTCCTCCAGTGATGAGGAATATGTATTTTGATCCAGAATAATTCAAACTTTTAAATGGAAGAACCTCTTATCCATTTCAGCATTGGATAAGAAGGGATGCAGTTGTGATTGGTGATGAAGAAGAAGGGACTCACAGATTCAGTCCCAGTACATAGTTCCATGTGATCTATGGTGTAGAATACTTGTTCAGCATTATCGATCATAAACAAGAAAGGCACTGGTCCTCAGAATCAGATGATGGAGTAGAGCACAGTGTAAGAGACTCCAGTAATTCCTGCAAGGAGACTAGGATCAAGAGAGAGATCCTACCAAACAAACAAAAATAATTATTTGAATTGTCATTTCCTGTATATCTAATTGCTTAAATGGTATTGTTCAGTTGTGTATATATTTATGTTCCTAGATTTAGGACGTGTATTAGGCATGTTAGAGTGTTTGCATGGATGAACAATATACTACTAATATGCATGTAATGGGTAAGTGGCCTATAGTGTTGTACAACATTCCATTGCTACTTATCTAGAATGAAACCTATTTGCTAACATGTTGGGAGTAGTGCACACCTTTAATAATGTTATGGTAGAGATGGAAGGCATTGAGAATGTTACTATATGAATGCAGGATATGGATGAATGTTGTGTTGAAGCATTCGCTAAGATAGTTGCATGACTGTGTGACCTACGTCTTTATGCATAAGAATTTGTTTTGAAAATTATGAAATGTTTCTAATCATGCAATTGAATTTGATTGTAGGAAAGATCGTGTACCATCACCTACAAGAAAATAATGATGAGACTTGTTCCAAAGAACAAGTGACAACGGTTCAACTATGACATTCAAGAAGATTTACATACTACAGAAGTACAAAGCAAGGGTTCTCTCAGAAAGAGGGAGTCGACTATGACGAGACGTTGCTCTAGTGGCCAGAAACAGTTCCTCAGTAGTGGATATTACACTAGATAGATGGTGTAATCGAAGTAGTAGTGTATATCGAGCAACCTCCAGGATTCGGGACTCTATAGAGAACCACATTTGCGCGGATTGAAGAAGGATTTCTATGGGATCAGAAGGCACCCATGGGATAGCATGATGAGCTCGAGGATCACCTAGAGTGATGAGATATCAACCTTTGCTACAAGGTTGAAGATGAGGAGCTCATAGATGGGTGCAAGAGAGAACTTGCAACAGAGTTTGAGATCTTGGTATCCAGTGACCTAGAGAGATAACATAGGTGGATACACAGAAGATCATCAAAAGACAAAGCTGCCAGTCACTCTAGTGAAGAAAGTCCCGATGCAGAGAGTACAAGATGCAGAGGGAGGATAGTGCTCAGTTATAGAGGGAGCAGGAAAGCTCCACTCCAGAGGGAGTGACTACAACACAGATTGAGAGACATTATCACTTAGCCTCTATCTGTGGCAAAGGTTTTTTGCCTCAGTATCTCAATCATATGCTCAGAGTGATACTGGATGTCTCCCCTCACGAAGAGGAATTTTATGTGGTGCAGATTGAAACAGGCACCCAGAACATGATACGACAAATTAGATGGCTTTCTGACGAGCTTGGGCTTTACCAAGAGTAAAGCGGATCCCAACCTTTACTACAAGGTTGAAGAAGGAAATCTTGTGATTCTATTGTTATATGTAGATGACTTGTTTCTAACAAGTGAAGAGAAGCTCATAGCAGAAACGAAGAGGAAGCTTGTTGCAAAGTTTGAGATGAAAGACCTGGGTATGATGCATTACTTTTTAGGTCTTGAGGTGTGGCAGAATCAAGAGGAACTTTTCTTAGGTCAAGGAAAGTATGCGGTAGATATCCTGAAGAGATTCAGGATGATGGATTGTAAGGCCATGGCCACACCTATGGCATCGAATCTGAAGTTGCTGAGTGATACTTCTTTAGAACTGGTGGATGCCACAGTGTATAGAAAGATGATTGGTTTGTTGATGTATTTGACGAACACAAGGCCAGACTTATGTTTTGCGGTGAACACTCTGAGTCAATGTATGGTAGAGCTGAGACATGTTCACTTGATTGCGGCAAATCATGTGCTGAGGTACCTGAAGGGTATGGTTGATTATGGCCTCAGGTATGCATCGGATCAGAAGATTAACCTACAAGTTTATGTTGATCCAAATTGGGCCGGGAGTGTCACAAATAGAAAGAGCACATCGGGGTGCTGCTTCAGTTTGGGATTGGTTATGATCTGATGGTTCAGTAGGAAGCATACGAGTGTGGCACTCAGTACAGCCGAGGCCAAGTATATGGCAGCTTGGTGCGAGGTAGTGTGGCTACGGAAGTTGCTATCAGGATTGTTTGATCTCGAGTTAGAGGTGACTTGTATCTTCTGTGACAACCAGAGTTGTGTGAAGTTGTCGGAGAACCCTGTGTTCCATGACAAGTCAAAGCAAATTGAGATCAGATATCACTATATTCAGGATATGGTGCAGAAGGGAGCAGTGAGACTCTAGTATATAGCAACAGAGGAGCAGATAGCCGATGTGTTGACTAAGATTCTATCGAGAATGAAGTTCGAGTACTTCAGGGAAAAGCTTGGAGTGGTCCAGATCAAGAGGGAGTGATGAGTTCAGATGAGGTAGAAGGTAGTCATGGGTCATGTGTCGTAATTGAGTTTCGTAGGCTACGAGAGGATCTAGACGAGCGGAGAGGTAATGTAGGTGGTTGCGGTGTGCAACGTAATGGACGCTCCTGGGCTAGACCCACCGGATGGCTTGCTCAGTTTATGGATGAGGACAGTTGCATCGGGTATGAAAAAGGACCAGCTCTGCGGACAGAAAAGTCCTAGACTTGGTCTAGGTCACACCCAGTATGAAATAGGACTGGATTTGTGGTGAAAATCCTGTAATGATGTAACGTGTTCTCCTGGACTGCTCAACGGGTGATCATTCGTAGGTATGTGAGGTAAAAATATTGGAATGATCTTATGTGTGCTCCTGGACTGCTCAGCGTAGCAGCGAGTGATCATTCGTAGGTATGCGAGGTGAAAATCTTGGAATGATGAAATGTGTTCTCCTAGACTGCTCGACGTAGCAGCGGGTGATCATTCATAGATATGTGAGGATGAAAATCCTAGAATGATGTAAAGTGTGCTTCTGGACTGCTCAGCGTAGCAACGGGTGATCATTCACAGGTATGTGAGATGAAAATCCTGGAATGATGTAATGTGTGCTCCTGGACTGCTCAACGTAGTAGCGGGTGATCATTCATAGGTGTGTGAGATGAAAATCCTGGAATGATGTAATGTGCGCTCCTGGACTGCTCAGTGTAGCAGTGGGTGATCATTGGTAGGTCCTGTAATGATGTAATGTGTGCTCCTAGACTGCTCAGTGTAGCAGCGGGTGATCATTCACAAGTAGAAAGTCTCATATTGACGTAATGTGTGCTCCTGGACTGCTCCTAGTAGCAGCGGGTGTTCATACACATGCATCTAGATTTTGTGTGAGCTGGATTGTGGTGAAAAGTCCTAGACTCCGTCTAGGTCACATCCATCATGAAAAAGGGTTGGCTCTGTGAAACTTCTTATGATATATAGATTCGGGAGATGTTAGATGTCAATATTCCGTGTACAAGAAGTGCAGCAGCTGGAAGACGATGGTGACGATGACTGAGGAATACCTTCCTTGTTAAGAGGGAGTGTTGAAGAATGTAACTTCGAAAGATATTCTTATTTGTATTATCTGGTTCATTTGTATTATTTGTATTGTACACCCTACGGGGATTATTATTAATGTAATTGATCATGTAAAAGTCGTTGAAAGAGTCAATGTAAACCCTAACTGTTAGGTTGTCCTGAAAAGATCTAGAAAATAATATTTTATTGTAAATTGTACAAGTCGGCCCAGTTAGGTGAGTCAAACCGACCCTGTTTACTAAAATGGTCAAATCATTTGATTAGTATAAATGGGGAGCTCGAACTCCTCATTTGGTCACCTCACTCACACATTGAGTTTACATCACTAGGAGAGATAGAGTCATTCAGAGTAGTTGTTTTTGGGTCTCTGCATGAGGGATGCTATTGTCATATAGAAGAAGTTTGCTGGATTTTTCTTCCCGAAGAGGGTTTTCCTAGGATAAATTTGTTGTGCACTATTGTCTATGTTGTGCTTGTTTATCTTTCAGTGATCCATATTGTTATTGCACTTAAAATTTAACATCTATATTGGTTTAATATGTAAATCTCTCTTGTGTACTCAAATCCCTCGTATGTAAATCCTAGTTTAATGATGACTAACTCCCAAATTACATAGTAATAAGTGTCCTAGTTTCATTAATTTTGTAGTTTTAATTAATTGGAATATATTTTTATTTGATTTTCAACTCTAGGTTAAGGTCGACATTGTAAAAAATTTTACTTAATATTTTATTATTTTATTAAAGTGCGACACGCTCCACATTGAGCATGTAATTGCAATTCTTCGTCATAACAATTTTGAACTTTAGGTTAGGGGTGACATTGTTAAATTATTGTTTATCGAATATTTTATTATTTTATTAAAGTGCCACATGTGATCTCCAAGTTGAACACGGAATTACACTTGTCTCTCTAAGTTTTATTTATTTTTAGTTTTAATTAATTGGAATATATAACTCTTTGGTTTTGAACTTTGGGTTAGGACCGACATTGTAAAAAATTTATTTACTAAATATTTTATTATTTTATTAAAGTGCCACACGTCAACGAGCACAAAATTACACTAATCCCTCATACTGGTTTGTAGAAAGCGGCTCTCGATGCAATAACAATGTTGTAAATATCGTTTTAGGGAAGATATTGCCAAGGGCCTAAAATGAATCTCATTGAAGATTATCAGGGGATATATAATATATTGGAAAATATTAGAAATCATCGACAAGCATAAACACGGACCTAAAAAACTTGAAAAACCCGGAACAATCTGCGACTTGAAAAACCCGAAAAAATCAATCTGAAAAACTTGGAATATATATATTGAGAGAAATAAAATATATTTGCAACATTGATATATAGAAACAAATGCATACCTACACAAGCTTACAATCACATACCCTTAGAGACATGCAAACACACATACACCAATACACAAATATATACAAACCAAATTTCCAAAAGAAAAGGCAAAGCATGGCATCAACAATCTCATCCATATGTATTTCTCACACAGCTCCATGTGCTATTGACACTGTTACCAACTTTTTTGTACCATAGTTGGATTTTCTCGAGAGCCGCCATTTGACAAACATGATAAATGTTTGATTCCAGTGTATCAGATGATCCAGCATGTTGTGGCTAGCTAGTTGTGGTTAGCCTGTTTTGTTTTTTGAGCCGACATGACCATGGCCCCATGGGAGTTTGTAATAAAGTGTGCTAGTAGGATCTGAGTGCCTCGGTTCCTCATGACTGGATTAAGCAACTAAGGTATTCCAAGGAGTTTTTTCCCTTTTCAATTATACTTTGCTTAAGGCGAGGTATAATCGATGAGGTTTTCTCCCACTCCTCCAAAGCTGGAATGCCCGATTTTGAAAATTTGGCCATGGGGGGTTATTAGAGGCCAACTAATGTATATAAGCCTACTAGACACTGTTAGAATAGGTGTCGGTCATGTCCTAGGTCCATAAAATCCTCAGAAAAAATTTCGAAAAAAATTTTACCGGGTCCGTCAAAATTTGGGTTTTATTTATTTTTTAAATTTAATAAATTTCTCTATAGTTTAAATAGAGAAATAATTATTTGTAATATGTCAGTCGTCCGGGGTCCAAATTCAGTGATTGATGGCTCGTTTGATAAGCCAAAAATCACACATGACCCATGGAGCAGCTAAACCCAACTTTCGGATGTCAATTCAGCCCCGTAATTAATATTTTCTCTGAAAAGTCATTTACAGAGAAATTATTAATTAAAATAATAAAATTGAATATTTTGGAGATAATCCAAATCTCTCCAAAATTAATCAATTTGATTAAAATAAAAGGCTAAATGACATGGCAATGGGCATTTATGAGGATTCCAATCAACTCCAAGCTATCCCAGTCAACTATCCAGTCACTAGAGTGTTATCCATTCAAGCTAATTCGCCCTCCACATGCAAATTTCGATTTGGTGTGTTGTCAAGTCGTGTTTGGGTTGGTGATTGAACATTAATGTGGAATAGGCGCCCTCATACCTACCAAGCTTGGCTCCCTCTACTAATTCGAGTTCACACCTACCAAGTTACACATGTCACCCATCTATACTAACTCGCTATCCTCAAACCCTCACGTCAATCTTCCTCAAACTCGAGTTCTAGCCTTGTTGGAGTATGGTAGTTGGTTGTGATACATCCCATGCTCCATCCATGCGAATTAGCACCTACCTTTTTCCACTTGTCATTCATTAACCAACTCGCATGTCTCCACAAGCTCACGCCCTTCCTACCCTAGCTCACGTCAATCCTCATTTGAAGCTCGCGTTTCCTTGTTGTAACATGACTATTGGGTAATGATAGCATTCACACCTTCCTCCAAGTCGAGTCTTGCCACCTCATGCCATTTCACCTACCATAAACTTGACTTTGACTATTGTTCACCTCTCCAAGCCTTGGATTGATTGGAATTCGACTTACCTACCATTTGCCAATTCGACCTAGGGTTTAGTGTAGTGTCTTTTGCTATAAAGAGAGGCCCTTAGGGGTTATTATCTCATGGATTTCTTATGCATCGAAACTCTGATGAAATTGTAAGCACTTTTTATTGAGAATAAAGTTGAGACTTTGGAGGTCAAAAACGTGGAGGCTCTTGATGTGCATTGCTTCACTTGATATTTGAGGTGATATTGTTTTACATTCTATTTGAGGCTCTTAAGTTGTAGATCATGTTCAAGATGGCTAACAATCTAGCACAAGTAGCATGTATCTAGTTCTTTTCACTTAAATATTTTGTTTCAAATATATTATCCATGCTCAAGGTTCTTGCAGGTATATCTTCACTTCATAATAAGATCAAAGGAGTTTTGGCTTTTGAATTTGAGAAACAAAGGGAGTTAGATCTTCTCCATCAAACATTCAAAACACAATATTGGTCACTTGTTACTATAGGCTTCCATCTCTTCAATCCTTCTAGTTTGCTCCTTGAGTTTTTTGCTTTGACTTGCTAAGCCATTTCTAGCCCTTCTAGCATTGATCCGAGATTGTTCTTGTCGTCAAGCCATAGATCAGTTTTCCATAAGGTTGAAGTTCCTTCAACCTTGGAGAATAACTTGGGATTTGTTCCCTTGTGCTCTCTTCAACACTAGTTGTCGGCGTATCACCGGTTAACTGGAGGATTTCCAAGGCGGTGTTTTTACCATCTCAAGTGTTCCACTTGAAGCCCTTGCCCTAGATTCGTCCCACTTCATTTTTGTCTTCATCCTCCCATTCGTCCCACTTCATTTTTGTCTTCATCCTCCCATTCGTCCCACTTCATCTTTTACCTTCCTCTCCTAGCATTCGTCCCTCCTTACCTTCTCCCTTTCGCTCCTCCTCTTTCCCAAGTCTTTTCTCTTCCCTCTACCCTTCACCTCTTCGTTTTCCCCCTTTTGTTTTGTGCCTCCTCTAGTTTTCATCCATCCCTTTCATGCCCTAAACACAACAAAGACACAAAAACATAAAACAAGGTTTAGTTAGTATTAACTAGTTTTCATTTGTTTGGAGTTAGCTAGTTGCATCTTTGAAAAGTTAATGGTTAGATTTCTTTTATAAATCAAAATTTATGCATTGAAAGTTTAAGTTAGGCATATCAAAAGGTCATTTAGGGCTTGCATCTAGTCCTTTCTTTAAAAGTTTTATAATCTCGTTTCAAAGATAAATAAATTGGCATATAGGATAGTGTAAAATTTTGTGGTTGCATTCTCATTCCCACCATTTTTTAGAGCATTTTAGCTTGCTGGTCCGTTTCACCATACTAATTATTTTAAGTCAAAATCCCATGCTATTTCATGTTTTAGTCTTATTTTGCAAACTTAGACTTGATAGTTCAAAGTTTGATTAATTTTCTAACGCTAATGGGTGCATGAGTTTATTGGCTTATCCTTGTGGTAGGATTGTGGGAAGAGAGAGGTCTCTTGAATCAAAAGATCAAACCAAAGAGAGAAGAAGAAATCAAGCATCATAAGACACATTTTAAGATACTTCTTCTTATCCTTTGTAAAAGCCATTAAGGGCTTCAAGCTTTCAGTTTTTATAAGTTTGTTCTAAGTAGCCATCAAAGACCTTGCAAGGTTTTGAACCCAAGGCATTTCTAATCATTTAATAAAAGTATCAAGTGGAGGGGTCCTCCACTCTTTGGTTTTCTTCCCCATTTGGGGAAGAGTGTTGTACTTGGTTAGCTTAGATGTGTGATTTTATGCTCTTAGATTAGTTTTATTTCAATAAGCTATCTTCCATATTTACTTACCCCCATGCTCTCCCGAGTAGGGTCTTTGACCTAAAAGAGACTCTTGGGTAGTTTAGATTTACTTTTGTTTATTATTATCTTGTTTCTCTTCCAAAGCCTTTGACCGGAAGTTGTATCCTTGGGACTTCATCTCAAGGGCAGGACCACATAATTTTGTGGTTACTCTTCCTTCCCCGTCGGTTTCCTTGGTAGAGCTTTTAGCTAGCTGGAGGTTCTCAAGTGCAGGCGATTCTAGTGGTTGATCTTGTTCAGAGATCGATCCTACCTTTAGATTAGAAGTTGTGTGGTAGAACACTAGATTTACTCAGTTTCATTTTATCTTGCAAATAATATTGTTAGTAGTATTCATATCTTGTTGATCAATCATATTATTTTCTTTTCAAGTCGAGATATACTGCTTTTACAATTCATTTGCCTCTTTAAAATAAACCAAAGTCTCTTGAACCTGGCCAAATCCAAGTCAAGAGCACCCTCTATCGGAGGGCATTCTTAGTTTTGCATTTTCCCTGCATTAGGCATTTTAAGCTTAGCAAGTCTCTTGAACTGTGGTCATAAGATCAAGTCAAGAGCGTTCTCTGTCGGAGAGTTGAACAAGGTTCTCTAATAATAAAATTTTCCACTCATACACCCCTTAATTAATTTATCTTGGTTTCTGTCCTACACCCGTATGCTCTGCCAACCGGAAACGGTTGGGCTAGTACTCAGAAAGGTGGAAGACTTGTTAAATTTACAAGTGAAATTCTAATTAAAACTTTCATCCCCATAACCGACCAATCCGGAGTTGATCGATAAGATAATTTCAGTGGGTAATCTCTTAGTGGGGGCGCCGGGATTCCATGTTCAGCCTCTGGTTTGCTGGTTAGCATTGCGCGACCTGGCTAGAGCACTGGGTGGCTCGACATGTCCTTGAACGGAGGCACTTGATATTGTCTTTTCCGGACTTTCTTTGAACATCCTTGGTTTTAGCCCTAATAATCAAGAACATCTAAAACACTTAAAATTTACCAAGAACAATTTCAAAACGATCTCACAAACAGCTACTTTCGACTTATTCTTTCAGCATCACAAGTACTTTATTTTGACTCCATTTGGCACTGGTCTTTAATATTTATATATCTTTTGAATCTGGACCATATGTCCTTGTCATTTGTTTAATCTCTATCTTGTGGATGCTTTGCTTTAATTTCTAAGTCAAAGTATTTTGTTATCTTCTAAATTTGTATCTTGTGAATTTTGCAACGTGGATTGCGTGTTTAATTTTGTTCTAGTCACTATACAAAAAACTCCTAAACAACACCCATCCGCATCACAACACCAAAAACATTTAAACACACAAAGAGCCTTAGACAACTCTTTTTAGGGACTACCCCCCTTGGCTTCGTTAGGAGTTTGCCTAAACGGAGGAGCTGGGATTCAGGTGACAGTACCTAGCTCATTGCTTGCCCCCAAGGCCACACCTCTCCCCACTTTCCAGTGAGGGAGACAGCTTTGAAAGATTTCTGTTGCTGGTGTGCAGTTTGGCGGACAACAGACACCAAATAAAACACTATTAAAATAGAAATAAAATATTAAAATAGTATTAGTAACATTTGGAGGGTAGGTACATGCTCATGCACAAACTAGCAGTACAAGAAGATAGGCAAGATAATCAACTGCTAATCCGACACAACTATGAACTCCCAACCCAATGTGTCACTAACAAAAGGGAGTTTGTCACTTTAGGCTTCCTAGACCGAATATTAG
Source organism: Larix kaempferi (assembly GCA_027924585.1). Classification (NCBI taxonomy): domain Eukaryota; kingdom Viridiplantae; phylum Streptophyta; class Pinopsida; order Pinales; family Pinaceae; genus Larix; species Larix kaempferi. The sequence goes on from BSBM01001032.1 coordinate 896,239, forward strand.
ATGAGCCTAAACTATCCAAGGGGGAGACCCTAGCCAAGTTTTGCTTAGGACTTGTTATCACACAACTTGTAGTTGCCCCTAGTGGTATCCCATCCGGGACGGTAGAGGAGATGGGCAACTAAAGAGGAGACCCAAGAGATGCCACAGTTCCCAATGCAAGGTGGGAGTCACGTCAACCGAGGCACTCTTCACTTTAGATCTAGATAATTCAAGACCTAGGGGGAGACCCTATAACCAATCAAAGATGATTGGACCCAAACAAAGGTTCCTAGGGATGAGTAAATGGTAAGTTACGGAAACCAATGCAAGGTAAAATGGACCTAGAAATTAAAGTATGGTTGAAGGTGGTTTGAGAAATGATTAGTGTTTCAACCAATGTATGATTTAGGCCACATGATTAGTTATGATGACAAGATATAGTATCATATGGTACACAAGTGGGTCTTACCTTCTTGGGATATGTGAAATGGCTTAAAGTGGACCCACAAGGTGAAATTAAGGTATGCAATTGGCACTAGAGGATATGTAATGAGTAGATCTATGGATCTAAGTTGAAATTAGGAGTACCCACTTACTGGATCTAAGGTTTGACACAATCCCCAAGGAGTGCGATTTGCTTAAGGAAGACTAGTGCCTTGTTGGATGGGTTAATGGAGTCAAAAGATATGTCAAAGTGTAGATCAGAACACCTAGAGGTCAAGTCAAGTGGGCTAATTGAGATAGAATGGTTGGATCTTGCTAGATCTAGGATTTCATGAAATGACCCAAGTGGACCACAATCCCTTAAAATAGGGAATGCTACCCCCAAGGCAGCGTCACAAAATGACACACTAGATATAGGTTTCAAATTATGCTTTTTCCAAATCCACTGAAATCTCAACTACCCAGGTCCTAGAAGTGGGCAAACTCAGTCACCCAAGGAAGTGCGACCTTGCTCAAGGAGGGCTAAAAGGTGGATAAGGGGTGTCAAATCAAGCCCAATGGCCACCAAAATGTAGATCCAAGTAGCTTAGGCACTGATCTATGTGGATCTAGAAAATCAAGCCAATCCAAGGGTTAGATCTTACTAGATCTGAGTTTTAAGGTGCCAAGTAATTCAAAAGGGGGTTTTAATCCCTTAAAATGTGGAATGATGCCCACAAGGTAGAAATCACCCAAGTAAAAGTCTAGGGGTAGGTTATCAAGAGTGTAGATTGCAAATCAAGTGGGATCTCACCTACCCATATGCTAGATTTAACCAAACAAGCCTCTCCAAGGAAGTGCAATTTGGTTCAAGAGGGCTATATTGCCTTGAAAAGTGTGTTAATTTTAACCCAATCACCACCAAACTATAGATCCAACTAGGGGTGGATGCTATGGAGGTGGGTTCTTAAGATCTTTTCAAAAGCAAGGCTAGATCTAAGTAGATCTAAGAAAAACCAAAATGAGGGTTTTAATTAATTAGGGTTTGTGACCAATGAAGAGAGAATGGATGGAAAGAAGCACATACCTTGTAGATCTTACCTCAATTGCTTGTGGCCACCTTGCAAATTGATAGCATTCTCCTATGTGTATATTCAAGAGTGAGATCCAAGAGCTCCAACCAAAACGTCCTCTTCCAAGATAGCCAAATCGTCCTCCTCCTACAAGACAAGATCAAAGAAACAAGTCAAGTAAGATGATTATGAAAATGATAGAAAGATGTAATAGAAAGCATCAACTATGTCACGAAGATACAATAATGATACTCCCTATCACCAGATCAACCCAAGAGAGAATATGTGGATCCCTCCAACAATAACCCTCAAGAAATCGCCCTCCTCTCCATCAATTCGACTTTCCTGCAAGAAAACTAGTAGAAGCACCAAAATCCACAATGATACATAGAAGAGATACTGTATACTCAATATACAAAAGAATCCACAAGACAAGAGAGATATGCTCCACAAAGAAGTGTTCTATTCCAATATTCCAGAGCTCCAAAGGTGAGCTATACAATAGGGGGTCTCCTCCTTATATAGGATAATAAAGACCAAAATCCTATACCACTTTACAATACTACATCAAATGAGTGGTTGAGATTAAAAGATCTCAATATACAATCAATGGCTAAGATGAACCATAATAACATAACACATGGATCACTCATAAAGTGATGACGTCATAGTCTAAAATAATCATGGAGGGTGACATCATCCACTAGAGGGGGTAAAAGTACCAAAGCCCACCTCATAATGACTAGGACATGACATAAGAAGCACATGGTGGGGCTAAAAGGCATCAATCCTTACTAGCTCATCCCCAAGGCACAATATAAAATAATAAAATATGTCCAAGATAATATAAATGATCAAATCTGTCCTCAAAATCTGTGACAGACAAGCAGTAAAAGACCTCCTGTGATCGCTGTGGGCCTACCCACATGGTGAAAACTGGCTGGAAGATAGTGGGATCACCCTGGAAGACCTCTGTGAAAACCAAGTGCCAAAACCTTGCCTCAATTGCCCAAATCGAATTCCTCAGTGACCACTTTATCCCATTTTTTAACTGCCTCGGTAATTGTGAAAGTGCCAAAACTGCCTCCCAGGGCATCTGCGCCGTCCAACTGAGCCCACCAGGCTCTCCAGAAGGGGGGCTAAATGGTAAAAACAAGTGGCTGGACCACCCCCTCCTCATACAGCGCCCTAGGTGAACTGGCCTCTCATGGCCCCTGCTGCTCAGGCTGGGAAATCAGCCCCAAATCTGGTCAACAAGTGTAAAACTGCATCAATCACTGTCAGAAGTGCCCGAAACTGAAAGATAAGTGTCTCATTGGATCCAGAAGACCCAAATCCACTAGGAATGTGTATTCATACACCATGGGTTTCCCTAATGGGCCAGCTGTAGGGTCCATCATATATGGACAGTGCATAATCTGATGATCTAAAGTAATAATAAAATCTGCTAAACTGCATCAATCATCATCTGAACCATATGTCCATCATATGGCATCATCATCAAGTATGTGGGACCATCAATCATCATCAATAGGTATAGATATATGGCCCACATCATCACGGATCCCAATAATATATAACCAAGGATAAATCACATCAGTAGACTAAGACATGCTTCTCTAATCATTCTCACAGCCAAGCTCAAAGTATAACATCCATTCAGTGGCATTAATCAAGTTAGCATATTCCTTTGCTATATAAAATTACTTGCACAAAAGTTCAAATGACAAACTCACCCATTGGACATGGTCAAACTGCTAGTGAAGGATGAAGGCTAGGAACAAGGTTGGGCCAAGGGGTTGACTTGTCTAACTTAACTCAAAAATACTTTGGACTGGGAGAAGGGGGAAGCTACAAACTCTATGCTGGACAAAATAACACGGGGAATGGCTGTGCCTCACAAATGGATAAGTTGTTTAGAGAGTGCTTATTCAACTTAGGCATCATGTCTACATCAAGTTGATCCAGGTTCATTAGGATCATTCAATTTCATTTCATGGCCTTTTTGGCCTACATAACCCTTCGGATCTCAAGTGTGCTGATAAGCACAACTAGTTGCAGCTTGCATCTAGGGCATGTTTTCATATACATATAAGGTCAGCAATTGTTTAAATATAGCTTTTAAGAACCATTGCTTTTTGGACCTTTCTTATACTCTTCGAGGAGTATTTTTAGCTGTTCATCGCTCTTGCCCTTTTTAGTTTCCATGGGCGAATTTATAAGTTTCCATAAGTAGAACATGAGCTTTCAGTTTTAGGCAACAACATCTCAAGTGACTAGGGGGAGTTCGATCCAATGCCAAACATCGGGACAACCGACCAGAACGATTTAGGCCTACAATCCAACTCACCAACGACAAGTTTTGTCACCAACTTAGAGCTGAGACACTAAACATACAAGGATGCGGTCCAAACACAGAGGTAGAAAAATGGGGAAGTCCTTAGTATCAGAAAGTCAAATGAGACAGGTCAAGGTTTAAAGTCAAATAGGAAAGTCATGTATGGATGGAGTCAAGTGAATATGGAGCCTACACTGGCAGACAACTGGTGTCAGGAAAGACCATATCTATGTAAGGTGGAAAACCAGTGTGTTTGTTAAATGACCTAAATGTGCAAGCAATTGTCCATTTTATGATTTATGGTTCATTTTAAACAGTTTGCCACAACAGGAATAATATACCAAGCAGATGCTATGAACATGACTAAATCAACAAGATAATAATCCACAGTCAATGATAAAATATCCATAGATCATACAACATCATCATAGTAATAAACATCATATACCATCTGAAACACTGCTGCAATACATCTCTAAGCACTGAACTGAAACTGTATGGGATAAAGGGCCACATCGGTCATCAAATCTGAACTGTCAAGGCTCAGTCTTGACACAAGGTCTAACATAAGTCTGAATAATACACTGCTCTGATCATGTGTGATCACAAAATATACGATCATCATAGCCATGCTCTGAATAATGGAAGCTCTAGAATGTGCAGATATCTGCTAAACAAGAATAGTATCCCTGCTACTATGGTGTGATAACAGGACTATCTGAAAACAACCCCAATTATACACCTAGCACTGATTTTAAGGAGGTGTCTAAAGGATAGGAGAAGGTGATGACTAGACATGCCCTTAGTTAAGGTGATTTATATTATTAATATGCTTAGACTTGGCAATTACGTCATTAACAATTCATGCATAAAATGACATTGCATATAAAATAAAGTACATAATTATAAAGTAAGCATGAACATGATACAAAGAAGCTAAATGACAATATAAAACATGATACATCAATAAAAGAAATCCATAATCATAACATTGAGTAGTAAAAAAAATTCCCAAATCCTAGGCTTGAATGGACAGGTTTCAAGATTCCTAGGGGATCCCTGATATATACTATGGTACGTGGAGCCTTATTTTGTGCTTGGTGTTGTCTAATGCAGTACTACTCAACTAGGGATAATAGACCAGAGTTAGAGGGGATGTCCAACATCTCACACCTAACGGGGATGTAGGGAGACATGTCCCAACATTGGTCACTGTACGAGTAGAGCTCCCCTAGACTGCAATTTTACATGCCCAAAGATAGCTCTCGAAATTCTTTATAGATGCCAGATACATATCTTCTACCCAAATCCCAACGATAGATCGGGTAGTGTCTGCTTTCATGTGCGCAGGAACAGGTACATTTTCATGATGAAGCAGATCAATCAGGTACAGGATTGATGATTGATGCAGTGAGTGTTGGAGACCAAAGATCTCTGAGGTTCTCAAGCACTCTCTCCCTTAGAGCACTTGTCCCAGCTAGAGCCAAATGTTATCACATCCATAGTAGTTGGGCTACCATGATTGCAGACCCGTTTCCTGTATATTTTTGAGCCAGTCCTTTACACATTTTTTGATGAGATCAGCCTATGATGAGCAGTAGTTTTGATGATCAGTCATGTTTTGAGATGCCCCAGAGCAGACATGATAGCCTTTTTCCATAACTGAGCCTCATGACCTCAGATTTGATGACTAAGGTGACCATTTTCTTCCATACAGAGCAGTGTGATAGTGCCTAGAGTTGTACAACAACAGTGTTCTAGTGACGGTTGATGGTCCAGATGATGGATACAAGTATATGGTTGTGCATTGGATATGTTTACCTTGCTCTTTTGCTTATCTTAGTAGCTTGACTAGGTATTTAGTGGTCATGATCGGGCGATATATATATATATATATATATATATATATATGGATATGGTTATTGGTTAACTGTCTGGAATTAACGTGATCTAAGTACTCGGAATAAGAATTTCTTTTTTATGCTCGTTGGTTTTACCCTCTTAAGTAGTATGGACATGGTCATTCCCACCATTTATGGCTTTCTAGTTATGGCATCACCTATCACTTTCCCCATCCATCTGTTCTCTTCTTTATTTGGATTTAACTTGACTTACACCTCAGCCTATGATATGGAGGACCTCCCCACTTTTGCCTCTATGTTGGATAGATTCCCTGTTATTTTGTGCCTCAGCTCTGAGTTGTGCAATAGAACTTACCGAAGCCTTGATCCTTCTGGGCCAGGAGAACCCGCTGGTATTGGTTCTTGAGCTTAGGTGAGTTGGATTTGAAGCCTTTACCTCTCTAGTCGGTTACCCCATAGTTTTAAAAATCGGTCCGATCAGAATCGGAATCGGAATCGGCCGATTCGACGATTTATTGCCGGCCCGGTTCGGGAGCATCAAATCGGTCGGTTTAAGTAAAAAATCGGTCCAGCCAGATGAATCGGTCCAATCAGACCGATTTTTTACTTAAACCGGCCGGTTTTTTTCAGTGGGCCACAAGGCATTTCCAAAACCACGAGGTATTTCCAAAACCGGCATGCTAGAGCGGCCTCCCTTGCTGGCCCGTAATGAGATTTTCTAAACAAAAGACATTACTATAAAACATCATTCACTGGTTATAATTTAAATTATCACATTGACATCTCATTATACATCACTGCATACGTTTTCTTTGAACAATACAATGTTCAATCAAATACATGAATTTAATGGAATGAGCCTGATTATCTATAAATCTAATTCTCTATTTGATATTTGTTATTTATAAATATTTTATTTTATTTTCGGTTTGATGTTTATAAAACTTGTTTTCTTATAAATATTTTATATATTTATATCAAAATAGCTTAAAAAAATAAATACAAAAAGTATTTACGTCTTTTAAAAGAAAAAGTCAAACAATAAGAAGTTAAAAATCTTAACTCAACCACTTTCTTATAAATTATTCTATATTAATCTATTTTTATAAATATTGTATTTCCTTTTGTTTTTATCTATAGTGGTTTATTATTCATTATATATTAATCTATTTTATAAATATTGTGTTTCTCTTTGTTTATTATTTAAACTTCCTTTGCACCATAAGGTTATGTTTAGTTTTTTTCTTTTTAATAAAGGGGATTTGTTAATATATTTTTTTATTTTTATGTCAAATTTATTAGAATATGATATACAACATTTTAGTATTTGAAAGTCTTAAGGAAGATGATGAGTTAGGTTTTTTTTAAGAATGTATGGAGATTTTCATGTCAATGGCAATCTTTTTATCCATGTAGTTTGACACACTAATGGAAGGAAAATAATTAAAATAATTAGCATGCTAAATAATTACTTCCTCGACTATATATCATGTTATTTTTTGAACTCTCTGGCCATATAGGCCTCATGGATTATGTATTTTGTTCCTGTTCCAATCTCCTAGATATGTATTGCACAATACACTTTGTGCCATTTTGATATATTGACTCTTATATGGTATATACATGAGCAGAGATTGGATATTTTGTTTCTAATTCTATGGAATCATGAATTAGAATCTTGAAAATGTTGTTTTTCTTAAAAAAAAAAAATATTTTATGTATTTTTGAGCAAACCGATTCATTAAATTCAAATCGACCGATTTATGACCGATTCATTACTGATTCCGATTCCGATTCCGATTCCGAGTTGACCCTCGACCGATTCAGAGTCCGATTTCGATTTTTCAAACTTTGGGTTGCCCTTGATGTTTGGTCCTGATTGTGGATGATCCCCTTAGTTTCCTGAGTTGTGTCAGCTAGATTTGAAGCAAAATGTACTACCATCATTACATGCATATGTGACTCACTATTATATCTTATATGCAAGCCCATGGTTATAAATTAAAACTGTGCTTCTTAGCACAATGAAAGAGGGCTATGGAATTAGATGTAAAGCACCCTGGATAAAAGCTGCAATTAGTTGTGCTTCTAAGCACATGCAAAATCCAAAGGGTCTTAATGCCTAAAAAGCAGTTGTTAAATATATGCTAAATCTAAAGACTGTTGACCATAATTTAAATGTAATGATTAATTCCTCACGGAGCCTACGAGTTGGGATGTGAGATGGAGTAAGGGACAACTAATTCTAAGTGTCCCCTAAAACCTCAAGTTACGGTTAGTTGTGCACCCAATCACGGTGGTTATAGAAAAGATCCTCACAGAGCTGGTTCAAGCTTGGATGTGCGTTGTAGACACTTGCTAAAAGTTGAATAGACACTCATCCAATCAACTCATTCCATTTGTGAGACACCGCCATTCCTTGTGTGTTTTCTGTCCAACATATGCTTAGGTGATTCTCCCTTTTTCCCCTTATCCAAAGTGTCACAGTGTTGATTGTAAAGTCATTCCCTTGTCCCAGCCTTGCATTTTTTCATCTTCACCCATTCATAGCAAAATGGACACGTCCATGAAATGAGTATACACTTGAGGGTCTTTCTCTTAGTAATTGATTGTTTTGATTCTGGACTTATATTTGATGTATCAATTGCTTAATCGCTAGTGAAATGCTAATTTATAATTTAGTCTTTCTATTGAAATAATTAAAGGAGCATGTCGTATCCATTTGCACTTGCAGCATCAGTCAGTTTGAGCCTAGGTCATTATTTTGATCAGTTTTGACCAAGTCAACCCAGCTTGACCAAGTCAACCGCAAGATCCAGGATGAGTTGGACCAATGATGTCCAAGATTGATTATTTATGGTCCTATGTTTCCCACTTGATGGTTCCATGCATCAGACACAGGTTTCATATGATGGTTTGATGGATTTTTATTATTATTATTATTTACTGATCATTATTTTTTTTATTTGTCCTGGCATGGTTGAGCTTACAGATGATTATCCAGGTCGTCACATGGTGTATGAGTCCTCATCTCTACTACATTTGGGCTTTCTGAGTGCATTGGAACACTCATATATCAGTTTCAAGCACTTTCAGATGAGATTACAGTTAGATTATCACTTTATTGCATAATTGCCATTATAAAATGGCCTGTCAGCACATTTTGAGATCTATTTGGTTCTCCTAGGGCACTACAGAGGGATTATGGCATCCAGCCACTTGTTATTACCATATTACCATGCTGCCAGAAATTTTGATGCAGTCAGATTTGTGCCCGGGGAACCAGGCAGAGAGGTACAGTCATTTTATTAGTTTACAGGTGATTTTCTGAGGATAAAAAAATGGAAGAAATGGTCACTGAGGAAATCGTTTTGGGCAATTGAGGCAAGGAATTGGCATGAGGTTTGTTCAGAGGATTTTTGTGATGGATCCCACACCTTCCGGCACAGCTTGCAGTATAAACTCTATTGTTTTTATGGTATAAAGAACACAGAATGGTGTAACTCACCCTCTCAAGGGATGCACATCTTCCCAAATTTGTAGCTCAGCATCCTTTTTTTTGCAGATCTACATGCAAATAGAAAATTGTCCATTTTTCATCTCATACCAAGCCAATATATATTTCTTAGGAAGAATTCAAAATCATCCTCTATCAGGTTAAATGGAATACATACTTGGAGACCTGATACTTCATCTGTTACCAGCAACGTGAGCAAACCAAAGTCTGAATGTGCCCCAGCACCATATATGCCTAGTTCTGGCTTAGATACTTCATCTGTGAAAAAAATAGAAACTTAAAGTTTTCATTCTTAACTGCAAAACTTGTTTTGAAATGTAAAATGTGTCTCACTTTTGTGCAGTTATAGGACTTGACATCAGTTTCCAAACTAACCCACATAATGTAGAAGCCGCAAAATAGCAGTTGGTTCCTCAAGAATCTCTGGCTTGTCAAAGAAATCTTCCTCTAAGTTCAGGGCCAAAGCTATTAGCCTGGCGACCCTCCTGCCCACACTTCTGCAGACGTAAAGAAAACAAAAAAGTTAATGGAGATCAAACCCATCAATGACTGCTATGTAGTATGGAGTAGCCATTGGGATAAATAACATCAATTAAATGCATTAACTGGACTGTGTGTATCAACATTTTTTCAGTTGAAAAGCAGCAATATTTCAATCACAAAAAAAAAAAACATTATAGCAGAAGGGAAGATAAGCTGAATACACGGAATGATTAGAATACTGTATAGGAAACATTGTTAATAAAGCCTTGACTATAACTTGTACAATGAAATTCTATGCTTTTAAGGCCACTCCATTTGTCCTTTACTTGATCCAGGCACACACCTTAAAACCTTCCTCCCATCCTTCTTTCCGATGCTGTGCATATAGCAGAAAAGGACTTCTCTTCTCTGTTGTATTTATAATCGTTCACATCCTTTGAAATATAGCAGAATTGTACCAACTTCAAATTAAAAACTACCTTTCAACAAGATAGAACGTTCTTTGCAAGCTTTGGCTGAACTAATCTCAGAAGGTTCCAAGGATGATTGTAATTAAAAGCAAAATGGGATATTTCTGATAAAGATGACATGCTTCTGCTACTAGTTAATCAACTTATTTCCAGTTTGGTTAATTAGAAATTATTATATACCAGTACAAAAGAAATGAGAATCACAAGAGAAAAGAGAGAGATAAGCAATGAGGACAATAGCATCTGAGCATAAGAGTTTAATTCCCTATTGTAATGTAGATATGTCAACAGGAAACCAATCATAAGTGCTGAAATCACTTCTATGGTCTTTGATTTAATTAATGACAACTTAATGCTTAGATGTTAATTAGAGAGGAAAAATTAGCCTTACGAAAAGATCCTCAGTTAACCACAGGGAGTGGTAAGTGCCGCATTTTAAAAGACTGAGAAAGTGCACAATTGAAAGTACTTGAAGCAGGCAGCACATCAAAGAGGTGACCCCTTAGGAGGTACCGAATTAACCCCTGTGAAATGGCCAACAACTACCTAGGACAATGTGTAAGACTCCTATACATTCCTTTATTTTTGCATCATCAGAATTGAGCATTTATTTTGGCTATCAGGAGTATTTTATGGATATAAAAGCAATGACCTGCTTACTTGTGCAGTGGCCTCCTTGGATAGCATTTATTTTACAGAGCACAGCCCTTCTAGAGAGTGCACTAACTTGGATTGGAGAGACATTTTTCCTTTTGTGTGGGGGGGAATGAATCTTATATTACATGATAATCATGAGATTTACATCAGGTGTTACCTCAAAGAACCAAGAATTGTCCATAGTGACTTTCTCATCCAACAAATGTGAGAAGAACCAACATGTTAGCCTTACCTCCCGTTATATCTCAAACTAGCATGTGTGATTAAAGGCCAAAAGAACAATGCTAGCCCAACCACAACTTAGAGGTGTTACCCACTATCACCTCAGTAACCATCTCTGTACACTTTAGGTTGGCTCTTCTCCAAGTCAAGGGGGGATTCCCTAGGGATAGGATTGCTAAAGCTTGGCAATGAGGCACAAGGTGATATGAAGAGATGACCTTAGCAAAAAAAAATTGTTGTTATAGTATAGGAAATAAAAAAGGTGATGGGAGGACCATGAAGACTAGTGCCAATCAACAAGGCAAATGGAGTCAAGGGAGACTAGTCTAGGAAAGGGGCGTGCTCATGAAGGGTTAGGAAAATTAGGGCTGCATTCACATAGCACAAATAAACCCCAACATGCTGAAAAATTAATGTAGGAATTCACTAGGAGGACCTGTTATCACATATATATAAGCTGTGCTACCATATGTTTTATTCCAGATTTCAGTACATTTTTCAGCCAGTCCTTTACACTGAGATGCTTGAGATGAGCATCTATATTGGATCGCTATTATGTTTATGGACAGCAGTATATTCCTATGCCATGACTGAGTCTCAGGAAATTCAGGTTTGATGACCAATGTAGCCATTTAGCCATTACAGAGTATTATGTATTGCCCAGAGTTGCAGCAACAGGTTCTCATTGGACAGATGATGGTTCAGATGGTTGGTGCACACGTATATGACCCAGCAGGTATTATCATGTGTTCATGGTTATTATTGCTTTTATACTAATTCTTGTGGCATGTCTTAGCACTTGGTGTCATGATCTGGCGATCATATAGATATATGGACTTGGTTGTATTATTTATTTATCTATGTCCTTGCTCAGACTTAGAAGTTCCTAGTTATACTCATTGGTTTTACCCTCTTTAGGAAAATAGAGGTGATCATTCCCACCATCTTATGGCTTGCTAGTGATGGCATCATTTCCACTATCTCCATCGATCCATCTCCTTCTAGTTATTGTTGTTACCCTGACTTACTACTTGACTAGTGACATGGAGGACCTGTTATCACACAACTTGTAGTTGCCCCTAGAGGTATCCCATCCGGGACGGTAGAGGAGACAGGCAACTAAAGAGGTGACCCAAGAGATGCCACGGTTCCCAATGCAATGCGGGAGTCACGTCAACCGAGGCACTCTTCGCTTTAGGTCAAGGTGTAACTAGACCAAGGGGGAGACCCTATACCCCAATCACAGTTGATTGGACCCAAACAAAGCTTTCTAAGGGTGGATAAATGATGAGTTACGGAAACCAATGCAAGGCTAAGTGGACCTAATGTTTAAGGAATGGTTGAAGGTGGTATAATGGATAGTTAGTGTTTCAACCTATGTATGGTTTAGGCCACATGAAGGGGTATGATTACTAGGTATAGTACCATGTGTTTTCACAAGTGGGTATTGTTTCCTTGGGAAGCGTGAAATGGTTATAGGTGGACCCACAAGGTGAAGTTAGGTATGAGGTTGGTACTATAGGTTAGGTATAGGCTAGATCTATAAGTTGGAGTTGGTTTTAGGAGTACCCATGTGTTAGATCTAGGGTTTGACACAAATCCCAAGGAGTGCGACTTGCTTGGTGATGGACTAGTGCCTTGTTAAGTGGGCTAATGGGGTCAAGAAGTATGTCAAAGTGTAGATCGGGACACCTAGAAGCCAAGTCAAGTGGTTTGGGAGAGATCCAATGGTTGGATCTTACTAGATCTAGGTTTTTAAGTGATGACCAAAAGTGGACCACAATCCCTTAAAACAAGGAATGCAATCCCCAAGGCGGATCTTGACGAAAGGACAGTATAGACCTAGGTTTCAAGTCATGGGCATTCCAAATCCACGAAAATCTCCAACACCCACTTCCTAGAAGTGGACCAACTCAAAACTTCAAGGGGGTGCGATTTGCTCAAGGAGGGTCCAAAAATGGGTTTTGGTGGACCAAATCAAGTCCAATGGCCACCAAAATGTAGATCCGGGATGTTAGTACCCCGATCTATGTATCTTCAAAGTTTCAAGTGAATCCAATGGCTAGATCTTAGTAGATCTAAGTTTTAAGGTACCAAGAAGATCAAAAGGGGGTTTCAACCCCTTAAAACATGGAGAGATGTCCACAAGGTAGTTTTCACCAAAGTAAGGATATGGGTTTAGGTTATCAAGTGTCTAGATTCCAAATCAAGTGAGATCTCACCTACCCATGTGCTAGATCTAGCCCAACAAGCCTCTCTCTAGGAAGTGCGATTTGGGTCAAGGAGGGCTTTTTGCCTTGAAAAGTGGGTCAATTCTTAGCCAATCACCACCAAACTATAGATCCAACTAGGGGTGGATGCTATAGAGGTGGGTTTTCAATATCTTTTCAAAAGGAGGGCTAGATCTAAGTAGATCTAAGAAACAAGGGTTTTAATTTGATTAGGGTTTTTGTGATCTAGAAATTATGGAAGATTCAAGGAAGAGAAGATCATACCTCTTGGAACATACCTGGATGAAGAGATGAATGCTAGTTGAGACGAGGATTACTTTGCCAAAGATCAAATGGAGAATTGTTGAAGCCCTCTTGCCAAATCGATTTTTCCAAGCCACATGTGATTCCTTCTAACCTGTCAAGCCAAGGAGCAAAGCATCAATCAGTTTAACAAATTGAAGGTAGATACAAGCAAGAGAGAGAAAAACATAGAATAGTTGACACAAAGGCAAAACTACTCCCTGTCAAACCCAAAACGACTTCTTCCAAGCTTGAAGAGCAAGCCTCCCCACCAATTCGCACTTGTCAAAGTCGCCCTCTCAACCTGCAAATAAAGTATGGCAAATATGCAAGATAGCTACAATAGATCCTCCAGTGCAATGGACAATAGCATTTACAATCGAAACAACCAACATTCACTCCAATCCAAGCATGTACTCCAAAAGATAGAAATTTTATTCCAAGAGCCAAGAGCCAAAAATCTCTAGATGAATTTTACAATGAGGGGGTCTCCTCCTTATATAGGATAATAAAGACCAAAACCCTAGATCTCAAAACCACTTTTTGAAATGAGTGGTTGAGATTAAAAGATCTCACAACATAATCAATGGCTAATAATATATCATAACCATATATCACATGGATCACCCACATAATGATAGCGCCCCCACTAAAAAGGTACAATGAGGGGTGACGTCATCCACAAGAGAAACTATAAGCATCAAAATCCACCTCATGGTGACTAGGACATAACAATATAAGCTCATGGTGGGGCTAGGAGGTTTTAATCCTTACTAGCTCATCCCCAAGGTGTTACCAGCTAAGTTGTACTTAGTTGGGTTATCAAGCGAGCGGGCAGAATGGAACATGATACATGTTCATTTTTGGTGATTTGATATCCAGCTGGCCTTTTAAAGGCCCCCGTTTTTAATTTTTTCCACATGTCCATGGCCTTGCGGGGTTTGTAATAAAAACGTACTAGCATGGTGTTTTGTAAAAGACTTGGTTCCCTATGACTTTTTGGCTAAGTCAGGTATTCCAAGGAGTTTTTTCACCTATCTATTATGTTTTGCATTAGTGCATAACATAATTAATTGGTTTTTCTCCTACTCCTCCAAAGCTGGAATGCCTGGGGAGGCTGACAGGCCTTAGGGGATTGTTAAAGTCTATGGGTCAATGTATATGAACATGCTAGGCGTTAATTTTGAGTCATATGGACATGTCCTAAGTCCCCCTAGGTTGTTTTTTAATTTTTGACGAGTTTTATTTTTTCCGTAAATTTGACCATTTTTTTTATGGTTCAATTAAAATTTTTGTAATTGGCCTATAAGGGGCGTCTGGAGGTATTTTTTGCCTTAGGGGTGCTCGTTTTCTAACTCAGAGCACCCCCTTAACCCCTAAACCCACTTTTCCTAATGTTTGGGTGCTTAAATTTTTACCTATGGCCAAAAAACCCAAAAAACCCAAAAAAGTCATGAAAAAATAAAAAAAGTGAAAAAATGACTCATAAAAATATTAAATTTTGGGAGTGATTTATGGACTGATTTTTTCAGCTATGTTTTAGGAGTTGTAAGAGCTGATTTTGGAAAGATTCCGGGCAGCTATATTATTGGGATTACTTCCCCATTTGAGGGGGGCATATTTCCCAAAATTGGGCCCCTTAAATCATGGAATTTGCAGCTATGTTTATGGGCTGTCACATGGCTGATTTTTAGCTAATTTGGGGCTGATTTTGGCAGCCCATTACATGGGAATGGGCAGCCTCATTTTCTCCACGAGTTATGCCACTCATTCCACCCATTTCTCTCCATCTTTGGCTATTTAAGCATGGCTGCCCACTCCATTTTCTCTAGTTGGAGAGTGAGCAGAAATATGTTGTAAGCTTATGCTATTTTGTTGATCAATAAAAAGACTTTGGAGGTCCATATGTGTGATACTTTGTGAGTGGTTTCATGGTCTCATGATGTGGAGTGATTTGTAGCAAGTTCAAATTCTGGGCTTGTAATTTCCAGCCATCTACTAGCCTGCTTGAAGGATTGGTAACGATTTTGTGGGAAGGAACAATTAATCTTGTTTGTTTTAATTTGTTATTGCATTTGTCATATTGGTTAGAGATTCAAAGTTTATATGTTTCATTTGTTTATGCTCATACTATTTTGATTTCTAACCATGTGCATTTCTAGTTTGATGGTTTTTCTGTGAGTTTTTGTTTGCTACAGGTTGACAGGTGTGGAAAGGGGGATAGCTTGTTTGCTCTTCACTTTTTCTTCTGTGCACATTTTGGTGGATCTCACCCTCGGTTTCCCACTTTCAAGCTTCCAAAGTCTTTGGTTTCAAGGACCATTCTGTCTCTTCTCTCTTCCTCAGCTTATAAAATCAAAATTTTCTTGATTACTGGTTACGATTAAAGAGTGATTCTTGATTTATTTTTTGATTGATTCATTCTTAAGTAGATCTGATTCATTCTTAGGGTTCTAATCTAGTTGTTTAAAGCTTTATCTTCCATTAGATTAGATCTTTCATTATCTATCATTACTTAATTTTTAAACTGGTTAAAAATTGTTAAAGTCTTGAAAAGTTTGAAAGTAGTGTTAGATCTGATATAAAAGTTTATTTGGCTGTCCAAGAGCATACAATTTGCAGCTCATAAGGCTTGCAAAGACCCCAAGCAAACAAGCATTACTGCTTGTTTCACTTGGTTAAATTTTGCAATTTTTACTTAGATTTTCACTTAGAAAATTTTGGGTTTTTTAGGAGGTGTTCCAAAGACACTCTTAAAGTGTTTTTGGGCATCTTATACTAATAATTGCTTGCTGGTTTGCAGCAAAAGACGAACAGGTAGGAGGAGGTGCTGCCGAAATTTCGAGGATCCAGGCAATCCGGAGAACCAATTTTCATATTTTTGCAAAACCGATCAATTTTTTCCTCAAATTTTGTAAGCCACCAAGTCACTTTAAGTAGACTGGGGCACTTCTCTAATCATTGTAAACAACTATTAAACGAGAGCAAGTGGGCTAGCCAGCGCCCATACCCCATCCCCCCAGGGGTGGCCTGTGTCGTCTCATTTTCATGGCGTGATTTTTAGAGTAGTTTATTTCTTTGATTTTCGGCATTTAATAAAATTAACTAGGATTAAAATTAACCTTGTTGGTCCGTTCCACTGGCGGGCCACAAGTTCACTCACAACGTAGTTTTTTCATTTTTTTACAAACTCAAAACGCCCCCCTTGCTTTCCCGAAGTAGGGTTTCTGTATGAGGGCTTGCCCGAAATACGTGCCTGAAAAGAGACTCCTGGGGTTTAAAAAGATAAAATTTGGTTTCTTAAAATTTTGTCTAAAAATACCAAGGTCTTCTCCCGTATGCTCTGTGGCCGACTTGCAGCTCAGTCTGATCCAGTCGGTACACACCAGAAAGGAGGGGATGACTAGTAATAGGTTCTAACACCGCCCCAATAAAAAATCATTTTTGTGAAAATCCGGCACAACACGCATTTTGTTGTCGTGGGCAAATTTTCCAGAAGGCTTGGGATAACACTGAATAGTGACCTCTTGGAAACCGTTAGGCTTGCCCTCGTTGGTATAGCATCTGAACACCTCCTCGAGACTCCGATTCAGCCCAAAGCCTGAGAGGGAAGCCACGCTTCAAAATTCCGGACATGTTCCCCCGTACCTTGCGTATATCGGGAACCCACCTGCCTTAATAAAAAGATCACCATCACATTAATTTTTTAAAATAAACCAAGAACACTCGCACAACATTTACCTTTTCTGCTTATGCATTTGTTTATTGACTCCATTATAAGGCACTGGTCTTGTTTAAAGTTATTTCATATTATTGACAAATGTGCAAAGAAATGATGATTATATTAAATGGGAGTAAATGATGAATGATTTTTTTTATTTCACAAAAGTATATGCTCTTTATTCTTGGTTACCAAAAATATTTTCCTAACTCCTAGATTAGACGACATAGTTTTTTTTCATTTTTAGGGTCCACCCCCCTTGGCTTCGCTAGGAAAGCCTAGACGGAGGAGTCGAGTCCCAAGTGACAGCACTTGACTCTGACTTGCCCCCAAGGCCACACCAGCAGCTTGAAGACTTCTGCTGCGTTTTCCCCAGGTGTGGAACCAGGCGGCAACATTTTGGCGCCGTTGCCGGGGATAAGTCTTTCTATTCCCGGAGTACGATTTTTGAGTTTTTCTTTTTGTTTTTGCTTTGTTTGATGAATCTTTAGATTAGATTTTTAATTTTTCATCTGGCGACTCCACTAACCTTTTTTCCTTTTATAAAGTTTCAAAGAAAAGCAAAAATAGAATTCTTTGTGAGATTATTTAATATGCATATTTTTATTCTCACATGGCGACTCCATTGAAGGGATAAAACCCTTGTTTCTCATACAGTTTGTTGAGGCTGTTTGTGTGTAGATGAGCCTGATGCATTACAGTAAAATCTATAAAGCTCACCTTTTGACAACTCCACTGATTCAGTACCAGATATATCCCATGGTCATTTCAAATGCAGGCTATTGATCTTTGAAAATGGATGATAAAGAGTCTAGTGAGCAAATTTCCGATGCACATCCTCCCATTGACTTCTCAGACATCCCTGGTTTCCCTAATTATCATGATGGTGAAGATTTATCTGATTATCTACCGGTCTTTTGGGGAGATGATGATGATGTAGAAACCCGGCATGTCTTTTCTTTTCTTAAAGTTGTGGCTAACTTCAAAGTCTTATATGAAGATAACATAATGGAGATGTTTGTTAGTACATTACAGGGACCTGTTTATCAATGGTATTTTAAAGAGCTTCCAAATAAATGTGTTAACTCTCTTTCGAGCCTCCTCAGAATATTTATAAGGCAATGGCATAATAAAGGAGCTAGTATGGAGCACTTGGACAGGATCCTTAGAAGGTACTTTCTCTTGTTCATACCTTGGATTGAGTATCATAAGGAAGACCCCAACTTTCCTCGTATCATCATGACAGAGAATAATAAATATTGGGAGGTGCCTCTAAGTTATATCAATCGTGTTGATCTCCCTATAGCACAGTCTGGCTTTAAAAAATAGATTCAGCATGACCCTATCGAAGAGTTCCATGAAGCACCCTTAACTGAAGATTTTGTTGAAAACCATCCTCTTGTCACCATAGCTGAAAACATTGAAAATATGGAGTGTTCTCAAATCTACGATGATGATCACATGTGTGTTTCAGATTTGCCTAAAGAGGAAGCCACTATAGAAGTTGACAAAGAAATTCATGAAGGGTCTTCAATTGAAGATGTTTCAGAACAACTTCCTCAATTTGCCATTGAAGATTTGGGATTTCAGGATTACTTTAGTGAAGATGATGATGTTTGTACTTCAAATTCACCTACGGAAGCAACCATTACAGGAGCCTTTAAAGAAACTTGTGATGAAATTTGTATGGTTTGTGATGACACTCCTCCTTTTTCTCCACATACTGTTGAAATCTTGGACAACTTCATACCTTGTAATATCTTTCAAACCAAACCTTCTAAGGATGACTATTATGAACATGAGAATGGGTATAGCCAGGGATGTGGTGCCAACGATGAAGACTCTCTCATATCTGACATAGATGGGAATGATGACTGTTTGACTTCTATTGAAAATCCAATCTATGAAACTTTTGAAAAGCTTGTTGAGAATCCCATCAATGATATAGCCAGTGAAGGGAGAGTTGATTTTGAGACCATGGGGAATTTTGATACTTCTCATGATCAATCAGAGCCATTAATGAGTATCAGTATTGAGGATTTGGATCAACAGTATAATGAAGAGTTGGGTAGGATGAAATCAATGGAATGTCAGTTTCAGCCTTCATCAACACATTCAGAGGTTCTGTATGATTTGGAGCAGCTTGGGGCTTATACTTTCCCAGAAATAAACTATCAGAAGAGCCTTTTAGATCAATATGATGAGGTAGTTGGTCTGCCTTATCATTCCGAGTTTTTTCTCAGCTCTATTCAGTCATGGGTAGAAGAGGCCTGCATGAGGACTTACCATTGGGGGAAGCACTTCAAAGATCTGTCATATGCCTATGATCACCAATCCAATCCTCCAAACCATAATTATCATGCAGGTTTGCATTTTCTAAATAAGGTATCATTGTTTTGGTTGGTAACCAAACACAAGATAAAAAGTTTTTATATTGATAAAATGTTAAGATGGTTGCATTGGATTTATCATTTTACTTAGCATTTTATTTTGTTATGCTTAGAGTAGGAAAATAAGCTCATCAAGTGAGCATTTACTTTCAACATTTCTTTTTCAATACTTTCCTTTTATGTACTTAGAAATTTTCATTAGTCAATTTTTAGTTTTTGAATAATGCAACGTATGGTTCATTTGGCTTCTTATAAGAACTTGTGCTACTGAAAGGTTTTCTTGTCAAGTTGAGATGTTTTTACAGGTCATAGAAACCGGAGATTCTGGTATTCTCGTATGCTCTCCTTTCATGAAGACCGAATCGAGCACACGTCCCGCAGTTGGAGCCAGATGTTACCAGCTAAGTTGTACTTAGTTGGGTTATCAAGCGAGCGGGCAGAATGGAACATGATACATGTTCATTTTTGGTGATTTGATATCCAGCTGGCCTTTTAAAGGCCCCCGTTTTTAATTTTTTCCACATGTCCATGGCCTTGCGGGGTTTGTAATAAAAACGTACTAGCATGGTGTTTTGTAAAAGACTTGATTCCCTATGACTTTTTGGCTAAGTCAGGTATTCCAAGGAGTTTTTTCACCTATCTATTATGTTTTGCATTAGTGCATAACATAATTAATTGGTTTTTCTCCTACTCCTCCAAAGCTGGAATGCCTGGGGAGGCTGACGGGCCTTAGGGGATTGTTAAAGTCTATGGGTCAATGTATATGAACATGCTAGGCGTTAATTTTGAGTCATATGGACATGTCCTAAGTCCCCCTAGGTTGTTTTTTTAATTTTTGACGAGTTTTATTTTTTCCGTAAATTGGACCATTTTTTTTATGGTTCAATTAAAATTTTTGTAATTGGCCTATAAGGGGCGTCTGGAGGTATTTTTTGCCTTAGGGGTGCTCGTTTTCTAACTCAGAGCACCCCCTTAACCCCTAAACCCACTTTTCCTAATGTTTGGGTGCTTAAATTTTTACCTATGGCCAAAAAACCCAAAAAACCCAAAAAAGTCATGAAAAAATAAAAAAAGTGAAAAAATGACTCATAAAAATATTAAATTTTGGGAGTGATTTATGGACTGATTTTTTCAGCTATGTTTTAGGAGTTGTAAGAGCTGATTTTGGAAAGATTCCGGGCAGCTATATTATTGGGATTACTTCCCCATTTGAGGGGGGCATATTTCCCAAAATTGGGCCCCTTAAATCATGGAATTTGCAGCTATCTTTATGGGCTGTCACATGGCTGATTTTTAGCTAATTTGGGGCTGATTTTGGCAGCCCATTACATGGGAATGGGCAGCCCCATTTTCTCCACGAGTTATGCCACTCATTCCACCCATTTCTCTCCATCTTTGGCTATTTAAGCATGGCTGCCCACTCCATTTTCTCTAGTTGGAGAGTGAGCAGAAATATGTTGTAAGCTTATGCTATTTTGTTGATCAATAAAAAGACTTTGGAGGTCCATATGTGTGATACTTTGTGAGTGGTTTCATGGTCTCATGATGTGGAGTGATTTGTAGCAAGTTCAAATTCTGGGCTTGTAATTTCCAGCCATCTACTAGCCTGCTTGAAGGATTGGTAACGATTTTGTGGGAAGGAACAATTAATCTTGTTTGTTTTAATTTGTTATTGCATTTGTCATATTGGTTAGAGATTCAAAGTTTATATGTTTCATTTGTTTATGCTCATACTATTTTGATTTCTAACCATGTGCATTTCTAGTTTGATGGTTTTTCTGTGAGTTTTTGTTTGCTACAGGTTGACAGGTGTGGAAAGGGGGATAGCTTGTTTGCTCTTCACTTTTTCTTCTGTGCACATTTTGGTGGATCTCACCCTCGGTTTCCCACTTTCAAGCTTCCAAAGTCTTTGGTTTCAAGGACCATTCTGTCTCTTCTCTCTTCCTCAGCTTATAAAATCAAAATTTTCTTGATTACTGGTTACGATTAAAGAGTGATTCTTGATTTATTTTTTGATTGATTCATTCTTAAGTAGATCTGATTCATTCTTAGGGTTCTAATCTAGTTGTTTAAAGCTTTATCTTCCATTAGATTAGATCTTTCATTATCTATCATTACTTAATTTTTAAACTGGTTAAAAATTGTTAAAGTCTTGAAAAGTTTGAAAGTAGTGTTAGATCTGATATAAAAGTTTATTTGGCTGTCCAAGAGCATACAATTTGCAGCTCATAAGGCTTGCAAAGACCCCAAGCAAACAAGCATTACTGCTTGTTTCACTTGGTTAAATTTTGCAATTTTTACTTAGATTTTCACTTAGAAAATTTTGGGTTTTTTAGGAGGTGTTCCAAAGACACTCTTAAAGTGTTTTTGGGCATCTTATACTAATAATTGCTTGCTGGTTTGCAGCAAAAGACGAACAGGTAGGAGGAGGTGCTGCCGAAATTTCGAGGATCCAGGCAATCCGGAGAACCAATTTTCATATTTTTGCAAAACCGATCAATTTTTTCCTCAAATTTTGTAAGCCACCAAGTCACTTTAAGTAGACTGGGGCACTTCTCTAATCATTGTAAACAACTATTAAACGAGAGCAAGTGGGCTAGCCAGCGCCCATACCCCATCCCCCCAGGGGTGGCCTGTGTCGTCTCATTTTCATGGCGTGATTTTTAGAGTAGTTTATTTCTTTGATTTTCGGCATTTAATAAAATTAACTAGGATTAAAATTAACCTTGTTGGTCCGTTCCACTGGCGGGCCACAAGTTCACTCACAACGTAGTTTTTTCATTTTTTTACAAACTCAAAATGCCCCCCTTGCTTTCCCGAAGTAGGGTTTCTGTATGAGGGCTTGCCCGAAATACGTGCCTGAAAAGAGACTCCTGGGGTTTAAAAAGATAAAATTTGGTTTCTTAAAATTTTGTCTAAAAATACCAAGGTTTTCTCCCGTATGCTCTGTGGCCGACTTGCAGCTCAGTCTGATCCAGTCGGTACACACCAGAAAGGAGGGGATGACTAGTAATAGGTTCTAACACCGCCCCAATAAAAAATCATTTTTGTGAAAATCCGGCACAACACGCATTTTGTTGTCGTGGGCAAATTTTCCAGAAGGCTTGGGATAACACTGAATAGTGACCTCTTGGAAACCGTTAGGCTTGCCCTCGTTGGTATAGCATCTGAACACCTCCTCGAGACTCCGATTCAGCCCAAAGCCTGAGAGGGAAGCCACGCTTCAAAATTCCGGACATGTTCCCCCGTACCTTGCGTATATCGGGAACCCACCTGCCTTAATAAAAAGATCACCATCACATTAATTTTTTAAAATAAACCAAGAACACTCGCACAACATTTACCTTTTCTGCTTATGCATTTGTTTATTGACTCCATTATAAGGCACTGGTCTTGTTTAAAGTTATTTCATATTATTGACAAATGTGCAAAGAAATGATGATTATATTGAATGGGAGTAAATGATGAATGATTTTTTTTATTTCACAAAAGTATATGCTGTTTATTCTTGGTTACCAAAAATATTTTCCTAACTCCTAGATTAGACGACATAGTTTTTTTTCATTTTGAGGGTCCACCCCCCTTGGCTTCGCTAGGAAAGCCTAGACGGAGGAGTCGAGTCCCAAGTGACAGCACTTGACTCTGACTTGCCCCCAAGGCCACACCAGCAGCTTGAAGACTTCTGCTGCGTTTTCCCCAGGTGTGGAACCAGGCGGCAACACAAGGCACAAAAAATAATAAAATATGTCCAATATAATAAAAATGACCAAAACTGTCCTCAGAATCCATGACAGTCAAGCAGTAAATGTCCTCCTGTGATCAATCTGGGCATACCCACATGGTGAAAACTGACTGGAAGGTAGTGATGCCGCCCTGGAAGACCTCTGTGAAAACCAAATGCCAAAACCTTGTCTCAATTGCCCAAATCGATTTCCTCAGTGACCACCTTTTCCCATTTTTTAACTGCCTCGGGAACTGTGAAAGTGCCAAAACTACCTCCTAAGGTGCTAGCGCTGTCAATCTGAGCCCACCAGGCTCTCCGGAAGGGGGGATAAATGGTAATAACAAGTGGCTGGACCACCCCTTCCCTCATCAGCGCCCTAGGTGAACTGGCCTCTCGGGGCCCCTGCTGCTCAGGCTGGGAAATCAGCCCCAAATCTGGTCAACAAATGTAAAACTGCATCAATCACTGTCAGAAGTGTCCGGAACTGAAAGATAAGTGTCTCAATGGATCCAGAAGACCCAAATCCACTAGGGATGAGTACTCATACATCATGGGTTGCCCTAATGGGCCAGCTGTAGGGTCCACCATATATGGACAATGTATAATCTGCTGATCTGAAATAATAATAAACCTGCTGAACTGGATCAAACATCATCTGCATCATATGTCCATCATATGATATCATCATCAAACATGTGGGACCATAAATCATCATCAATAATCATCCATACATGGCCCACATCATCACGGATCCCAAGAATATATAATCAAGGATAAATCACATCAGTAGACTAGGACAATGTTTCTCTAATCATTCCCACAGCTAAGCTCAAAGTATAAATTCCATTCAGTGGCATTAATCAAGTTAACATATTCCGTGGTTATATAAAATTACTTGCACAATAGTTCAAATGACAAACTCACCCATTGGACATGGTCAAACTGCTAGTGAAGGATGAAGGCAAGGAGCAAGGTTGGGCCAAGGGTTTGACTTGTCTAACTTAACTCAAAAATACTTTGGACTGGGAGAAGGGGAAAGCTACAAACTCTGTGCTGGACAAAAGAACACGGGGAATGGATGTGCCTCACAAATGGATAAGTTGTTTAGAGAGTGCTTATTCAACTTAGGCATCATGTCTACATCAAGTTGATCCAGGTTCATTAGGATCATTCAATTTTATTTCCATGGCCTTTTTGGCCTACATAACCCTTCGGATTTCAGATGTGCTGAGAAGCACAACTAGTTGCAGCTTGCATCCAGGGCATGTTTTTCATATATTTATACAAGGTCAGCAATTGTTTAGATATAGCTTTTAAGAACCATTGCTTTTTGGACCTTTCTTATACTCTTCGAGGAGTATTTTTAGCTTTTCATTGCTCTTGCCCTTTTTTTGTTTCCATGGGCGAATTTATTAAGTTTCCACAGGTAGAACATGAGCTTTCAGTTTTAGCCAACAACATCTCAAGTGACTAGGGGGAGTTCGAGCCAATGCCAAACATCGGGACAACCGACCAGAATGATTTAGGCCTACAATCCAACTCACCAAAGGCAAGTTCTGTCACCAACTCAGAGCCGAGACACTGAACAAACAGGGATGCGGTCCAAACACAGAGGTAGAAAAATGGGGAAGTCCTCAGTATCAGAAAGTCAAATGAGACAAGTCAGGGTTCAAAGTCAAACAGGAAGGTCATGTATGGATGGAGACAAGTGAATATGGAGCCTACACTAGCAGACAACTGGTGTCGGGGGAAAGACCATGTCTATGTAAGGTGAAAAACCAGTAAGTTTTGTTAAATGACCTAAAAGTGCAAGCAATTGTCCATTTTATGATTTACAGTTCATTTTAAATAGTTTGCCACATCAGGAATAATATACCAAGCACATGCTATGATCATGACTAAATCAACCAGATAATAATCCACAGTCAGTGAGAACATATCCATAGATCATACAACATCATCATAATAATCATCATCATGCATCATCTGAAACACTACTGAAATACATCTCTAGGCACTGAACTGAAACTATAATGGGATAAGTGGTCACATCAGTCATCAAATCTGAACTCTCAAGGATCAGCCTTGACACAAGGTCATAAAATCTGAATAATGTACTGCTCTGATCATGAGTGATCCAAAATATATAGCCATGCTCTGGAATAAAGGAAGCTCTGGAATGTGCAGACATCTGCTGTACAAGAATAGTAGCCCTGCTACTATGGTGTGATAACATCTGGCTCCAGCTGGGACAAGTGCTCTAAGGGAGAGAGCGCTTGAGAACCTCAGAATCTCTGGTCTCGAACTGCTCTGCATCAATCTTCAATCCAGCACTGCACCATCCTTGCTTTCAGCTTTTATCTTGCACCTGTTCCTGCTCTCACAAAAACTAGAATACCATCATGGAGCATGTATGGGACAAATATAAAATACAACTGAACTGAAATCTAGCATATAAATATAACTAACATGGCATATATTTTTCATTTATCATTTTTATTTACTGTGCAGGAGGAAAAGAATACTTCTTCAATCAGGCAATCTCAGCTTGCACAGGCAGCCACAAATAGAAATGCTAACTATAATTTCTTAAATGCATGCAGGAGCAGAGACAAGCTTTAGGAAGGAGCAAGACTCAACTCAGGCAGAAAAAGAAAAAGGGACAATACTCGGCACACAGAAAAAGAAAAATCACACAAATTCTACTGCTCAAGTGAGCTTATTCAAGACCTACTTACCCTACTCTAACCATCTAGCACAAATGTTAGGTAAAATCATAAATCCAGTGTAACCATTCATCAAACAGGTTAATGATTCTTATTTGATTTTTGATAATAGAACAAGTTAAGATCGGGCTAAAGATTAACAAATTTGAGGGCACAATCTTCCTGACTTGTTCAAACATTGAAGAATGGTTTAAATGATACGATATGAAATTATGCCAAGGAGAAGACTGTCTGATGCAAACATCCTCCATCAAAGAACTGATAGGATCATAAAATTTATGCAAGTTAAACTCAGGGATGGATGGAGGGAAGACATAAGACATGTGATTCGATTCATTTTCACGCAAATTAACTTCTTCATTTACTTCTCTCACATATTCAATTTGATTCTCCTTGGGACTGATGATCAAATAGAAACCAAGTGGGGACAAATCAAAGCTTAGAAGACGAAAAATCAAAGTTAGACCCTCTTGATGCTCAAAAATGGAGAAAAGATGGAATTGATCTTTAAACACCTTTTCTAGCCACCTAGAATGATTGATAAATTGACAACAAGCATTATGGTTCCAACGTGACTGAAAAGGGAAATGAAGTGCATTTTCTCCAAACACGTAATCATGCTTAGACTTCTTATTGAAAATTTTAAAAGCAAAAGACTGACTAGACCACCAACCCAAAGATGAATGAAAAAGTTGGGAAGGGAGGGTGGATTGCAAATATGAACAGTCTCCTAGATGGATAGAAAGATTTGGCCTTGACATTTGACAAAATGAAAGACCTTTCATAATAGCACTATGAATGACTTCAAACTTTTGATTAAATCTGATTTGAGGACAAGATTCTAACTCTAAGAAAAAGCTATCTTGACTAAGGATAGAAAAATTTAAAGACTCATTATAAGAAGTGAAACAAAGATTAGAGCATCTAGTGTGATCTACTGGCTCATCCTCTCCTTCTATTGATTTATCATTAAAATCACAAGAGGATACTTGATCATTTTCATCAAATTGATCAGGGATAAAATTAAGAAATTTATTTAGAACATCCTGATTATTTGCACAATGATCATGTGAAAGCACTACTAAAGGGTCTTGGTCAATGTTTCCACTTTCTTCTTCTTCAAAAAGATGAGGAGAAATTAAAGGATTGTTAATGATAGAATGATTAAGGAGTTCTCTTTCTGAAGGATCCACAGAATCAGAAATTTCTTCAAGGTCAAAAGGGGGGCTACTCAAGGACTGACTTGAAGTGTCATTATTATTATCATGGTCCTTGTCAAACTGATCCTCAACAACACAGTTATTGCTTGATGTCTCTGTTAAGGATTCTTCAATATTACTACCCCATTTATTCTTTAATAACCCAACAAACATATCATATCCAGTGATGGATCCTGGGGCTAAATTATCAAACCACAATCCGGCATTTCCACCTAATGTCTCACCCAGGGCCCGCATATAAACATCTTCATCATCAACACCCCTAACTTCCATATAATCCCAAAATCTTTGTAAATGATTTTCAATTGACTCAAAATAATTTCCATAGAAACGAGGCAACCATTCAGAGTAATTATTTGGCATAAGATGAGGTGCCCCATGAATTTCAGAAAAGTCAAAAGGAGATGGCTTAGGTGGATTTCTAATAACTTTGGCCATTCTACTAGGGATTAGTTTTGGATGTCTAACTGGAATGCTAAAGTCATTTGACCGAATGCTTTGGTTGCAAGGCCTTGGTTGAACTTGACTTTTGTTTGAATTAATTGGGTTAATATTTTTACTTGAAGAATGAAAAGAATGATGAGAGTTATAAGAATCATGTACATAATCACTCCCATATTGATATGTTGATTGACCTTCATTACTTTCTTCCAACTGCCCTCTATAGCGAGATAGATTCTCATATATTTCATTCATACACCTTGTCATTTGGAAGAAAATGTCTGAATTCATTTATGATTTACAAATTACAAAATTGAAAGATGGGAATGGGGCCGATCCTCAGCGGAGTCACGAATTGGTGTCGCCAGGCAGATTTTTAACTCTTCTACCAAGATGTATGTCGTTTAAAGGGCAGGGAGAGAGTGAGACAAAACAGGCATGTTGAACCAAGGTAGGCCTCTAACTCCCCGGCAACGGCGCCAAAAATGTTAATGTTGGCAAAGAGAACGGGAGTAGAGGTTTGAAAAATATATGTCGAACCAGGGTAGGCCTCTACCTTCCCCGGCAACGGCGCCAAAAATGTTAATGTTGGCAAAGAGAACGGGAGTAGAGGTTTGAAAAATATATGTCGAACCAGGGTAGGCCTCTACCTTCCCCGGCAACGGCGCCAAAAATGTTATCACACAACTTGTAGTTGCCCCTAGAGGTATCCCATCCGGGACGGTAGAGGAGACAGGCAACTAAAGAGGTGACCCAAGAGATGCCACGGTTCCCAATGCAATGCGGGAGTCACGTCAACCGAGGCACTCTTCGCTTTAGGTCAAGGTGTAACTAGACCAAGGGGGAGACCCTATACCCCAATCACAGTTGATTGGACCCAAACAAAGCTTTCTAAGGGTGGATAAATGATGAGTTACGGAAACCAATGCAAGGCTAAGTGGACCTAATGTTTAAGGAATGGTTGAAGGTGGTATAATGGATAGTTAGTGTTTCAACCTATGTATGGTTTAGGCCACATGAAGGGGTATGATTACTAGGTATAGTACCATGTGTTTTCACAAGTGGGTATTGTTTCCTTGGGAAGCGTGAAATGGTTATAGGTGGACCCACAAGGTGAAGTTAGGTATGAGGTTGGTACTATAGGTTAGGTATAGGCTAGATCTATAAGTTGGAGTTGGTTTTAGGAGTACCCATGTGTTAGATCTAGGGTTTGACACAAATCCCAAGGAGTGCGACTTGCTTGGTGATGGACTAGTGCCTTGTTAAGTGGGCTAATGGGGTCAAGAAGTATGTCAAAGTGTAGATCGGGACACCTAGAAGCCAAGTCAAGTGGTTTGGGAGAGATCCAATGGTTGGATCTTACTAGATCTAGGTTTTTAAGTGATGACCAAAAGTGGACCACAATCCCTTAAAACAAGGAATGCAATCCCCAAGGCGGATCTTGACGAAAGGACAGTATAGACCTAGGTTTCAAGTCATGGGCATTCCAAATCCACGAAAATCTCCAACACCCACTTCCTAGAAGTGGACCAACTCAAAACTTCAAGGGGGTGCGATTTGCTCAAGGAGGGTCCAAAAATGGGTTTTGGTGGACCAAATCAAGTCCAATGGCCACCAAAATGTAGATCCGGGATGTTAGTACCCCGATTTATGTATCTTCAAAGTTTCAAGTGAATCCAATGGCTAGATCTTAGTAGATCTAAGTTTTAAGGTACCAAGAAGATCAAAAGGGGGTTTCAACCCCTTAAAACATGGAGAGATGTCCACAAGGTAGTTTTCACCAAAGTAAGGATATGGGTTTAGGTTATCAAGTGTCTAGATTCCAAATCAAGTGAGATCTCACCTACCCATGTGCTAGATCTAGCCCAACAAGCCTCTCTCTAGGAAGTGCGATTTGGGTCAAGGAGGGCTTTTTGCCTTGAAAAGTGGGTCAATTCTTAGCCAATCACCACCAAACTATAGATCCAACTAGGGGTGGATGCTATAGAGGTGGGTTTTCAATATCTTTTCAAAAGGAGGGCTAGATCTAAGTAGATCTAAGAAACAAGGGTTTTAATTTGATTAGGGTTTTTGTGATCTAGAAATTATGGAAGATTCAAGGAAGAGAAGATCATACCTCTTGGAACATACCTGGATGAAGAGATGAATGCTAGTTGAGACGAGGATTACTTTGCCAAAGATCAAATGGAGAATTGTTGAAGCCCTCTTGCCAAATCGATTTTTCCAAGCCACATGTGATTCCTTCTAACCTGTCAAGCCAAGGAGCAAAGCATCAATCAGTTTAACAAATTGAAGGTAGATACAAGCAAGAGAGAGAAAAACATAGAATAGTTGACACAAAGGCAAAACTACTCCCTGTCAAACCCAAAACGACTTCTTCCAAGCTTGAAGGGCAAGCCTCCCCACCAATTCGCACTTGTCAAAGTCGCCCTCTCAACCTGCAAATAAAGTATGGCAAATATGCAAGATAGCTACAATAGATCCTCCAGTGCAATGGACAATAGCATTGACAATCGAAACAACCAACATTCACTCCAATCCAAACATGTACTCCAAAAGATAGAAATTTTATTCCAAGAGCCAAGAGCCAAAAATCTCTAGATGAATTTTACAATGAGGGGGTCTCCTCCTTATATAGGATAATAAAGACCAAAACCCTAGATCTCAAAACCACTTTTTGAAATGAGTGGTTGAGATTAAAAGATCTCACAACATAATCAATGGCTAATAATAAATCATAACCATATATCACATGGATCACCCACATAATGATAGCGCCCCCACTAAAAAGGTACAATGAGGGGTGACGTCATCCACAAGAGAAACTATAAGCATCAAAATCCACCTCATGGTGACTAGGACATAACAATATAAGCTCATGGTGGGGCTAGGAGGTTTTAATCCTTACTAGCTCATCCCCAAGGCACAAAAAATAATAAAATATGTCCAATATAATAAAAATGACCAAAACTGTCCTCAGAATCCATGACAGTCAAGCAGTAAATGTCCTCCTGTGATCAATCTGGGCATACCCACATGGTGAAAACTGACTAGAAGGTAGTGATGCCGCCCTGGAAGACCTCTGTGAAAACCAAATGCCAAAACCTTGCCTCAATTGCCCAAATCGATTTCCTCAGTGACCACCTTTTCCCATTTTTTAACTGCCTCGGGAACTGTGAAAGTGCCAAAACTGCCTCCTAAGGTGCTAGCGCTGTCAATCTGAGCCCACCAGGCTCTCCGGAAGGGGGGATAAATGGTAATAACAAGTGGCTGGACCACCCCTTCCCTCATCAGCGCCCTAGGTGAACTGGCCTCTCGGGGCCCCTGCTGCTCAGGCTGGGAAATCAGCCCCAAATCTGGTCAACAAATGTAAAACTGCATCAATCACTGTCAGAAGTGTCCGGAATTGAAAGATAAGTGTCTCAATGGATCCAGAAGACCCAAATCCACTAGGGATGAGTACTCATACATCATGGGTTGCCCTAATGGGCCAGCTGTAGGGTCCACCATATATGGACAATGTATAATCTGCTGATCTGAAATAATAATAAACCTGCTGAACTGGATCAAACATCATCTGCATCATATGTCCATCATATGATATCATCATCAAACATGTGGGACCATAAATCATCATCAATAATCATCCATACATGGCCCACATCATCACGGATCCCAAGAATATATAATCAAGGATAAATCACATCAGTAGACTAAGACAATGTTTCTCTAATCATTCCCACAGCTAAGCTCAAAGTATAAATTCCATTCAGTGGCATTAATCAAGTTAACATATTCCGTGGTTATATAAAATTACTTGCACAATAGTTCAAATGACAAACTCACCCATTGGACATGGTCAAACTGCTAGTGAAGGATGAAGGCAAGGAGCAAGGTTGGGCCAAGGGTTTGACTTGTCTAACTTAACTCAAAAATACTTTGGACTGGGAGAAGGGGGAAGCTACAAACTCTGTGCTGGACAAAAGAACACGGGGAATGGATGTGCCTCACAAATGGATAAGTTGTTTAGAGAGTGCTTATTCAACTTAGGCATCATGTCTACATCAAGTTGATCCAGGTTCATTAGGATCATTCAATTTTATTTCCATGGCCTTTTTGGCCTACATAACCCTTCGGATTTCAGATGTGCTGAGAAGCACAACTAGTTGCAGCTTGCATCCAGGGCATGTTTTTCATATATTTATACAAGGTCAGCAATTGTTTAGATATAGCTTTTAAGAACCATTGCTTTTTGGACCTTTCTTATACTCTTCGAGGAGTATTTTTAGCTTTTCATTGCTCTTGCCCTTTTTTTGTTTCCATGGGCGAATTTATTAAGTTTCCACAGGTAGAACATGAGCTTTCAGTTTTAGCCAACAACATCTCAAGTGACTAGGGGGAGTTCGAGCCAATGCCAAACATCGGGACAACCGACCAGAATGATTTAGGCCTACAATCCAACTCACCAAAGGCAAGTTCTGTCACCAACTCAGAGCCGAGACACTGAACAAACAGGGATGCGGTCCAAACACAGAGGTAGAAAAATGGGGAAGTCCTCAGTATCAGAAAGTCAAATGAGACAAGTCAGGGTTCAAAGTCAAACAGGAAGGTCATGTATGGATGGAGACAAGTGAATATGGAGCCTACACTAGCAGACAACTGGTGTCGGGGGAAAGACCATGTCTATGTAAGGTGAAAAACCAGTAAGTTTTGTTAAATGACCTAAAAGTGCAAGCAATTGTCCATTTTATGATTTACAGTTCATTTTAAATAGTTTGCCACATCAGGAATAATATACCAAGCACATGCTATGATCATGACTAAATCAACCAGATAATAATCCACAGTCAGTGAGAACATATCCATAGATCATACAACATCATCATAATAATCATCATCATGCATCATCTGAAACACTATTGAAATACATCTCTAGGCACTGAACTGAAACTGTAATGGGATAAGTGGTCACATCAGTCATCAAATCTGAACTCTCAAGGCTCATCCTTGACACAAGGTCATAAAATCTGAATAATGTACTGCTCTGATCATGAGTGATCCAAAATATATAGCCATGCTCTGGAATAAAGGAAGCTCTGGAATGTGCAGACATCTGCTGTACAAGAATAGTAGCCCTGCTACTATGGTGTGATAACAGGACCTTCCCCTACTCTAGCCTCTTTGTTGGATGAGCTTCCCTGTTATATTGTGTCTCGGCTCTGAGTTGCCTAAGTTGTGTTGGCTAAACCTGAAACAGATAGTGCTACCTGTTGTCCGCCAGATTGCACACTAATAGCAGAAATCTTTCGAAAGATGTCTCCCTCACTGGAAGTGGGGAGAGGTGTGACCTTGGGGGCAAGCAATTGGCCAGGTACTGTCACCTAAATCCCAGCTCCTCCGTTTAGGCTAACTCCTAACGAAGCAAAGGGGGGCAGTCCCTACAAAGAGTTTCACTAAGGCTCTTATGTTCTATAATGTTTTTGATGAAGTGATACGGATGGGTGTTGTTTAAGAGTTTTCTTGTGATGAGACCAAAAAAATGTAAAGATGAACAACAGATAATAAGCAATCCACGTTGAGAGATAAGATAACAAGATGGCAGTACGATTCAAGATTTGATAAATCACTAAAGCAATCACAATATGAAATAAACACAAGGACAAATGGTCCTGATCAATATATAAACTTTTAGATAACTAGTGCCTTATGGAGTCAAAGAAAAGTAAGGATTGTGATGCCGAATGTGTGGGCCTTGAAAAAGTGTTGTTCGTGAGATCGTTATGCAGATTATCTTTGTAAATTGAATATTTTAATGGTCTTGATTATTAAGCTAAGAACAAGGATATCAAAAGAGTCAACCTAACTAGGAAAAATACTGGCAACCTCTTAGATGATAGGTCGGGAGCACTCAGATTCAGAAGATAGGTGTCTGATGTTTGAACCGCCCTCGAGTATGACAGTGGAATTCCCGGCACCACCTGTTTCAGGAAGCAACCTCAGTGATTTGACACCGGTTTGGATTGGGTAAAGTTTTAATTAGGTTATCACTTGTAAGCTTAGCAAATATTTCACCTTTCTGAGTACTAGCCCAACCCTTTCAGGTTGGCAGAGCATACGGGTGTTGGATAATGAACCAAAGTAAATTAATTAAGGAGAAATGTGAGTTGAAATATTTTATTAATTAAGAGCACCGTTCAACTCTCCGATAGAGAGCGCTCTTGACTTAGTCTTAAGACCAAAGTTCAAGAGACTTTTCTAATCTAATATGCCTAATGCAAAGGGAAAATGCAAGTCTAAAAATGCTCTCCGATGGAGAGTGCTCTTGACTTGGATTTGGCCAAGTTCAAGAGACTTTGTTTATTTTATTGCGAGTAGAAGCAGTTGTGAAAATTAAAGAAATAAATGAAACCTTTAAATGGATTTGAAATAAGAAAAAATGACTAACAACAAGATATTATGATGCTCTTAAAGATAACAGAAAGCAAATTTTAGTGTTCTACCAAACAGATTTACTCTAAAGTGGGATCAACCTCCGAATAAGGTCGACCTCTAAGAATCGCTAGCACTTGAGAACTTTCCAGCTAGCTGAAATTTCGACCAAGGCAACTAACGAGGAGAGAGGAGTAACCACAAAGTTATGTGGTCCTGCCCTTGGGATGAGATCCCAAGGATACTACCTCAAGTCAAAACTTGGAAGAGAGTACGAAAATGAAATAAAAGATTAATCTAAAGCACGAGATGAAAGATCTAAGCTAACCATCCCCAAATGGGGAAGATACCCAAAAAGTGGAGGACTCCTCCACTTAAACTTCTTATTAACCTTACAAATGCCTTGGGTTTTAAAACCTTGAAGGACTTTAAACTTGAAATGAATTCTTGAAGTGTTTTACAAAGGATAACAAGATTTTATATATTCAATCACTTCTTGTAGCATTCATTTGGTTTTGCTTTGATTCTTTGCTTCAAGATCTACCAAGTATCTCTCTCTCTCGAATCACCTACACAAGCTCAAAACAACTCAACAAGATACCCATTATTCGTCAAAAAATCAAACAAACTT
Organism: Larix kaempferi; assembly: GCA_027924585.1. NCBI lineage: Eukaryota > Viridiplantae > Streptophyta > Pinopsida > Pinales > Pinaceae > Larix > Larix kaempferi. Next base: position 931,058 of record BSBM01001032.1, read on the forward strand.
GAAAGTTTCTAAGTTTAAACTTGAAAACTAAAGCCTAAAACATAAAAAAGAATGAGATTTTATTTTGAAATTGTTAAGATGGTAAAACGGACCAGCGAACAGTATATGCCCAAAATGTGCTAGGAAAGAGCTCTAAATCATAAAACTTTTTGAAAATTTTTGTGTGAAAAGTCTACTATCTTTTGTATGAGAAAGAAATTTAAAGATTGCAAGCTTTACTAATGCAAAAAGAGATCTAGAAAGGCTAACTATTAACCTTTTAAATGTATGAAATTATTTAATGAGATGCAAAACATTTGAGAAGATGGACTAAATGCAAGCCCTAAATGAAATCTAACAAAGATTATAGCTATCAAAATGACTTAAACTAAGATCTAACAATCTAACTCTTTAAGGAAATTTGAAACTAGCAACTACTAACCAAACCTTTGAAGATCCATTCGTTTTATATGTTTTTTTGTGATTTTAGGGCACTTTTTTGGAATGAGGACGAGAGGAGGAAATAGGCTTGAAGAGGATGGACAAGAGGAGTCTTGGAGGGAAAACGAATGGAAGGAAGATGGTAAATCTAGGGCAAAGAACAAGGAAATGGAAGAGGAGAAAATGGGCAAAACGAATGGGTGAGTGATGCTAATCTAATGGAGATGGGCTTGAAGAGATAAGCTTAGAACCAATGTAACCAAATTGAAGTAGGATTTTTGTGTTTGATGGAGGGAAGGCTAGTCTCTAGTAGTGTTTCTTTCTTTGAGAATAAAAAGACTTGGAGGATCTGCAAAAGAACAAATTAGAGAGGAAAAAACCAATATATGAATAAAGACTAGCTTGATTTCCAAGCCACTCTCCACCTTGGAATATCTCTGCAAAACCCTTACATTCATGCACACAAATCCGAACAAGATATTTCTAATGCTATGTTAGAACATATATTGAATAATGACTTGCATAAAAAAAACATAAGGTGAGAGGGATATCACCAAAACAATGTGAACCAAGTCCTTGAACCATGCATAGACCTCCAAAGTCGATTTTTATTCCAATAGCATAAAACAAGTGTTACAATGATTTTGGCAGAGTGTTCTTGCCTAAAATCTCCATGAGAGAATGGCCAAAATGCCATCTCTTTATAGCAAATACTAGCTACCAAATACCTAATTCGAATTGGCAATGAGAAGAGAGCCAAATGCCACCTAACACAAATCGAATTCCAATCACATCTAGTCTCAACCAATCGAATTACAAGTCTTGGAGTCACACCTAACAACAAGTCGAGTTTCAATTAAAGAGATGAGGAGGTGGACTCCACCTAGGCAAGGCACCCCTCATCTCCTCTTTGTGAATATCACCCAACAAATAGATGAAAGCCAAGTGGTAAACTCGAGCTTCCAATAGAAGATGACGTGAGCACATAGAAGACTCGTGAGCTTTGAGGTAGGTGGCTTGGAGTTTGACAATATTTAGATTGCAATCATGGTAGTTGGGAGTGGGAGGTGGCCTCCACCTAGGCAAGGCACCCCCACTCCCATTCAATGCTACTCCAAACCAACCAAAATTTACTTGATACCTATTATCACACCATAGTAGCAGGGCTACTATTCTTGTTTAGCAAATATCTGCACATTCCAGAGCTTCCATTATTCGGAGCTTGGCTATGATGATTGTATATCTTGAGATCACTCATGATCAGAGAAATGTATTATTCAGACTTATGTTAGACCTTGTGTCAAGGCTGAGCCTTGAGAGTTCAGATTTGATGACCGATGTGACCCTTTATCCCATACAGTTTCAATTCAGTGCCTAGAGATGCATTGCAGCAGTGTTTCAAATGATATATGATGATTATTATTGTGATGATGTTATATGACCTAAGGATGTTTTATCATTGACTGTGGATTATTATCTTGTTGATTTAGTCATGTTCACAGCATCTGCTTGGTATATTATTCCTAATGTGGCAAACTATTTAAAATGAACTCTAAATTATAAAATGGACAATTACTTGCACATTTAGGTCATTTAACAAAACTCGCTGGTTTACCACCTTACATAGATATGGTCTTACCTGACATCAGTTGTCTGCTAGTGTAGGCTCCATATTCACTTGACTCCATCCATACATGACTTTCCCTATTTGACTTTAAACCTTGACCTGTCTCATTTGACTTTCTGATACTGAGGACTTCCCCATTTTTCTACCTCTGTGTTTGGACCGCTTCCCTGTATGTTCAGTGTCCTGGCTCTAAGTTGGTGACAAAGATTGCCTTTGGTGAGTTGGATTGTAGGCCTAAATCATTCTGGTCGGTTGTCCCGATGCTTGGCATTGGCTCGAACTCCCCCTAGTCACTTGACATGTTGTTGGCTAAAACTAAAAGCTCATGTACTACTTATGGAAACTTATAAATTCGCCCATGGAAACTAAAAAGGGCAAGAGCGATGAACAGCTAAAAATACTCCTCAAAGAGTATAAGAAAGGTCCAAAAAGCAATGGTGCTTAAAAGCTATATCTAAACAATTGCTAACCTTATATATATATGAAAACATGCCTTGGATGCAAGCTGCAACTAGTTGTGCTTATCAGCACACCTGAGATCCGAAGGGTTATGTAGGCCAAAAAGGCCGTGAAATGAAATTGAATGATCCTAATGAACCTAGATCAACTTGATGTAGACATGACGCCTAAGTTGAATAAGCACTCTCTAAACAACTTATCCATTTGTGAGGCACAACCATTCCCCGTGTTATTTTGTCCAAGCACAGAGTTTGTAGCTTTCCCCTTTTTCCCAGTCCAAAGTATTTTTGAGTTGAGTAAGACAAGTCAACCCCTTTGCCCAACCTTGTTCCTAGCCTTCATCCTTTACTAACAGTTTGACCATGTCCAATGGGTGATTTTGTCATTTGAACTATTGTGCAAGTAATTTTATAACAAAGGAATATGCTAACTTGATTAATGCCACTGAATGGATGTTATACTTTGAGCTTGGTTGTGAGAATGATTAGAGAAACATGTCTTAGTCTACTGATGTGATTTATCCTTGGTTGTATATTATTGGAATCCGTGATGATGTGGGCCATATCTATACCTATTGATGATGATTGATGGTCCCACATACTTGATGATGATGTCATATGATGGACATATGGTTCAGATGATGATTGATGCAATTCAGCAGGTTTTATTATTATTTCAGATAATTAGATTATGCACTGTCCATATATGGTGGACCCTACAGCTAGCCCATTAGGGCAACCCATGGTGTATGAGTACACATTCCTAGTGGATTTGGGTCTTTTGGATCCAATGAGACACTTACCTTTCAGTTCCGGGCACTTCTGACAGTGATTGATGCAGTTTTACACTTGTTGACCAGATTTGGGGCTGATTTCCCAACCTAAGCAGCAGGGGCCAGGAGAGGCCAGTTCACCTAGGGCGCTGTATGAGGAGGGGGTGGTCCAGCCAATTGTTTTTACCATTTACCCCCCCTTCTGGAGAGCCTGGTGGGCTCAGTTGGACAGCGCAGATGCCCTAGGAGGCAGTTTTGGCACTTTCACAGTTACCAAGGCAGTTAAAAAATGGGATAAAGTGGTCACTGAGGAATTCAATTTGGGCAAATGAGGCAAGGTTTTGGCATTTGGTTTTCACAGAGGTCTTCCAGGGTGATCCCACTATCTTCCAGCCAGTTTTCACCATGTGGGTAGGCCCACAGCAATCACAGGAGGTCTTTTACTACTTGTTTGTCACAGATTTTGAGGACAGATTTGATCATTTATATTATATTGGACATATTTTATTATTTTATTGTGCCTTGGGGATGAGCTAGTAAGGATTGATGCCTCCTAGCTCCACCATGTGCTTCTTATGTCATGTCCTAGTCATTATGAGGTGGGTTTTGGTATTTTTACCCCCTCTAGTGGATGACGTCACCCTCGATGATTATTTTAGACTATGATGTCATCACTTTATGAGTGATCCATGTGTTATGTTATTATGGTTCATCTTAGCCATTGATTGTATATCGAGATCTTTTAATCTCAACCACTCATTTGATGTAGTATTGTAAAGTGGTATAGGGTTTTGGTCGTTATTATCCTATATAAGGAGGAGACCCCCTATTGTATAGCTCACCTTTGGAGCTCTAGAATATTGGAATAGAACACTTCTTTGTGGAGCATATCTCTCTTGTCTTGTGGATTCTCTTGCATCTTAAGTATACAGTATCTCTTCTATGTATCATTGTGGATTTTGGTGCTTTTACTAGTTTTCTTGCAGGAAAGTCGAATTGGTGGAGAGGAGGGCGATTTCTTGAGGGTTATTGTTGGAGGGATCCACATATTCTCTCTTGGGTTGATCTTGTGACAGGGAGTATCATTATTGTATCTTCGTGACATAGTTGATGCTTTCTATTACATCTTTCTATCATTTTCATAATCATCTTACTTGACTTGTTTCTTTGATCTTGTCTTGTAGGAGGAGGACGATTTGGCTATCTTGGAGGAGGACGTTTTGGTTGGAGCTCTTGGATCTCACTCTTGAATATACACATAGGAGAATGCTATCAATTTGCAAGGTGGCCACAAGCAATTGAGGTAAGATCTACAAGGTATGTGCCTCTTTCCATCCATTCTCTCTTCATTGGTCACAAACCCTAATTAATCAAAACCCCAATTTTGGTTTTTCTTAGATCTACTTAGATCTAGCCTTGCTTTTGAAAAGATCTTAAGAACCCACCTCTATAGCATCCACCCCTAGTTGGATCTATAGTTTGGTGGTGATTGGGTTAAAATTAACACACTTTTCAAGGCAATATAGCCCTCTTGAACCAAATCGCACTTCCTTGGAGAGGCTTGTTAGGTTAGATCTAGCATGTGGGTAGATGAGATCCCACTTGATTTGCAATCTACACACTTGATAACCTACCCCTAGACTTTTACTTGGGTGATTTCTACCTTGTGGGCATCATTCCACATTTTAAGGGATTAAAACCCCCTTTTGAATTACTTGGCACCTTAAAACTCAGATCTAGTAAGATCTAACCCTTGGATTGACTTGATTTTCTAGATCCACATAGATCGTTGCCTAAGCTACTTGGATCTACAATTTGGTGGCCATTGGACTTGATTTGACACACCTTATCCATCTTTTAGCCCTCCTTGAGCAAGGTCGCACTTCCTTGGGTGACTGAGTTTGCCCACTTTGAGGACGTGGGTAGTGGAGATTTTTGTGGATTTGGAACGGGCATACCTTGAAACCTAGGACTAGAATATCATTTTGTGACGATCTGCCTTGGGGGTAGCATTCCTTGTTTTAAGGGATTGTGGTCCACTCAATGTTTTAAAATTCGGAACAGGGAATTGAACCGGTCGAGGGTCAGCTCGGATCAGAACCGGAACCGGTAATGAACCGGAGTGTTTTGATTTCAATGAACCGGAATATTAAAAAATACACAAATAATTACAATTCTAATCATAAAAATTATATTTAGCATTCCAAGCTATGATTTCAAACCATTAGAGACATAATATGCAAAGTCTACAATTATATATAATAATATATACCATAAACCATGTATGGGTCACAAAATGGCACCATGTGCACTACATAGTAAAGTCTCATAGCACATATCTTTGATTCTGAAACACAATACAATATCAATGAGGCTCTATAGTCTCTACAATCCAGATTACACAGTCACACTCTGGCTGCTCCAGGCTCTAGGCTCCAGCGTCCAACTCCAAGCCAACGACCCTCCAATAGTCAAGTTGTCGATTGTCTCTCTCAATGACTCCGGTCTGCAAGCCTTGGTCCTTGGACAACGACCTCCTCAACGTGAAAATTGAAAATGACTCAACCCAACAAGTTGCAATGAGAGGAATGTCTGAGAGAATTGGGAGGGGGGGCATATGCATGGGTTTAGCAATGATTTAGGGGTAGGTTTTTTTAATTTAAAAAAAAAACAATTTTTAATCCCCTCATTACCTGTTCAGGCCCGCAGAGAACTAGCATCTAACCGGCCGGTTATTGTTCCGGTTTGGTAATGAACCGGCTGGTTCGGTAATGAACCGACCGGTTCAGGACTGGTTTATTACCAAATCGGACCCCAGTCTGAGTTTTGTCTCGGTTCAGTATGCAAGCTTGGTTGGCCGGTCAAACCGGCAGGTTCCAGTTCCGGTTTGGCCGGGTTTAAAAACAATGGGTCCACTTGGGTCATTTCATGAAATCCTATATCTAGCAAGATCCAACCACTTTATCTCAATTAACCCATTTGACTTGACCTCTAGGTGTCCCGATCTACACTTTGATATATCTTTTGACTCCATTAACCCATCCAACAAGGCACTAGTCCTCCTTAAGCAAGTCGCACTCCTTGGGAATTGTGCCAAACCTTAGATCCAGTACATGGGTATTCCTAATTTCAACTAAGATCCATAGATCTACTCATTACATATCCTCTAGTGCCAATTGCATCCCTTAATTTCACCTTGTGGGTCCACATTAAGCCATTTCACATATCCCAAGAAAGTAGGACCCACTTGTTTAACACATGGTACTATATCTTATCATTATAACTAATCATGTGGCCTAAATCATACATTGGTTGAAACACTAGTCATTTCTCAAACCACCTTCAACCATACTTTAAGTTCTAGGTCCATTCAACCCTGCATTGGTTTCCGTAACTCATTATCTACTTATCCCTAGGAACCTTTGTTTGGATCCAAACATCTTTGATTGGTTATAGGGTCTCCCCCCAGGTCTTGATTCACCTTGACCTAAAGTGAAGAGTGCCTCAGTTGACGTGACTCCCACTTTGCATTGGGAACCGTGGCATCTCTTGGGTCACCTCTTTAGTTGTCCATCTCCTCTACCGTCCCGGATGGGATACCACTAGGGGCAACTACAAGTTGTGTGATAACAATACCCACTCCACATCGCCAAACTCGACTTTGCATGCATGGAGGGCGAATTCACTTGAAGAGATTTGACTTGTGCTGACTATACAGTTGACTGAAGCTCAGTGAAGTTGATTGGAATCATCTTTAATGCCAGGTGCCATGTCAACTAGCCTTTTATTTTATTCCATTTGGATTATTTGGAGAGATTTGGATTATCTCCAAAATAATCAATTTTATTATTTTAATTAATAATTTCTCTGTAACTGGTTTTTTGAGAAATTATTAATTATGAGGCCTAGCTGACATCCGAAACTTAGGATAAACTGGTTCGGGGATCATGAATGATTTTTGGCTTAAGTCTGGAGCCTTCAGTCATCAAATTCAGATCCCGGATGACTAACATATTACAAATTGATATTTCTCTATTTAAACTATAAAGAAATTTATTAAATTTAAAAAATAATTAAAAACCCAAATTCGACGGACCCGATAAAAATTTTTCGAAATTTTTTCTGAGGGTTCTATGGACCTAGGACATGACCGACACCTATTCTAACAATGTCTAGTAGGATTATATACATCAGTTGGACTCTAATAACCCCCCATGGCTAAAATTTTCAAAATCGGGCATTCCATCTTTGGAGGAAGCGGGAGAAAACCTCATCGATTATAGCTCGGCTATAGGCAAAGTATAATTGATAAGGGAAAAAACTCCCTGGAATACCTTAGTTGCTTAATCAAGTCATGGGGAACCGAGACACTCAGATCCTAGTAGCACACTTTATTACAAACCCCATGGGGCCATGGTCATGTCAACTGAAAAACAAAACTGGCTAATCACAAACGCTGGATCATCTGATAGACTGGAGTACAAACACTCATCATGTTTGTCAAATGGCGGCTCTTCAGATAATCCAACTATGGTACAAATAAGTTGGTAACACTACCATCATTACACTGTATCTGGAAACTATATTGTATATATAAATGAAAAGCCCATTCGTGGAATCGTGTTTCTAAACACACATGAATGAAAGGAAAGCCTATTGACATTGGCTTTGAAGTTAAATGTGAAATGTAAATCCCCTTGAAGGGATATCTGAAAGCCTAATGAAATGTAAATCCAAGAAAGTGTTTTTTAACAAACACGGATAAAGGCTATATAAATGAAAAGGTCTTATAAAAACAATGGATTAATAAATGCTATATCTAATGATTGTTGACCTTATGTACATGTAATGATTATTCCTCATTAGCCTGTTGGTTATCATATGAGATGGTGTAAGGGACAGCTAATTCTAAGTGTCCACTAGAGTCTTGAATTACGGTTTGTCGGGCACCCAGTCATGGCGGCTCTAGAAAAGATCCTCACGGAGCTGTATCAACTTGGATGTGAGTTGTAAGCATCTGTCAAGGTTGAATAAGCACTTCCCAAACAGCTTACCCATTTGTGAGACATTGCCATCCCCTGTGTTACTGCTTGTCCATCATATGCTTTAGTGTATCCCCTTTCCATTTCCAAAGTGTCACAGTGTTGAGTCAGTACAGACATCCCTTAGCCTAGCCTTATAGTCTTCAGCCTTCACCCATCACTAGCAAATTGATCACAGCTATGAAGTGAGTATAATTTTGAGGTTCTAGTCTGGGCCATAATAATTATAAAAAACATTGAATGCTTGGTTATAGATCGCCAGAGAAATGATTACTATGTGTTATATTACTACTTGAATGATTTGTAAAGCATGTCTTAACCTTTTAACACTTGCAACAGCTTGTTTTCAGCTTGGGTCATGTTGACTTGGTCAAACCTAGTTTAACCCAAGGTCAACTACAGGACATGAGGTGATTAGGCCTTGGATGATGCAGATAGATGATATATGGTCTATTGTAGACCACCAGATGGTTTCATGCAGTGGTTACAAGTTTATGATGATGATCTAGCATTTTTATTATATTTGATCATTTACAGATTATTATTATTTTTATCTGTTCAAGTATATTTGAGATATTATATGATCATGCAGAGATCCATATGGTGTATGAGTACACACCTCTGGTAGATTTGGGCTCTCTGAGTCCATTGGAACAGTTGGTTTTCAGCTTCGGGCAGTTATAGCTGGTATTTTCTTCAGTTTATCATTCTAGTGTATATTTGCCATTAAAAATGGCCTGTCAGAGCAGTTCCATGATCTTCTTGGTTCACCTAGGGCGCTGCAGAGGGAGTATGGGGTCCAGCCACTTGTTTTCAATATTATTCCATACTCCCAGACATCATAGTATGGTCATATTTGGCCCCGGATGAGCAGGCAAAGAGTTACAGGCATTTTTATCTTTTACAGAGGATAAAAAATGGTGAAAATGGCTACAGAAGAAATCGATTTGGGCTACTGAGGCAAGGAAATGGCATAGGAATGGTTTTGACGATGTGTATAATGTCTCCCACACCCTCCAGATCAGTTGCAGCATTCAGTGAGGCCCATACATGTTTCTGTGGCACATTTTGTGGTTTTCTGGAGCAGCCTTTGGAGGCTCACGACTTTCGAGAGAGAGCACGATTTGGTGTGTTGGTTGGTCATTTGTTATTATTGTGCCATGGGGACACACTAGGGAGGTTGGATATCACCCCCTAGACCCACCATGTGCGTTATATCATGTTTTCCTAGTCACATTGAGTGGGACCCCCTTCCTAGGGAGTTTTTGTCCATGTATGTGTTATATTTTTTAGTTGATACATGTACTTTATGTTGAGATCATCTCAACCATTGATTAGAACTTTTATATCTTTTAATCTTAGCCATTCATTCAAAAGTTGGTTAGGGTTTTGGTATCTCTTCTTCCTATTTAAAGAAGAGAGCTTCTCATTGTAAAGGCACATTTGGCTCTTGGCTTCTGGAATAAAATATTTTCTTTGCAAACTCTTGTCTCTTGGTTGTGGATGCTATTGGTGTTGATTGAAACTGTTCTTTCTTTGCACTGAGAGTATTGGTGAAGATCCTTTGCATATTTTTCTCCACGTTTTGATGTACAGGTGAAGAAGTTGATTTGGTGAGGAAGGCACATTGGTTGGGGAGACCATCTTTGCTATCTTCTCTTCTCTTCGTTGGTTACAGGGAGTATCATTGTCTTAGTACCTCTTACTCTTTGTTTTCATGTTCATTACTTGTATTTCTTCCATTCTTGCATTAAACTGACTGATCGTACTGTCCTTGGTTTATCAGGAAGAGGAAGGTGCATTGGTGGAGCTGGGCAATTCGCACAAGCAAGGAAACTCTCCAAACTTTCATTTGATCTCTGCGGGAACAATCCTCGGCATCATAACAGACATTTCCATGACTCAGGTACGCTTGTGAGGTAAGTTATTTATTTCTCTAACCTACCCATCTGTCAATCTCATTGAAAACCCTAAGTAAAATTCTTCTAAAAATTCTCTAGCTCAAAAGACTTGTTTTACTGGCAAACCATTTCTGGGTTTTTGGTATCTTGCAAATATCTAGGTGGGTTCTCCAAGGCGTCATACTCGGAGGACTCCATAGGCCCAAATCCCAAGGCACTGGCTTCCTCAAACCTTCATGCATTCTATTTTGCTGGTCTTTTGATCCACCTTGCTGAGCTTGTGTACTTTGACACTGTCACATCTGTTTGTCAAGCTGTGCTAGAAAGTCATAATCCACAAATTCACTCTTTGGGTCACTTTCCCTGTTTTAAGGGTCACGTTTTCCAAGGCAGCTGAATTTGTCATTTTAAACTAGCACCTGAATCCTGGAATCATACTTAATTGTCAAGCCACTGTGTATAATTAATCTTTATCAATTCATATCTCTCCCAAGCCTCAACAGTGGTCTTGTTTTCCTCAAATCAAGGGTTCCATACCTGTCACCTTACGTACCCTGTCTGATTAGCTTGATCTGGTGATTGGGTTGATCTCTCATATCGGGAGCAGATCGGGGTCTCCCCCTTGTTATCTTGGCTTTGATAACACAAGTGAAGGGTGCCTCGATTGGCGTAACAACCAATCCTTTGGAGATCGAGGCTCTCGAGGTTCACCACTTTAGTTTCCAGTCCCCTCTACCATCCTTCTGGATCCATCATCAAGGGCAACTACAAGATTGGTGATAACAGGACCCAAGAATGGTGCCACCTCAAAACATTGTTAACTAGGGTGTGTCTCATACAATGAAGTATTACAAGCACCTACTCTAGAAAGATGATCAGAGCAATGTAATATAATCATGCATAAGAGATCAAAGGGAGATGAGGAAAAAATTCTCACATAAAACCCTTCCAATGGAAAAAAATTTATCCTCCTATGGCCCTGTTATCGCACAACTTGTAGTTGCCCTTTGTGGTGAATCCTATTCAAGACGGTAGAAGAGCCAAGCAACCAAAGAGGTGACCTAAGAGAATCTCGATCCCCGGATGGATTGGTTGTCATTCTTGTTGTCGCTGGATCGCACACCTGGTCAACGCAGCAAAAATCTATGCTGCTGCTCGATGCGCCCTTGGGGGATAGTCTCGAGTCAAGGCTGTCACCTGATATTGACTCCTCCGTTTAGGCCAAAATCCTAACGAAGCAAAGGGGGGTAGTCCCTATGGAAAGTTTCTAAGGTTTTTAGATTTTCTTAGTGAAATGGTTAAAGGTGTTGTTTTTAGGAGTTTAATGACTTAACTAAAAGTTGTTCCAAGATGATTTGCAAAAGTAAGTTATAGAATGCTTTCACTAGCAAAATTGAAATGACTGTCAACAGAAAAGAGCAATAGTGATATAATATAAAGCAAATAGATAACAAGTTGTGGACCAGTGCCTTATGGAGTCAAAATAATATATGAGAATTGTTGCTGAAAGGGAAATGTTTTGCAATTGCTTCTTGGTTACTTTTAGATTATTATGGTTTGAAATTTAATAGGAAAAAAGGGGGACTCCCGAGATACTATGAGGTACAGGGAGGAATGTTCAGAAATTAAAGTTTGGTGGCTCCTCACGAAAACGTGTGGGCTGGAATGGAGTCTCGAAGGCGGTGTTCAACACTACACCAACTAGGGTGTAGTCTAACTGTTCCTTGAGGTTGCCTCCAAGTTGTTCCTACTTCCTTTGAAGAAATTTCCCCACACAAATCTTAATTACAAAGTGTCGGATTTTCACTATGTGGATGGGTAGTTACTTTTATTAAATGAGTTGTTTAGCTTGTTGCCGCCTCTTACACACCTGGGGTTAACGCAGTAGAAATCTTCAAGCTGCTAGGTGCGTCCTTGGGGGCAAGTCTTAGTCAAGTATTGTCACTTGATCTTGACTCCTTCGTTTGGGCTTAACCCCTAACGAAGCCAAAGAGGGTAGACCCTTCGGAACTTCCGAACACTAATGATGAACATGAGTCATTCAATAAATTGGAGGATCATAAGAAAGTTCAACTATTGTACAAAATAGTTGATAATAGTAATAATATGGTAATAACAAGTGGCTGGACCCCATGCTCCCTCTGTAGCGCCCTAGGTGAACAAAATAAAAAATCAAACTGTGTTGCCATGCCATTTTAAATGGCAAATCTACAATCAAGTGATAACCTATGTAAAATCTCATATGGAAGTGCATGTAACTGAAAACTGAGTATCCCAATGGACTCAGAAGATCCAAATGTACTAGAGATGAGTACCCATACACCCTGTGGCTGTCTGTATAATCATTTGTAATCATAATCATGCTCGGACAAATAAAAATAATGGTCTGTAGATAATAACAATAATCATAAAAACCATCAAACCATCTTCTGAAAACTGTGTCTGCTACATGGAACCATCAAATGGGTATACAAGGACCATAAATCATCAACATCAAACATCACTAGTCCAACTCAATTCAGATCCTCCGGTTGACCTGGTCAAACTGGGTTTGACCAGGTCAAGGTTGATCAAAATATGACCCAAGCTTAAATTGCCTAATGTTGCAAGTGCAAATGGTTAAATAATGCTCCTTTTAATCATTCTAATAGAAAGACTCAAAATATAAAGTAGCATATCACTGGTGGTTTAAGCAATAATAACATCAAATATAAGTTAAAATAATCAATTACTCAAAACAGAACCTCAAGAATATACTCATTTCATGGCCGTGATCATTTTGCTAGGATTGGGTGAAAGTGAAAAATGCAAGGCAAGGATAAAGGGGTGACTTATACTGACTCAATAATGTGACACTTTGGATAAGGGAAAAGGGAATACACACTTAAGCTTATGTTGGATAATAAATATACAGGGGATGGTAATGTCTCACAAATGGAATAAGTTATTTAGAAAGGTGCTTATTCAACCTTGGAAAATGTCTACAACTCACATCCAAGCTAAATCCAGCTCCGTGAGAATCTTTTCTAGAACCGCCATGACTGGGTGCCCGACTAACCGTCATTTGAGGTTCTAGGGGACACTTAGAATTAGCTGTCCCTTACTCCATCTCACATCACAACCCTTAGGCTCCGTGAGGAATTTAATCATTACATTTATTTACATGGCCAACAGTCTTTGGATTTAGCATACATTTAACCACTTCTTTCTTAGGCCTTATGACCCTTTGGATTTCTTGTGTGCTTATAAGCACAACTAATTGCAACTTTTTATCCAGGGTTTTACATTTCATTCAATTTCATAGCCCTCTTTCATTGTGCTGAGAAACACAATTTTAGTTTATTTCAATGGGCTTGCACAAGAGATATACAATAGTTTCCATGTGCATGTAATGATGGTAGTACTATTTGCTTCAGGTTTTAGCCAACACAACTTAAGCAAAAACTTAGAGCCGAGACACAAACTAACAAAGATGTTATCCAACAAAGAGGCAAAAGTGGGAAGTCCTCCATATCACAGGGTAAAGTGTAAGTCAAGGTAAAAACAAGGATGGAAAAGAACAAATGGATGAGGAAAGTGAAAGATGGTGCCAAACTAGCAAGCCATAAATGGTGGAATGATCACGTCCATTCTCCTAAGGAGGGTGAAACCAATGAGTATAAACAAGAACTTCGTATTCAGAGTAAATTAGACCATTTTAGATAATCATTGAAACAAACATGTCCATATAACATATATATCATAACTACTAGATACCAAGTCGACCTACCATAATGAGTAAAAGAGCAAAGAAAATCATAACCAATGCACATCCATATACTTGCTAGTCATATACCTGTACATATCTCCTAAACCATCAACTGTCAACTAGAGTACTGTTGCTATACATATCTGGGCACTATCATACTGCTCTGTATGGAAAAAAGTGGCTACATCGGTCATCAAATCTGAGGTCATGAGGCTCAGTCATGGCATAAGGATATACTATCTGCTCTGGGGATGTATGAAAGATATGAGCTATCCTAGAATGAATGCTCATCAATTGTCGATCTCAAGCATCTCAATGTAAAGGACTAGCTGAGAAAAATACTGGAATCTGATCTGAAGATATGGTAGGCCCGGCTACTATAAATGCGATAACAGTAACCAGAACATAAAAAAGTATACGAAAGAGAGAGAGGGAGATAAGAAAGAGTTTTTTTTATATTTTATGTGTTCTTGAGAAGAAGCTTTGGAGCCCTTTGGTGGAGAACCGAGGGACTAAGTCTACAAAAGAGATGTTAGATGAATGAAGGAAACAAACAAGATCCTCCACTAATCCACTTGAGATGACCTGCCAATCACATCAACTTGAAAACAAAAGCTCAAATCTAGACATACACATATAAGAAATCGAATTAATAATTCTCATAAACAAATGAAACATCAAGATTAGATCTCTACACATGCATATATAAAATATTAGAATAATAGAACTATTGCCTAACCTTTCTTATAAATCGATATTGATCTTTACAATAAGCTAGATTTAGAAGAAAGGGAAAACAAGCAGCTCAAATACATGTTACCTCAATGAAGATCATGACATACATCCACTCATCAAAGGACTACACCAAGCTTGACCTCCAAAGTCTCTTTATTCTCATAAACAGAAATAACGATTACAATGGCAAGTTCTCAATCTCAAACGCCAACTAGAGATGAGAGGAGAGAGCTACCCCATTATATAGAAAAACGAAGGAGAGTAGTGCACACTTGTTGAGGGAGAGGGAGGGCGCACCATGGGAGAGAGTCATGCCGCGACATAAGGCTTGATTAGGGCTGCCTCCTCTATTTGGGCTGCCCAAAACTCAGCCCAAATGGTGCCTACAAATCAGCTGCACTTTCCTTAATAGATGGACCCCTTCTCTTGGGAAATGCGCCCCCCTCATGGGGAAATGCGCCCCCCTCAATGGAGAAATGAATCCACCTTTGTAGTTGCCCCAAAACCTTCGAAAACCATCTCTTACACCCTCCTAAAAGATAGCTGATCCAAAACTCACCCCAAATCCCATTAAATTTGGAATTTGATTTTTTCATTTTTCCACTTTTTGACTTTTTTGGCCTTTTTTACAATAAGTGAAAAATAAATCATATAACTACTTAGGAAAGTGGGTTTTGAGATATAGCGAGTGCTCTGAGCTTGAAAATGAGAACCCCCATAGCAAAAAAGACCCCTGGACCACACTTTTACATCATTTTCAATTTTTTTTATCAAACCATTAAAAAATGGCTTGTTTTTACAGAAAAAAAAAAAATAAATAAATAAATAATAAATAAATAAAAATAAAAATAAATAAAAATAAAAATAAATAAATATATATATATATATATATATATATATATATTTTTCTCGGAACTAAAAAAACCTAGGGGGTCCTAGCACATGTCCATATGACTCAAAATTTGTGTCTATCATGTTCATATACATTGACCCATGGACTTTAACAACCCCCTAAGGCCTATCCACCACACCAGGCATTCTAGCTTTGGAGGAGCAGGAGAAAAACTCTAAAATTATGTCCAACTAAAACGCAAAACATAATTAATAAGTGAAAAAACTCCTTGGAATACTTGACTTGATCGATAAGTCCTAGGAAGCCAAGTCCTTTACATAAAATACCATGCTAGCACACTTTATTACAAACTCCGCAGGGCATGGACATGTGAAGAAAAAAAATAAAAAAAAGGCCCTCAAAAAGGCCTGATGGACTTCAAATCACTGATAATGAACATGTAACATGTTCAACTTTGCCCGCTCACTTGAAAGTCCAACTAAGTACAACTTAGCTGGTAACATCTGGCTCCAACTGCGGTACGTGTGCTTGATCTAGTCTTCAGGCAAGGAGAGCATACGAGAACACCAGAATCTCCAATTTTTATGACCTATAAATACATCTAAACTTGACAAGAAAACCCTTCAGTAGCACAAGTTCTTATAAGAAGCTAATGAACCATAAGTTGCATTATTCAAAAAGCAAAACTAACTAATGAAAATTTTCTAAGTACAAAAAGGAAAATACTGAAAAAAGAAATGCAAAAAGTAAATGCTCACTTTGATGAGCTTATTTTCCTACTCTACGCATAATAAAATCAAAATGTTAAGTAAAATGATAAATCCAATGCAACCATCTTAACATTTTATCAATATAAAAACTTGTCACCATGTGTTTGGTTACCAGCCAAAACAAGGATACCTTATTCAGAAAATGCAAACCTGCGTGATAATTATGGATTGGAGGGTTGGATGGGTGATCATAGGAAAAAAAATATCATTGAACGTCTCCCCAAACCGGTCAGTCCTCCTGCAGGCTTCTTCTATCCAAGATTGGATAGGACTGAGATATGAATCTGAATGATGAGGCCGATCTACTAACTCATCATACTGATCTTAAAGGCTCTTCTGATAATAACTTTCTGTAAAAGCATAAGCCCTGGGATGCTCCAAATCATGAGGAACCTATGTATGTGCTAATGAAGGCTGAAACTGACATTCCACTGATTGTATCATATCCAACTCTTCGTTACACTGTTGATCCAAGTCTTCATTATTAATACTCATGCATGGCTCTGATTGATCATAAGAAGTATCTGCAGGCCCCTCTTCCATATCAAAATTCCCCAAGGTCTCAAAATCCACACTCCCTTCTCTTGATATATCAAAGATGGGTTTTTCTAAATCCGCCCAATAATCATCTTGCCCATCCCTATAAATGAAGGTGGATTCTTTGTCTATTGTATCAAAACCATGGCCATACCCATCCTCATGTTCACAATAATCATTCTTAGAAGGTTTGTTTTGAAAGATATTACAAGGCGTAAAACTATCCAAAACTTCACCACTATGTGGAGAACATGGAGGAGTGTAATCATAAACCATACAGAATTCATCACAAGTTTCTTTAGAGGCTTCTGTAATGGTTTCTTCCTCAGGTGAATATGAAGTGCAAATGTCATCATGTTCACTAAAGTAATCCTGAAATCCCAAATCTTCAATGGAAAAATGAGGAAGTTTTTCTGAAACATTTTCAATCAAAGACCCCTTATGCATTTCTTTGTCAACTTCTATGATGGCTTCCTCTTTAGTTAGGCAAATCTGGAATACACAGGTGATCATTATCACTAAAGTAGACTTGAGAATACTCCAAATCTTCAATATTTTACGTTATGGTGACATGAGGAGGGTTTTCAACCAAATCTTCAATTAAGGGTGCTTCACGAAACTCTTCAATAGGGTCATGTTGTACTTTGGGAAAGAAGGAGTTATATTTTTTAACAAGCTGCTCAATCTCTGCCTTTTCTCCTTCATGCCAATGCAAGAGGAAACACTTAAGAAAATCAGCCATAGAATCTATGGATTTGTTATAAAGGCTATTGAACAAATTACTTGCATTCCCCTCCAAGGTCCGAGCAAATATGGTCATCAAATCATCCTCATGATAAATATTAAAATCAACCACCAAACTGAAGAAAGCAACAATATGACGGATGGTTGAATCACCATTGTTTCCATAGAACTCTGGAGAACTGATATGTAGCTTGTCATGGTCATAACAATGACTAGGAAAACCATGGATGTTTGAAATATCTAATTGAGGAAAATTTTCAAGCAGGATAGCACGGAGTTCTTCCTTGTCAATATCCATAATCTCAAACCATGAGGCACCAGATCTGAAGCATGAATGTAATCATTTCTTGTACCGAATCAATAGAATTGTCAAAATAATGAGCTTCAAAGATTTTCAAAGTGTTGCATGGGCTCATCTCTACACACAACAAATCTCAACAATTTTGATGAGAAACAGGGTTTTATCCCTTCAATGCAGTCGCCATGTGAGAGTAAAAATATGCATTAAAAAAAACTTTCACAAAAATTTCTATTTTTTGCTTTTCTTTGATAATTTAAAAATAAACACGTTAGTGGAGTCACCAGATGAAAAATTAAAGATCTAATCTAAAGATTCATCAAACAAGAACAAAAAAAGGAGAAACAAAAGTCGTATTCTGGGAATAAAAAGATTTATCCCCGGCAACGGTGCCAAAATGTTGTCGCCTAGAATCACATCTGGGAAAACACGGAAAAAATATTCAAGCCGCTCAGTGTGGCCTTGGGGGCAAGCCAGAATCAAGTGTTGTCACCTGAAACTCGACTCCTCCATCTAGGCTTACTCCTAGCGAAGCCAAGGGGGGTGGACCTTAAAAAATGAAAAATATAAGGTGTTTAATCTATAAAACTAAAAAATCTAGGAGTTAGAAAATTTGATTACAAGAACAAAGCAATATAAAACATGATATCATCCATTATCCCACATCATCATTATCATTGAAACACTTGACATCATAAAATAATTAACAACAAGACCAGTGTTGATAATGGAGTCAAATAAGTGCAGTTGAAATGCTTAAAAATGGCAATCTTTTGCAATTGTTCTTGGTAAATTTTATTATTTTGTGGTAATGAGTTGTTTATT
The DNA here is from genome assembly GCA_027924585.1 of Larix kaempferi. Taxonomy (NCBI): domain Eukaryota; kingdom Viridiplantae; phylum Streptophyta; class Pinopsida; order Pinales; family Pinaceae; genus Larix; species Larix kaempferi. The sequence continues at coordinate 949,789 of BSBM01001032.1, forward strand.
AGGGATGGGGGATTTCCAATATACCATTAGGTACTGGAAATATGTCTGGAATTTGACACAGGTGTCTCTTCACTTGGAAATGTGTGTTGGATCAGAGCTCTGGGAGGTGTTCAACACTACACCAAACGAGGGTGCAGTTTAACGGTATCTTGAGGTCACTACCCAGTGGTTCCCGCTTCCTTTGAGGAATTTCCCCACACCGTATCAATAGGCGTTTACGCCGGATTTTCGTAAAAGGGAGGTTAATTGGGAAAATGAAACTAATTACTAGTCACTAAGTCCCTTTCTGGTTGATCAACATGTTCAGTCAAAGCTGCAGTGATCCAGAGCATATGTGGACAAAGCCTTGTTAATTTTTAAGGATTTTTGAACAATGTTTTTCATTTTTATTTAAACCCTGTTACCAACTATTTTGTACAATAGTTGAACTTCTATTGAGCCGCCAGTTATTGAACATGTTTCATGTTCATTTCCAGAGTTCTGAGGTTCTGATGTTTCCGACTTGGCCTATTTTGGCCATCTTTTTAATTTTTGTTTTGAAATGACCATGCCCCACGGGGTTTGTAATAAAGTGTGCTAGTATGGTGGTCTTGAGTGGCTAGGTTCCCTAGGACTTGACAACCAAACAAGGTATTCCAACGAGTTTTTTCCCTTGTCAATTATGCTTTGCCTATAGTCGAGTAATAATCGATGAGTTTTTCTCCTACACCTCCAAAGCTGGAATGCCCGAATTTGATGGTTAGGCCTTAGGGAATTATTAGAGTCCAACTGTGAAATATGAACATACTAGACACTATTCATGTGTTCTATGGTCATTTACTAGGCCCATAGGGGGTCTGCAACATTGTTCGAAAAAAAAATTTAGCAGACTTGCACAAATTTTTTATTTTTTATTTTTCAATTAATTAAGCCATTTTTCCTATGGTTTAATTGAAAACTTTCAATTTGTAATAATTAAGTGGTTTGCGGTTGGATTTTGATGAACGGAGGCTCATTTTCTAAGCCAGGATATCCATTTAACCCCTAAACCCACTTTTCCTAGGTTTCTGATGATTATTTTTCACTTAATTAAATATTTTCTCAAAATTAATAAATGAGGAATATTTAATTAAAAATAATCCAAAAATAATAAAATGGAGATAATCCAAAACTCTCCAGAAAAAACCAAATTGAATAAAGTAAAGAGCTAAATGACATGGGACAAGGCATCAAAGAATATTCCAATCACCACCAACTGATTTCAATTAAGTATCGGAGCACTACAGTCAACTGTGCATTGGGATTTGCGCCCTCCTTAGCTAGCTCTCACGACTTTCTGAGGTGGCATCTCTCTATTGGTTAAGTGATGGTTCCAAGGTAGGATGGTGGGCGCCTTGCCTAGGTGGAGGCCACCTCATCATTCCTACCTATCAAATGGCTCAGTTAGCCCACAAATCATGGCATGAAGCTCTCAGTTGTTTGGTGAATGCTCCTACATGGCCTCTCTCTCTCAAGAAATTTGAATTAGATCTTTGGACCTCTCTCATTGTATAAATAATGGTCTTTGTTACACCATTTGGGTGGATGAACTTTGCAAGAAACCTCTGCCAGGATTACTGTAATATTTTTTGCCTTTGTGCAACATCGGAATAAAATTGAGACTTTGGAGGTCCACTTGGTGCATGCATGGTTCATGATGACTTATTGAGGTAATATTGTTTAATGTTTATGATTGCTTATTTATTTGAATTTGGATCTAGCTTAGAGGGCTTCTTATTAAGCACATAGGACAAGTATTTGTAGTCTTCAAGTTACTTGTTGATGTTTTGTGTTTAAAAGATCTTAGAGTAGCATCCTTTAGTCAGTTATAATACATGCTCTTTGAATCTTTTTTATACTAACATACTAGATCTAAGCTCTCTTGTTTAAGTGTGTAAGTTTCAGGATCACTTCTTGGAGTAAGGGATTGAGCTCAGTTGCATCTCCCCCTTCTTCAAGCCTCAAAAGATCATAAATTTTGAATGCTCATTGGTTTCTACAGGGTTCTCAAATAGATTCAAGATCCAAAAGGAGCTTGTCATATCTCATTCTCACCATTAAAACTCAACTTTCAACTATTGTTCTTTTGGTTACTAAGCAAAGATATTTGATCTCTAAGGTTTTATCTTCTCCAAGCTTTACTCTTTCCTTTTTTGTTGGTTGTCTCATTCACTTGTTGACTGTCTTATTCTTCTTTTCACTGCCCTCTTTTTCTTCTTTTCGCTGCGCTCTCTTTCTTTTATTTTTTTGCCTTCTTCCTCTTCCCTTTGGCTGCCATCTCTTCTCTTTTTCTTTGGCTGTCATCTCTCTTTTCTATCTTTGTTTTCAGCCTTCTTTGTTTTTGGTTGGCTGCCTGTTATCACACCATAGTAGCAGGGCTACTATTCTTGTTTAGCAGATATCTGCACATTCCAGAGCTTCCATTATTCAGAGCATGGCTATGATGATTGTATATTTTGTGATCAGAGCAGTGTATTATTCAGACTTATGTTAGACCTTGTGTCAAGGCTGAGACTTGAGAGTTCAGATTTGATGACCGATGTGACCCTTTATCCCATACAGTTTCAGTTCAGTGCTTAGAGATGTATTGAATCAGTCTTTCAGATGGTATATGATGTTTCTTACTATGATGATGTTGTATGATCTATGGATGTTTTATCATTGACTGTGGATTATTATCTTGTTGATTTAGTCATGATCACAGCATCTGCTTGGTATATTATTCCTGATGTGGCAAACTGTTTAAAATGAACTATAAATCATAAAATGGACAATTGCTTGTACATTTAGGTAATTTAACAAAACCCACTGGTTTTCCACCTTACATAGATATGGTCTTTCCTGACACCAGTGCTCTGCTAGTGTAGGCTCCATATTCACTTGACTCCATCCATACATGACTTTCCTATTTGACTTTAAACCTTGACCTGTCTCATTTGACTTTCTGATACTGAGGACTTCCCCATTTTTCTACCTCTGTGTTTGGACCGCATCCCTGTATGTTCAGTGTCTCGGCTCTAAGTTGGTGACAAAACTTGCCTTTGGTGAATTGGATTGTAGACCTAAATCATTCTGGTCTGTTGTCCCGATGTTTGGCATTGGCTTGAACTCCCCCTAGTCACTTGAGATGTTGTTGGCTAAAACTGAAAGCTCATGTTCTACTTATGGAAACTTATAAATTCGCCCATGGAAACTAAAAAGGGCAAGAGCAATGACCAGCTAAAAATACTCCTCGAAGAGTATAAGAAAGGTCCAAAAAAGCAAGGGTTCTTAAAAGCTATATCTAAACAATTGCTGACCTTATATGTATTTGAAAACATGCCCTGGATGCAAGCTGCAACTAGTTGTGCTTATCAGCACATCTGAGATCCGAAGGGTTATGTAGGCCAAAAAGGCCATGAAATGAAATTGAATGATCCTAATGAACCTGGATCAACTTGATGTAGACATGATGCCTAAGTTGAATAAGCACTCTCTGAACAACTTATCCATTTGTGAGGAACAGCCATCCCCCGTGTTATTTTGTCCAGCACAGAGTTTGTAGCTTTCCCTCTTCTCCCAGTCCAAAGTATCTTTGAGTTAAGTTAGATAAGTCAACCCCTTGGCCCAACCTTGTTCCTAGCCTTCACCCTTCACTAGCAGTTTGACCATGTCCAATGGGTGAGTTTGTCATTTGAACTAGTGTGCAAGTAATTTTATATAACAAAGGAATATGCTAACTTGATTAATGCCTCTGAATGGATGTTATACTTTGAGCTTGGCTGTGAGAATGATTAGAGAAGCATGTCTTAGTCTACTAATGTGATTTATCCTTTGATTGTATATTATTGGGATCCGTGATGATGTGGGCCATATATATGTGCCTATTGACGATCATTGATGGTCCCACATACTTGATGATGATATCATATGATGGACATATGGTTCAGATGATGATTGATGCAGTTCAGCAGGTTTTATTATTGATTCAGATCAGCAGATTATGTATTGTCCATATATGGTGGATCCTACAGCTGGCCCAATAGGGCAACCCATGGTGTATGAGTACACATTTCTAGTGGATTTGGGCCTTCTGGATCCAATGAGACACTTATCTTTCAGTTTCGGGCACTTCTAACAGTGATTGATACAGTTTTACACTCGTTGACCAGATTTGGGGCTAATTTACCAGCCTGAGCAGCAGGGGCCATGAGAGGCCAGTTCACCTAGGGCGCTGTATGAGGAGGGGGTGGTCCAGCCACTTGCTTTTACCATTTACCCCCCCTTCTGGAGAGCCTGGTGGGCTCAAATGGACAGCGCAGATGACCTAGGAGGTAGTTTTGGCACTTTCACAGTTACCGAGGCAGTTAAAAAATGGGATAAAGTGGTCACTGAGGAATTCGATTTGGGCAATTGAGGCAAGGTTTTGGCATTTGGTTTTCACAGAGGTCTTCCAGGGTGATCCCACTATCTTCCAGCCAGTTTTCACCATGTGGGTAGGCCCACAGCGATCACAGGAGGTCTTTTACTGCTTGTCTGTCACATATTTTGAGGACAGATTTGATCATTTATATTATCTTGGACATATTTTATTATTTTATTGTGCCTTGGAGATGAGCTAGTAAGGATTGATGCCTCCTAGCCCCACCATGTGCTTATTATGTCATGTCCTAGTCATCATGAGGTGGATTTTTGGTACTTTTACCCCCTCTAGGGGATGATGTCACCCTCCATGATTATTTTATACTTGACGTCATCATTATATTGGGTGATCCATGTGATATATTGTTATGGTTCATCTTAGCCATTGATTGTATGATGAGATCTTTTAATCTCAACCACTCATTTGATGTAGTATTATAGAGTGGTATAGGGTTTTGGTCTTTATTATCCTATATAAGGAGGAGACCCCCTATTGTATAGCTCACCTTTGGAGCTCTGGAATATTGGAATAGAACACTTCTTTGTGGAGCATATCTCTCTTGTCTTGTGGATTCTCTTGCATCTTGAGTATACAGTATCTCTTCTATGTATCATTGTGGATTTTGGTGCTTCTACTAGTTTTCTTGCAGGAAAGTCGAATTGATGGAGAGGAGGGCGATTTCTTGAGGGTTATTGTTGGAGGGATCCACATATTCTCTCTTGGGTTGATCTTGTGACAGGGAGTATCATTATTGTATCTTTGTGACATAGTTGATGCTTTCTATTACATCTTTCTATCATTTTCATAATCATCTTACTTGACTTGTTTCTTTGATCTTGTCTTGTAGGAGGAGGACGATTTGGCTATCTTGGAGGAGGACGTTTTGGTTGGAGCTCTTGGATCTCACTCTTGAATATACACATAGGAGAATGCTATCAATTTGCAAGGTGGCCACAAGCAATTGAGGTAAGATCTACAAGGTATGTGCCTCTTTCATCCATTCTATCTTCATTGGTCACAAACCCTAATTAATTAAAACCCCAATTTTGGTTTTTCTTAGATCTACTTAGATCTAGCCTTGCTTTTGAAAAGATCTTAAGAACCCACCTCTATAGCATCCACCCCTAGTTGGATCTATAGTTTGGTGGTGATTGGGTTAAAATTGACACACTTTTCAAGGCAATTTAGCCCTCTTGAACCAAATCGCACTTCCTTGGAGAGGCTTGTTGGGTTAGATCTAGCATATGGGTAGGTGAGATCTCGCTTGATTTGAAATCTACACACTTGATAACCTACCCCCAGACTTTTACTTTGGTGATTTCTACCTTGCGGGCATCATTCCACATTTTAAGGGATTAAAACCCCCTTTTGAACTACTTGGCATCTTAAAACTCAGATCTAGTAAGATCTAACCATTGGATTGACTTGATTTTTTAGATCCACATAGATCGGTGCATAAGGTACTTTGATATACAGTTTGGTGGCCATTGGACTTGATTTGGCCCACCTTATCCATCTTTTAGCCCTCCTTGAGCAAGGTCGCACTCCCTTGGGTGAGTGAGTTTGCCCACTTTGAGGAAGTGGGTGGTTGAGATTTTTGTGGAGTTGGAACGGCCATACCTTGAAACCTAGGTCTAGAGTATCATTTTGTGACGATCTGCCTTGGGGGTAGCATTCCTTGTTTTAAGGGATTGTGGTCCACTTAGGGTCATTTCATGAAATCCTAGATCTAGCTAGATCCAAACATTCTATCTCATATAGCCCACTTGACTTGACCTCTAGGTGTCCCGATCTACACTTTGACATACCTTTTGACTCCATTAGCCCATCCAACAAGGCAGTAGTCCTCCTCAAAGCAAGTCGCACTCCTTGGGAATTGTGTCAAACCTTAGATCCGGTACATGGGTACTCCTAAATTCAACTTAGATCCATAGATCTACTCATTACATACCCTCTAGTGCCAATTGCATCCCTTAACTTCACCTTGTGGGTCCACCTTAAGCCGTTTCACATATCCCAAGAAGGTAAAACCCACTTGAGTACCACATGGTACTATACCTTGTCATTATAACTAATCATGTGGCCTAAATCATACATTGGTTGAAACACTAATCATTTCTCAAACCACCTTCAGCCATACTTTAACTTCTAGGTCCACTTAACCTTGCATTGGTTTCAGTAACTCATTGTCTACTTATCCCTAGGAACCTTTGTTTGGGTCCTGTTATCACACTATAGTAGCAGGGCTACTATCCTTGTTCAGCAGATATCTGCACATTCCAGAGCTTCCATTATTCCAGAGCATGGCTATATATTTTGGATCACTCATGATCAGCAGTATATTATTCAGATTTATGTATGACCTTGTGTCAAGGCTGAGCCTTGAGAGTTAAGATTTGATGACTGATGTGACCCTTTATCCCATACAGTTTCAGTTCAATGCTTAGAGATGTATTGCAGCAGTGTTTCAGATGATGCATGATGATTATTATTATGATGATGTTGTATGATCTATGGATATGTTATCACTAACTGTGGATTATTATCTTGTTGATTTAGTCATGATCACAGCATGTGCTTGGTATATTATTCCTGATGTGGCAAACTGTTTAAAATGAACTATAAATCATAAAATGGACAATTGCTTGCACATTTAGGTCATTTAACAAAACCCACTGGTTTTTCACCTTACATAGATATGGTCTTTCCCGACACCAGTTGTCTGCTAGTGTAGGCTCCATATTCACTTGACTCCACCCATACATGACCTTCCTATTTGACTTTAGACCTTGACCTGTCTCATTTGACTTTCTGATACCGAGGACTTCCCCATTTTTCTACCTCTGTGTTTGGACCGGATCCCTGTATATTCAGTGTCTCGGCTCTAAGTTGGTGACAAAACTTGCCTTTGGTGAGTTGGATTGTAGGTCTAAATCATTCTGGTCGGTTGTCCCGATGTTTGGCATTGGCTCGAACTCCCCCTAGTCACTTGAGATGTTGTTGGCTAAAACTGAAAGCTCATGTTCTACCTATGGAAACTTATAAATTCGCCCATGAAAACAAAAAAAAAGGGCAAGAGCGATGAACAGCTAAAAATACTCCTCGAAGAGTATAAGAAAGGTCCAAAAAGCAATGGTTCTTAAAAGCTATATCTAAACAATTGCTGACCTTATAAATATTTGAAAAACATGCCCTGGATGCAAGCTGCAACTAGTTGTGCTTCTCAGCACATCTGAAATCCGAAGGGTTATGTGGGCCAAAAAGGCCATGGAATAAAATTGAATGATCCTAATGAACCTGGATCAACTTGATGTAGACATGATGCCTAAGTTGAATAAGCACTCTCTGAACAACTTATCCATTTGTGAGGCACAGCCATTCCCCGTGTTATTTTGTCCAGCACAGAGTTTGTAGCTTCCCCCTTCTCCCAGTCCAAAGTATTTTTGAGTTAAGTTAGACAAGTCAACCCCTTGGCCCAACCTTGTTCCTAGCCTTCATCCTTCACTAGCAGTTTGACCATGTCCAATGGGTGAGTTTGTCATTTGAACTATTGTGCAAGTAATTTTTTTTTAATAACCAAGGAATGTGCTAACTTGATTAATGCCATTAAATGGAATTTATAGTTTGAGCTTAGCTGTGAAAATGATTAGAGAAGCATGTCTTAGTCTACTGATGTGATTTATCCTTGGTTATATATATTATGGGGATCTGTGATGATGTGGGCCATTTATAGATGCCTATTGATGATGAATGATGGTCCCAAATGCTTGATGATATCATATGATCGACATATGATGCAGATGATGATTGATCCAGTTCAGCAGGTTTTATTACTACTTCAGATCAGCAGATTATACATTGTCCATATATGGTGGACCCTACAGCTAGCCCATTAGGGCAACCCATGGTGTATGAGAACACATTTCTAGTGGATTTGGGTCTTCTGAATCCAATGAAACACTTATCTTTCAGTTCCAGGCACTTCTGACAGTGATTGATGTAGTTTTACACTTGTTGACCAGATTTGGGGCTGATTTCCCAGCCTGAGCAGTAGGGGCCATGATTGGCCAGTTCACCTAGGGCGCTGATGATGGAGGGGATGGTCCAGCCACTTGTTTTTACTATTTACCCCCCCTTCTGGAGAGCCTGGTGGGCTCAGATGGACAGCGCAGGTGCCCTAGGAGGCAGTTTTGGCACTTTCACAGTTACCAAGGCAGTTAAAAAATGGGATAAAGTGGTCACTGAGGAAATCGATTTGGGAAATTGAGGCAAGGTTTTGGCATTTGGTCTTCACGGAGGTCTTCCAGGGTGGCATCACTATCTTCCAGTCAGTTTTCACCATGTGGGTATGCCCACATTGATCACAGGAGGACATTTACTGCTTGACTGTCATGGATTCAGAGGACAGTTTTGGTCATTTATATTATCTTGGACATATTTTATTATTTTATTGTGCCTTGGGGATGAGCTAGTAAGGATTGATGCCTCCTAGCCCCACCATGTGCTTATTTTGTCATGTCCTAGTCATCATGAGGTGGATTTTGGCACCTATACTTCTCTAGTGGATGACGTCACTCCCTTTTTGTACCATTTAATGGGGGCGCTATCATCATGTTGGGTGATCCATATGATATATTGTTATGATTTATTGTTAGCCGTTGATTAGATCTTATGATCTTTTAATCTTAGCCACTCATGTAAAAAGTGGTTAGGATTGTACTCTCTCCCCATCCTATTTAAGGAGGGAGCCTCTCATTGTAAAATTCATCTAGAGATTTTTGGCTCTTGGCTCTTGGAATAAAATTTCTATCTTTTGGAGTACATGCTTGGATTGGAGTGGATGTTGGTTGTTTCGATTGTAAATGCTTTTGTCCATTGCACTGGAGGATCTATTGTAGCTTTCTTGCATATTTGCCATATCTTATTTACAAGTTAAGAGGACGATTTTGGACAAGTGCGAATTGGTGGGGAGGCTTGCCCTTCAAGCTTGGAAGAAGTCGTTTTGGTTTGACAGGGAGTGGTTTTGCCTTTGTGTCAACTATTCTATGTTTCTCTCTCTCTTACTTGTATCTACCTTCAACATGTTAAACTGATTGATGCTTTGCTCCTTGGTTTTGACAGGTTAGAGGGAATCACATGTGGCTTGGGAAAATTGATTTGGCAAGAAGACTTCAAGAATTCTCCATTTGATCTTTGGCAAAGTAATCCTCGTCTCAACTAGCATTCATCTCTTCATCCAGGTATGATCCAAGAGGTATGATCTTCTTCTTCCTTGAATCATCCATAATTTCTAGATCACAAAAACCCTTGTTTTTGGTTTTTCTTAGATCTACTTAGATCTAGCCTTGCTTTTGAGATGATTTTGAAAACCCACCTCTATAGCATCCACCCCTAGTTGGATCTATAGTTTGGTGGTGATTGGCTTAAAATTAACACACTTTTCAAGGCAAAAAGCCCTCTTGAACCCAAATCGCACTTCCTAGTGAGAGGCTTGTTTGGTTAGATCTAGCACATGGGTAGGTGAGATCCCACTTGATTTGCAATCTAGACACTTGATAACCTACCCCCAGATTGTTACTTTGGTGAATTCTACCTTGTGGACATCATTCCATGTTTTAAGGGGTCAAAACCCCCTTTTGAATTTCTTGGCACCTCAAAACTCAGATCTACTAAGATCTAACCCTTGGATTGACTTGATTTTTGGGATCTACATAGATCAGGGTACTAGCTACTTGGATCTGTAGTTTGGTGGCCATTGGACTTGATTTGGTCCACCAAACCCTCATTTTAGCCCTCCTTGAGCAAGTCGCACTCCCTTGTGAAGGTGAGTTTGCCCACTTCAAGGAGGTGGGTGGTTGAGATTTTTGGGGATTCGGAACGGCCATACCTTGAAACCTAGGTCTAGAGTATCTTTTTGTGACGATCCGCCTTAGGGGTAGCATTCCTTGTTTCAAGGGATTGTGGTCCACTTAAGGTCATTTCATGAAAACCTAGATCTAGCAAGATCCAACCATTAGATCTCATTTAGCCCGCTTGACTTGGCTCCTAGGTGTCCCTATCTACACTTTGACATACCTTTTGACCCCATTAGCCCATCCAACAAGGCACTAGTCCTCCTCAAAGCAAGTCGCACTTCTTGGAAATTGTGCCAAACCCTAGATCTAGTACATGGATACTTCTAGAATCAACTTAGACCTATAGATCTAGTCATTACCTAACCTCTAGTACCAATATCACACCTAGCTTCACCTTGTGGACCCACTTAAAGCCATTTCACACATCCCAAGAAAATAGGACCCACTTGTGTAAACATATGGTACTACACCCAATTATGTGGCCTAAACCATACACAGGTTGAAACACTAACAATCTCTCTAGACACCTTCAACCACACCTTAACTTCTAGGTCCATTAATGCTTGCATTGGGTTCCGTAACTCATCATTTGCTTACCCTTAGAAACCTTTGTTTGGGTCCAATCAACTGTGATTGGTTATAGGGTCTCCCCCTAGGTCTTGTCTCACCTTGACCTAAAGCGAAGAGTGCCTTGGTTGACGTGACTCCCACCTTGCCTTGGGAACCGTGGCATCTCTTGGGTCACCTCTTTAGTTGCCTGTCTCCTCTACCGTCCCGGACGAAATACCACTAGGGGCAACTACAAGTTGTGTGATAACAGGTCCAATCATCTTTGATTGGTAATAGGGTCTCCCCCTAGGTCTTGATTCATCCTGATCTAAAGCTAAGAGTGCCTCGGTTGACGTGACTCCCACCTTGCATTGGGAACCGTGGCATCTCTTCGGTCACCTCTTTAGTTGCCCATCTCCTCTACCGTCCCGGATGGGATACCACTAGGGGCAACTACAAGTTGTGTGATAACACTGCCCCTTCTCTTCCTTTCTTGGCTGGCCCTTCTTTTTTGTTAGCTACTATCTTTTCTTCCCCTTTTGTGTTGGCTGCCTTCTTCCATTCTTTGGCTGCCTCCTCTTTTATTTTGTTGCTTCTTCCTTGTCCATTCAAGCTTTTTCTTGTCTTCTCTTTTGCCTTGTCATCTCTTCTTTTGATCTTTCACTCTTCACTTCTCTTTCCTTAGATCTTACCTTGTTCTTAGTTAGTCCATTTTTCAAGCTTCCTAACTCATACTTAGCTTGCATCTAGTTCATACTTAGTTCATTTACATTTTTTAAATCCTAGATCTTAGTTTGCACATGTTAATATTTCTAACTAGCATGTTAGTATAGTTTAATCCAGTGTTGCACATTTCGGCAATATATCGGAAATATCGGATAAATCGTCGATATTTTCCACCATCAAATATATCGGATTGAAAATATCACGATATATCCGATATTTTCAATATATCGTGACACTTTCAAAATATCGCGACATTTTCTCTATTTCTCGCGAGTCGATGGAAAATATCGGGCTTGTTACCAACTTTTTTGTACCATAATTGGACTTCTGACTAGCCGCCATTTGATGAACATAATTTATGTTCATATCCAGTGTATCAGAGGTTCCAGTTGTTGTTCCTAGCCAATTTTGGCTAGTCAGTTTTATTTTTCTGTTTAAATGACCATGGCCTCACAGGGTTTGTAATAAGTGTGCTAGTAGGATTTTGAGTGGCTCGGTTCCCCATGACTTGGTTATGAACTAAGGTATTCCAAGGGAGTTTTTTGCCCTTGTCAATTATGCTTTGCCTATAGCCGAGCAATAATTGATGAGTTTTTCTCCCGCTTCCTCCAAAGCTGGAATGCCCGATTTTGAAAATTGAGCCTTGGGGGGTTATTAGAGTCCAACTGATGTATATAAGCCTACTAGACACCATGTATGTCTTAGATGGTTATTTCATAGGGTCTCCGTCCAGTAAAAACACTATCCGAAATTTTTTTACTAGACGCGTTGGATGAGTTTTTATTATTTTTAATTATTTTTCCAAATATTTAATTGGAAAAATGCAATTTGTAATATGTTAGTCATCCGGGGGTGGATTTCAAAGATTGGAGGCTTGATTCATAAGCCAAAAATCACACATGAACCCCGAACCAGCTTATCCTAAGTTTCGGATGTTCATTCAGCCTCATAATTAATAATTTCTCAAAAAAGTCATTTACAGAGAAATTATTAATTAAAATATTAAAAATGAATATTTTTGAGATAATCCAAATCTCTCCAAAATAAACCAAATTGAATAAAATAAAAGGATGAATGACATGGCACAGGGCATTAATGAAGATTCCAATCAACTTCAGTGAAGTATCCAGTCACACCAAGTCAATCTCCTCAAGCAAATTCGCCCTCTCCTTAAAGAGTTATGATTTTGTGAAGTGTCAATTGGTTAATGGTTTGTTGACTTAGCATTTATTGGAAGGTGGGCACATTCCTTGGATTGTGGCATCACTAGAGCTTTCCCTCCCATAAATTCGAGTTAGCATGGGTTACAAACTCTGTTGCCGCCTGGTTCCACACCTGGGGAGAACGCAGCAGAAGTCTTCAAGCTGCTGGTGTGGCCTTGTGGGCAAGTCAGAGTCAAGTGCTGTCACTTGGGACTCGACTCCTCCGTTTAGGATTTCCTAGCGAAGCCAAGGGGGGTGGACCCTAAAAATGAAAAGAAAACTAAGGCGTCTAAACTAGGAGTTAGAAAAATATTTTTCTTAACCAAGACAAAGCAGCATATACTTTTGTGAAATAAAACAATCATTCATCATTTACTCCCATTCAATATAATCATCATTCATTTGCACATTTGTCAATGATATGAAATAACATTTAAACAAGACCAGTGCCTTATAATGGAGTCAATAAACAAATGCATAAGCAGAAAAAGTAGATGTTTTGCGAGTGTTCTTGGTTTATTTTAAAATTTATGTGAAAGTGATCTTTTTATTATGGCAGGTGGGTTCCCAATATACGCAAGGCACGGGGGAACATGTCCGGAATTTTGAAGCATGGCTTCCCTCTCAGGCTTGGGCTGAATCGGAGTCTCGAGGAGGTGTTCAGATGCTGTACCAACGAGGGCAATCCTAATGGTTTCCAAGAGGTCACTACTCAGTTTTGTCCCAAGCCTTCTGAGAAATTTCCCCACGACGGCAAAATATTCGTGATGTGTCGGATTTTCACATAAAGGGTTTTTATTTGGGGCGGTGTTAGCTCCTATTACTAGTCGTCTCCCCCTTTCTGATGTGTAAAAACTGGATCAGACTGAGCTGCAAGTCGACCACAGAGCATACGGGAGAAGACCTTGGTATTTTTTAGAAAAAATTTTAAGAACCAAAATTTTATCTTTTTAAACCCCAGGAGTCTCTTTTCAGGCAGGAGTCTCTTTTCACATAAAGGGTTTTTATTTGGGACGGTGTTATCTCCTATTACTAGTCGTCTCCACCTTTCTGATGTGTAAAAACTGGATCAGACTGAGCTGCAAGTCGACCACAAAGCATACGGGAGAAGACCTTGGTATTTTTTAGAAAAAAATTTAAGAACCAAAATTTTATCTTTTTAAACCCCAGGAGTCTCTTTTCAGGCACGTATTCGGGCAAGCCCTTATACAGAAACCCTACTTCGGGAAAGCAAGGGGGTCGTTTTGAGTTTGTAAAAAAAATGGAAAAACTACGTTTTGAGTGAACATGTGGCCCGCCAGTGGAATGGACCAACAAGGTTAATTTTAACCCTAGTTAATTTTATTAAACGCTGAAAATAAAAGAAATAAACTACTCTAACAAAATCACACCATGAAAAGAGACGACACAGGCCACCCCTGGGGGGATGGGGTGTGGGCGCTGGCTAGCCCACTTGCTCTCGTTTAATAATCGTTACAATGATCAGAGAAGTGCCCCAGTCTACTTAAAGTGACTTGGTGGCTTACAAATTTTGAGGGAAAATTAACCGGTTTTACAAAAATATGAATTTTGGTCCTCCGGATTGCCTGGATCCTCGAAATTTCGGTAGCACCTCCTCCTACCTGTTCGTCTTTTGCTGCAAATTAGCAAGCAATTTTTAGTATAAGATGCCCAAAAACACTTTAAGAGTGTCTTTGGAACACTTCCTAAAAAACCCAAAAATTTCTAAGTGAAAATCTAAGTAAAAATTGCAAAAATTTAACCAAGTAAAACAAGCAGTAATGCTTGTTTGCTTGGGGTCTTTGCAAGCTTTATGAGCTGCAAATTATATGCTCTAATTAACAGCCAGATATACTATTAAAATCAGAACTACAACTACTCAACAAAACTTTGAAAAATTTAACAATTTTTTTTTTTTTTGCAAGTTTTGAAAGAAGTAAAGATCTAATCAGTCAAAAAGATAAGAGCTTTAACAAACCACTAGACTAGACCTTTCCGAAAGTAAATCTTGATCTATTTTAAATGTTAACAATAGTATATAAATCAGATCCACTTTATACTTAGTAACCAGTAACCAGAAAATTTGATTCGAATAAAGTTGAGAGAGAGATGAAGCAAATCTTTGTTGAAATCCGAAGCTTTGAAGGTTATGTTTGTGATATTCCAAGGGACTGCATCTGCAAACAAAGATTAGAAGGGAGGAAACAAACAAGATCCACCAACTTCCAGTTGAGATAACCTGCACATCACACACTTTGCAAACAAAGATCAAGTGTAGATATACATCTAGAAAAGAAATCAATGTTAGACATTCATAAACAAATGAAATATGCAAACATGATTACTTTTACAAACATATAACAATAGACTAAACAATAAGCAAATTGCATTAATCTATCTCATAAATCAGTACTAATCTTTCCAATGAGTACAGTTGATGCAATAAAATATCAAAGCCTATGCACAGGTTACCTCCAGTATACAAGTCAAAGATGGTTCATCCACTCACACAATAAACACTTTGACCTCCAAAGTCTTATTTATTCATATTCAAAACCAAATGAGTATTACAACGATAAGTCTTGTGCTCAAATTCTCCCTCTCACAACATTGGAGAAAGCACTAGAATATATAGAAAAACCAGCCAAGTGAAGAGGGGCGCACTTGCTAAATGAGAGGGGAAGTGGTGGCATGGATGGTGGAGGAGAAAGGGCTGCCCACTCCCCTTTCCTAGCTGCCCAAATGCAGCACATAAAGTGCCAAAACAGCAGCATAATAGCTGCTGCAAACACCACACATGGGGGTCCCATTTAGGTGAAGTGCGCCCAACACAAAGAGGGAAAGCGCCCATGCTTTAAGGGAGTGTCATTTCCATGAATCATACTGCCCACATGTCATAACTTTCAGCCCAATACACTCCTAAAAACATGCTGGTCGAAATCAGACCCATAACTCTCTCCAAAAATTTAATATTTTTTAAGTCACTTTTCCCATTTTTTGATTTTTTCATGACTTTTTGACTTTTTTGGATTTTTTGGCCATAGGAAAAAATTGAAGCACCCAAACATTAGGAAAAGTGGGTTTAGGGGTTAAGGGGGTGCTCTGAGTTAGAAAACGAGCACCCCTAAGGCAAAAAATACCTCCAGATGCCCCTTATAGGCCAATTACAAATTTTTTAATTGAACCATAAAAAAAATGGCCCAATTTACGAAAAAATTAAACATTGCCGAAAATTAAAAAACAACCTAGGGGGACTTAGGACATATCCATATGACTCAAAATTAATGCCTAGCATGTTCATATACATTGACCCATAGACTTTAACAATCCCCTAAGGCCCGCCAGCCTCCCTAGGCATTCCAGCTTTGGAGGAGCAGGAGAAAAACCAATTAATTATGTTATGCACTAATGTAAGACATAATAGATAAGTGAAAAAACTTCTTGGAATACCTGACTTGGCCAAAAAGTCCCAGGGAACCAAGTCTTTTACAAAACACCATGCTAGTACGTTTTGTTACAAACCCCGCAGGGCCATGGACATGTGGAAAAAATTAAAAACGAGGGCCTTTAAAAGGCCAGCTGGATATCAAATCACCAAAAATGAACATGTATCATGTTCCACTTTGCACGCTCGCTTGATAATCCAACCAAGTACAACTTAGTTGGCAACAAGCTCCAAGCATTAACTCCTCAAAGGATTCACGCCCTCCTCTATACCTTACGTCAATCCTACATGGAGGATGCTCATTCGTGTGAAGGAGGTTCCAAGGAAGGGATGGGGGGTGCCTTGCCAAGGTGGAGGCCACCTCCCCATCCACCTCACTTCAACTCAAGTTAGTGGGTCAATCTCAACTCCAAGCTTGGGATTTGATTGGATTTTGATTGGATTTGTCTCCTCCATGTGGCAATTCGAATTAGGCTTAGGATGGCTTCTACATTTTGTATATAATGAGGTGCTTGGCTCCTCATTCTTCATGGGGAATTTGTGCGAGTACACTCTGGAGAAATTTGTAATCTTTGTTTGAATTTGAATAAAACAAAAGAGTTTGGAGGTCCATATGGGATTTCTTTGTGTGCCATGCTTCATCTTGTTTAAGGTGATACCATTCTTAGCTCATTTCTTTTGATTCCTCAGTATATGATCTTGTCATTAGAAGGCTAACAATCTAGCAAAATATTATTTGATCTATGCTTTTCTCTTAAGTTTTGTGGCTTTCAGGTATTCTCCCAAGTACAAGAGCTTTTGTTTGGTTTATGAATTCATCCTACAAGTGTCTAAAAGAGGCTTCTACTTTAAGAAATCGAGAAAAAAAGGGCTTGCTTGCCTCATCCATCAAACTACAAACTTCAAAAAATCTCTTGGTTACCTTGGTTACTACAAAGCGGATCTACATTTTCACAGGTTTTGTCCTATTGATTTACTTTCCAAAGTAGTGCAAATATTCTCAATTTATTCACATTTCTAGATCTTGCATTATGATTGGTTAAGTAGATCAAAGTTTCGTGCTTTGATCTACTTGTTGGGTTTAGATCTACTATTTTTTAAATCTTTAACTTCTATTAGATCTAAGATCCTAGTTTCATTTCAAACTTGTAAATCCACTATTTGCTTTTACTGGTCTTTTTTGTTCTATCATTTTTCCATCTCTAGAGTGCCAAATACCACTAAGTTTGTGTCCAAAACCATCAATTTTCTTGCTAAAGTTTTGTCTTGAGAAGTACTTTGGGATTCGATCCCAATTGCCACATTGTTTTGTGTGCCACTTCTCTCTCCTTATGTTTTTTGCGTATTTTCAGCTAGCTGGAAATTTCATGAACAGTGTGAAAAAGTCACTTTTTGACTCCATTTTTGCCTTGGGAAACGTGCACTAGTTTTTCTCGAAAAATGTGCAAATTTTACATTTTTTAGCTTGCTGGTTTTTCTGTGTTTTTTTATTAATTCACAATTCTGGAAAATTATTTAAAATCAATAATTTTTCCAAAAATTTCATTTTTCAAATTTTTTATCATTTTCTTGAAAAACATGCAATTTTAAGCTTGCTGGTTTTTTGACATTTTTCTGCTATTTTCCAATTCTGAAAAATAGCCTAAAAATTCAAAAAAAATTCAAATTTTTTTTTAAAATTTTTTCAACTTTTTCTCGAAAAGCGTGCCATTTCAAGCTTGCTGATTTTGGACTGATTTTTTGCAATTTTCTGCTATTTTTCAGTTCTGGAAATTAGCCTAAAATATTTTTTTTAAAAATTAAATTTTATTTCTCAAAAAATTTCAAGCCATTTCATTGAAAAACGTGCATTTTGCGTCATAAAGGCAAGCTTTTCCTTTCATTTCCAAGGTTTGATTTTTGGTCTTGTTTTCCTGTTTTAGGCTTTTATTTATCTCATTAGGCACTTATCATCTCATTCACTTTCATCTTTTCAAATCATAAGTTAAAATTTGGGTTCCTAACACTCTCACTAGCTGCTGTTTAGAGCTCTTACTTAAAGGTGAACGAAGAGCAAAATCAATCAAGAAACGAACAAGCAAAGCTAGATCCAAAATATTTAGATCTAAAACGAAGAACCATGTCAAGAAGAGGATCCAAACTCAAAAAATCATTCTCCTTTGTACAAGTCATAATAAGGCTTCATATTCTCTTGATTAGTCACTTTCTTCATTTTCAAGGGTTAAATTCCCTCATCTTGTAAAGTATTAATGAAATAAGGCTAAGTGGGATAAGGCCTCCCATATTTTGTGTTTCTTCCCCATTTGGGGAAGAGGGTTGTCTTGGTTAGCTTAGATCTTCGTCATATTTGTTGAGTAGATTAGAGTAATTTTTCCATCTTTTGCATTTAGAAATATTTTGCTAGTTTAGTTTCATTCTTTGTTTTAGAACACTAATTGCTAGTTTAGATTTACTTTCCACTAACTGCTAGTTTCAATTTTGTATTGTTATCATTATTTTTGTTAGTCACTTGTGTTTCCTTATTTATAATTTGCATCTCATATAGTGTAAATAAGTCTCTTGAACCTGTTGCAAGACAAGTCAAGAGCACTGTCTATCGGAGAACATTTTTATTGTTGCATTGCATTGCATATAGTGTAGATAAGACTCTTGAATCAGCCCTTAAAGCAAGATCAAGAGCACTCTCTATCGGAGAGCATTTTTCTTGTGCTCTAATTAAAATTCGCAACTCACACTCTCATAATAAAATTTGAATTTATCTCGTTGTTTCCTTGCCAGAGTATGCTCTGACCGACCTAAAAATCGTATCACTCAGAAACGGTATTGGACTATTAATCTTGCAAGATTCAAACATAATAAAATTTTCACCACATAACCAACGAACCGGCGTTATCTCGATAAATACTCAGGTAGTGGGCAAATTCAAAGTGTGGGCGCCAGGCTACCCAATCTGGACACTCGCTGGTTAAATTCTTTGAACACCTAGCTTGTGAGCCAGACAGGTCCGTCATGTCTTCAAAGGGAGCCACTGAAAGTATTTCCGGTTAGGTTTTCCTAGACACCTAAAACAAGATTACTTAAAATATTGTAAAATCAACCAAGAACAATTTCAAAACATTCTCACAAACATTATATCGAGACTTGTATTTTCAGCATCCCAAGCACTCATTGACTCCATTTGACACTGGTCTTCAAACATACATGTATTACCTCAATTTGGACTATTTGTCATTTATATCTTAAGTCATTATTTTGTGGATGCTTATTTAATTTCCAAGTCATCATATATTGTTCATCTTAAATCATTGTGTTTTGTAATTGCAACATGGATTGCGTATTTTATTGTATCTCAAAAACTCTTAAACAACACCCATCCGCATCACCATCATCATAAAACATTTAAAATACAAGAGCCATAGAAAACTCTTTATTAGGGACAACCCCCCTTGGCTTCATTAGGAGTTTGCCTAAACGGAGGAGCTGGGATTCAGGTGACAGTACTATTATCACCTAAACTGTAGTTACCCTTATGGATATATCCAATCATGGATGGCAATAGGGAAGGGCAACTCAAAAGGTGCAACCACGATCACCTCGACCTCCAATATATGGTTGTCACGCCAGTCGAGGCAACCTTCACTTTATGTTATCTAGCCCAGACAACAAAGGGGGAGACCCGATCTACTCCCGACAGGAGAGATCAAAACCAAGACACCAAATCAGGGTATTTCTAAGTGAAGTTAGGTGTATGGTTTATCCTAGACCTTAGGATGAAGTCACAAGCCAAGTGAGGGGTTCAATGAATATAGCTTTGGTGAGAGTGACTTATAATGTTTGAAATGAGATATAGGATTAGCGTACTAGTTCAATGTTGGAAAACCCATTGCCTTGGGAACTGTGTCCAATGCAGGGTAGTTTAGGGGTTGTATTGGGGCTAACTAGTACATATGACAAGCTTGATCATGATACATGATGGCTTCAAGGGTTTAGTTCACCATGCTACGGTTAAACCACAAGTTAATCCAACAATCTAAGAAAGTCGAATTGACTTGGAGAACAACCAGCGCCTTGGGAATTGGGATAATGGAGTCAAAGTGGGGTTGACTTGTGGTTAAGGACTCCTATAGCATGAGACAAGTGGGCAATTAAGGTCTTGATGGATGAATAGGTCTAGATATAGGTTTGACCAAAGTGGACCACAATCCCTTAAAATAAGGAATGCTATCCCCAAGGCGAGATTTGACAAGATGACACACTAGACCTAGGTTTTGAATTATTTCGGTTTCAAATCTCCAAAAATCTCAAGTACCCATGTCCTAGAAGTGAGTCAACTCACTTCTCCATGGTGGTGCGACTTTACCCAAGGAGGCCTAAAAGCGGGGTTAAGTGGGTCAAGACAAGTTCGATGGCATCCAAACTTTAGATCCGGGTAGGTTAGTCAAGTAGGAGTGTGGATCTATAATTTTACGGCAATCCAACGGCTAGATCTTACTAGATCTGAGTTTAAGTATACCAAGTGGTCCAAAATGGGGATTAAATCCCTTAAAATGTGGAATGGGGCCTGTTATCACATATATAGTAGCCGGGCTACCATACATTATTTTTCTGATACCAGTACACTATTCAGCCAGTTCCCTTACATTTGAGATGCTGAGATGAGCATCTACATTGGATCACTATCAGATTGTGGACAGCAGTGTATATTCCCCATGCCATGACTGAGTCTCAGGACACTCATAGAGATGACCGATGTAGCCA
Source organism: Larix kaempferi (assembly GCA_027924585.1). NCBI lineage: Eukaryota > Viridiplantae > Streptophyta > Pinopsida > Pinales > Pinaceae > Larix > Larix kaempferi. The sequence goes on from BSBM01001032.1 coordinate 970,744, forward strand.
TTATACCATTGGTAAAGAGCAGTCAGTAGTGCCCAAAGTCACAGCAGCAGTTTCAGAGGACAGATGATGGTACAGGTTGATGAGCAGTCAGGTATATGACTCAGCAGGTATATCATTGTGTCATGGTTATATTGCTTTTATATTTATTCTTATAGCATGTCTTAGCACTCAGTATCATGGTCTGGCGATCATATAGATATGTGGACCTGGTTGATCTTATTATATATATTATATTGTCCCTACTCAGACTTAGAAGTTCACTATTCATACTCATTGGTATTACCCTCCTTAGGGAGAATAGAGGTGATCATTCCACCATACCTTGGCTTGATAGTGTCGGCTCCATTATTCATTGTCTTCATCCATCTGTGGCCTACCTTTTAGTTTATCACCCTGACTTACTACTTGACTAGTGACATGGAGGATCTTTTCCCCACTGTAGCCTCTGTATTGGATGAGCTTCCCTATTTATTGTGTCTCGGCTCTGAGTTGGTGACAAAACTTACCTATGGTAAGTTGGAGTTCCTTGCGAATTCCCCCTAGTCACTAAAGTTGTGTTTTCTAAACCTGAAACTTTTAGTGCTGCCATGAATACAAAATCTGGAAAAATGAAATCCTATATCTTGTATGAAAAGCCCATTCATGCAATGTGTTTCTAAACACACATGAATAAAAGGCATGCCAAATGAAAATGGCCATGAAAATAAAATGTTATATCTTTTGGAAAAATAAATACCTAGGTAAACAAGCTGTCCATGACACACCTAGAGGTGCTCAGGTAAACAAGTTCCTTAAAAACACACCTGCAGCAGAAAGCCTAAAATAAATGTAAATCTATGCAATGTGTTTATAAACACACATAGATCAAGGCTATGGAAACTTCAGGCCCAAAAAGCAACGGAACTTAAATGCTATATCTAAACAATTGCTGGCCTTATTTGTACTATGGATTGTGCGCATCTGTGAAGGTGAATAAACCCTCTTTGAACAGCTCATCCATTTGTGAGACACCGCCATTCCCTGTGTTATTGCTCATTCAGTATATACTATGGTGTGTATTCCCCTTTCCCTTGCCAAAGTGTCACAAAGTTAAGTCAGTCAAGTCATCCCTTAGCCTAGCCAGTTATTTTAACCTTCACCCTTCACTAGCAAATTGATCACAGCTATGAAGTGAGTATGATCTTGAAAGTCTAGTCTGAGTAATATTAATAATTAACGACATTATATATTTGGATTTAGATCGCCAGTAATGATTACTTTGTGCTATAATTGTTATTTGAATAAGTTGTAGAACATGTATTAACCTTGGACACTTTGCAGCAGCTTATGATGATGGTCTGAGTTATATTGGGTCATGTTGACTTGGTTAGGCCTAGTCCGACCATGGTCAACCATAGGACATGAGATGGTTGGACCTTATGATGACATGGATAGATGATATATGGTCTATGTATACATACATGATGATTCTATGCAGTAGCTACAGGGTTATGATGATGATTCTTGGTTTACAGCATTATTTGATCATTTACAGATTATTATTATTGGCCCTGTTCCGGTATATTGGATATATATTTTGATCATGCAGAGACTCATATGGTGTATGAGTACACATCTTGGATGGATTTGGACCTTCTGAGTCCAATGAGACATTTTGTTTTCAGTTCCGGGCACTTACAGTGATGATTGAGCCTCAGTAGACTATCCCAGTGCAGTTTTGGTCTGTCGGAGGCCCTGTCAGAGCAGATGTGATTTTTATCCGGTTGACCTAGGGCGCTGGTGATGGAAGGGGTGGTCCAACCACTTGTTTTTACCATATTACTCCCCTCCCGGACACACTGGTGCCCTCACCTTGACAGCGCAGGCACTCCAGGAGGTAGTTTGGGGCAGTTTCACGCTTCCTGAGGCATTTTAGGATTGGTAGAAATGGCTATTGAGGAAATCGATTTGGGCTACTGAGGCAATGTTATGGCATGGGATGATCAGTGATGATAGATCGGTGTCCTCCACACCTCTTCCAGCAGTTTCAGCTTCATCGGGGCCCGCATCCATCACTTATGGCACTTTCTGACGATTTCTGAGGTCTTTTTGAGGCCTACAATTTGACCATGGAGGCACGATTTGGTACATTGAGGATTATTTTATGATTATTGTGCTATGGGGATTGACCAAGGAGGGATAAAATTATCCCTTGGACCCACCATAAGCCCCTTATTATATTTTGTCATCATGATTTGGGGGGATTCCCCTCTTCTAGGGCGATTTTGTCCACTCATATAATATTTTATTAGTGATCCATGTATTTTATTGTTGAGCTCATCTCAACCATTGATTAGACATTTGTATCTTTTAATCTTAGCCACTCATTCAAAAAGTGGTTAGGGTTTTGGTGCCTCTCCTTCCTATTTAAAGGAGACAGCTTCTCATTGTAAAGGGTCTTTGGCTCTTGGATTATTGGTATAGAAAAACTTTCTTGTGGAAATTCTTGTGGTCTCCTTTGCATCTGGTGTTCTTAGATCGTGATTGGAAAGTCTATTGCAACCTAGCATTTGGAAATTGTGGTAAGATCTATCTATTTTGGAAATCATTGTTTGTCTACAGGAGGGCGACTTCAACAAGGGCGATTTTGCAAGGCTTCTTCAAATCGACTTTCTTGGCATTCGCTTGTATCAGGGGGTTATCATTAGCATCATTGTGATCTATGCTTTCTTTCTGTTACTTCTCTTGTGGCATCAGTCTTATCTCTTGATTGCATCAAATCTGATATTGTTGACGTTTGTTGTGCAGGAGAGAGGGCGCATTGGTTTCTTGGACTAAATCGATTGCATAGAAAACTACCTCAAAGCTTCTCAAATTGATCGGGTTTGCATAGATCATCATCATCAAGGCATCTACAAGGTTACCCAGATAAGATCCACAGGTTTGTTTCTCTTATCTTGATTCAATCCATTGACCTAACTCATAAATTGATAAAACCCTAATTACTTCAAAACCCCCATTTTACATTATCTTAGATCTGCTTAGATCTAGTGGGTTGTTGGGCATAATATTGAAAACCCACCTCTATAGTATCCACGGCATCCCGGATCTATAGTTTGGTGAGGATTGGCTTCCGTTTAAACCCCTTCCCAAGCCAACTTAGCTCTCCCAAGCAAGGGCGCACTTCTTGGTGGTAGTGAGTTGACCTAGATCTAGGTGGTGGGTAATTGAGATCCCACTTGATTCATAATCTACACATCAAATAACCTACCCCCAGATTGTCACTTTTCTGATTTTCAACAAACGTCAACAATATCTGATTTGATGCAATCAAGAGATAAGACTAATGCCACAAGAGAAGTAACAAAAAGATAACATAGATCACAATGATGCTAATGATAACCCCCTGATACAAGCAAATGCCAAGAAAGTCGATTTGAAGAAGCCTTGCAAAATCGCCCTTGTTGAAGGCGCCCTACTGTAGACAAACAATGATTTCCAAAATAGATAGATCTTACCACAAATTCCAAATGCTAGGTTGCAATAGACTTTCCAATCACCATCTAAGAACACCAGATGCAAAGGAGACCACAAGAATTTCCACAAGAAAGTTTTTCTATACCAATAATCCAAGAGCCAAAGACCCCTTACAATGAGAAGCTCTCTCCTTTAAATAGGAAGGAGAGGCACCAAAACCCTAACCACTTTTTGAATGAGTGGCTAAGATACAAATGTCTAATCAATGGTTGAGATGAGCTCAACAATAAAATACATGGATCACTAATAAAATATTATGTGAGTGGACAAAATCGCCCTAGAAGAGGGGAATCCCACCAAATCATGATGACAAAATATAATAAGATGCTTATGGTGGGTCCAAGGGGTAATTTTAACCCTCCTTGGTCAATCCCCATAGCACAATAATCATAAAATAATCACCCATGTACCAAATCGTGCCTCCATAGTCAAATCGTAGGCCTCAAAAAGACCTCAGAAATCCTCAGAAAGTGCCATAAGTGATGGATGCGAGCCCCAATGAAGCTGAAACTGCTGGAGAAGGTGTGGAGGACCCCGATCTATCATCACTGATCATCCCATGCCATAACATTGCCTGAGTAGCCCAAATCGATTTCCTCAATAGCCATTTCTACCAATCCCGAAATGCCTCGAGAAGCATGAAACTGCCCCAAACTGCCTCCTAGAGTGCCTGCGCTGTCAAGGTGAGGGCACCAGTATGTCTGGGAGGGGGGTAATATGGTAAAAACAAGTGGCTGGACCACCCCCTCCAAGCACAGTGCCCTAGGTCAACTGGATAAAAATGACATCTGCTCTGACAGGGCCTCCGACAGACCAAAACTACACTAGGATAGCCTACTGAGGTTCAATCATCACTGTAAGTGCCCAGAACTGAAAAAAAACTATCTCATTGGACTCAGAAGGTCCAAATCCATCCAAGATGTGTACTCATACACCATATGAGTCTCTGCATGATCAAAATATATATCCAATATACCGGAACAGGGCCAATAATAATAATCTGTAAATGATCAAATACTGCTGTAAACCAAGAATCATCATAATAACTGTTGGTCAATATTAATGTTACTTAATTAACCTCCATTTAATTATCAACCGGGCAATCGTAAACTTTGAGCTGCTACACTATATGTGCAGGCAAGATAGTTTTAAAACAACCCTAATATTTCAGAGAAATTCCACCTACAGCAATGCTTCAAAAGAACAATCTACTGATAAATTAAACAAACCCTACAACAATCCCTTAAACACTCAACAATCCACACTCAGCTACAGTGCTGATAATCTATTCTACAAATGAAAGAGCTTAATAACTATGATCTATTGATCTGAAAACTCCACTATAATCCTACGAGATCTAATGCTTCACTCCACACTAATACTTCTAAAATTATTGCCAGAGTAACACCTATGATCTCTTGACTTTAAATGGTCAACACACAGCCTATTATAATGAAGCTTGGCTGGTTATTGTTATTTAAATATACTCTGTTTTATTTATGCACACTAATGCACACAGGAAAGTACCAAGGCCATTCAAACAATACTCATTAATTATTATTAGGCTGTGTGAGAAATATTTGCTAAGTCTGGTTTGCATATGCACACTGTGGAGCTGATGTTGCTTCAAGAAAGCAATATTATAAACTAGGGTTCCTCTCCAAACTCAAGAAGCCTGATTTCTTCCTACTTAATCACTTGTTTAAAAGATTATTTAACAAAGCCCTATACGCTCTATAGATTCCAATCTTCAAACCCTCTACAAAATATTACAAGTGCTGTTCAATTTCAACAAGATACCCTACAGCTCTGCAAAATCGAAAGTGAAAAGGATGAGCTATTCATCAACTATTCCCATGCCGCAGCAAAAGGTTCTTCAATAGCTAGAGTCAATTTCATTAACCAAATTGCCAATACTATGCTTCATACTGGAAATCGAAGAAAATATTTAAACCCACACCATTCCTTAATTTATTTTACAGTACTGTGAACAACAGAGTCTAACCCAATCCTGCAGCTATCACGATATCACTATATGCTGGCAATAAAAACAATGTGAAAACTCGGTCTACCTGTAAGCCTTCACAAAGCAAAACTTGAATCAAATCATCACACCATTTATAAAGACAATATCCCTAAACAATAATCATGGCCATTAATATACAATCCAAGCCGAAAAACCAGAAAGGGGTGTTAAATAAAAACTGTTCCTAAATCTATTCAGCAAGCTAAATCAATTGCAAATGACTAAGAATCTGCAGACATGCATATGAGTAAAACCATCAGCATTCTATAGAACAATATCAAAGGAAGAAAAACGTTATCCTGCTATTGCAAAATACACAATGCGAAATACCAAGGATTGGTGTTGAAGGGGGCCCTCCCTCAACGCCTTCCAGTTCTAAGTCAAAACCTTAAAGGAGATAAACGCTGGTTGTATTAATGAAATGAAGTATTACAGTCTTCTCCTCGAGTATCCTCTCCTTAAGCTTTATTTATACATGAATAGATGGACAGGATCCATCCCAGAATGCAGAGATTTGAGCAACTACCCACAAAACGGCCAACACAAAATCTAGCAAAACCACGTCTGTTCCGGAAGCGATTTCTCCACATCTATTCAGAAATTCTGAAAACGGCCCGCGGTTAGGGGTAAATGGGGCCATTTGTGAAGTGGGTTTCGAACCGTTTTGAAAAATTCCCAACCGTTTGTTCAGAAATTGAGCCCGAAATCAGGGTCCTGATCAAGGACGGAAATGACTTTGCCAGATTGCTTGAGATCCATACACTGCTAAAAATGGAGGATAACAGCTGCTTGATCAAAGATCATCTCCAAAACAGCACCTGGAAAATCTGCATAGATATCTAGAAGACAATGGAAGTTCAAAAGACACCCCAAATGTGGATCGAAGCCCCTGAATCGCTGGTGTAGCTAGCATGAACCTACCCTGGAGCACCGAAACCCCTGCACAAAGGAAACAATTACCCATCAGTTGACCGGATATTCATATGGAGATTTAAAAACCCAATGTATGCATAAAACAATGTAAAGTAAGAAATAAATAACCAAAAATCACTTACCAAACCTTTGTCCACATTGGTCTCCACAAAAGCATGACCATACACAAATAAACATTAATAAAACTAACTTATCAGGTGGTTTTATAAGTGTTATGCTACAAAGTGATGTGTTGGACAGCTAATAATAGGAGACCAACAATAACCCTGTAGCTGCTACATAGAATCATCATGTATGTATACATAGACCATATATCATCTGTCCATATCATCATAAGGTCCAACCATCTCATGTCCTATGTTTGACCTTGGTCAGACTAGGCCTAACCAAGTCAACATGACCAAATATAACTCAGATCATCATCAGAAGCTGCTGCAAAGTGTCAAAGGTTAATGCATGCTCTACAACTTATTCAAATAACAATTATAACACAAAGTAATCATTACTGTCGATCTAAATCCAAATATATAGTGTCATTAATTATTATTATTACTCAGACCAGACTTTCAAGATCATACTCACTTCATAGCTGTGATCAATTTGCTAGTGAAGGGTGAAGGCTAAAATAACTGGCTAGGCTAAGGGATGACTTGACTGACTTAACTTTGTGACACTTTGGCACAGGGAAAGGGAATACACACCATAGTATATACTGAATGAGCAACAACACAGGGAATGGCGGTGTCTCACAAATGGATGAGTTGTTCAAAGAGGGTTTATTCACCTTTAAGAGATGCGCACAATCTATAATACAAATAAGGCCAGCAATTGTTTTGATATAGCATTTAAGTTCCATTGCTTTTTGGGCCTGAAGTTTCCATAGCCTTGGTCTATGTGTGTTTATAAACACATTGCATAGATTTACATTTATGTTAGGCTTTCTGCTGCAGGTGTGTTTTTAAGGCACTTGTTTACCTGAGCACTTCTAGGTGTGTCATGGACAACTTGTTTACCTAGGTATTTATTTTTCCAAAAGATATAACATTTTATTTTCATGGCCATTTTCATTTGGCATGCCTTTCATTCATGTGTGTTTAAAAACACATTGCACGAATGGGCTTTTTATACAAGATATAGCATTTCATTTTCCAGATTTTGCATTCATGGCAGCACTAAAAGTTTCAGGTTTAGCCAACACAACTTTAGTGACTAGGGGGAATTCCAAGGAACTCCAACTCACCATAGGTAAGTTTTGTCACCAACTCAGAGCCAAGACACAATAAACAGGGAAGCTCATCCAATACAGAGGCTACAGTGGGGAAAAGTCCTCCATGCCACTAGTCAAGTAGTAAGTCAGGGTGATAAACTAAAAGGTAGGTAATGGATGGATGAAGACAATGAATCATGGAGCCAACACTAGCAAGCCAAGGTATGGTGGAATGATCACCTCTATTCTCCCTAAGGAGGGTAAAACCAATGAGTATGAATAGTGAACTTCTAAATCTGAGTAGGGACAATATGATATATATAATAAGATCAACCAAGTCCACATATCTATATGATCGCCAGATCATGATACTAACTGCTAAGACATGCTATAAGAATAAGTATAAAAGCAATATAACCATAACACAATGATATACCTGCTGAGTCGTATACCTGAATGCTCATCAATCTGTACCATCATCTGTCCTCTGAAATTGCTGCTGTAACTCTGGGCACTACTGACTGCTCTGTACCAATGGTATAATGGCTACATTGGTCATCTCTCTGAGTGTCCTGAGACTCAGTCATGGCATTGGGAATATACTCTGCTGTTCACAATCTGATAGTGATCCAATATAGATGCTCATCTCAGCATCTCAAATGTAAGGGAACTGGCTGAATAGTGTACTGGCATCAGAAAAATAATGTATGGTAGCCCGACTACTATATATGTGATAACAAGTACCTGGCTCATTGCTTGCCCCCAAGGCCACACCTTCCCCACTTGTAGTGAGGGAACAACTTTCGAAATATTTCTGCTGACGGTGTGCATCTCGGTAAACAACAGGGCTACTAGGTAAAAAATTAAAAATTGCGGCCTTGGGGATGTTTTAAGTCCGCGGGTTGGTCTTTTTTGTCCTCATTCTTTCTTTCCAAGTGTGTGAGAGAGATAGAGAGTGTGGGAGGAGAGCATTGTGCATCCATCAAGGGAGAAAGCCAAGGATATTGTTGTTAATAGAGAAGAGATCGCGGAGTGGGGATTCACCATCAAGATTCAAGATTTCCAGGTATGTATAAATTTTTAAAACGTTTGGCTTCAAGTTCATTTGTTTGTTTTTCTAGACTTAGGATAGGGTTTTTCTTCTTGCTTTTGAAAGGAAGATTCAACCATTCCATTCCACATTCATCTAACCCTCATTAGTTAAATTTTAAGCTTTGCAAGTTTGCATTATCATGTGTTTATTTTGTTTTTTTTTGTGCCATAGGGTTAAGATTTTCTCCTCAACAAAATGCCAAAGGCATTGGATCCAATGTGGGTGTATGGTGAACCAGTAGAGCTTCCCAACAGACAAATATTGGCATGCAATCTTTGTGGCAAAAAAATTTATGGAGGAATTATCCGCTTGAAATACTACCTTGCCAAACTCACCAGATTTGATGTGGATGTTTGTGAAAAAACTACTCCAGAAATTATGCGCATTGCAAACCAATCCATCATTGATATTGCCAACAAGAGGGATGCGAAGGAGGCCTGCAAAAATGAACTTATAAGTGCTACCGCTGGAACAAGTGCCTCAATGGGAGTAGGACAACAATCCCACTTCTCATCCACACAACCCACAACGTCTTCAATGCGCTCATCAACCTCAGGTTTCTTTGTGTCGAGGTCAACACCGGGGGGGCAACCTTCTATTCGGGCAATGGTTAAAACAAGGGAGAAAGAGGAGGCTAACAAGATTGTGACAAAATATTTTATTTGGAGTGATATACCATTTAACATTGCCAATAACCCCTTCTACCATGCCATGTTTGAAGCTGCTGCTATTGTTGGCCCGGGGTATAAGGGCCCTTCCTATAATGATTTGAGAGGGCATCTTCTTCAAGGGGAAAAGGCAAATTGCACGCAAATATTGGCTAGGTTCAGGGAATCATGGGAGACCATCTGATGCACCGTGTTGTCGGATGGGTGGACTGATAGAAAGGGCACATCAATTCTAAGTTTTTTGGTTAGTTGTCTCGGGGGGGAAATGTTTATCAAAAGTGTTGATGCAAGTGCATATACAAAAGATGCACAATTATTATGTGAGTTGATGGATGGCTTTATCCGAGAGATAGGCCCGCAGTATGTTGTCCAAGTCGTCATGGACAATGCTGCTAATTATGTTGCTGCTGGGAGGTTGCTCATGGAGAGGGATCCAACCTTGTACTGGAGTCCTTGTGCAGCCCATTGCATTGATTTGATGCTAGAGGACATGGGCAAAATTCCTTTCATCAAGGAAACCATTGATTCAACTCGGAGTGTGTCAAATACATATATAATCACACATATGTTCTTTCACTCATTAGACAGTTCACAGGGAACAGAGAGTTGATTCGTCCTGCGATCACACGTTTCACCACTAGCTTCATTTCACTTCAATCGCTCCTCAAGAGCATGTTGGAGTTACAGAGGATGTTTCTTTCTGATGAGTGGGTTGCTTGTGTCTATAGCACCAAATAAGATGGGCAAGCCATAGCCCAACTTGTGCGACATGACCAAAGATTCTGGAGTGCAGTAGGTGAGGTATGTACGTTAGTGAACCTTTGGTAAAGGTTCTTCGATTGGTTGATGGTGACAAGCCCAAAATGGGCTACTTGTATGAGGCCATGGAGAGGGCCAAGGAAGCTATCTATCGGTACTATGATGACAAGGATGAGGAAGGACTCGCCAAAAGAGCTCAGATTTGGGGTGTGATTGATGAACGATGGAATAACACTCTCCATCGTCCCATTTATGCAGCAGGGCTCTTCCTCAACCCTGCTTTCGCTTATGCTTGTGGATTTAATTTTGATGGTGAGGCCATGGATGGTTTTTTCCAATGTGTTCATAGGATGGTGCACACTCCAGCTGAACGCTTAGAGATTTCTAAACAGATAGAGATATATAGGATGGCAGCGGGGGTTTTGGGTTATGAGATGGTTATCTTAGATAGCACTGCAAAGATGCCAGGTAAGCTTCAATTTCAAATTTTGTTTTTTCTTTATATATATTTGATATTTATTACTTGATAGAAATATATTTTGTTGTCTTCCATTGAATCCTTTCATTTTATTCATTGTAGATGTATGGTGGAAACACTATGGTGGAAAGCTCCCAGAGTTGCTGAAACTTGTCGTTCGAGTACTTTGCCAAACTTGCAGTTCATCAGGGTGTGAGCGCAATTGGAGTGTCATTGAAAAGATACACTCGAAGAAGCGCAACAAGTTAGAAATGTTCAAAAATGCAACAATGAAAATTTAAATTACTTATATTTTTTAATTTGTAATTTTCATTTACTAAAATTTACCATTGGTCCATTACTAACTATGGCCCTCAATGTTCATATAGGTTAGGTACCCAATGCCTTAATGACATGGTTTATGTCTACTACAATCTAAGGCTATGGGTGAAGCAACTTGACAAAGAACCTGACATAGAGGCCATAAATTTGGATGGCATTGACACCACTACTCAGTGGAGGGTGGAGTTGGAGGAGCCTGAGATGGAGGAGGCACCCGAGTGGTTGGAGGAGGGGGAGGATCCTGTAGATGATTTGGGGGATGAGACCTGTACCTGCCTAGTTCCACACCTGGGAAAACGCAGTATAAGTCTTCAAGCTGCTGGTGTGGCCTTGGGGGCAAGTCAGAGTCAAGTGTTGTCACCTCAAAACTCGACTCCTCCGTCTAGGCTTTCCTAGCGAAGCCAAGGGGGGTGAACCCTAAAAATGAAAAAAACCTATGGTGTCTAATCTAGGAGTTAGAAATATTTTTGAAATTAAGATAATGCAGCATACATTTATGTAAAGCAAAACATCATTCATCAATACATCATTTGCAAATATTCATTATTATCATCATCATTTACAACATCCATCAACAACTTGAAATGAAACAATATAAACCAATGCCTTATAATGGAGTAAAAATAGATGCATGAACTGAAAAAGAAATGTTGTGCGATTGTTCTTGGTTTATTTTAACATTATTGTGGTAATGATCTTTCTATTAGGGCTGGTGGGTTCCCGATATACGCAAAGGTACAAGGAACATGTCCATAATTCTGATGTGTGGCTCTTCACTCAGACTTAGGTTGAATCAGAGTCTCGAGGAGGTGTTCAAATGCTATACCAACAAGGGCAAGCCTAACGAATTCCAAGAGGTCACTATCTAGTTTTATCCCAAGTCTTTTGAAAAAATTTCCCATGACAAAAGAATATTCATGTTGTGCCAGATTTTCACAAGAAGGTTTGTTTATTGGGGTGGCATTAGAACCTATTACTAGTCATCTTCCCCTTTCTGATGCGTACCAACATGATCAGACTAAGCTGCAAGTTGATCACAGAGCATACGGAAAAAGACCTTGGAAATTTTTAAGTTTTTTTAGGAACCAAAATTTTATCTTTTTAGAAACCCAAGAGTCTTTTTTCAAGCCAGTACTCGGGCAAGCCCTTGTCCTGAAACCCTACTTCGGGAAAGCAAGGGGGCATTTTTGAAATTGTAAAAAACAAATGAAAAAATCTATGTCCTGAGTGAACTCGTGGCCCACCAATGGAATGGACCAACGAGGTAAATTTTAATCCCAGTTAATTTTATTAAATGAGGAAAATGAAATCTAAACTAAAAAAATTGCAAACCACGAAAAGAGACAACACAGGCCACCCCTGTGGGGATGGGGTGTGGGCGCTGGCTTGCCCACTTACTCTCATTTAATATTCTTTTACAATGGACATAGAAGTTCCCCAGTCTACTTAAAGTGACTTGGTGGCTTACAATTTTGGGGGAAAAATAACCGGTTTTACAAAAAAAATAGTTTTGATCCTCCAGATTGCCTGGATCCTTAAAATTTCCGCAGCACCTCCTCCTACCTGTTTGTCTTTTGCTGCAAACCAGCAAGAAAATATTAGTATAAGATGCCCAAAAACAATTTTAGAGTGTCTTTGGAACACCTAAAATGTAAAAAATTAACCAAGTAAGACAAGCAGTAAGGCTTGTTTACTTGGGATCTTTGCAAGCTTTATGAGCTGCAAATTTTTAGCTCTTTCAATCAGCCAAGTAAACCTTTTAAGTTCAAATCTAGCTTCCTACTCAAGCTTGTAAAAAAAATTCAATGAACTTGACTTTTTTGTATGAAACTAGAAGAATAGATCTAGACAATAGATGAAAACTTTTAAAATTGAGTTAAGTCTATTCTTTCATGCAAATAAATCAGATCTACTTATGATCAGAAAATTGTAAAAGATCTAAGAAATATTTGCTACTTTTTAAGAAACCAAGTAACCAAAAGAGTTTAGAAAATTTTAATTGCTGAGAAGGAGAAGAGAAGCAAAATGGCCCTTGAAACCAGAAAACTTTGAAGGCTTGGAAGTGGGACACCGAGGGCAAGATCCACCAAAGCATACACAGATGAAGAAAACGAGAGCAAACAAGCTATCTTCTTCTTCAAACCTATCAACCTGTAGCTAACAAAAACACTCACAAAGAAACCATCAAACTAGAAATGCACATGGTTAAAAAGCAAAATAATATGAGCATAAACAAATGAACATATAAATTTTAAATCTCTAATCAAGATGACTAATAAAAGAACTAATTAAAACAAGCAAGATTAATTAGTCTTTCCTACAAAATCGTTACCAATCCTTCAAGTAGACTAGCAGATGGCTGAAAATTACTTGCACAGAAATTGCCTTAGCTACAAATCACCTTATGCCATGAGATCATGAAGCCACTCACAAAGCATCACACATGTGGACCTCCAAAGTCTTCTTTATTCATAAGCAAAAGATAAAACAAGTACAACAATGGTCTGCTCCAACTCCAACTAGAGAAAAAGAGAGTGGGCAGCCATGTATATATAGCCAAAGATGGAGAATAATGGGTGGAATGAGTGGCATAACTCATGGAGAAAATGGGGTTGCCTACTCCCATGTAATGGGCTGCCAAAATCAGCCCAAATCAGCTAAAAATCGGCCATGTGACAGCCCATAAACATAGCTACAAATTCCATGATTGATAGGGCCAAATTTTGGGAAATGTGCCCCCCTCAAGTGGAGAAGTAATCCCACTAATATAGCTACCCGGAATCTTTCCAAAATCAGCTCTTACAACTTCTAAAACGTAGCTGAAATATTTCTGACATCAAATACCCCAAAAAAATGGAATTTGATTTTTATGATTTTTTGACTTTTTTGCATTTTTCTCTCCATTTTTCACTTTTTTTTATTTTTTCTCCATAAGTGAAAAATAAACAACCCAATGACTATGGAAAGTGGGTTTTGGAGTAAGGTGGCTGCTCTGAGTTAGAAAACGAGCACCCCTAAGGCAAAAAAAAACCCTTATATGACATTTTTATGCCATTTACAATATTTTTTAATGAAACTGTTGTCCACCAGATTGCACACCAATAGCAGAAATCTTTCGAAAGCTGTCCCCCTCACTGGAAAGTGGAGAGAGGCGTGGCCTTGGGGGCAAGCAATGAGCTAGGTACTGTCACTTAAATTCTAGCACCTCCGTTCAAGCTAACTCCTAACGAAGCCAAGAGGGATAGTCCCTACAAAGAGTTGACTATGGCTCAATGTGTTTTAATGTTTTAAGATGAAGTGATGCGGATGGGTGTTGTTTAGGAGTTTTTTTTTGTGATGAGACCAAATTATAAATGTTATAAACAAGATAAAAAACAATCCACGTTGCTAAATAAGATATCAAAATGACAGTACGTTTCAAGATTTGAAGTTCAAAAAGGCATCCACAAGATAAAGTAAAACCACAAGGACAAATGGTCCTGATCAAGATATGAATTTTAAATAACCAGTGCCTTATGGAGTCAAAGAATAATAAAGATGTGATGCTGAATGTGTGGGTCTTGAAAGGTATTATTCGTGAGATCGTTGTGCAAATTATCTTGATGAATTACAAGTTTTAATGGTCTTGATTATTAGGCTATGAACAAGGATATCAAAAGTCCGGAAATAATACTGGTAACCTCTTAGATGATAGGTCGAAGCCACCCAGATTGCAAAAGGGTAAGTGTTCAATTGGCTTGACCACCCTTGAGTCTGACAGCGGGATTTCGGCACCACCTATTTCAGGAAACTTTCTCAGTAAATCTCGAAAAGCGACGCCGGTTCGTTGGTTGGGGTAAAGTTTTATTAAGTTATCACTTGTGAGATTAGCAAATCCAACACCTTTCTGAGTACTAACCCAACCCTTTCAGGTTGGCAGAGCATACGGGTGTTGGATAATCAACTAAGATAAATTAATTATGAAGGGATGTGAGTTGGAATGTTTTATTATTAAAGCACAGTTCAACTCTCCGATAGAGAGCACTCATGACTTAGTCTTAAGACCAAAGTTCAAGAGACTTTAATTAATCTAAATGCCTAATGCAAGGGAAATGCAACAACTAAATGCTCTCCGACAGAGAGTGCTTTTGACTTGGATTTGGCCAAGTTCAAGAGACTTTAGTTCTTTTTATGGAAAAGAAACAGTTGTAACTTAAAGAACAAATATGAAGCTTTAAAATGACTGAAAATAAAAAGATGATAGCATGATTATAACAAGATGCTTGAAATAAACTGAAAATAAACTTAGTGTTCTACCAAATAGTACTAACCTAAAAGTGGGATCTAACTCCGAACAAGGTTAATCACTAGAACCACTAGTCCTTGAGACTTTCCAGCTAGCTGAAACTTCGGCAAGGAGGCTAATGGAGAACGAGAAGCTACCACAAAGCTATGTGGCCTTTGGGATGCAATCCCAAAGTTTGCTTACTCTAGTCAAAACTTGGAAATGGAGTTGTTATCACATATATAGTAGTCGGGCTACCATACATTATTTTTCTGATGCCAGTACACTATTCAGCCAGTTCCCTTACATTTGAGATGCTGAGATGAGCATCTATATTGGATCACTATCAAATTTTGGACAGCAGTTGTATTCCCCATGCCATGACTGAGTCTCAGGACACTCAGAGAGATGACCGATGTAGCCATTATACCAATTGTACAGAGCAGTCAGTAGTGCCCAGAGTTGCAGTAGCAGTTTCAGAGGACAGATGATGGTACAGGTTGATGAGCAATCAGGTATATGACTCAGCAGGTATATCATTGTGTTATGGTTATATTGCTTTTATACTTATTCTCATAGCATGTCTTAGCACCCAGTGTCATGATCTAGCGATCATATAGATATATGGACCTGGTTGAGCTTATTATATATATTATATTGTCCCTACTCAGACTTAGAAGTTCACTATTCATACTCATTGGTTTTACCCTCCTTAGGGAGAATAGAGGTGATCATTCCACCATACCTTGACTTGCTAGTGTTGGCTCCATTATTCATTGTCTTCATCCATCCATTGTCTACCTTTTAGTTTATCACCCTGACTTACTACTTGACTAGTGACATGGAGGATCTTTTCCCCGCTATAGCCTCTGTATTGGGTAAGCTTCCCTGTTTATTGTGTCTCGGCTCTGAGTTGGTGACAAAACTTACCTTTGGTGAGTTGGATTGTAGGCCTAAATCATTCTGGTCGGTTGTCCCGATGTTTGGCATTGGCTCGAACTCCCCCTAGTCACTTGAGATGTTGTTACCTA
Organism: Larix kaempferi; assembly: GCA_027924585.1. NCBI lineage: Eukaryota > Viridiplantae > Streptophyta > Pinopsida > Pinales > Pinaceae > Larix > Larix kaempferi. Next base: position 987,040 of record BSBM01001032.1, read on the forward strand.
AAACTAAAAGCTCATGTACTATTTATGGAAACTGATAAATTCGCCCATGGAAACTAAAAAGGGCAAGAGCGATGAACTGCTGAAAAATACTCCTTGAAGAGTATAAGAAAGGTCCAAAAAGCAATGATTCTTAAAAGCTATATCTAAACAATTGCTGACCTTATACATGTATAAAAACATGCCCTGGATGCAAGCTGCAACTAGTTTTGCTTATCAGCACACCTGAGATCCGAAGGGTTATGTAGGCCTAAAAGGCCATGAAATGAAATTGAATGATCCTAATGAACCTGGATCAACTTGATATAGACATGATACCTAAGTTGAAAAGCACTCTCTAAACAACTTATCCATTTTTGAGACACCGCCATTCCCTGTGTTGTTGCTCATTTAGTATATACTATGGTGTGTATTCCCTTTCCCATTGCCAAAGTGTCACAAAGTTAAGTCGGTCAAGTCATCCCTTAGCCTAGCGAGTTATTTTATCCTTCACCCTTCACTAGCAAATTGATCACAGCTATGAAGTGAGTATGGTCTTGAAAGTCTGGTCTGAGTAATAATAATAATTAATAACATTATATATTTGGATTTAGATCGCCAGTAATAATTACTTTGTGTTATAATTGTTATTTGAATAAGTTGTAGAGCATGCATTAACCTTTGACACTTTGCAGCAGCTTCTGATGATAGATCTGAGTCATATTTGGTCATGTTGACTTGGTCAAACCTAGTTTGACCAAGGTCAACCATAGGACATGAGATGGTTGGACCTTGTCATGATATGGATAGATGATATATGATCTATGTACATGTATATGATGATTATATACCGCAGCTACAGGGTTATGATGATGATTCATGGTTTACAGCAGTATTTGATCATTTACAGATTATTATTATTTGACCTGTTCCGGTATATTGGATATATATTTTGATCATGCAGAGACTCATATGGTGTATGAGTACACATCTTGGATGGATTTGGACCTTCTGAGTCCGATGAGACAATTTGTTTTCAGTTCCGGAAACTTATAGTGATGATTGAGCCTCAGTAGGCTATCCCAGTGAAGTTTTGGTCTGTCGGAGACTCTGTCAGAGCAGATGTGATTTTTATCCGGTTGAACTAGGGCACTGTGCTTGGAGGGGGTGGTCCAGCCACTTGTTTTTACCATATTACCCCCCTCCTGAACACACTGGTGCCCTCACCTTGACAGCGCAGGCACTCTAGGACGCAGTTTGGGGCCGTTTCACGCTTCCCGAGGCATTTCAGGATTGGTAGAAATGGCTATTGAGGAATTCGATTTGGGCTACTAAGGCAATGTTTTGGCATGGGATGATCAGTGATGATGGATTGATGTCTTCCACACCTCCTCCAGCAGTTTCAGCTTCATCGGGGCCTGCATCCATCACTTATGGCACTTTCTGATGATTTTTGAAGTCTTTTGAGGCCTACGATTTGACCATAGAGGCACGATTTGGTATATTGATGACTATTTTATTATTATTGTGCAATGGGGATTGACCAAGGGTGGCTAAAATTACCCCTTGGACCCACCATAAGCTTCCTATTATATTTTGTCATCATGATTTGGTGGGATTCCCCTCTTCTAGGGCGATTTTGTCCACTTATATTATATTTTATTAGTGATCCATGTATTTTATTGTTGAGCTCATCTCAACCATTTATTAGACATTTGTATCTTTTAATCTTAGCCACTCATTCAAAAAGTGGTTAGGATTTTGATGCCTCTCCTTCCTATTTAAAGGAGAGAGCTTCTCATTGTAAGGGGTCTTTGGCTCTTGGATTATTGGCATAGAAAAACTTTCTTGTGGAAATTCTTATGGTCTTCTTTGCATCTGTTGTTCTTAGATGGTGATTGGAAAGTCTATTGCAACCTAGCATTTCGAATTTATGGTAAGATCTATCTATTTTGGAAATCATTGTCTTGTCTACAGGAGGGCGATTTTGCAAGGCTTCTTCAAATCGACTTTCTTGGCATTTGCTTGTATCAGGGGGTTATCATTAGTATCATTGTAATCTATGCTATCTTTTTGTTACTTCTCTTGTGGCATAGTCTTATCTCTTGATTACATCAAATCTAATATTGTTGACGTTTGTTGTGCAGGAGGGAAGGCGCATTGGCTTCTTGGACTAAATCGATTGCATAGAAAACTACAGTCTAGGTGATAACAGGAGTATAATATAAGTACAAAAATAGAGACTAATCTATGAACTTGAAGAGAGGAGATCTAAACTAAGCATGCACAACACTCTTTCCCAAATGGGGAAGAAAGACCCAAATAAGTGGAGGACTCCTCCACTCAGCTTTTTATTAAGAGAGTACAAATGCCTTTGGGAGTGAAACCCTTGTAAGGACTTTAAAATTGAAATTTAAAAGAAGATCAAACTTGGAAGCCCCTAAGGGCTTTTACAAAGGATAGTGCGTATGGTTTGTCTTCTTGGTTTAAGTCTTCTCTTTGGTTTGATCTTTGATCTTCCTTGAGTCTTGTTCTCCCAAAGCACTTCTTTTCTTTCAAAATAACCTACACAAGCTCAAAAGAAATCTCAACAAACACCCATTAGATGTTAGTTAGTGAAAATCAAAGATAACTTGAAACTACTTAGATCTAGGATTTATAAAAAGACTTTTAAAAGCTATGTGCATGAAACTTTATTTCAAAAAAGTGCACAAATGTAAAACGGACCAGCAAACAACATATGCCTAAAAGATGCTAGGAATGAGATCCAAAACATAAAAAATTTGAAATATTTTTGTGTAAAAAAAATCTATCTTTTGAATGAAGAAAGAAAATTTAAACAAGTGCAAGCTACCTGCAATATTTCACTAACCTATATGCTCAATAAACTTTTCAAATGCAAGATCTAAACTTCTAATATGAGATTTAACTACTATGAGATGCAAATAGAAAGATCTAGGATTAAAACTTTGAAACTTTTTATGAGATTTGAATACTTCAAGAGACTAGATGCAACCTACAACAAATAAACTAGCCACTAACTCTAACTTGTTTTTTTGTGTTTTGTGTGTAGTGTTTAGGGCTCTTCCAAGATGGATGAGAAGGGGAGAGAAGGAACAATGATGAATAAACCCAAAAAACGAGCAGAAGAGATCCCTAACTAGGGTGGACGAAAGGAAGAGATGGTAGGGAAAAAAATGGGAAAAGAGTAGGAAAAATGAATGGAAAGGAAGAAGGTGGATGAGGAGAAGCAAGCTTAGAAGATGCCAAAACGAAAGGGAGGATGAAAGAGGGAAAACTAGATAGCTAGAAGATGGAAGCTAGGGTAACCAAGCTAACTTGTTTTGAAAATGCTTGTTGATGAAAGAAGAGGCCAAACTCTCCTATTCATTTCTTCTCTTGAGATAAAAAGATCCTTTGGGAACCTGCAAGAAAGTTTGATTAGGTGCTAATAGCCATTGATGGGCAAAGAGTAACTTGATCTCCAAGTCATTCTCCACCTTGTGTGAATCCTGCAAAACCCTTACACATTAAACAAGCCAAACCGAATAGTACATTTCTAACAATTATAGAACATATACTAAATAATGAAAAGCTTGAAGTAAAAGATAAGGTGAGAAAGATGTCACCAAGCAATGTGAAAGAGAACCCCAAAAGCTCTTGTATGGAACTCCAAAGTCACTGATTTATTCAAAACTTAAACAAATAATACAATGAATTTTGGGCAGAGTGTTCATGCTCAAAATCTCCATGAGAGAATGGCCAAAATGGCATCTCTTTATAGCAAAGACAAGCTACCTAACACCTAATTCGAATTGGCATCTAAGGGAGCCAATGACACTAGTCCCAAAATCGAACTCTATGTCAAAATCCCAATCATTTCCAAGTCAAGCCAAGTCTTGGAGTTAAACTCCACCAAAAATTCAAGTTGTATTGATTGAGATGAGGAGGTGGTCTCCACCTTGGCAAGGCACCCCTCATCTCCACTCTTGGAATAATCACCCATCAAATAGGCATGTGCCATGTGGTAACCTCAATCTCCAACCAAATATCAACATGAGCAAGAGGATATGCGTGAGCTTCTGTGATGGATTGCTTGGAGTGAAACTCGCCTTTGATTGAGAGCTTTGGTGGTTGAGAGTGGGAGGTGGCCTCCACCTAGGCAAGGCGCCGCCACTCCCATTCAATGCAACTCAAAACCTAACTCAATCACCAATAAATACTCATCCACATCAGCCAATTCGAGTTTGCATGCATGGAGGGCGAATTAGCTTGAAGAGATTTGCTTGTGCTGACTGTATACTCAACTGAATGATGACTAGGATGATTGGAATCTTCTTTAATATCCAGTGCCATGTCAATTAGCCTTTTATTTTATTCAAATTGATTTATTTTGGAAAGATTTGGATTATCTCCAAAATATTCAATTTCATTATTTTAATTAATAATTTCTCTGTAACTGGGTTTTTTGAAAAATTATTAATTATGAGGCCTAATTGACATCCGAAACTTAGGATAAACTGGTCCGAGGATCATGAATGATTTTTGGCTTATGTCTGGAGCCTTCAATCACTGAATTCGGATCCCGGATGACTGACATATTACAATTTGAAATTTCTCCATTTAAACTATAGAGAAATTTATTAAAATTTAAAAAATAATTAAAAACCCAAAACCGGAGGACCCGGTAAAAAAATTTCGAAAATTTTTCTGAGGGTTCTAGGGACCTAGGACATGACCAACACCTATTCTAACAGTATCTAGTAGGCTTATATACATCAGTTGGACTCTAATAACCCCCCATGGCTAAAATTTTAAAAATCAGGCATTCCAGCTTTGGAGGAAGCAGGAGAAAACCTCATCGATTATAGCTCGGCTATAGGCAAAGTATAATTGACAAGGGAAAAAACTCCCTGGAATACCTTAGTTGCTTAATCAAGTCATGGGGGACCGAGACACTCAAAATCCTACTAGCACACTTTATTACAAACCCCATGGGGCCATGGTCATGTAGACTGAAAAACAAAACTGACTAGCCAAAACTGGCTAGGCACAAATGCTGGCTCATTTGATACACTAGAGTACAAACATTCATCATGTTTGTCAAATGGCGGCTCTTCAGATAATCCAACTATGGTACAAATAAGTTGGTAACATCTGGCTCCAACGGCGGGACGGGTGCTCGTTTGATTTATGGATCAAAAAGAGTACTCAAGAATCCCAGAATATCGGTTTCCTTAGGAGCAGTTTGAGTAGAGGGTCCCTCCTTTTGTTTTCTTTGATATGTCATCCCTTTGAATTTCTGGCTGTTGTTGATATTAGGTGGCATCTCACCATAGATCTCAGTTAAGTAATCAATCTTTTGATGGCCCTAGTTGGCTTGAGTCCCACTATCTCTAGGATTTTCATAGGTGTTCCCCACATGGTTGATGAAAACAGACTCGTCTGTAGAAGTGCTAGGACCGCAACCCTCAGGATAACCATGTTCTTGAACATAGCATGCATAGTAACAATGAGATTCCTCGTGGAAATCTTTGCATGGCCTACAAAATGGCCTATATGTTTCAACCATATTAGCAGCCTCTAATTGGTTAGGAAGCCCCTGTTCATGGTTGGGAGGTGTTCTCTGCCAATTTGGTTTTGCAGCAAAGACCCTAGGAGGTGGTTGAGGTTGAGTTCTTTCAACATTGATAACCCGATTTTGCATCTCTTTCATTTGAGAAAGGTGCTTTTGTTCCATCTATTCCATTCTTTCAGCCATATCGATGAGTTTCTTTTCATAAGCAGCTTTTTCATTTGTAAGCTCTTTATCTTTAGGTTAAACAATCTTTAGGGGAATTGATGATCTGGAATAAGCCTGGATATTGGACTCACCAGATGATTGCATGTTTAAATCAATTTTGAGAGCCATATTTTGAGCTTCAAGCAAAGTAGCAGGTTACTCATCTCTTATCTGATATTGCATCTTGCCACTAAGTGCCTCAATGTAGTAAACCAGAATGGAAGGTGCAGGTGGTGCATAGGTAACAAGAATAGCATTTGATAACTCGATGAACCTAGTGTTGAACTCATCCATTGTTTTAGTGTCCTTCTTCTTGATGTTGGTCAAATCATTCAGTTGATGCCTTGGTTCCTTTTTCTCACCAAACTTGTTGGTGAAGGCAGTTTTGAAGGTAGCCAAGGTGGCAAATGAGTTGTTTGGTAGGTTGCTATACCAATCACCAGCTTTTCCATCCAAAGAAAGAGCGAACAGTTTCATATAAACGTCGTCATGTTGGTTTTCAGGGTCACTAATATAGGCATTAATACATTTGGAGAAGTTTCTGAGATGTTGAGTAGCATTAGTGGCATCAGTGCCAGTATACGTTGGAAGTTTTTCGACAGCTTTGTCTGGAAGACGATGGGGTTGACCTGCTATCTGAGAAATATTGAGTCGAGTAAAATACTCACCCATTGTATCGCAAAGGAAACGATTAATAGTTTCAAGATTTTCTAAATTTTCTGGGAACAAAGAGTGGATGTCTTAAATAGACTCAGATCTAAGTTCTTCAAGGATTTTACGAGAAGCAAGCTTGTTTAGTCTTATCCTATAAACCTTTTCAGGCTCAGGGATAAAACTAAGCAAGCCTTTAGAGTTTCTTCTAGTTGAATACCTTGAGATGTTAACTAACAGTGGAGTCGCTAGGTGGATCCAAGTCTAATTTCAGAGAGTGATTAAACTAAAAATCTACCAAAAAAGGAAAACTAAAAAAGGGCAGTGGAGTCGCCAGATAGATATGAAATCTATCAAAAAAGGTGAAACAAACTAGAAAAAACTAAAGTCGTCCAGGAACAAAAAGATCTGTCCCCGGCAACGGCGCCAAAGATGTTGTTCGCAAGATTGCACACCAGCAGCGGAAATCTTTCGAAATTTGTCTCCCTCACTGGAAAGTGGGGAGAGGTGTGGCCTTGGGGGCAAGCAATGAGCTAGGTACTGTCAGTTAAATCCCAGCTCCTCCGTTTAGGCTAACTCCTAACGAAGCCAAGGGGAGTAGTCCCTATAAAGAGTTGGCTATGGCTCAATGTGTTTTAATGTTTTAAGATGAAGTGATGCGGATGGATGTTGTTTAGGAGTTTTTTTTGTGATGAGACCAAATTATAAATGTGATAAACAAGATAAAAAGCAATCCACGTTGCTAAATAAGATATCAAAATGACAGTACGTTTCAAGATTTGAAGTTCAAAAATGCATCCACAAGATAAAGTAAAACCACAAGGACAAATGGTTCTGATCAAGATATGAATTTTAAATAACCAGTGCCTTATGGAGTCAAAGAATAATAAAGATGTGATGCTGAATGTGTGGGTCTTGAAAGGTATTGTTCGTGAGATCGTTGTGCAAATTATCTTGATGAATTACAAGTTTGAATGGTCTTGATTATTAGGCTAAGAACAAGGATATCAAAAGTCCAGAAATAATACTGGTAACCTCTTAAATGATAGGTCGTAGCCACCCAGATTGCAAAAGGGTAAGTCTTCAATTGGCTTGACCACCCTTGAGTCTAACAGTGGGATTTCGGCACCACCTATTTCAGGAAACTTCCTCAGTAAATCTCGAAAAGCAACACCGGTTCGTTGGTTGGGGTAAAGTTTTATTAAGTTATCACTTGTGAGATTAACAAATCCAACACCTTTCTGAGTACTAGCCCAACCCTTTCAGGTTGGCAGAGCATACGGGTGTTGGATAATCGACCAAGATAAATTAATTATGAAGGGATGTGAGTTGGAATGTTTTATTATTAAAGCACAATTCAACTCTCCGATAGAGAGCACACTTGACTTAGTCTTAAGACCAAAGTTCAAGAGACTTTAATTAATCTAAATGCCTAATGCAAGGGAAATGCAACAACTAAATGCTCTCCGACAGAGAGTTCTCTTGACTTGGATTTGGCCAAGTTCAAGAGACTTGTGTTCTTTTAATGAAAAAGAAGCAGTTGTAACTTTAAGAACAAATATGAAGCTTTAAAATGACTGAAAATAAAAAGATGATAGCAAGATTATAACAAGATGCTTGAAATAAACTGAAAATAAACTTAGTGTTCTACCAAATAGTACTAACTTAAAAGTGGGATCTACCTCCGAACAAGGTTAATCACTAGAACCACTAGTCCTTGAGACTTTCTAGCTAGCTGAAACTTCGGCAAGGAGGCTAATGGGGAACGAGAAGTTACCACAAATCTATGTGGCCTTTGGGATGCAATCCCAAAGTTTGTTTACTCTAGTCAAAACTTGTAAATGGAGTATAATACAAGTACAAAAATAGAGACTAATCTATGAACTTGAAGAGAGGAGATCTAAACTTAAGCATGCACAACACTCTTTCCCAAATGGAGAAGAAAGACCCAAATAGGTGGAGGACTCTTCCACTCAGCTTTTTATTAAGAGAGTACAAATGCCTTTGGGAGTGAAACCCTTGTAAGGACTTTGAAATTGAAATTTAAAAGAAGATCAAACTTGGAAGCCCCTAAGAGATTTTACAAATGATAGTGCGTATGCTTTGTCTTCTTGGTTTAAGTCTTCTCTTTGGTTTGATCTTTGATCTTCCTTGAGTCTTGTTCTCCCAAAGCACTTCTTTTCTTTCAAAATAACCTACACAAGCTCAAAAGAAATCTCAACAAACACCCATTAGATGTTAGTGAAAATCAAATATAACTTGAAACTACTTAGATCTAGGATTTATAAAAAGACTTTTAAAAGCTATGTGCATGAAATTTTATTTCAAAAAAGTGCACAAATGTAAAACGGACCAGCAAACAACATATGCCTAAAAGATGCTAGGAATGAGATCTAAAACATAAAAAATTTGAAATATTTTTGTGTAAAAAAAATCTCTCTTTTGAATGAGGAAAGAAAATTCAAACAAGTGCAAGCTACCTGCAATATTTCACTACCCTATATGCTCAATAAACTTTTCAAATGCAAGATCTAAACTTCTAATATGAGATTTAACTACTATGAGATGCAAATAGAGAGATCTAAGATTAAAAATTTGAAACTTTTTATGAGATTTGAATACTTCAAGAGACTAGATGCAACCTACAACAAATAAACGAACCACTAACTCTAACTTGTTTTTTTGTGTTTTGTGTGTAGTGTTTAGGGCTCTTCCAAGATGGATGAGAAGGGGAGAGAACGAACAATGATGAATAAACCCAAAAAACGAGGAGAACAGAGCCCTAACTAGGGTGGACGTGTTATCACCTATTTTGTACAAATAGTTGAAATCTTATTGAGCTGCCAGTGTTGGAACACATCAGTGTTCACTTTCAGAGTATCTGGGTTTCAGAATGCAGCAGTTAGCCAGTTTTATTTTTGAGTCGACATGACCATGGCCCCATGGGGGTTTGTAATAAAGTGTGCTAGTAGGATCTGAGTGTCTCGGTTCTCCATGACTTGATTAAGCAACTAAGGTATTCCAGGGAGTTTTTTCCCTTGTCAATTATACTTTGCTTATAGCCGAGCTATTATCGATGAGGTTTTCTCCCGCTCCTCCAAAGCTGGAATGCCCGATTTTGAAAATTTTGGCCATGGGGGGTTATTAAAGTCCAACTAATGTATATAAGCCTACTAGACACTATTAGAATAGATTTTGGTCATGTCCCAAGTCTCTAGGACCCTCAGAAAAAATTTCGAAAAAATTTTACCGAGTCTGTCGAGTTTGGGTTTTTTAATTTTTTTTAAATTTAATAAATTTCTCTATAGTTTAAATAGAGAAATAATAATTTGTAATATGTCAGTCGTTCGAGGTCCAAATTCAGTAGTTGATGGCTTGTTTCATAAGCCAAAAATCACACATGACCTATGGACCAGCTAACCCTAAATTTCAGACAATTATTTGGCCTCATAATTAATATTTTCTCAAAAAATCAAAAAATGAGAAATATTAATTAAAATATTCAAAAAATAATAAATTGGAGATAATTTAAATCTCTCCAAAAAAGGCCAAATTGAATAAAGTAAAAGTCAAAATGACATGGCAAAAAGCATTTATGATGATTGGAATCTTCACCCACCTGATTCAGATTAGTTTCGGAGCACTGGGATTGATCTACAGTTGAGAAATTCGTCCACCTTCATGCAAATTCATTTTTGTGATTTGGCAATTGATTAATGGGTTGTTGGATTATGAAATCAATGCATGTGGGGCTCCTTCCTCAAATTATGGGCTCCAAACTCATGTTTAAAGATGAGTTAAGACTCCAAGCTCGATTTGGTTGGTGTTGACATGGATTTGATTGGTTTTTGATGGAGTTTTTGGCTCTCTTCATCACCAATTCGAATTAGGGTTTTAGAATTGAGTTTTGTTATATAAGAGAGGCCATTTGGGCTTTCTCTTCATGGATATTTTGGGCAAACTTACTCTGCCAATTTGTAATCGTTTTCTAGCTTTTTGCTATTGGAAATAAATCGACTTTGGAGGTCTATTGATGTGCACATTGGTCCATGAGAAATTGTTAAAGCTTCAATGAGGTGATGTTGTTTTATTAATGCTATTTCATATATAATTGTTTGATCATTCTAGCTTAGAAGTCCTTTTTATGTCCATGGAATGAATATTTGGGTTCAACTTATTCATTTATTCTTGGTTAATTAAGATCTAGAAGTAGCAAACAGTAATTTGTTATACTTATGCTCTTATCTTTTTTGGTTAATCATACTAGACTTGATCAAATTGTTGTTGAAGTGGCTTGGTTTTGCAGATCTCCTAAGTGAAAAGTGGGATCTTGAGCTTGGTTGCTTCTTCCTCCCCTTTGCCATCATTTTGCTAACTTTTGTGCATTTCAGGGGTCTTCAAAAGATCGATTCGTGCTTCAAGGTTGAGCTTGAGAAGTTTCATAAAGAATCCATCCATTTTTCAAAATTTCAAACTGGTTACCTTGGTGATAAAAGGCTCTTTCTTCAAGCCTTCTCTTCTTCTCCTTGAGTCTTTTGCCCTTGAATTGCTAGCCCACCTTCCTCTCGTCTTACCTCTTTTTTGGCCTCTTCTCCTTTCGTTTTGCCTCCTCCATCCTCCCTTTGCTCTCTTCATCTCCCTCTCGTCTCCCTTCCACTCCTTCTAGTCTTCCTCTCCTTCACTTCTCTTTTCTCCCTAGCTCTCGTCCCTCCTCTCCTTAGCCATACTATCTTATTTTCGTTCCCCTTCTTTTGTCTTCAAAGTTTCCCTTTCGTCCACCTCCTTTAGAGCCCTAAAACTATCCCAAAACACAAAAAACGGTTGTTAAGTTTGGTTTTGTTAAAGGCTAGTTTAAGAAGTTGTAGGTTAGATCTTGATTTTTTGCATCTAGTTTACAATCTCATGCATTGAAAAGGTTAGCATTATAGCATTTTAGATCTCTTTCATGTGTTAGTATAGCTTGCATTGGTTCAAACTCTTGTTTCCATTTAAAAGATAAAAGTTTTTCATAGAAAATACTTCAAAAATTTTATGATTTAGATCTCTTTCCCATCAATTTTTGAGCATATGTTGTTTGCTGGTCCGTTTGCATTTTCACACATGTTTTGAAATAAAAATCTCATAAAGCATAGTTTTAAATTCTTTTTAGGATTCTAGGTTCAATAGTTTAAACTTTTGTCTTTCTTCTAATGACTAATGGGTGCTTTGTTTAAGAAATCTTTGAGACTTGTGTAGGTGTTTCGAAAGAGAAGACAACTTGAAAAACTTTTAAAGAAGCAAGATCCAAGAAAGAGCCAAAGAGAAGCTCAAGTGAAATTCAAACCAAGGAGAAGTGCAAACCATGAATGGCATTTGAACAAAACCATTATCCTTTGTACAAACTCATAAGAGTTTCCATCTTTTTCATTCAAGCTTTATTTCTCTAAAGACCTTCAGAGGTTTTAAACCCAAGGCATTTGTAATCATTTAATAAAAAGTTAAGTGGAGGAGGCCTCCACTTTTTTGGGTTTCTTCCCCATTTGGGAAAGAGTGTTGTGCATGCTAGTTTAGATCTCATCTTTTTCAAGTTCATAGATCAGTCTTTATTTCTGTAGTTAGATTAATTTCTCTTCCAAGTCTTGACTAGAGTAAGCTAACTTTGGGATTTCATCCCAAAGGCCACATAGTTTTGTGGTAGCTTCTCGTTCCCCCATCAGCTTCTTGTGGACATCCAACTAGCTGGAAGGTTTCCAAGACTGACGATTCTAGTGATTGACCTTGTTCGGAGGTTGATCCCACCTTAGTGTAAAATTGCTTGATAGAACACTAGATCTTTCAGTTATTTCATTTCACTTTGCAAGTAGCATACTAATTATCTTTATATTTCTTTTGAGCTATCACTTGTTTAATTCCGCAAAGCTTCATATTTATTTCCACTATTATTTCATTTTCTTGCAATAAAACGAACAAAGTCTCTTGAACTTGGCCAAACCCAAGTCAAGAGCACTCTCTGTCGGAGAGCATATAGACTTGCATGTTCCCCCTGCATTAGGCATTTTTTAAATTAGGAAGTCTCTTGAACTGTGGTCATAAGATCAAGTCAAGAGCGCTCTCTGTCGGAGAGTTGAACAAGTGCTCTAAATAATAAAATATTTCAACCAAAATTTTCCCCCTAATTAATTTATCTTGGTCGTTTATCCAACACCCGTATGCTCTGCCAACCGGAAATGGTTGGACTAGTACTCAGAAAGGTGAAGGATTTGATAATCTCATAAGTGATAATTAATTAAAACTTTCACCCCCATAACCAACGAATCGACATTGTTCAAAAAGTATTTTAATCAGTTCTCAGGGGAGGTGCCGGAGTGCCCAATCTGCGACACGGTGGCTGGTTAGCATTGCGCGCCTCGCTGTGATTCCAGACAGGTTCCAACATGTCTCTTAAAGGAGCTGCTTAGAATATCTTTCCGGACACTCTTTGATATCCTTGGTTTTAGCCATAATAATCAAGACCATTAAAACTTTGAAATTTACCAAGATAATTTGCACAACGATCTCACGAACAGTTACTATCAAGACTTAGTTTTCAGCATCCCCCAGCATTGCAATTCAATTATTTTGACTCCATTACCCATTGGATAAGGCATTGGTCCTTTTATCATTTAATTTTTATCTGTGGATGCTTCTTAATTATCTCAAGTCTTTATATACTGTTTCGCAACGTGGATTGCATCTTATCTTTTGTTTTATTTAAAAGTAAGTCATGTGTCTTTCATCACTAAAAACTCCTAAACAACACCCATCCGCATCACCATACATTTTTAACACTTAAAACATTGAGCCATAGACAACTCTTTGTAGGGACTACCCCCCTTGGCTTCGTTAGGAGTTAGCTTAAATGGAGGAGCTGGGATTCAGGCGATAGTACCTGGCTCATTGCTTGCCCCCAAGGCCACACCTCTCTCACTTGTAGTGAAGAGACAGCTTTCGAAAGATTTCCGCTGCTGGTGTGCAATCTGGTGGACAACAGGACGAAAGGAAGAGATGGTAGGGAAAAAATGGGAAAAAAGTAGGAAAAGTGAATGGAAAGGGAGAAGGTGGATGAGGAGAAGCAAGCTTAGAAGATGCCAAAACGAAAGGGAGGATGAAAGAGGGAAAACTAGATAGCTAGAAGATGGAAGCTAGGGTAACCAAGCTAACTTGTTTTGAAAATGCTTGTTGATGGAAGAAGAGGCCAAACTCTCCTATTCATTTCTTCTCTTGAGATAAAAAGATCCTTTGGGAACCTACAAGAAAGTTTGATTAGGTGCTAATAGCCATTGATGGGCAAAGAGTAACTTGATCTCCAAGTCATTCTCTAGCTTGTGTGAATCCTGCAAAACCCTTACACATTAAACAAGCCAAACCGAATAGTACATTTCTAACAATTATAGAACATATACTATATAATGAAAAGCTTGACGTAAAAGGTAAGGTGAGAAAGATGTCACCAAGCAATGTGAAAGACAACCCCAAAATCTCTTGTATGGACCTCCAAAGTCACTGATTTATTCAAAACTTAAACAAATATTACAATGATTTTTGGGCAGTGTTCATGCTCAAAATCTCCATGAGAGAATGGCCAAAATGGCATCTCTTTATAGCAAAGACAAGCTACCTAACACCTAATTCGAATTGGCATCCAAGGGAGCCAATGGCACTAGTCTCAAAATCGAACTCTATGTCAAAATCCCAATCATATCCAAGTTAAGCCAAGTCTTGGAGTTAAACTCCACCAAAAAGTCGAGTTGTATTGATTGAGATGAGGAGGTGGTCTCCACCTTGGCAAGGCGCCCCTCATCTCCACTCTTGGAATAATCACCCATCAAATAGGCATGTGCCATGTGGTAAACTCAATCTCCAACCAAATATCAACGTGAGCAAGAGGATATGCGTGAACTTCTGTGATGGATAGCTTGGAGTGCAACTCGCCTTTGATTGAGAGCTTTGGTGGTTGAGAGTGGGAGGTGGCGTCCACCTAGGCAAGACGCCCCCACTCCCATTCAATGCAACTCAAAACCTAACTCAATCACCAATAAATACTCATCCACATCACCCAATTCGAGTTTGCATGCATGGAGGGCGAATTAGCTTGAAGAAATTTGCTTGTGCTGACTGTATACTCAACTGAATGATGACTGAGATAATTGGAATCTTCTTTAATGTCCAATGCCATGTCAATTAGCCTTTTATTTTATTCAAATTGATTTATTTTGGAGAGATTTGGATTATCTCCAGAATATTCAATTTCATTATTTTAATTAATAATTTATCTGTAACTGGGTTTTTTGAGAAATTATTAATTATGAGGCCTAATTGACATCCGAAACTTAGGATAAACTGGTCCGGGGATCATGAATGATTTTTGGCTTAAGTCTGGAGCCTTCAATCACTGAATTCGGATCCCAGATGACTAATATATTACAATTTAAAATTTCTCCATTTAAACTATAGAGAAATTTATTAAAATTTAAAAAATAATTAAAAACCCAAAACCGGAGGACCCGGTAAAAAAAAAATTGAAAATTTTTCTAAGGGTTCTAGGGACCTAGGACATGACCAACACCTATTCTAACAGTGTCTAGTAGGCTTATATACCTCAGTTGGACTCTAATAACCCCCCATGGCTAAAATTTTCAAAATCGGGCATTCCAGCTTTGGAGGAAGCAGGAGAAAACCTCATCGATTATAGCTCGGCTATAGGCAAAGTATAATTGACAATGGAAAAAAAACTCTCTAGAATACCTTAGTTGCTTAACCAAGTCATGGGGGACCGAAACACTCAGAATCCTACTAGCACACTTTATTACAAACCCCATGGGGCCATGGTCATGTCGACTGAAGAACAAAACTAGCTAGGCACAAATGCTGGATCATCTAATACACTAGAGTACAAACATTCATCATGTTTGTCAAATGGCAGCTCTTCAGATAATCCAACTATGGTACAAATAAGTTGGTAACATCTGGCTCCAACGGCGGGACAGGTGCTCGTTTGATTTATGGATCAAAAAGAGTACTCGAGAATCCCAGAATATCGGTTTCCTTAGGAGCAGTTTGAGTAGAGGGTCCCTCCTTTTGTTTTCTTTGATATGTCAGCCCTTTGAATTTCTGGTTGTTGTTGATATTAGGTGGCATCTCACCATAGATCTCAGTTAAGTAATCAATCTTTGGATGGCCTTGGTTGGCTTGAGTCCCACTATCTCTAGGATTTTCATAGGTGTTCCCCACATGGTTGATGAAAATAGGCTCGTCTGTAGAAGTGCTAGGACCACAACCCTCAGGATAACCATGTTCTTGAACATAGCGTGCATAGTAACAATGAGATTCCTCGTGGAAATCTTTGCATGGCCTACAAAATGGCCTGTATGTTTCAACCATGTTAGCAACCTCTAATTGGTTAGGAGGCCTCTGTTCATGGTTGGGAGGTTTTCTCTGCCAATTTGGTTTTGCAGCAAAGACCCTAGGAGGTGGTTGAGGTTGAGTTCTTTCAACATTGATAACTCGATTTTGCATCTCTTTCATTTGAGAAAGGTGCGTTTTTGGACAAGTGCGAATTAGTGGGGAGGCCTACCCTTCAAGCTTGGAGGAGGACGTTTTGGTTAAACAGGGAGTGGTTTTGTCTTTGTACCAACTATTCTTTGCTTATCTCTTTCTTGCTTGTATCTACCTTCAACATGTTAAACTGATTGATGCTTTGCTCCTTGGTTTTGACAGGTTAGAGGGACATGTGTGGCTTGGAGAAAATCGATTTGGCAAGAGGGCTTCAAAAATTCTTCATTTGATCTTTGGCAAAAGTAATCCTCATCTCAACTAGCATTCATCTCTTCATCCAAGTATGCTCCAAAGGTATGGTTTTCTTCTTCCTTGGCTTATACATAACTTCTAGATCATAAAAACCCTAATTGATTAAAACCCTCATTTTTGTTTTTCTTAAATCTACTTGGATCTAGCCTAGCTTTTAGAAAGATATTGAAAACCCACCTCTATAGTATCCACGGTAATTCGGATCTATAGTTTGGTGGTGATTGGATTCCATTTGATACACTTTCCAAGGAAAAATAGCCGTCTTGAGGCAAATCGCACCCCTTGGGAGAAGCTAATTTGGTTAGATCCAACACATGGGTAGGTGAGATCCCACTTGATTCATACTCTCCTCACTTGATAACCTACCCCTAGTGTCTCACTTCATTGATTTTCACCTTGTGGGCCCCATTCCTCATTTTGGGGGTTGTGCCCCACTTGGATCAGTTTGGTGATGCACTTTCAATCTCAGATCTATGGAGATCTAGCCATTGGATCACTTTGATTTTCTAGATTCACATTGATAATTGCCTAAACTACCCAGATCTAAAGTTTGGTGGCCATTGGACTTGATTTGACACACTTTTCCATGCATTTAGCCCTCCTTGGGCAAAGTCGCACTCCTTGGGGGTTTGAGTTGTCCCACTTCTAAGACATGGGTGGTTGTGATCCCGCTTGATATGAAAAGAGCATACCTTGAAACCTACATCTAGTGTCTCACTTTGTGAAGTTCTACCTTGGGGGTAGCATTCCTTGTTTTTAGGGATTGTTGTCCACTTTTGTAACTTAATGAAACATTAGATCTAGCAAGATCTAACCATCCAATCTACTTGATCTTGAACAATATCCTTGATTTGGATCTTGGGTGTCCCGATCTACACTTTCACATCCTTTTGACTCCATTTGCCCATCCATTTCAAGGCACTAGTCCACGTAAGGCAATTCGCAGTCCTTGGGAGTAGTGTCAAGTGCTAAATCCCATATGTGGGTATCTCTAGTTTCATATTAGATCCATAGATCTACTCGTTGCATACCGCTTGGTACCATTTGCACTTCTAAACTTCACCTTGTGGGTCCCATTTGAACCATTCCCATATCCCAAAGAAGTGGGTCCCACATGTGTCTTTTATGGTACTATATCTTGTTACCTAATCTCATTATGTGGCCTAAATTATTCATTGGTTGAAACACTAGTCACTCCTTAAGCCTCTTTCAACCATACTTAAACTTCTAGGTCCACCTAACCTTGCATTGGTTTCCGTAACTCATCTTTCACACTTCCCTAGAAACCATTGTTTGGGTCCAATCTCCTTTGATTGGCTATAGGGTCTCCCCCTTGGTCTTGATTCATCTTGATCTAAAGTGAAGAGTGCCTCGATTGACGTGACTCCCAGCTTGCATTGGGAATTGTGGCATCTCTTGGGTCACCTCTTTAGTTGTCCATCTCCTCTACCATCCCAGATGGGATACCTTTAGGGACAACTACAAGTTGTGTGATAACAGGTGCTTCATGGAACTCTTCAATAAGGTCATGTTGAATCTCTTCTTTAAAGCCATACTGTGCTACAGGGAGATCAACACGATTGATATAACTTAGAGGCACCTCCCAATATTTATCATTCTCTGTCATGATGATTCGAGGAAAGTTGGCATCTTCCTTATGATACTCAATCCAAGGTATGAACAAGAGAAAGTACCTTCTAAGGATCCTGTCCAAGTACTCCATACTAGCTCCATTATTATGCCATTGCCTTATAAAGATTCTAAGGAGGCTCAAAAGAGAGTTAATACATTTATTTGGAAGCTCTTCAAAATACCATTGATAAACAGGTCCCTATAATGTACTAACAAACATCTCCATTATGTTATCTTCATATAAGAATTTGAAGTTAGCCACAACTTTAAGAAAAGAAAAAACATGTCGAGTTTCTACATCATCATCATTTCCCCAAAAGACCGGCAGATAATCAGATACATCTTCACCATTATGATAATTAGGGAAACCAGGGATGTCTGAGAAGTCAATGGGAGGATGTGCATCGGAAATTTGAATACCATAATCTTTTCTTTCATCATCCATATCAGAAATCAAGCAATGTTATTCTGAAGTAATCATGGAGAAAATATGGTACTAAATCAGTGGAGCTATCACAAGGTGAGCTTTATAGATTTTACTATATTGCGCGGCCTCATCTACACACAAGCAGTCTCAACAAATTTTATGAGATACAAGGGTTTTATCCCTTCAATGGAGTCACCATGTGCGAATAAAAATATGCATATGAAATAATCTCACAAAGAATTCTATTTTTGCTTTTCTTTGAAATTTTATAAAAGAAAAAAAGTTAGTGGAGTCGCCAGATGAAAAATTAAAAATTTCTAATCTAAAGATTCATCAAACAAAGCAAAAACAAAAAGGAAAACTCAAAAGTTGTATTCCGGGAATAAAAAGACTTATCCCCGGCAACGACGCCAAAATGTTGCCGCCTGGTTCCACACCTAGGAAAATGCAACAGAAGTCTTCAAGCTACTGGTGTGGCCTTGGGGGCAACTCAGAGTCAAGTGCTATCACCTGAAAACTCGACTCCTCCGTCTAGGATTTCCTAGCGAAGGCAAGGGGGGTGGACCCTAAAAATGAAAACAAACTATGGTGTCTAATCTAGGAGTTAGAAATATTTTTGAAACCAAGATAATACAACATAAATTTATGTAAAACAAAACATCATTCATCAATACATCATTTGCAGATATTCATTATTATCATCATCGTTTACAACATCCATCAACAACTTGAAATGAAACAATATAAACCAGTTCCTTATAATGGAGTAAAAATAGATGCATGAACTGAAAAAGATATGTTGTGTGATTGTTCTTGGTTTATTTTAACATTATTGTGGTAATGATCTTTTTATTAGGGCTAGTGGGTTCTCGATATACGCAAAGGTACAAGGAACATGTCCAGAATTTTGATGTGTGGCTCTTCACTCAGACTTAGGCTGAATCGGAGTCTCAAGGAGGTGTTTAGATGCTATACCAACGAGGGAAAGCCTAACGGTTTCCAAGAGGTCACTATCCAATTTTATCCCAAGTCTTTTGAAAAATTTCACCACGACAAAAGAATATTCGTGTTGTGCCAGATTTTCACAAGAATGTTTGTTTATTGGGGTGGTGTTAGAACCTATTACTAGTCATCTTCCCCTTTTTGATGCGTACCAACATGATCAGACTAAGCTGCAAGTTGGCCACAGAGCATACGGGAGAAGACCTTGGAAATTTTTAAGTTTTTTTAGGAGCCAAAATTTTATCTTTTTAGAAACCCAAGAGTCTCTTTTTAGGCTAGTACTCGGGCAAGCCCTTGTTCTGAAACCTACTTCGGGAAAGCAAAGGGGAGTTTTTGAAATTGTAAAAAAAAAAAAAAAAAATCTATGTCCTGAGTGAACTCGTGGCCCACCAATGGAAGGGACCAACGAGGTAAATTTTAATCCTAGTTAATTTTATTAAATGCGGAAAATGAAATCTAAACTAAAAAAATTGCAAACCACGAAAAGAGACGACACAGGCCACCCCTGGGGATGGGGTGTGGGCGCTGGCTTGCCCACTTGCTCTCATTTAATATTCTTTTACAATGGACAAAGAAGTGCCCCAGTCTACTTAAAGTGAATTGGTGGCTTACAATTTTGAGGGAAAAATAACCGGTCTTACAAAAAATTTAGTTTTGATCCTCCGGATTGCCTAGATCCTTGAAATTTCGGCAACACCTCCTCCTACTTGTTTTTCTTTTGCTGCAAACCAGCAAGCAAATATTAGTATAAGATGCCCAAAAACACTTTTAGAGTGTCTTTGGAACACCTCCTAAAAAAAACCAAAAACTTCAAAGTGAAAATCTAAGTAAAAATGCAAAAAATTAACCAAGTAAGACAAGCAGTGAGGCTTGTTTACTTGGGATCTTTGCAAGCTTTATGAGCTGCAAATTTTTAGCTCTTTCAATCAGCCAAGTAAACCTTTTAAGTTCATATCTAGCTTCCTATTCAAGCTTGTAAAAAAAATTCAATGAACTTGACTTTTTTGTATGAAACTAGAAGAATAGATCTAGACAATCGATGAGAACTTTTAAAATTGAGCTAAGTCTATTCTTTTATGCAAATAAATCAAATCTACTTATGATCAGAAAATTGTAAAAGATCTAATAAATATTTGCTACTTTTTAGGAAACCAAGTAACCAAAAGAGTTTAGAAAATTGTAATTGCTGAGAAGGAGAAGAGAAGCAGAATGGCCCTTGAAACCAAAAAACTTTGAAGGCTTGGAAGTGGGACACTGAGGGAAAGATCCACCAAATCATACACAGATGAAAAAAAGGAGAGCAAACAAGCTATCTTCTTCTTCAAACCTGTCAACCTGTAGCTAACAAAAACACTCACAAAGAAACCATCAAACTAGAAATGCACATGGTTAGAAAGCAAAATAATATGAGCATAAACAAATGAACATATAAATTTTAAATCTCTAATCAAGATGACAAATAAAAGAACTAATTAAAACAAGCAAGATTAATTAGTCTTTCATACAAAATCGTTACCAATCCTTCAAGTAGGCTAGTAGATGGCTGAAAATTACTTGCACAGAAATTGCCTTAGCTACAAATCACCTTATGCCATGGAATCATGAAGCCACTCACAAAGCATCACACATGTGGACCTCCAAAGTCTTCTTTATTCATAAGCAAAAGATAAAACAAGTACAACAATGGTCTGCTCCAACTCCAACTAGAGAAAAAGCGAGTGGGCAGCCATGTATATATAGCCAAAGATGGAGAAGAATGGGTGGAATGAGTGGCATAACTCATGGAGAAAATGGGGCTGCCTACTCCCATGTAATGGGCTGTCAAAATCAGCCATGTGACAGCCCATAAACATAGCTGCAAATTCCATGATTGAAGGGGCCCAATTTTGGGAAATGTGCCCCCCTCAAGTGGGGAAGTAATCCCACTAATATAGCTGCCCGGAATCTTTCCAAAATCAGCTCTTACAACTCCTAAAACATAGCTGAAATATTTCTAACATCAAATCCCCAAAAAAATGGAATTTGATTTTTATGATTTTTTTACTTTTTTGCATTTTTCTCTCCATTTTTCACTTTTTTTTTTTTTAATTTTCTTCTTAAGTGAAAAATAAACAATCCAATGACTATGGAAAGTGGGTTTCGGGGTAAGGTGGGTGCTCTGAGTTAGATAACAAGCACCCCTAAGGCAAAAAAGACCCCTAGATGACATTTTTATGCCATTTACAATATTTTTTAATGAAACCATTAAAAAATGGCTTAATTAGTAGGTGAAAAAACTCCTTGGAATACTTGACTTAATCAAAAAGTCCTAGAGAACCAAGTCCTTTACAAAACACCATACTAGTACATTTATTGCAAACCCCGCAGGGATATGGACATGTGGTAAAAAATAAAATAAAAAGGGCCCTCAAAAAGGCCTGATGGTCATCATATCATCGAAAATGAACATTGACATGTTCAACTTTGTCGGCTCACTTGACAGTCCATCTAAGTACAACTTCGTTGGAAACAATACCACAATGGAGGGGGAGGGTGGGGAGGAGGAGGAAGATGATCTAGTGTCTACAGATGTTGAGGAGGAGATTGATCTTCCGGTGCAGCCAATCACACCACCACCACCACCACCACCACAAAGACCTGTAGTTGGGGTTGGGAGGAGACAACCCACTTTATCTCCTACCTCGGCTGGAGTAGTTGGAGGCTCTGGATCTTCCACTCCAACTTCATCCCGAGCACCTCCATGACCACCTACTGCTTCCAAAGGACAAGTGGTTCCCTTTACCCGTAAAAAGGGTAGAGAGAATCGATGATTGGGATTTCTATGATCTATCATTTTGATTTTATTATGTATTATTTAGTATCTAGATGCCTCATGATTATTCATCTCATGAGATACATTTATTTTGAGCTTTTGATGTGATTTTGTATCATCCTATCAGGAACATGTTTCAAAATTTTCAGTTTAGTGAAGATATGTGACCACTTGACATCTTATGCATCTTATTTATTACTTGTATCATCATATTTATGTAACAATGTGTCTATTTGATGTTGTTGTTGCTTTATATGTTTTAAAAATTGAAAAAAAATGAGTATTTTTGTATTTTTTGTGGCCTGCCAACATTTTCCGATATTTTCCGCCGATACCGCCAAGAAGTTATATTCCAGACCCTCGCCGATACTTTCCCCGAGACGATATATGCAACATTGGTTTAATCTTCATTTCACTTGATTTTATTTGACTAACTTTTAACAAGCTCTATGTTTAAAGCTCTTATTCCACAAGAAAGCTAGAAGTGCAAAACAAACAAAGGCTAAAGGCTAAAAGCAAACAAGAAGAGCAACAAAATCAAGCTCCTTGAAAAGCACTCCAATTATTTTTCCCACCTTCATTCCCCCATCTATTCTAGTGCTTTCAAGTGGAGAGAAACAACCAAAAGCATTGTAAAGAATTAATAAAAGAGCAAGTGGGATAAAGGCTCCCACACCCCACTTCCCCCATTTGGGGGAAGCTTGTACTTGTCCTTTTTTGCAATTTGTCTTTGCTTTATACTTGCAAGTAGTTAGATTGGATTGCTAGATTAGTTTTCAATTGTTAGAGTAGCTTCAATTTCGAAATAATTTGCTAGATCTCAGCTTCATAGTTTAGTTTACTTTATTGTTCAAGTATTTTATTTCATATAATTTGTTAAAAAGAAAATAAAATCTCTTGAATCTCACCGAAAGGTGGATCAAGAGTGCTCTCTGTCGGAGAGTTCACTTGTATTCTTGTTTTGCTTTTACTAACCCCCTTGCTCTCCCGAATACGGTCCTAAACCTGAAAGAGATTCTTGGGTGGTTTAGTTGTTTATTTCATTTCAAGCATTTCTTTTTTATGTTCATAAGCCTCTTGAATCTCGCCATAAAGCGGATCAAGAGCACTCTCTATCGGAGAGCTTTCGATGGTTCTTGTTCATAACATTTAATAAAATTGGAATATACATTTACTATACTGCGTATGCTCTACCCACTTGTGGGATACTCAGAAAAGTATAGACTAATTAATTTTCCACATTTAATTCACTTCAACCATAATAAAACACTCTTTCATACAAACCAACGAAAATCCGGCGTTGATCGCTAATAGTCGAAAGTGGGCAAATTCTTCCTGGGGACGTGGGAACCCCTGGACTAAGACCTTAAGGGCACCAGTTAGACTACACCCTCGTTGGTGTAGTGTTGAACACCGCTCTAGAGACTCCGGCCAGCCCACATGTCCTTGTACGGAGCCACTTAGACTATTATCCAGATATATCTCCAGTACCGCAAGGTATATCTTGGAGATCCCCTTCCCCATTAATAATCAACTTCACTCCTAAAAATTTTACAATAAAATTTACCAAGAGCACTTGCAAAACATCTTCAAGCACACCCAAGACTTGTATTCAACATCCCAAACATTCAAAGACTATTGACTCCATTTTGGCACTGATCTTATCATTCAGCATTTTATTTTCTTTTTATCTATCTCGAGTATTATTTGATCTGTTTAAATGTATCATGTTGTGGATGTGTTATCACATTTATGTTAGCTGGAGCTACCATACTGCAGACTGTGTGGCTGAGAACAACACTTTACTTTTTTTTTCCAGATCAGAGACCCGATGCCTTCAGAGGAGGCACACAATTTTGTTCAGATTGCCCCGAGCAGATGTATCAGAGGGGACAGATGGTTGTACAGTGGTCCAGACATGTTACTTAGCATTTACCGCAGGGTCACCCTTCCTTGCCAGGCTTTGATATGAGCCCATTGAGACAGTTGCCTAGTCTTGCTTTGATTGAGACTATCACAAACTATTGTTGGTTTACTATTTGTGCCCGGATTCAGCAGAGATCCAGTTCAAAGACAGCCTCAGCAGCAGGTATATGGTGTAGCAGGTATTGCATTTGATGTTTATTGCTCATGATTGTTGCTTAGACTTGTTTATATATGATAGTACACTAACTTTGCATATGACGATTGATTTGGTGATCTAGATATTGTTATGATATATGATTGGGCCCTTGGTGATGTCAGTCCACCCCTTCCTAGTAAACCCCTGTATATGCACACCAGGTCACACACGTACTCTTGGTATAGACTTGGTCACTTAGTCCCCCTTGGCAGCTGACTTTGGATCCACCTTCACCTTCTCCATCCATCTAACTCATCCATGATAGTCTTTCCCGACTTGGATTCTGATTTGTGACCTTGAGGATCCCTTTCCCCATTGATCTCTGAGTATGCCATGATTCCCTGTCTATTGTGCCTCAGCTCTTTAGTGTGTGAGATGCACTCTCAAACCTGGGATTTGCTCCTGTCGGTTGCCCCTGATGTTGCAATGCAGTTAGCATCGTGTAGCCTCATCGAGTGTTCCCCATTGGTCATCTAAGCATATATTGCTCACCCCCATTACTTTGTAGTATGAGCACCATGATTATATCTATTGAGATATGTATGTAGCCGAAAGGGCCTTGATGTAAAATGAAGAAATGAAGAAAATGTAAAGCAAGCCAAAAAGGCTTTTTGTAAATGTAAAATCTAGCCAAAAAGGCTAAGAATGAAATTCATTGTAAATTCCATGCAATGTGTTTGTAAACACACATGGACACAGGTCAGCCGTACATGTCAGCATTTGTAGTGGTTATTTCCTCAGCTAGTCCTGCGGGGAAAGGAGGTGAGAGGGAGCAAGGGACAAGCTCAAGATGGTCCCCTAGAGTCTCAAGTTACGGTTTCCTGGACACCCAGTTTGGTGGCTCTAGAAAAGAACCTCACAGAGTCTTCGGGCACGGATGTGAGTTGAGAGATACTTGTTAGATGACCAGTAGCGGTTTCCCTGCACTATACCCATTTGTGAGGCACCGCCCTTCCCCGTGTTTTTGTCATGGTATGCTTACCTCAGTGGACCCCGTTTTCCCGAGTTATCCAAAAGGTCACATGATCTTTGTCCTTGTCATCCCTCATTCTTCACCTTGTATTCCACATCACCCAAAGTCATCTAGGTGGTCAAGTTTGTAGGCTGGTATAGCAGTTGAGTCTTTTGGATGTGGTGGGCCCACCTCACCCGGGGCCTTGTATTTTTCTGAGATTTAATGCATCTTTGATTACCATATTATTGTCATATTGTTTAGTAATGTACTAACTTGTATAAGGAAGCCTTTCACTTCATGATTGCATACAGGTATTCATCTAGCACCATTGTTGACCAGATTTGATTTGGTCAAACTAGGTTGACCAAGCCAAAATGGGCCCCAAAAAATGTTGCGACCGAAATTTCGATTTTGGTCAATTATTATCTACAGGGGACCCATATGAGCCTCCAAGTGACAGAATGTAAAAAGATCGAGGTGTTTGTGATATTTTTAATTATTATTGGTCATTAATGACCTGTTTTAACTAAAAATCATGGATTTGGTGCACATAATGCCTAAGTGGTGGATCAAGGTCATTTGAGTGATCATTCCTAGTATTTTTGGGGTCCACGATCACATTGCAGCAGACGGTTCGGCAATCCAGGCACTCTAGGTGGGTCAAAAGCCCAAATTACATCTTCAGCAATAAAATACATGGAAAATAAAAAAAATTGACAAAGGCAACTATAGCAAAGGGAAAAAATTAGTGGCTGGCTAATTCAAGGGTGATTTCTAAGGTAATGTTGGTATGTTTTGAAATCATATTATATATATTGTGGGTCCTGTTATCACATATATAGTAGCCGGGCTACCATAAATTATTTTTCTCATGCCAGTACACTATTCAGCCATTTCCCTTGCATTTGAGACGCCGAGATGAGCATTTATATTGGATCATTATCAGATTGTGGACAGCAGTTATATTCCCCATGCCATGACTGAGTTTCAGGACACTCAGAGAGATGCCCGATATAGCCATTATGCCGTTGGTACAGAGCAGACAGTAGTGCCCAGAGTTACAGCAGCAGTCTCAGAGGACAGATGATGGTACAGGTTGATGAGCTTTCAGGTATATGACTCAGCAGGTATACTATTGTGTTATGGTTAGATTGCTTTTATACTTATTCTTATAGCATGTCTTAGCACTTAGTGTCATGATCTGGCGATCATATAGATATTTGGACCTGGTTAACCTATTATTTATATTATATTGTCCCTACTCAGACTTAGAAGTTCACTATTCATACTCATTGGTACATACCCTCCTTAGGGAGAATAGAGGTGATCATTACACCATACTATGGCTTGCTAGTGTTGGCTTCATCTTTTCATTGTCTTCATCCATCCGTGGCCTACCTTTTAGATTATTACCTTGATTTGCTACTTGACTAGTGACATGGAGGACCTTTCCCCACTGTAGCCTCTGTATTGGATGAGCTTCCCTGTTTATTGTGTCTCGGCTCTGAGTTGGTGACAAAACTTACCTATGGTGAGTTGGAGTTCCTTGAGAATTCCCCCTAGTCACTAAAGTTGTGTTGGCTAAACCTGAAACTTTTAGTGCTGCCATCAATACAAAATCTGGAAAAATCAAATGCTATATCTTGTATATGAAAGAAATGCCAAATGAAAATGGCCATGAAAAATAAAATGTTATATCTTTTGGAAAAATAAATACCTAGGTAAACAAGTTGTCCATGACACACCTAGAAGTGCTCAGGTAAACAAGTGCCTTAAAAACACACCTGTAGCAGAAAGCCTAAAAATAAATGTAAATCTATGCAATGTGTTTGTAAACACACATGGATCAAGGCTATGGAAACCTCAGGCCCAAAAAGCAATGGAACTTAAATGTTATATCTAAACAATTGCTGGCCTTGCTTGTATTATGGATTGTGCGCATCTGTGAAGGTGAATAAACCCTCTTTAAACAACTCATCCATTTGTGAGACACCGCCATTCCCTGTGTTATTGCTCATTCAGTATATACTATAGTGTGTATTCCCTTTCCCTTGCCAAAGTGTCACAAAGTCAAGTTAGTCAAGTCATCCCTTAGCCTAGCAATTTATTTCAGCCTTCACCCTTCACTAGCAAATTGATCACAACTATGAAGTGAGTATGGTCCTGAAAGTCTAGTCTGAGTAATAATAATAACTAACGACACTATATATTTGGATTTAGATCGCCAGTCATGATTACTCTGTGTTATAGAAGCTATTTGAATAAATTGTAAAGCATGTGTTAACCTTGACACCTTGCAGCAGCTATGGATGATAGTCTGAGTTGTATTTGGTCTTGGTTAGACCTAGTTTGACCATGGAGGACCATGGGACATGAGATGTTGGACCTTATGATGATATGGATAGATGATATATGGTCCATGTACACATACAGGATGATTCTATGCAGCAGCTACAGGGTTATGATGATGATTCTTGGGATACAGCAGTGTTTGGTCATTTACAGATCATTATTATTGGCCTTGTTCCGGTACATTGGATATTTATTTTGATCATGCAGAGATTCATATGGTGTATGAGTACACATCTTGGATGGATTTGGACCTTCTGAGTCCAATGGGACAGTTTGTTTTCAGTTCCGGGCACTTACAGTGATGATTTGGCCTCAGTAGGCTGTCCTAGTGCAGTTTTGGTCTGTTGGAGGCCCTGTCGGAGCAGAGATGACTTTTATCCGGTTGACCTAGGGCGCTGATGATGGAGGGGGTGGTCCAGCCACTTGTTTTTACCATATTACCCCCCTCCCGGACACATTGATGCCCTCACCTTGACAGCGCCATCACTCCAGGAGGCAGTTTGGGCGGTTTCACGCTTCCCGAGGCAGTTCAGGATTGGTAGAAATGGCTATTGAGGAAATCGATTTAGGCTACTGAGGCAAAGTTATGGCATGGGATGATCAGTGATGATAGATCGGGACCTTCCACACCTCCTCCTGCAGTTTCAGCTTCATCGGGGCCCGCATCCATCACTTATGGCACTTTCTGTGGATTTTTGAGGTCTTTTGAGGACCACGACTTCACCTTGGAGGACCACGACTTCACTTTGGAGGCACGATTTGGTACTTTCATGATTATGTATTGGTTATTGTGCCATGGGGATTGACCAAGGAGGGATAAAATTACCCCTTGGACCCACCATGAGCCTCTTATGATATTTTGTCATCATGATTTGGTGGGATTCCCCTCTCCTAGGGCGACTTTGTCCACTTGTGTTATATTTTATGTATGATCCATGTATTATGTTGTTGAGCTCATCTCAACCATTGATTAGACATTTGTATCTTTTAATCTTAGCCACTCATTCAAAAAGTGGTTAGGGTTTTGGTGCCTCTCCTTCCTATTTAAAGGAGAGAGCCTCTCATTGTAAAGGGTCTTTGGCTCTTGGATTATTGGTATAGAAAAATATTCTTGTGGAAATTCTTGTGGTCTCCTTTGCATCTGGTGTTCTTAGATGGTGATTGGAAAGTCTATTGCAACCTAGCATTTGGAAATTGTGGTAAGATCTATCTTTGTTTGGAAATCATTGTTTGTCTACAGGAGGGCGACTTCAACAAGGGCGATTTTGCAAGGCTTCTTCAAATCGACTTTCTTGGCATTCGCTTGTATCAGGGGGTTATCATTAGTATCATTGTGATCTATGCTATCTTTCTGTTACTTCTTTTGTGGCATTAGTCTTATCTCTTGATGCATCAAATCTGATATTGTTGACGTTTGTTGTGCAGGAGAGAGGGCGCATTGGCTTCTTGGACTAAATCGATTTGCATAGAGACTACCTCAAAGCTTCCAAATTGATCGGGATTGCATAGATCATCATCATCAAGGCATCTACAAGGTTATCCAGGTAAGATCCACAGGTTTGTTTCTCTTTCCTTTATCCAATCCATTGACATAATTCATAAATTATTAAAACCCTAAATACTTCAAAACCCCTATTTTACATTTTGTCAGATCTACCAAGATCTAGTGGGTTGTTGGGCATGATATTGAAAACCCACCTCTATAGCATCCACGGCATCCCGGATCTATAGTTTGGTGTGGATTGGCTCCCGTTTGATCCCTCTCCCAAGCCAACCTAGCTTCTCCCAAGGAAGGCGCACTTCACCATTTGAGTAGGTTGACCTAGATCTAAGCGATGGGTGTTTGAGATTTCACTTGATTTGACATCTACACATCAAATAACATACACCCAGGTTGTCCCTTTCTTGAAAGTCACCTTGTGGGCCCCATTCCACATTTCAAGGGATTTAATCCCCATTTTGGACCACTTGGAACACTTAAACTCAGATCTACAAAGATCTAACCGGTGGATTGCCACGAAATTATAGATCCATATCCCTACTTGACTGATCTACCCGGATCTAAAGTTTGGATGCCATCCGACATGATTTGACCCACCTAAACCCCGATTGAAGCCTCCTTAGGGAAAGTCGCACCACCTTGGAGAAGTGAGTTCACTCACTTCGAGGAACTGGGTACTTGAGATTTTTGCAGATCCGGATTCAGAATAATTCAAAACCTAGGTCTAGACTGTCACTTTGTCAAATCTTGCCTTGGGGATTGCATTCCTTGTTTTTAGGGATTGTGGTCCATTTGGGTCAAACCTAGATCTAGACACATTTATCCATCAAGGCCTATACTGTCCACTTATCTCATGTTGTAGGAGTCCTAAACCATAAAGTCAACCCTACTTTGACTCCACTTCCCAATTCCCAAGGCACTGGTTTATCTCCAAGTCAACCCACTCTCCTATATTGTTGGATTGACTTGTGGTTTGACTTTTGCATGGTAAACTATACCTTTGAGGACATCATGAACTACGGTCAATCTTGTCTCATGTACTAGTTAGCCCCAATACAACCCTTAACTATCCTGCATTGGACACGGTTCCCAAGGCAGTGAATCTTTTGACATTGACCTAGTACACTAGCCCTAGATCTCACTTTAAACATTGCAAGTCACTTTCACTTCAACTATGAACCAAAGCTATACTCATTGAACCCCTCACTTGGCTTGTGACTTCAACCTATAAGGTCTAGGATAAACCATACACCTAACTTCACTTAGAAATACCCTGATTTGGTGTCTTGGTTTTGATCTCTCCTGTCGGGAGTAGATCGGGTCTCCCCCTTTGTTGTCTGGGCTAGATAACATAAAGTGAAGGTTGCCTCGACTGGCGTGACAACCATATATTGGAGGTCGAGGTGATCGTGGTTGCACCTTTCAAGTTGCCCTTCCCTATTGCCATCCATGACTGGATCCTTCCATAGGGGTAACTACAGCTTAGGTGATAACAGGTCCCTCCATTGACTAGCTCACTAGAGGAGGTCGAATTTGCCCATGGGGGTGTTTTTCCTCACTTGACACAATTCATTTTGATGTATGGTTGTATGTGGGACCTTGTGTATTGAGTTGGGGGGATAAAACCCCATATAGACACCCCCCAACATTGTTCTATCTATTGTATGGCCCCACAATGGGCCCCTCTCCTCCACTTGTGCGTTATCATTGGGCAATTCGCACCCCCACTAGGAGAAATCTCCACCATTCGATTTGCTTAATGGGGGATTCATCCTAGCCCTCCATTTTGGGGGGAAATAGTTTTGAGAGTGACATTTTCCTATAAGAGAAGGCACTCACTCCATTGTTGACTCTCTTGACACATTTGTACACTTGAGTTTTGATGATATAGTGCCATTCTTCTACAGTTTCTTGAGAGTTTATGGATGGATATGTGTTGCTTGACTGATATCTAGTCTTCCATAGCTTTGTTGAGTTGCTAGTGCATTGTTTCCATCTTGTCCTTGGCCAACGATTTGCAGGTGAAGAGCTCAGCTGGAGGAGGACGCAATTTTTGGAGTGGGAACCCCACAACTGCTCGAATTCTTCAAAGAATCAACAAGGGAGTTGTTATTGCATTTTCGCCTTTCAATTCTCTCATTTTAGTCATTTTTACTTGCTGGTTTCTCTTGTTATTTGCTACATACACTGACTTGATCTTGTTTGTGGCAGGTACCTAGGGCGAATTTGGCCACTGGAAGCTCAAAACGCAAAGGGAACACACTGTTGCTCGACAACTGAGTTTGGAAGGCTAGTCGTCGGCATCCTCGTCCGTCTATTCACTCCCAAGTAGGTCCTTCTTGCTGGTCTCTAGCATTTTCAATTTTATTGTGTGTGTTGAGCAGAAATCTCATGTAAAAAACCCATAAAAACACAAAACATAAGTTTTCACTGTTAGAATTAATTTTAATTCAAAACCTGCTAATGAATTGATCTTAAAAGCGTTAATCTTAAGTTTCATTTGCTTTAGACTCCATTTTCCCATAGTTTTAGCACTGGTCAGCATGGCAAAAACACCTCACCTAAAGCGTTTTTCTCTTCTGCTTGCTTGGGTCAGTTTGGGATTCTGGGTATTTTGTAATTGGTTTCAAATCATCATTTTATGTCAAGGAATCAAACTACCAATTGCTAGAAGTATTTTAAATCACGTTTTATTTGCTGCCCTAGGTCCATTGCCGCACTGCTTAACTCTCTTCCTTGGGCAAGTTCATTCTATTTTTCCATTTCTAGCTTACTGTAAGTCCTAGTTTATTTCAGCCTTGCAATCACTAATCTCATCAGCTTGTTTCATTATAATTGATTGTTGGTCACTTTCACATCGTCCCCATTTTTACTGCTTGTGTCCATCTCTTGGTTGAAGCTAGACTTAGGACTTAATCCGCACTCATTTCCTGTTTGTACTTCTTTCTATCTTTGGGTTGGGTGTGTGTTTGTCTCTCAACCATCATTGGTTGAGCGAGGTCTCCCCCCTGACTTGGCTACATGCCTTGTCTGAAGTGACAGTAGCCTTGTCCAGTGTGACTTCTGTTCCCTGAATGGAGGACTTGGCTATTGCAGGTTACACCATTCTAGCCGATCACTCTCTACCATCCCTGTTGGGACATTCATTATCCATCATCTAGAGTTTGTGTGATAACAGAATGCTTTACATATAAATTGTCATTATCATTGGTTGTGTATCTTCATCACTTTGCACGTATATGCTTGGATATAATCTATTATTGTAAATCTCACAAAAACTCCTAAATAAACACCTATCCGCATCACACGTCACAAAAACACTTAAAATCAAGAGCCTTAGAAACTCTTTGTAGGGTATACCCCCCTTGGCTTCGTTAGGATTTTTCCTAAACGAAGGAGTCGAGATCAGGTTACATCACCTAACTATTTGCTTTCCCCTAAGGCCACACTTTTCCCACTTGGGAAACAGCTTTCAAAAGATTCATGCTGCTAGTGTGCACATCGGCGGAAAACAAACCCCAAGAGTCTCTTTTCTAGCCAGTACTCGGGCAAGCCCTTATCCTGAAACCGTACTTCGGGAAAGTAAGGGGGGTTGATTAAAACTTTAAAAAAAAGAAAATTGTTAAAAAATGTGAAAAAAAACTGGGTCCTGAATAAACTTGTGGCCCGCCAATGGAACGAACCAACAAGGTTAATTTTAATCATAGTTTGATTTTATTAAGTGTGGAAAAAGGAAATCTAAACTAAAAAATTGCAAACCACGAAAATTGAGTCGACACAGTTTCCCCCATGGGGGGATGGGGTGTAGGGGATGGATAGCTCACTTGCTCTCGTTTAATTTTCTTTTACAATGCAAATAGAAGTTCCCCAGTCATTCAAAATTGACTCAAAGGGTTACAAAATCTAATAGAAAAATATTCTGGATGAAGAGGTATGGTTCTTGGGTGCTCTAGGTGGCTCAATCTACCAAAAATTGGGCAGAGTCTCCTCCTATTTGTTCACAAAATGCTACAAAACAACGAACAAATATTAGTAAAAAGTTCCCAAAAACACTTAGAAAGTGAGTTTGGCTCACTACAAAAATTACTAAAATAAATGACTAAGTTAATCTATAATAAACTAACAGAAAATAACCAAGGAAAGCAAGCTTTCCTTAGGATCTTGGCTTGCTTTTGAGGCAGCCAATAAGATGCACTTTTTAAACTGGCAAGATAAACTTTAATCAAAAAAACTAGCTTCCTGCTCAAGCCTTATGATTTTATGATTAAAAAAATGACTTTTTGTATGCAAACTAGTGAATAAATCTAGGAACTGATGATAAAACTTATAAGACAACTAGATCTAAATGCAACTAAACAGTAGATATACTTATGATTGAATCAAAAAAGTATAGATCTATTATTTGATTGCATATAGTAACTGTTATCACACAACTTGTAGTTGTCCCTAAAGGTATCCCATCCGAGATGGTAGAGGAGATGGACAACTAAAGAGGTGACCCAAGAGATGCCACGGTTCCCAATGCAAGCTGGGTGTCATGATAACCGAGGCACTCTTCACTTTAGATCAAGATCAAGGGGGAGACCCTAGCCAATCAATGAAGACTAGCTAACCCAAAGGTTCCTAGGGAAATGTGTAAGTTGAGTTACGGAAACCAATGAGTGTGTTAGATCTAGGAAAGTTAAGTGGACCCAAGGGTTGATGTGTGGTTGAAGAGGCTTAAGGGGTGACAAGTGTTTCAACTAATGAATGACTAAGGCCACTTATGAAGTTTAGATAGATCTAAAGAGATCTAGTACCATGAGAATTACACAAGTGGGGCCCACTCCTTAAAATATGGAAAATGGTTCAAATGGGGCCCACAAGCCCACAAGGTCAAGTTAAAGATGAAAATGGTACTAAGGGGTATGCAATGGATGGGTCTATGATTTCAAGACGAAAGAGACATTACCCACATATGGGATCTAGCAAAAGACCACTAGCCCAAGGAGTGCAATTTACCCAAGGGAGACTAGTGCCTTAAATTGAGGGGGCAAATGGAGCCCAAATTCCACCAAATTATAGATCGGGATAGTTAAGGTGATAAGCAAGGTGGGTTTAAGTTATTATGTCCAAATGCATGCTAGATCTCTATAGATCTGAGATTTAAAATGCATCACCAAGTGATCCAAGTGGGGCTCAATCCCTCAAAATAAGGAATGGAGTCCACAAGGTGAAAATCAACAAGGTGAAGCACTAGGGTAAGGTTATGAAGGTTGATCTATCCAAATCAAGTGGGATCTCACTTACCCACGTTAAGGAATAGCCAAACTAGCTCCCTCAAGGAATGCGAATTTCCCTAAGGAAGGCTAGGTGCCTTGGGAAGTGTGCCAAATGGAGACCAATCACCACCAAACTATAAATTCAAATTGTCGTGGATACTATAGAGGTGGGTTCTTAATTTTATACCAAAAGCCAAGCTAGACCAAAGTAGATCTAAGAAAAAGTAAAATGAGGGTTTTGATTTTAAGGGTTTTATGACCAATGAAGAAGAATGAATGGATCTAGGTACATACCTTGTAGAACATACATCAAATGCTTGTGGCCACTTTG
Organism: Larix kaempferi; assembly: GCA_027924585.1. Taxonomy (NCBI): domain Eukaryota; kingdom Viridiplantae; phylum Streptophyta; class Pinopsida; order Pinales; family Pinaceae; genus Larix; species Larix kaempferi. The sequence goes on from BSBM01001032.1 coordinate 1,021,669, forward strand.
CAAATTGATAGCATTCCCGTATGTATATATTCAAGAGTGAGATCTAGTGCTCCAAGCCAAAACGTCCTCCTCCAAAGATAGTCAAATCGTCCTCCTCTTACAAGACAAGATCAAGTTAGAAACAAGCCAAGTAAAAGAATTATGAAGATGATGAAGAGATGTAAGAGAAAGCATCAACTATGTCACAAAGATACAATAATGATACTCCCTGTCCCAAAGATCAACCAAAGAGAAGATATGTGGGTCCCACCAACAATAGCCTCCTTCAAATCGTCCTCCTCCTCACCAATTCGGCCTCCCTGCAGAAAAACAAACAGTAGCCCACGATCCACAATGATACATAGAGAAAATACTGTATATTCAACTTGCAAAAGAATCCATCAATACAAGAGAAGTAGATCCACAAAGAAGTATTCTATTCCAATCTTCAAGAGCTACAAAGGTGCTTTTACAATAAGGGGTCTCCTCCTTTTATAGGATAATAAAGACCAAAACCATAAACCACAAAACCACTTTTTAAAACAACAAGTGGTTGAGATCAAAAGATATAACAATCTAATCAACGACTTAGATGACCCAATACAATATATCATATGGATCACTAAAGTGAGTGATGAAGTCATAGCTAGAAAAGACTCATGGAGGGTGGCATCATACATAGGGGTGGCTAAAATACATGTGCCACATCATCAAGACCAAGACAAGTCACTATAAGCTCATGGTGGGGCTAGGAGGCATTACTTTCCTTCACTAGCATGTTCCCATGGCACAATAATATAAAATATAAGTCTATGACATGTCAAAGTGATACAAATGATCAAATCCTGTCCCCAAAATCTAAGAGAGACAAGCAATAAAAGGCCTCTTGTGGCCACTGTGGACCCCACTGACTGATGCCAACTGATCTGGAAGAAGGGGGGTTCACCATAGAATACCTCTGAGAAGACCAAGTTCCAAGACCTTGCCTCAATTTCCCAAATCGAATTCCTTAGTGACCCTTTTATTCCATTTTTTTATCCTCTTGAAAACCCTCAAAGTGCCCCAAACTGCCACCCAAGGTTCCTGCGCTGTCAAACTGAGTGCACCAAGATGTCTGGAAGAGGGGTATAACGGTAAAAACAAGTGGCTGGACCACCCCCTTCATACAGAGCGCCCTAGGAAATGACTGGCCTCCAAATCCTCTACTGGATAGACTGGATCAGCATGCCTAAACTGGTCAATAGGTGGATAACTGCAACTATCATCATCAGAAGTGCCCGGAACTGAAAGATAAGTGTCTCAATGGATCCAGAAGACCCAAATATACAAGAGATGAGTACTCATACACCTCATGATAACCCGTGGGGTCATCAACATGGTCCACCATACATGGACAATGTAAAATATGATGATCTAGAAATAATAATAAAACTAATCAATTGCATCAATCATCATCTGAATCATATGTCCAACATATGGAATCATCAATAAGTGTATGTGGGACCATAAATCATCATCCATAAGCATAAGTGGTCCATCTCATCACGGATCCCAAGAATGACCATGGTCCAACTATTATTGACTATGTCTATATACAACCAAAGACTAGATTATAACAGTAGACTAAGACATGTTCCTTTAATCATATTCACAGCTTAACTTAAAGTATAAACATCATTCAGTGGCAGTTAATACATATATATATTTCAATGTTATTTATAATTTACTTGCACAAAAGCTTTAAGGACATACTCACCCAATGGATATGGCCTAACTGCTAGCAAAGGATGAAGGATAAGGACAAGGTTAGGCAAAGGGGATGACTTGACCAAACTCAACTAAGTGACACTTTGGACGAGGAAAGGGGGAGCTACACTCAGTGTTGGACAAAATAACAAAGGGAAGGGTTGTGCCTCACAAATGGGTAAGTTGTTCAGAGAGTGCTTATTCAACTTAGGCATCATGTCTACATCAAGTTGATCCAGGTTCATTAGGATCATTCATTTCATTTCCATGGCCTTTTTGTCCTATATGACCCCTCTAGGATTTCACATGCGCTAAAAAAAGCACAACTAATCGCAGCTTGCATCCGGGGCATATTTACATATACAAGGTCAACAATAATAGATATAACATTTGATTAACCATTGCTTTTTGGGACCTTTTTTAAACCGTTCATGGGGTATTTTAGCAGTTCATTGCTATAGCCTTTATTCACGTGTGTTGACAAACACATTCTAGAATTTTAAGTTCACAGGCTTTATAATAATTTCCAATATAAGTAGTACATGTGCTTTCATTTTTCGCCAACAACAACTCAAGCAACTAGAGGGACTTTTGCACAGTGCCAAACATCAGGACAACCGACCAGAATGATTTAGGCATACAATCCAACTTACCAAAGGAAAGTTCTGTCACCAACTCAGAGCCGAGACACAAAACAAACGTGGATGCGGTCCAACATAGAGGTAGAAATGGGGAAGTCCTCCATATCAAAAAGTCAAGAAAGCAAGTCAAGGGTGAAAGCCAAATCAGGAAGGTCATGGATGGATGGACTCAAATGAATGTGGTGCCTAAGCTAGCAGACAAAAATGTCAGGGAAGACCATATCTATGCTCACAGGAGGGTTATGAAACCAATGAGTATTGTCAGGAAACCTTAATGTGCAAGTAATACATCCAATTTTATATTTATAACATCATCCAAGATATTTCATTTCATTTTAAATAGTATTGCCACATCATGAATCATATACCAAGTCAATGCTATGAAGATGACTAAAACAAGAAGATAATAATCCAATGCTAATAATCACAAGTCTATAGGTCACATCATATCATAATAATCATCCATGAATAACTGAAACACTGTTGCAATAATACAACTGGGCAGTGGACTGAAACTGTATGGAACAAAGGGTCACATCGGTCATCACATCTAAGCTCTCAAGGCTCAGCCTTGGCACAAGGTCTAATCAATGTTTGATACATATACTGCTCTGATCCATAAGTGATCTCAAATAAACAAGCTCATCATAGTTGATCTTTGTAAAAGCAAAGCTCTGAAAAGTGCAGAGATCTGCTCAGCAAGAATAATAGCCCAGCTACTATGTGTTAAGTTTAAGCTAATTTGACTAGCAAGATCACTGAAAGAAACACAATCACAAGATAGACAAAGATTTACCCTGGGAAACCCTCATGGGGTAGAAAACCCAGCAAAGCTTTCCTCAATATAGATGATCAACCAAATACAAGATGTAGACCAAGACTAGACCTCCTTCTTCCTCCTATGCAGACCTCTCTCTCACTTGTGCGCTACTCCTAAGTGGATAAATCAATGAGATAAGTGAGGAACATGCTCCTCTACTTATACTTGTTTTCCGACTGACTTTTTACCCTATGGGGCCGACCTCTCCCAGGAGAGTCTAATAACCCTCAAATAACTAACTCAGGGCCGACCTCACATGGGAGATCTAATAACCCTAGTTACCACAATCTCTCAGAGGAATAAACATCTCCGAATACATAATAAAGTCCCATCGAAGGAATGAAACATCTCCGGAATAATAAAATACAAATATAATATTTTTAGAAGTTACAATATTTCAACACTCCCCCTTAACGAGAAGAATATTATAATATCATTTATAGGAGCAAGGAGTCATCGACTACGTGATACATGATACATCTATAAATCATTGGAAGCTTTCTTTATACATCATCATCAGTAACTCAAACAATTACTGGAACATAATCAATATTGGAATATCATTGTTGTCAACTGATTTGTACAATAGTTGAAACCTTATTGAGCCGCCAGTGTTGGAACACATCAGTGTTCACTTCCAGAGTATCTGGGTTTCATATATTTGGGTCTAGCAAGTTTTGTTTTTGAGTCGACATGACCATGGCCCCATGGGGGTTTGTATCAAAGTGTGCTAGTAGGGTCTGAGTGGTTCGGTTCCCCATGACTGGATTAAACAACTAAGGTATTCCAAAGAGTTTTTTCACCGTCAGATTATACTTTGCTTCAGGCGAGATATAATCTCTTGGTTTTTCTCCCGCTTCCTCCATAGCTGGAATGCCCGATTTTGGAAATTTGGCCATGGGGGGTTATTAGGGTCCAACTATAATGTATAAACCTACTAGACACTATTAGAATAGATTTTGGTCATGTCCTAAGTCTCTAAGACCCCAAAAAAAAAAAAAATAAATAAATAAATAAATAAAAATAAAATAAAATAAAATAAATTTTACCGGACGCGCGGAATTGGGGTTTTTAATTTTTTAATTATTTAAATTTTAAATTAAATTTCTCTATAGTTTAAATAGAGAAATTTGAGTCTGTAATATGTCAGTCATCCGGGGTCCGATTTTAGTGTTTGATGGCTTGTTTCATAAGCCAAAAATCACACATGATCCATGGAGTAGCTAAACCCAACTTTCGGATGTCAATTCAGCCTCATAATTAATATTTTCTCTGAAAAGTCATTTACAGAGAAATTATTAATCAAAATAATAAAATTGAATATTTTGGAGATAATCCAAATCTCTCCAAAATTAATCAATTTGATTAAAATAAAAGGCTAAATGGCATGGAAATGGACATTTATGAGGATTCCAATCAACTCCCAGTCATTCCAATCAACTATCCAGTCGCTAGAAGGTTATCCACTTGAACAAATTCGCCCTCCTCATGCAAAATTCGATTTGGCTTGTTGTCAGTTGATGATTGGGTTGGTGGTTTGCATTAAAAGCCTAAGGTAGGCGCCCTCATGACTCATCAATCACCAATTATCTTGGCTCTCCTTGGATTCGAGTTAGTACCTACCCATTCCACTTGTCTCCTCATCAACTAACTCGCACCCTACCTCAAGATCAAGTCAATCTGCCCTAGGTTCACGTCTAGCTTTGTTGGAGCTTGTTTATTGGTTGATTGATACATCCCATGCCACTCCAAGTCGAGTTAGTACCTACTACACTACACATGTCTCTCCACCATGCTAACTCGCACCTACCAAAGCTCACGCCTTTCCTACCATAGCTCACGTCAATCCTCATGCAAGCTCGCATTTCCTTGTTGTAGCTCGTTTGTTGGTTGTTGATACTCCCTATGCTTCCATTGGAGTCGAGTCTTGCCACCTCTACCTTCAACCTACCACCAAACTCGACTTTGACCATTGTTTGGCATGCCAAGCCCTCCCTTGATTGGAATTCGACTTACCTATCTATTGCCAATTCGACCTAGGGTTTAGCTTATGTTTTTAGTATAAAGAGAGGCCCTTTGGAGTTATTATCTCATGGAGAATTTGTGCAAACTTACTCTGCCAAAATTGTATATGTGTTATAGCTTTTACTAATTGAAATAAAGTGGCTTTGGACGTCCATATGGTGTGTTGATCTTGTTCATGGGAATTGCTTCAATATAATCAAGATGATATTGCTCTATTGTTTTTGCTTACATGTTCTATGTTTTGATCAAATTATTAAAGCTTAGAAGACTTTTTTAAGTCCATAGGATGGGCATTTGAGTTCAATTTGTACATTGATGTTGGGTTGTTTGTGATTGGGAAGTAGTGGATTGTAGTCGGAAATACTAACACTCTTCTTGTCCCTTTCAACTTTGCATACTATATTTGATCAATCTTGTTTGTAAGTGATACATTTTGCAGATCTCAAAAGTTATGAAGAGGAGTTGGAACTAGGTTGTCTCCTCCATCTCTTCAAAGAACAATTTTTTCCATTAACATTCATGCATTGCAGGATCTCCTAAAGTCGATCTCACAACACCAGGATGGTGGCATAAAGGGTTTGATTCAAAGATCCATCTTTTATATTCAAAATATTGGTTACTTGTTACTTTGGGCTTCCTCTTCTTCAAGCCTTCTTATTTGCTCTTTGAACCTTTGTACTTGCTTGCTAAGCCCTTTCTAGCCCTTCTAGTCTTGATCCAAGATTGTTGTTGTCTTTTCAAGCCATAGATTTGTTAGCCATAAGGTTGAAGCTCTTTCAACCTTGGGGAATAGCTTGGGATTTGTTCCCTTGTGCTCTCTTCAACACTTGTTGTCGGCATATCACCGGTTAACCGGAGGATTTCCAAGACAGTGTTTTCTCCCTCTCAAGTGTTCCACTTGAAACTCCTTGCCCTAGTGTTTCTCCTCCTCTTCCCACTCGTTTTTGCCCTTATTTAGCCATTCGTTTTGACCCTATCCCTAGCTTTCGTCCATCTTAGAAAGGTCACCTTCCTCCTATCGTTTAAGCCTCTCTCTTCTCCATTTGTCCCATATTCTTTTAGGGCTCTACCCTTCCATTCATTCACCCTAGCTTCTCCTCCTTTCATTTCATTTCCCATCTCTCCCTCCTAGCTCTCGTCATCTTTCTCTTAGGGCTCCTCTCATCCCCTCTTCCTCTTGTTTCCTCCATCCCTCTCATCCCATCTCACATTAGCCCTAAAACACATCAAAACAAACAAACAAGTGTTAGTAGTAGTTAGTGTTAGGATCTAGTAGTTGGTAGTTAGCTTGTTTGATTTTCAAATAATTAGTTTACATCATTGCAAAGTTAGTATTTTAGATCTCAAAACATGCTAGTTGGTTGTTAGATTGGTTTAAATTTTAAAGGCTAGTTGCATTGTTTTTTTTTAAGTTATCATCATAGATCTTTTTCCTAGTTGTTATCTAGTTTCAATTTTGTCAACATACTAATCCATTGAACTTCACTTTGGTTGATTTGTTGGTTGCCACTAAACATTGTTGCATTGACTGTCATAAGTCTATTTTTATTGGCTGCCAACTAAAACATTGTGGAGTTGACTGTCATAAGTCATTCGCTGCCATCTTTACATTCTATTGACTGTCATAAATTTTATTTGTATTGGCTGCCATCTATATTGAAGTGACTGTCCTAAACTTGTTGGCTGCCATCTATTGACTGTCATAAGTTTAAGTGGCTGCCATCTAAACATTGTTGATTGTCATGAAGTAAAAGTTTGTTGACTGCCCCTTCAACTTTTTCCATTTAGCCTTGCAAGTAGTTTAAAATTTCAAATTTGTTTTGATTATCTAACGTCTAATGGGTATTGGAGTTATGTGTTTGTGATAGAGCTTTCCAAAGTAGAAGTCAAGACTTCTAATCCAAGCAGCTATCAATACAAGAGGACGAAACAAAACAAAAATTAGTATTATCCTTTTGTAATAGATCTTAGTTTATTTCAAGTTTTACAAGTTATTTATTTCAAAAAAAGTCCCTACAAGGGTTTTATTCCCAAGGGCAACTGTACCTCCATAATAAAATTTGCAAGTGGGGTTTTTAAGCCCCCACATTCACTTCCCCATTTGGGGAAGCCTTGTGGTCTCGTTGAGTGATTTGACTTTTAGCTTTGGATCCATTATATGCTAGTTTTATTTCAATAAGTTATTTTGCTCTAGTCTTCCATATTTACTTACCCCCATGCTCTCCCGAGTAGGGTCTTTGACCTGAAAGAGACTCTTGGGTAGTTTAGATTTATTTTTGTTTATTATTATCTTGTATTTCTCTTCCAAAGCCTTTGACCGGAAGTTGTATCCTTGGGATTTCATCTCAAGGACAGGACCACATAATTTTGTGGTTACTCTTCCTTCCCCGTCGGTTTCCTTGGTAGAGCTTTCAGCTAGCTGGAGGTTCTCAAGTGCAGGCGCTTCTAGTGGTTGATCTTGTTCGGAGATCGATCCCACCTATTAGATTAGAAATTGTGTGGTAGAACACTAGACTTTTCAAGTTTCATTTTATCTTGCGAGTAGTGTTGTTAAGTAATATTCCATATCTTGTTGATCTATCATATTGTTCAATCAAATTTTAAGTTGGAATCTATTGCTATTACAATCTACTTTCTGCTTGTTTAAAACGAACCAAAGTCTTTTGAACTTGGCCAAATCCAAGTCAAGAGCACCCTCTATCGGAGGGCATTTTTAGTTTTGCATTATCCCTGCATTAGGCATTTGTTAAAATAGCAAGTCTCTTGAACTGTGATCATAAGATCAAGTCAAGAGCGCTCTCTGTCGGAGAGTTGAACTAAAGTGCTCTTTAACTAAAACTTTTCAACCCACACACCCCTTTAAATTAATTTACCTTGGTTTCCGTCCTACACCCGTATGCTCTGCCAACCGGAAACGGTTGGGCTAGTACTCAGAAAGGTGAAGGATTTGATAATCTCATAAGTGATAATTAATTAAAACTTTCACCCCCATAACCAATGAATCGGCGTTGTTCAAAAAGCATTTTAATCAGTTCTCAGGGGAGGCGCCGGAGTGCCCAATCTGCGACACAGTGGCTGGTTAGCATTGCGCGCCTCGCTGTGATTCCAGACAAGTTCCGACATGTCTCTTAAAGGAGCTGCTTAAAATTACTTTCCGGACACTCTTTTGACATCCTTGGTTTTAGCCGTAATAATCAAGACAATTAAAATCTTAAATTTACCAAGATAAGCTGCACAACGTTCTCACAAACTTCTATTTCAGGCACTTGTATCAACCTATTTACAATCACTTTTTATATATTTGACTCCATAAGGCACTAGTCCTTCATCATATATCTTGTTTGCTTTAAAATATCAAATATTGGAGTATTTGCGTCTATTTACGTGAAAAGTGATTTATTTCTTGTTCAAGTGTATCTCTCATTTTATATTTTGCAACGTGGATTGCGCTATCTTGTTTTACATTTAATTATTATATTGTCTCTCATTCAAAAACTCCTAAACAACACCCATCCGCATCACAACATCTAAAAAACACTATAAATACTAGAGCCTTAGTGAAACTCTTTTATAGGGACTACCCCCCTTGGCTTCGTTAGGAGTTTGCCTAAACGGAGGAGCTGGGATTCAGGTGACAGTACCTGGCTCATTGCTTGCCCTCAAGGCCACACCTCTCTCACTTTTAGTGAAGAGACAACTTTCGAAATATTTCCGCTGCTGGTGTGCATATTGGCGGACAACAATCATCATCATCAGTATTGAGTCTTCATCTTCTACAGCACTTAATCAGCTACAGCATCATCATCTGGATCTCTCAATCAACAACCTCGTCGTCTGGATCCATCGATCAACATCATCATCTAGATCCTCACGAGCAACAACATCATCATCTAGATCATCACGATCACAGCATCGTCATCTAGACCATCACGATCAGCAGCATCATCATCTAGACCATCACGATCACAGCATTGTCATCTAGACCATCACGATCAATAGCATCGTCATCTAGACCATCACGATCAGCAGCATCATCATCTCACGATCTGCATCATCGCCATCACACGATCAGCATCATCGTCATCACACGATCAGCATCATCATCATCAACTGGATCCTCTCGATCAACAACACAATAGCAGCATACCCTGCAACACACATGATCTATTTAAGACACCATATCATGTCTAGGGACGATGCAGTCCACTCGTCAACTTAGACAAAGTCTAAGTGCCACTTCTCGAAGACATATGTCTACGGATCAATTCAGGGACCGAAGTCCGGGGATGATACAATCCCCTCACTCTCGGAGACATCTGTCTGCGGATCACTTTAGGACTGAAGTCCAGGGATGATACAATCCCCTCACTCTCAGAGACATCTGTCTGCGGATCACTTTAGGACTGAAGTCCAGGGATGATACAATCCACTCACTCTCGGAGACATCTGTCTGCGGATCACTTTAGGACTGAAGTCCAGGGATGATACAATCCCCTCACTCTCGGAGACATCTGTCTACGGATCACTTTAGGACTGAAGTCCAGGGATGATACAATCCACTCACTCTCGGAGACATCTGTCTGCGAATCACTTAAGGACTGAAGTCCAGGGATGATACAATCCCCTCATTCTGGGAGACATCTGTCTGCAGATCACTTTAGGACTGAAGTCCAGGGATGATACAATCCCCTCACTCTCGAAGACATCTGTCTGCGGATCACTTTAGGACTGAAGTCCAGGGATGATACAATCCCCTCACTCTCGAAGACATCCATCTCTGGATCACTTTAGGACTGAAGTCCAGGGATGATACAATCCACTCACTCTCGGAGACATCTGTCTGTGGATCACTTTAGGACTGAAGTCCAGGGATGATACAATCCCCTCACTCTCGGAGACATCTGTCTGCGGATCACTTTAGGACTGAAGTCCAAGGATGATACAATCTCCTCACTCTCGGAGACATCTGTCTGCAGATCACTTTAGGACTGAAGTCCAGGGATTATACAATCCTCTCATCATCCACTTAGACAAAGTATAAGAACCATCTCATCGACCTTATTGTCGGAATAGGCAACCTCATCATCAACCTCATTGTTGGAACAAGTAGCCTCATCATCGATACAGTATACTCATCAATACAGGCATCCTAATCATCGATATAGTATCCTCATCAATACAGGTATCCTCATCATCGATACAATATCCTCATCATCAATACAGTATCCTCATCAATACATGTATCCTCATTATCGACCTTTCCGTCGATATAGGCAAGCTTATCATTGATACAGGTATCCTCATCGATACCAGTATCCAAATATCATCATTGACCATATCACTCCCCCTTTCGAGGAGGGTCCTTCTGAACTACACCAAGCTTGTCTCGGAAATACTCAAACTTTACTCGAGACAAAGGTTTGGTCAACACATCGGCAACTTGTTCATCAGTTCCTACATACTCGAGCTTGATAGCTCCTTTCTGCACCATATCCCGTATATAGAAATATCGGATCTTTATGTGCTTTGACTTGTCATGGAATACTGGATTCTCTGTCATCTTAATACGACTCTGGTTGTCACACAGGATCACAGTGGGTTCCATCTCTAAGTCAAACAATCCTGATAGTAACTTCCGAAGCCATACTACTTCATAACTAGCAGAGCAGGCAGCGATATATTCGGCTTCAGCTGTGCTGAGAGCCACACTTGACTGCTTCCTGCTATACCATGAGATCATGGCAGATCCCAGGGAAATACACTTCATTTCCCTTTCCAGTCACTTTGGAACCATAATGCTTGTTGTCAATTTATCAATCATTCTAGGTGGCTAGAAAAGGTGTTTAAAGATCAATTCCATCTTTTCTCCATTTTTGAGCATCAAGAGGGTCTGACTTTGATTTTTCGTCTTCTAAGCTTTGAGTTGTCTCCACTTGGTTTCTATTTGATCACCAGTCCCAAGGAGAATCAAATTGAATATATGAGAGAAGTAAATGAAGAAGTTAATTTGTGTGAAAATGAATCGAATTACATGTCTTATGTCTTCCCTCCATCCATCCATGAGTTTAACTTGCATAAATTTTATGATCCTATCAATTCTTTGATGGAGGATGTTTGCATCAGACAGTCTTCTCCTTGGCATAATTTCATATTGCATCATTCAAACCATTCTGCAATGTTTGAACAAGTTAGGAAGATGGTGCCCTCAAATTTGTTAATCTTTAGCCCAATCTTGACTTGTCCTATCATCAAAAACCAAATAAGAATCATTAACCTATTTGATGAATGGTTGCACTGGATTTATGATTTTACCTAACATTTGTGCTAATTGGTTAGAGTAGGTAGGTCTTGAATAAGCTCACTTGAGCAATAGGATTTGTGTGCTTTTTCTTTTTCTGTGTGATGAGTATTGCCCCTTTTTCTTTTCTGCTTAGAGTGTCTGCTTGTTTTTGTGTTTGATTGAGTTGAGTCTTGCTCCTAAGCTTGTCTCTTCTCCTGCATGCAAGTAAAAAAAATTTAGTTATCATTTATATGTCTGGCTGCCTGTGCAAGTTGAGATTGCCTGTTAAAAAGAAATTCTCTTTTCCTCCTGCACAGTAATAAAAATAATGAATGATGAATGAATAATATATGCCATGTTAGTTTATATTTTTCTTTTACACATTTCAGTTTCTGCTTTAGAATAGATTTCAGTTTCAGTTTTATTTTATATTTTTCCCATACATGCTCCACGAGGTATTCTAGTGTTTGTGAGAGCAGGAACAGGTGCAAAATAAAAGCTAAAAGTAAATATGATGCGGTGCTGGATTGAAGATTGATGCAGAGCAGATCGAGACCAGAGATTCTGAGGTTCTCAAGCGCTCTCTCCCTTAGAGCACTTGTCCCAGCTGGAGCCAGATGTTATCACACTATAGTAGCAGGGCTACTATCCTTGTTCAGCAGATATCTGCACATTCCAGAGCTTTCATTATTCCAGAGCATGGCTATATATTTTGGATCACTCATGATCAGAGCAGTATATTATTTAGACCTTGTGTGAAGGCTGAGCCTTGAGAGTTCAGATTTGATGACTGATGTGACCCTTTATCCCATACAGTTTCAGTTCAGTGCTTAGAGATGTATTGCAGCAGTGTTTCAGATGGTACATGATGATTATTATTATGATGATGTTGCATGATCTATGGATGCTTTATCACTGACTGTGGGTTATTATCTTGTTGATTTAGTCATGTTCATAGCATCTGCTTGGTATATTATTCCTGATGTGGCAAACTGTTTAAAATGAACTATAAATCATAAAATGGACAATTGCTTGCACATTTAGGTCATTTAACAAAACCCACTGGTTTTCCACCTTACATAGATATGGTCTCTCCTGACACCAATTGTCTGCTACTGTAGGCTCCATATTCACTTGACTCCATCCATACGTGACCTTCCTATTTGACTTCAAACCTTGACTTGTCTCATTTGACTTTCTGATACCAAGGACTTCCCCATTTTTCTACCTCTGTGTTTGGACCGCATCCCTGTATATTCAGTGTCTCGGCTCTAAGTTGGTGACAAAACTTGCCTTTGGTGAGTTGGATTGTAGGCCTAAATCATTCTGGTCGGTTGTCCCGATGTTTGGCATTGGCTCGAACTCCCCCTAGTCACTTGAGATGTTGTTGGCTAAAACTGAAAGCTCATGTTCTACCTATGGAAACTTATAAATTCACCCATGGAAACTAAAAAAAAGGGGCAAGAGCGATGAACAGCTAAAAATACTCCTCGAAGAGTATAGGAAAGGTCCAAAAAGCAATGGTTCTTAAAAGCTATATCTAAACAATTGCTGACCTATATGTATTGGAAGAACATGCCCTGGATGAAAGCTTCAACTAGTTGTGCTTATCAGCACGCCTGAGATCCGAAGGGTTATGTAGGCCAAAAAGGCCATGAAATAAAATTGAATGATCCTAATGAACCTAGATCAACTTGATGTAGACATGATGCCTAAGTTGAATAAGCACTCTCTGAACAACTTATCCATTTGTGAGGCACAGCCATCCCCCGTGTTATTTTGTCCAGCACAGAGTTTGTAGCTTACCCCTTTCTCCCAGTCCAAAGTATTTTTGAGTTGAGTTAGACAGGTCAACCCCTTTGCCCAACCTTGTTCCTAGCCTTCATCTTTCACTAGCAGTTTGACCATGTCCAATGGGTGAGTTTGTCATTTGAACTATTGTGCAAGTAATTTTATATAACAAAGGAATATGCTAACTTGATTAATGCCACTGAATGGATCTTATACTTTGAGCTAGGCTGTGAAAATGATTAGAGAAGCATGTCTTTGTCTACTGATGTGATTTATCCTTGGTTGTACATTATTGGGATCTGTGATGATGTGGGCCATGTATAGATGCCTATTGATAATGATTGATGGTCCCACATGCTTGATGATGATATCATATGATGGACATATGATGCAGATGATGATTGATCCAGTTCAGCAGATTTATTTATTACTTCAAATCAACAAAGTGTACATTGTCCATAGATGGTGGACCCTACAGCTGGCCCATTAGGGCAACCCATGGTGTATGAGTACACATTTCTAGTGGATTTGGGTCTTTTGGATCCAATGAGACACTTATCTTTCAGTTCCGGGCACTTCTGACGGTGATTGATGCAGTTTTACACTTGTTGACCAGATTTGGGGTTGATTTCCCAGCCTGAGCAGCAGGGGACCTGAGAGGCCAGTTCACCTAGGGCGCTGATGATGAAAGGGGTGGTCCAGCCACTTGTTTTTACCATTTACCCCCCCTTCTGGAGAGCCTGGTGGGCTCAGATGGACAGCGCAGATGCCCTAGGAGGCAGTTTTGGCACTTTCACAGTTACCGAGGCAGTTAAAAAATGGGATAAAGTGGTTACTGAGGAAATCGATTTGGGCAATTGAGGCAAGGTTTTGGCATTTGGTTTTCACAAAGGTCTTCCAGGGTGATCTCACTATCTTCCAGCCAGTTTTCACCATGTGGGTATGCCCACATTGATCACAGGAGGTCTTTTACTGCTAGTCTGTCACAGATTTTGAGGACAGATTTGATCATTTATATTATCTTGGACATATTTTATTATTTTATTGTGCCTTGGTGATGAGCTAGTAAGGATTGATGCCTCCTAGCCCCATCATGTGCTTATATTGTCATGTCCTAGTCACTATGAGGTGGATTTTGGTACTTATACTTCTCTAGTGGATGACGTCACCCTCTTTTTGTACCATTTAGTGGGGGCGCTATCATTATATTGGGTGATCCATGTGATGTATTGTTATGATTTATTGTTAGCCGTTGATTAGATCTTTTGATCTTTTAATCTTAGCCACTCATGTAAAAAGTGGTTAGGATTGTACTCTCTCCCCATCCTATTTAAGGAGGGAGCCTCTCATTGTAAAACTCATCTAGAGATTTTTGGATCTTGGCTCTTAGAATAAAATTTCTATCTTTTGGAGTACATGCTTGGATTGGAGTGGATGTTGGTTGTTTCGATTGTAAATGCTTTTGTCCATTGCACTGGAGGATCTATTGTAGCTATCTTGCATATTTGCCATATCTTATTTACAGGTTAAGAGGATGTTTTTGGACAAGTGCGAATTGGTGGGGAGGCTTGCCCTTCAAGCTTGGAGGAAGACGTTTTGGTTTGACAGGGAGTAGTTTTGCCTTTGTGTCAACTATTCTTTGTTTATATCTCTCTTGCTTGTATCTACCTTCAACATGTTAAACTAATTGATGCTTTGCTCCTTGGTTTTGACAGGTTAGAGGGAATCACATGTGGCTTGGAAAAATCGATTTGGCAAGAGGGCTTCAAGAATTCTCCATTTGATCTTTGGCAAAGTAATCCTCGTCTCAACTAGCATTCATCTCTTCATCCAAGTATGCTCCAAGAGGTATGATCTTCTTCTTCCTTGAATCATCCATAATTTCTAGATCATAAAAACCCTAATTGATTAAAACCCTTGTTTTTGGTTTTTCTTAGATCTACTTAGATCTAGCCTTGCTTTTGAAGAGATATTGAAAACCCACCTCTATAGCATCCACCCCTAGTTGGATCTATAGTTTGGTGGTGATTGGCTTAGAATTGACACACTTTTCAAGGCAAAAAGCCCTCTTGAACCCAAATCGCACTTCCTAGAGAGAGGCTTGTTTGGTTAGATCTAGCACATGGGTAGGTGAGATCCCACTTGATTGGTAATCTACACACTTGATAACCTACCCCCAGATTCTTACTTTGGTGAAATCTACCTTGTGGACATCATTCCATGTTTTAAGGGGTTAAAACCCCCTTTTGAATTTCTTGGCACATTAAAACTCAGATCTACTAAGATCTAACCCTTGGATTGACTTGATTTTTGGGATCTACATAGATCAGGGTACTAGCCACTTGGATCTATAGTTTGGTGGCCATTGGACTAGATTTGGTCCACTTAACCCACCTTTTAACCCTCCTTGAGCAAAGTCGCACTCCCTTGGGTGAGTGAGTTTGCCCACTTTGAGGAAGTGGGTGTTTGAGATTTTCGTGGATTTGGAACGGCCATACCTTGAAACCTAGGTCTAGAGTATCATTTTGTGACGATCTGCCTTGGGGGTAGCATTCCTTGTTCCAAGGGATTGTGGTCCACTTAGGGTCATTTCATGAAAACCTAGATCTAGCAAGATCCAACCATCTAATCTCATTTAGCCCACTTAACTTGGCTTCTAGGTGTCCCGATCTACACTTTGACATACCTTTTGACCCCATTAGCCCATCCAACAAGGCACTAGTCCTCCTCAAAGCAAGTCGCACTCCTTGGGAATTGTGTCAAACCCTAGATCCAGTACATGGGTACTCCTAAAATCAACTTAGATCCATAGATCTAATCATTACTTAACCTCTAGTACCAATTTCACACCTTAGCTTCACCTTGTGGGCCCACTTAAAGCAATTTCACACATCCCAAGAAAATAGGACCCACTTGTGTAAACATATGGTACTACACCTTGTCATCTAGCTCATCAAGTGGCCTAAGTCATACATTGGTTGAAACACTAGTCATCTTCCAAACCACGTTCAACCATATCTCAACTTTTAGGTCCACTTAGCCTTGCATTGGTTTCCGTAACTCTTCATTTACTTACCCTTAGAAACCTTTGTTTGGGTCCAATCAACTGTGATTGGTTATAGGGTCTCCCCCTAGGTCTTGTTACACTCTGACCCAAAGCGAAGAGTGCCTCGGTTGACGTGACTCCCACCTTGCATTGGGAACCGTGGCATCTCTTGGGTCACCTCTTTAGTTGCCTGTCTCCTCTACCATCCCGGATGGGATACCACTAGGGGCAACTACAAGTTGTGTGATAACAGTACTCTTTCTGTCTGATACGCTTCTTGCCCAATCAGCATCTGTGTATCCATATAATCTGAAGTCATGATCTCCATGATAATATAGACCAAAGTCTATCGTACCCTTTAGGTACCTCATCACATGCTTTGCAGCAATCAGGTGAACTCGTCTAGGTTCCACTAGATACTGACTTAGGGTGTTCACCGCAAAGCATATGTCTAGCCTGGTATTCGTCAGATACATTAATGACCCAATAATCTATCTGTATAGAGTTACATCCACTAACTCTGAGGAGTCATCAACTAATAGCTTCAAGTTGGAATCCATGGGAGTGGCCATGGCTTTGCATTCCAACATATCGAATCTTTTCAAGATTCCCACAGCATACTTACCTTGGTTGAGAAAGATTCCATTTGGTCCTTGCCATACTTCCATACCTAGGAAGTAGTGCATCAATCCGAGATCTTTCATCTCAAACTCTAATGAGAGCTTCTTCTTGCACTCGATAATCTATTTCTCATTTCCAGTCAGAAATAGATCCACATATAGCAACAATATGACAGGTTCAACATTCATAACCTTGAGATAAAGATTGGGATCCGCTTTACTTTTGGTAAAGCCCAAGCTTGTCAAGAAACTATCAATTCTTCTATACCAAGCTCTGGGAGCTTGCTTCAACCCATACAAAGCCTTCTTCAGTTTGCATACATGGGTTCTTCCATCTTCCACCTCAAATCCTTGTGGTTGTTCTATGTACACTTCTTCCTCAATCACACCATTCAGGAATGCTCTCTTTACATCAATCTAGTGTAATTCCCATTTCATCATGGATGTAAGTGCCATGATGGTTCTAATGGAAGTGTACCTTGCAACTGGTGCAAATGTTTCTTCATAGTCAATTCCCTCTTTATGAGAGAATCCTCTGGCCACAAATCTTGCTTTATATTTTTCAATGCTACCATCCGTAGCATGCTTTATCTTGTATATCCATCTGGAGGATACCACACTTTTGTCTTTTGGGTTGGGAACTATATCCCAAACATCATTCTTCATTATTGACTAGTATTCCTCTATCATTACCTCTACCCACTCTTTCTTATGAATTGCCTCTTCATAACTAGCAGGTTCTTGATCTACAAGATCACACATCAAAGCCATATAGTTTGAGAAAGGCTTTGGTTTCTTGCTCACTCTAGTGGAGCCTTCAGGAGCTCCATACTTTTCTGCTCCTAGTATAATATCCCTTGCCCATGCTGGCTTTCTTTTCCTTGAAATATTTGAAAGGGGGGGTTCTTGTGGTTCTATCATATCATGGTCTTCAGGTGTTACATCTTCAGAGATGGGTACAGCCTCTTCAGTTCTGGGAGGTGCATCTTCTTCATATACTTCTTCATACTGGCACTTCCTAGATCTCTTGAGAGTTGCTTCTTCATCAAATGTCACATCCCTACTTATTTCCATATGATGAAAACCTAGGATGTAAATTCTGAATGCTTTGGATGCTTCACAATATCCAACAAATATTCCCTTCTTCCCAGAGGGATCTAACTTGGTCCTCTTTTCTTTTGGAATGTGAATGTACACTGGGCATCCAAATATCTTGAGGTGACTTACCTCAGGCTTCTTTCCTGTGAACACTTCTTCTGGAGTCTTGAAATCAAGAGCACTGTGAGATAGTCTATTTTGCACATAGACTGCTACCCTAGCTGCTTCAACCCATAGATACATAGGTAGGTCTTGATCATGTATCATTGTCTTTACAGCTTCCATGATGGTTCTATTCTTTCTTTCCGCAACACCATTTTGTTGGGGATTGTAGGGAGTGGTTAGCTCCCTCTTGATTCCAGCTTCCTCACATAAATATTCAAAGTCCTTTGAAGTATATTCTCCGCCATCTGTCCTGAGTATTTTGATTTTCTTTTCTGAATGATTCTCTATCAAGGCTTTGAACTCCTTGAACTTTCCAAAGACTTCATTCTTTCCTTTTAGAAAGTATATCCAAGTCTTCCTTGAATAGTCATCAATAAATGTGAGATAGTATTCATATCCACTCAGAGATGTAGAGGGCATTGGTCCACATACATCTGAATGAATTAACTCCAAGGTACTCTTAGTCTTTGTTTCACTCTTTGGAAATGGGTTCTTGATATTCTTCCCTTTTGCACATCCTTTGCATGTGCCATCGTGATCAATCTTCAAGTTTGGTAGACCTATAACTACCTTGCTTACATGAGGTAGTGCTTTGTAGTTAATGTGAGCAAGCCTCCTATGCCATAGCTCATTTCGGCTAGTGGCTTCATGTACAAGGGCAGCTTCTAGATGGCCTTTGAGCTTGTACAGACCTCCCTCTTCTTCACCAATGACAATTGCATCTTTAATAGATTTACCTTTGGACCACATTAGTACTTGTCCATCAATAAATGCAACCCTATAACCTTTCTTGTCCAATGCTGAGATGGAAAGCAAGTTCTTCTTCAATCTTGGTACATACAATATTTCCTTCATCTTAATGGGGGTTCCAGAATCAAGCTTGTAGTTTGCTTCACCAATTCCCTTAATGGGATATTGATAGTCATCTCCTAATGACACTTTCTGTGGAGAAGTCTTATCTTCCAATTTTGAAAGAGTTTTCTTTTGTCCAGTCATGTTTTGAGGCACCACTATCAATAAGCCATGTATCTTCTCCAGGTGTTATAGATCTAGAGAGTGCAGAGAATAGAAGATACTCTTCTGCATTTTCTTCTTCTTCTCTTATAGATCTTCTCTTGAAGAAGGGCCTTTCTTCCTCTTCTTCTTCTCTTCTAGATCTTTTCTTGTGAGGCCTTTCTTCCTCTTCTTCTTCTTCTTCACTATCATCTTCTGCAAGATGTGCTTGATGTCTTTTATGGTGAATATCTTTCTTCTTCTTTGAAGGACAATGTCTACCAATGTGTCCTATTTTGTGACCATTGAAACATTGGAAGGAAGAGTGTTTTCTTCTTCCTTTCTTCTGAAATCTTTGTGGAGATTGAGACTCCTTGTGACTATCCTTCTTGAAGTAGGATTGATTCCTTCTTCTCTTGGTGTGTGTAGCCAAGGCTTGGTCATCTTCTTTGAGCAGGGCTTCTCTGTTGGCAACCCTAGCTTCTTCTTGAATGCAATCCTCCCAAACCACATCAAACTTCATACTTTCTTTTCTGAAACACATGGTTTGGATGAATGACTCCCAAGATCTAGTGAGACCATTTAGAGCATGTTAATTTTTGAGCATTAATTCAATATACTCTAGGATCTTTACTGAGAGAATAACATGTACAGTATATCAATGCATATCAACCATCATAAGATGCAAACATAAGAGACAATAGACACATAGAGTTTCCGTGGGGAAAACTCTAAGGTGAAAAACCCCACAACTTCCTCAGAGATAGATAGAGCAATAGTACAACCAAAGTACAACAGATATAGACTCCTCCTAGCAGCTGATCCTCCTCCTCACATGTGCGCCACTTTCCGAGTGATGGAAGAGTGAGTTATGAAGTGATCCAAATAGAGATCAGGAGATCTCTATTTATACTTGTCCTGACTGCCCAATAAACTTATGGGGCCGACTTGTCTAGCTTAGCACAATAACCTCATGTTACATTAATCCGGGCCGACCCCTTACAAGGTGGTCTAATAACCCATCGGCAAGTTAACACACTTGCGACACTTGTCAATACAAATGACGACACTTCTGTATAGAGGAATAATACATCTCTATAGGAGTACAATAAACATATATATGAAATACATTCCAAAGTTACATATACATCAACACTCCCTCTTAACTAGGAAGGTATTTCTCGACACAGATCATCTAGCACAAGTCTTCTTCTCTGGATCATCGTCATCGATGCATTGTCCTCGAATCATCGTCATTGTCACTGCTGTTGCTATCTCAATCAATCTCTGAATCTACTCGTCATAGGAAGTTCTACAGAGCCAGTCATTTTTCATACTGGATGTAGGCCCACCACCTGCAGGTCTTCATCATCACTGGCCATACTGTGGAATCCTCAGGACTTATTACGTGCGTCACAAAACCTCGCAAGAGCATCCTAGGACTGATTACGGGGCATAGAGCCCAACCTATCGAATCTCTCAGGGAGCTATTACATGTGACTGTCACAAAACCTTAAAAGAGTCTCTTTACTAGCAAGAACCCTAAAGAGCATCTGAGGCCCTTTTCATCCTGTCCAGATCTCCAGGACTTATTACATGTGACCCCCACCACAAAACCTTAAAAGAGTGTCTTGTCAAGCAAGAACCCTAAAGAGCATCTGAGGCCTTTTTCATCCTGTCCAGATCTCCAGGACTTATTACATGTGGTCATGGCAATGCCTCGAAAGAGCATCTGAGGCATTTTTCATCTTGTCCAAATCTCCCAGGTCTACTTACATGCCATAGGACAATGCCTCGAAAGAACATCTGAGGCCTTTTTCATCCTGTCAAGATCTCCCAGGTCTACTTACATGTCCTCCCAAAGCAATGCCTCGAAAGAGCATCTAAGGCCTTTTTCATCCTGTCCAGATCTCCCAGGTCTACTTACATGCTCATCTGCACAACCTGTCCACGGCCACAGAGTATCAACCTGATACTCACCATACATCATCCTGATGTACACATGATCATCCTGATCATCATCACTGCATCGTCCTGATGCATGATATTTGGAGAAACATCTTGAAGCTCGTCATCCATGATCATCCTGATCATACAATGCATCCACCTGATGCATACACGGTATCTGCCTGATACATATAATCATACATGATCCACCTGATCATACAATGTATCCACCTGATACATACATAGATACATGATCCACCTGATCACACAATGTATCTACCTGATACATATCAACATACATGATCTACCTGATCATACAACGTCTCCACCTGATACATATACAGATACATGGTCCAAGCATCCAACATGATGCATATACAAATACATACAAATGATCCAACTGATCATATCCAGCATCCAACATGATGCATACATACATAAATGATCCAACTGATCATATCCAGCATCCAACATGATGCATACATACATAAATGATCCAACTGATCATACAGAGCAGAAACTAGAACATCATCCTGATGCTCATCATCCAGCGCTTACATCCATAGCCATGTGAAGGATCCTCCTTCCACCATGCTTGGAATGGCTTCAGTAAATGTCTCCATCACTTCTTCCTCGAAGTGTCATCGATCTGAAGAACACCAAGCCTCTCTCTGAAGTACTCGAACTTCACTCTGGCTAGTGGCTTCGTCAGCACATCTGCCATCTGCTCATCCGTCGCAACATACAGAAGCTTCATTGCTCCTCTCTGCACCATATCCCTGATATAGTGATATTTGATCTCTATGTGTTTCGACCTGTCGTGGAACATTGGGTTCTCAGACAGCTTCACACAACTCTGGTTGTCACAGAAGATACCAGTAGCCTCTAGCGGGAGATCAAATAACTCAAACAGTAGCTTCCTAAACCATACTGCCTCACAACTAGCCAAACAAGCTGCAACATACTCTGCTTCGGCTGTACTCAGTGCTACGCAGGACTGCTTCTTGCTAAACCAAGAGATCACACCTGATCCCATACTGAAACAGCACCCAAAAGTGCTCTTCCTATCTGCAACACTGCCTGCCCAATCTGAATCAACATAACCCTGTAGGTTAAACTTTTGATTCGAATCATATTTGAGCCCATAATCAACCGTACCCTTTAGGTACCTCAGAATGTGCTTTACAGCAACCAGGTGAACAATCCTCGGATCCGTCAGGAACTGGCTCAGTGTGTTCACCGCAAAGCAAATATCTGGTCTCATATTCGTCAGGTGCATCAAGGACCCAACCATTTGACGATACACTGTGACATCAACCGGATCAGATGAAGCATCACATAGAAGCTTCAGGTTCGATGCCATAGGTGTGGCCATGGCCTTGTAGTCCATCATCCCGAACCTCTTCAGGATCTCCACTACATACTTCCCTTGTCCAAGGAAGATTCCATCTGCACTCTGCCACACCTCCATGCCTAGAATGTAGTGCATCATCCACAAGTTCTTCATCTCGAAATCGGAAGCAAGCTTCCGCTGCGTGTCGGCAATCAATCTATCCTCATACAAAAGTAGTATCACTGGATTGCCTTCCTCAACCTTGTAGTAAAGGTTGGAATCCGCTTTACTCTTGGTAAAGCCCAAACTGGATAGAAAGCTGTCTATCCTACCATACCAAGTTCTGCACATATATGACTTCCCGTCATGTGTCTCAAAACCAAGTGGCTGCTCCACATACACTTCCTCTTCGACTGCACCTTTCAAGAAAGCTGTCTTGACATCCATCTGGTGTATCTTTCGTTTCATCACTGCAACCAGAGCAAGTACTGATCTGATGGAAGTGTGCCTGGCTATAGGTGTAGAAGTCTCTTCATACTCAATCCCTTTTTTTGGGAGAAGCCACGAGCTACAAACCTCGTTTTGTATTTCTCCATGCTACCATCTGCAACATGCTTGATCTTATAGATCCATTTGGAAGTCACAGCAGACTTCCCTTCAGGTCTTGGGACTGCATCCCAAACATCATTCTTCATGATCGACTGATCATGGCATTCTTCCATTACTTCATCCCAGATCCTGGGAACTTCAATAGATATCTTTGTTGCTGGAACAAATGTTGTAGTCCTTCTTTTGTAGGTGAAGGTATACGATCTTTCCTACAAAACAAGTTAAATTGCATGATTAGAAAAATCTCATAGTTTTCAGAACAAATTTTTACACATAAAGAAATATGTCATACAGTCATGCAATTATTTTAGCCAATGCTTTAATACAACATTCATCCATATCCTGTAAATTTCTAGATGCCTTCCAATCTCTACCAGAACATTGTTAAGAGTTTGCACTACTCCCAACATGTCAGCAAAGAGGTTTCATTCTAGATAAGTAGCAATGGAATGTTGTACAGTGCCATAGGCCACTTACCCATCACATGCATATTAGTAGTATACTGTTCATTAATGCAATTATTCTAATATGCATAATACACAACTTAAGTCTAGGAACATAAGCATATACATCATTGAACGACATTATTTAAACAAACAAATATGTAAGAAATGACAATTCAAATACTTATCTTTGTTTGGTTGTTGGGTGGACTCCCTCTGAATCTTTGCAACTCCATTCTGATGTGGATTGTGAGAAGTGGTCGACTCCCTCTGAATATCTACATCCTTGCTGAAACTACTGAAGTGTGCTCCCTCTTGATCTTTGCTTCCTGGATTACCTGTCCTTGAACTTATATCCATCCTCGATCACTATGCATGCTTACAAGTATCATTATTGTGATATCCTCGAGATCTCATATATAATCATACATTTATTAGTATATTCTAAATACTATCAAAACACAATAATCTTAAGCATGTATAGTCATAATCATTTCAAACAGAAATAACAAGCATTAGTATTCAAGGACTCTTATGGTTAATCATATCATAAATTAAAGTAAGAAACATAATATGCCTAAACCCATGATTACTCAAACCTATACTTTCATGACTCTTCTGGTTAGTCATATCATCAATTAAGGTAAGAAACATAATATGCATACACCCATGTTTATTCAAACCTATGAATAATCATTATCAATCATGCCATGTATACTTATATAAGAGATCCTATCACAAGGTAGGATTCTAACTTGATATAGGAAAAACATACTTGGATTAGTATGTTAGCTAGTTATGTCTAACATACCCACATGATGTCTTCTTGTTCTCTTCAATGACTTGTGCTAGTAACCTGCATATTTCATAACTTAACCATTACATACCTCGTAAATAGATCTTCTATGTGATCCATGACAATGGATGAATCTTTGTCTTCATGTCACCATGATCATGTGTTCTTGAACTAGAACATGATTTGTCTTTCTTGGTGTACCTTTCATGTTAGCGGACAACATAAACCTCATACAACACCATAATGCATTAGTACAATCATAAGTGTCAATACCCTAATCAATGAATATCTTCTATCATGCATTCATAATTTTATTAAGGTGATACAAGTCTAAATTTAATCAAGATTGTACTAACCGTAATAATATGAAGACAAACATACCATAAACTTAATCATGAACAAATCTTGAAACATACCTGGATAAGTCATACCTATCGAGATTGCTTGTAATTTTCTTATGTAAGGCCTTAGCCTCATCTCCCTCTGAAACAGGAATTTCTTCACTTATGCAGGTGACCAATCCATTCTCTTCTAGGATTAACCCAATCCACTTGATTTGCAGGAACTGGATCTGGAGCTGGATTAGGGTTTGTCAGAGAAACCCTAAAAATTCAAACTTTGAATTTCAAACTTTTGAAAGGATAGAAAGATGCGCCTTGATGAGCGGATCAAGCCGGTATACTCATAATTTGAAAAATGCAAAGTTTTACCCCTCAAAATTGCCTTTGAAACTTCCGGATCTTCTGGACAGGATCCCGAAATAGGGTTTGATAAAGCCCACCCTTCTGCCCAACCAAAAGGTTCGATCCAAAGCTCTAAACTTCGATTTTTCTGAGGAGCTTCCAGCCATGGTCACAGACTTCAAAAATTTCAACTTTTGCAGAAGCCCTAATTTTTCATTTTTTTGACTAGAGTCTCGAACTAGGGTTTGATCAAGCCCGGCCTTCTACCCAACCAAAAAATTTGATCTTGGTCTCTAAATTTCGATTTTGATGAGTAGCATTCAGCCGTGGTCTCTGATTACAAAAATACCAACTTTCTCTGAAACCCTAATTCCTGGAGCCATGAATGAAGGTGCTCAAAATCCAATTCTGTTTTGACAGAAATATTCACCTCATTGTTTCTGGTGTAACTCCGAAATTACGAATCCACAAGGTCTGAAACTTCTACCTGTGGTAGCTTGACCTATCATCTTTCCAACCCCACAAGTCTGACCTCAATTGGATTCTCTGAGAGAGAGTTATGCCAAGTGTCGCAACGTGACCTGTTTATGGGATAAAACAGGAGAGCAAACTTGTACGGAGTGCCACGTGTCACTGGTTCACTTTCGGCCTCTGAACCTTTGGCCTGTGAAAGTACAGTCCGTGCCCTACCTGTCACTTTTTACGAAATTTCATTTGGAGCTTCCTAGCCCAAGTTATGATCTTTTTGCCTAGGTCAGCTGTTTATGACTCAGATCTGGAAGAGGCAGAAACCCTAGATTGTACAGATCATAAAACACAAAGTACAACGAATTAGAAGTTGTCCATTGGATACAAGGTATATGGGAATCTGATCTTCAACCTATAAAAGTTTCAGATCCGAAAACTTCGCCAAAATGGATTTATAGCGAAAGTGCTACGATGACTAGTTTTTGCTATATCAAGCCCTATCATCGCAAGTGCAACAAGTGTTATACATGCCATACCATGCCTTCTTTCAGGCTAGCTCTAATACCATGTTAATTTTTGAGCATTAATTCAATATACTCTAGGATTTTTACTGAGAGAATAACATGTACAGTATATCAATGCATATCAATCATAGCAAGCATATCAATCATTATAAGATGCAAACATAAGAGACAATAGACACACAGAATTTCTGTGGGGAAAACCCTAAGGTGAAAAACCCCACAACTTCCTTAGAGATAGATAGAGCAATAGTACAACCAAAGTACAACAGAGATAGACTCCTCCTAGCAGTTGATCCTCCTCCTCACATGTGCGCCACTTTCCGAGTGATGGAAGAGTGAGTTATGAAGTGATCCAAATAGAGATCGGGAGATCTCTATTTATACTTGTCCTGACTGCCCAATAAACTTATGGGGCTGACTTGTCTAGCTTAGCACAATAACCTCATGTTACATTAATCCGAGCCGACCCCTTACAAGGTGGTCTAATAACCCATCGGCAAGTTAACACACTTGCGACACTTGTCAATACAAATGAAGACACTTCCTTATAAAGGAATAATACATCTCTATAGGAGTACAATAAACATATATATGAAATACATTCCGAAGTTACATATACATCAACAGAGCAGCCATGACTAGTTCATCTTCATCAAGGGTGTCTCCAATAGCATCTAATTGTTCCTTGAACTGGGAAATCCTTGAGAAATAGTCTTGAATAGATTCTCCTTTATTCATCTTGGTGCTCTTCAATTGAGCTCTCAGGTTCATCTTCCTATTGATGTTCTTTCCCTCATACATTCTGGAAAGGGCATCATACATTTCCTTTGGAGTCTTCTTGGATGCCACTTGGGGAATCAAGTGGTCTTTGGTAGAATCAGCAATGATTCTCTTTGCCCTAATCAAATCCTTCCTATGCTTCTCTTTGGCTTCATCTTCTTCAGGTTCTACAACCTCATCCTTGATATATTGGGCAAGATCATTCTCTTCAAAAATGAGACCAATTCTGTATTTCCATGCCCGGAAATTTTCTATACCCTCTAGCTTGTTTTCAAGCTTAGTGCTTGGAGCCATCTTCTCAGGGGTCAAGGAGATTGAAGTTTCTCAGGAGATAGAATAACACTTACCAGGATATGTGCTTGATTAAATTGAAAGTTCTGATGTGTTCTGCTTCTGGAAACTTCAACTTTTCACCTTTCGGATCTGCAACAGAATTTCTGGTTTTCTGGTGCACAAGTTCGCATCTTTTCTGGTTCACTGGTGCACAGGTGCGCATCTTTTCTGGTTCTCTGGTTTTCTGCACTTTTGGTCAAACTAGGGTTTGACTTTCCCGGAGTTCTACCCAACCAAAAACCTCGATCCAAGGCTCAAACTTCGATTTTGAGGAGGGCTATCCAGCCATGCATTCAGAATCCAAAAATTCCTACTTTTGCAGAAACCCTAATTTTCACCAGAGGAGAGAGATATTTTCACCTTGTGAAAGATGTCCTATTCAGGCTAGCTCTGATACCATGTTAAGTTTAAGCTAATTTGATTAGCAAGATCACTGAAAGAAACACAATCACAAGATAGACAAAGATTTACCCTAGGAAACCCTCATCGGGTAGAAAACCCAGCAAAGCTTTCCTCAATATAGATGATCAACCAAATACAAGATGTAGACCAAGACTAGACCTCCTTCTTCCTCCTATGCAGACCTCTCTCTCACTTGTGCGCTACTCCCAAGTGGATGAATCGATGAGATAAGTGAGGAACATGCCTCCTCTACTTATACTTGTTTTCCAATTGACTTTTTACCCTATGGGGCCGACCTCTCCCAGGAGAGTCTAATAACCCTCAAATAACTAACTCAGGGCCGACCTCACATGGGAGATCTAATAACCCCAGTTACCACAATCTCTCGGAGGAATAAACATATCCGGATACATAATAAAGTCCCATCGAAGGAATGAAACATCTCTGGAATAATAAAATAAAAATATAATATTCTTAGAAGTTACAATATTTCAACACTATGGTGTGATAACAGTAACCAGAACAGAAAAAAGTATATGAAAGAGAGAGAGGGAGATAAGAAAGAGTTTTTTTTATATTTTATGTGTTCTTGAGAAGAAGCTTTGGAGCCTTCCAGTGGAGAACCGAGGGACTAAGTCTGCAAAAGAGATGTTAGATGAATGAAGGAAACAAACAAGATCCTCCACTAATCCACTTGAGATGACCTGCAAATCACATCAACTTGAAAACAAAAGATCAAATCTAGACATACACATATAAGAAATCGAATTAATAATGCTCATAAGTCATAAACAAATGAAACATCAAGATTAGATCTCTACACATGCATATATAAAAGATTAGAACAACAGAACTATTGCCTAACCTTTCTTATAAATCGATACCGATCCTTACAATAAGCTAGATTTAGATGCAAGAGAAAACAAGCAACTCAAATACATGTTACCTCAATGAAGATCATGACATACATCCACTCATCAAAGGACTACACCAAACTTGACCTCCAAAGTCTCTTTATTCTCATAAACAGAAATAACGATTAGAATGGCAAGCTCTCAATCTCAAACTCCAACTAGAGATGAGAGGAGGGAGCTGCCCCATTATATAGAAAATAGGAGAGTAGGGCGCACTTGTTGAGGGAGAGGAAGGGTGTACCATGGGAGAGAGTCATGCCATGACATAAGGCTTGATTAGGGCTGCCTCCTCTATTTGGGCGGCTCAAAACTCAGCCCAAATGGTGCCTACAAATCAGCTGCACTTTCCTTAATAGATGGGCTCCCTCTCTTGGGAAATGCACCCCCCTCAATGGGGAAATGAATCCACCTTTGTAGCTGCCCCAAAACCTTCAAAAATCATCTCTTACACCCTCCTAAATGATAGCTGATCCAAAAATCACTCCAAATCCCATTAAATTTGGAATTTGATTTTTTCATTTTTTCACTTTTTTGCATTTTTTTCCACTTTTTTGGCCTTTTTGGCAGTGAAGCTTAGATACATTTCCACAGATGAGTAGGTTGCAGACATTCTCACCAAGCCCTTGGTGAAAGGGAAGTTTTTCTTTTTCAGAGATAAGCTAGGAGTGGTGGAGAACACCTTCCTCGTTAAGAGAGAGTGTTGATGTTTGTAGCTCGGACAGATATTTCCATCAATTTGTGTCTTTCCCATGGGAATCGTCACTATTACCTCTCGGAAACTTGGGAAATTCATTTTATTAAAGTGATTAATTAAAGTGAATGCTTTTTTATAATTAAGTGGGACTAATTTCTAGAAATGTCTAAGTTTTGGGCATTAGTGATTAAGTTAATTAAATGAATCACAACTGTCAATCTCAAGTGAGTAAGATCTAATCTCATCCATCGAAGTTAGGGTTTTGGTTAATCCCAAAAGTATAAAAAGCAGCCAAGGGGAGAAGAGAAAACACACAATCTCACAAGAGAGAAACTCAAGCACTTAGTGGGGAAGAAGAAGGACTTTCTGATTTCCAATCTCTTGGCCAATGGAGAGAAAACAACAGTTTGGGAAGCCATAGGGAACTTGAACCAGCTCAGGACGAGCAATTTTTGTAGGCCATTCGTACAGACCATACGGGCAGGTCGTACAGACAAGCCATAAAGTCATACGAACCTATTGTACGGATCTGTACAACCATGCGGATCAGGCGTACAAAAGTCAATACAACTGTACGGGTAGACCGTACGAATCCATACAGTCGTACAGATCGTACAAGGAAGATTTTGATGCAGAAAAATTATTGGGTTTTGTTGAGTTTTTCTGTGGCAGTTTTGCAGATTGAGGTTCGTCTTCTGTGGAGCAGAATTTGCCATGTTTGTTGTGTAATTTCTCAGCGTCATTTTCCTAGGAAGGGAGCCCTTGTAAGCTTGGAATATTTTAATGAAAAGCTGATTTTGAAGGGCAGAAAATTGTGTATGTGTTATTGATATGTTTCCTACATTTGCTTCCGGTATTTATTTCTGTTGATAGATCTTAGCATATATAAAATAATTAGTGAGTTGAAAATTAATTTTTAAGCAAGGAAAATCACTAGGAATTGTTTTATCTAGTGTTGGGGTTAGAAAAATTAACACATTTCCCTGGACATACCCATTATGGGGGGGTCACGTTTCTAAGCATTCCCATTTCAGAAACTTCGAAATGTTCCCAAGTTTCATGCAACTTAGTTGTATATCCGCTATCATATAAATCAAGTATCCTCACCAGAATATCACCCCATACTAATTAACATCTCAGAAACTATGGTGCAATGAATCAATCCAGCCCTACAATCCTACAAACTCTGGGGGCATAAACCACTCACTTTGCTCTAGAACTCTTTTGGTAATTTAGCACTGGAAAATATAAAGTTCATTTGACTCATTTCCTTGCCTAAGAAAGAAAAGAATGATAATTAGTTTGTTTGATATATGATCGTAAATCACATCTTCGTATACTACAGATTCACAGAATTCCCTTTCAAACTACTCCAAATGAAGGTGGAAAAGCTTACAATGCTTCTTGATGATATTTCTCCATAGTCTGCCTCCAACCAGGCAAAATATCTGCATTTTATCAGGGCAATAAATCACAACAATAGCAAAATAATAAAGCAAAAAACTAGGGCAATATAAATGACACGAATTGGAGGGAGATAAAGCATGTCCATTAATTACTATCAATAGAAGTTGTTCCCCTAGAATATATTCAACAAACTGTAAGCTAGGCAAGATTTTAAATCAGCTTCTGAACACAAATTTCAACGGCGAACAAACACCTAGCATATTGGAACTCTACAAGCATTCAATTGTAATTACTAGACTAAAAGCTTCCACGATTGATGGACATAATACCTGAAAACATTTATCTCTGATTTCCCTTGGTAAAGTATATTCATGCATTGTAATGGCATGCAAGAGGTAAAATGCTAGAATAGAACCTGCTGAAGGCCAAATATTTGGTCCTAAAAAGCGCTTTGTTGCTCGAGTATCATCCTTGGCCATTTCAACTCCAATATAATACCCTTCTTTACAGTCTCCTGCTTACAGAACATGAAAATTATGAGATTGTTTTGAATTTCCACAAATACAGAGAGGTAGACATACGAAGTGAAATTTAAGTGATGTAAAAGGGACATCCAATAACATTGGCATAAAGAAAAGTAAGACTAAGTGGACTGAAACTTTAATAAAATAAAGAACCAAGGATTGGGCTGCAGTCAAGGAGAGCAATATGGCCTGCCAAAAGAAGAAATGGGGAAATCCAAGAAAGAACGCAGCAAGCTTTGGTCGATCTCTGAAGTACCCTTCAGTTGGAAAAACATTGTGCAACTCATATGCTCTTCTTTCCCAAGGATTGGGATGCAGTCAAGAACAACAATGTAGCTGGCCAAAAGCAGAAAGGGGGGAAAGCTAAGAAAAAAAGCAGAAACCTTTGGTAGATGTCAGAATTTACCTTCAATTCAAAAAGATTGTGCAACTCATATACTCCACAAAGAATGGCGAAAAGATCATACTACTGGACCGAAAATATGGCTTCTGCATGATGGGAATAGCTCTTCAGCATACTTTGTTTGGAAGGAAGAGGTCCTCTGGTACAACGATAGGATATATTTAAGTCCTCAATTCAATTTCAAACAACAAATCCTTCTTGAATCTCATAAATAACTATTAGCAGGACATTCAAGCCTCCTCAATACATATCAAAGGGTCAAGAAAGCTTTTTGGGGGAAGGAAATAAAGAGTTATGGTTCAGAATTTTGTAGCGAAATGCCAGGTGTGCCAAAGGAACAAGGGAGAAACAGTCAAAGCTCATGGGTTGCTTCAACCCTTACCCAGGTGGGAATAAATTTCAATAGATTGCATAACAGGCCTACCAAAATCAAAAGGTTCAGATGTTATTTTTTACTCACTAAATATAGACATTTTATGGAATCCAAAGTACATATACGGTCAGCCAAGTAGTGGAGGTTTTCATGAAGGAAATTCACAAGCTTCATGGTTTTCCTAGAGTGATAATAAGTGATAGACAGCCCAAATTTACAAGCAATTTCTGGAAGGAGCACTGGAAGCTAAGTGGAACCACCCTTGTTATAAGTTTATTCTATCATCCCCAGAGCAAATGTCTTGAGGGTTATCTTTGTTGCTATGCTTCAGACAAACAGTCCCAATGGATCAAATAGATTCTACTGGTGGAGTGGTTTCTATAATACAACTTATCACAAGGCCACTGAAATGTCTCCATTCAAGATTCTCATGGGTACCCACTCCTAGCATCGCATATTACTTGCAGGGTGATTCCAAGCTCCAAGAAGTTTATTCTCATCTCTAGCAGACACAAGAGACTCTACAAGTCTGGAGGAAAACCAAAGTGGCTAAAAACAGAGTGATGCAACAGGTGAAATCAGCATCGCAATGAGAGGCAATGACTTCATCCTTATAAACAATCCAAGCTCAAGTAAAAATAGAACCAGAAATTGGCCCTTACCTTCCAAGTTCTAGCTAAGTGGAAAAGTCCCAACCACATATGTGAGAACCCGACGACAACCAAGAGGCAAACTACCCACTGTCATCTCAATAGTTTTGCCTTTCTCACTTTTGGCTTAGATGCCCTATCTAACTCAAGGGTGGAAGTACCTACAGCAATCTAAGTCCACGAAAGAACAAAAGGGAACAAAAACTGGACTTAGGATGAATCTGGTATGTAAAATTACTGGTGAAGAGGTAATTTACAGATTTATAAATTGTTTAACTCAGCCAAAAGAAGGGTACAGGACAGCAAATAAGCTATGGCTGAAAGGACAGATCTGGCAAAGGATTATGCTGGAATAGTACAGATCTGGACAGCCTTTTTTGGATAGGTTGAAAGTGGAATTGAATGGCCTAGCAGCAATCTGAAAATGGACTCTTTTACTAGATAATTCCAAAATTATAACAGAAAATTACAGACGACTGAAAGGTATTTAAATGAGGTTTTTTGGGCACCAATTTTATTTTTGGAAGTATGATTTTTCACATTTAAAATTTCAGATTGCAATAAACAGAAAAAGACTGTAATTTTGGATTGTGGGTGGGGTCATAAGGGGTTCTAAGAGGGCTCATACATTTGTAGCAAACATGAGATTGACCATAAATGATGTATCATTCTCACCTTTCACTTGGATGGAAATTATATTAGCAAATTTATGAACGAAAAACAATCTATGATTTACTCTCAAGCTTAGATTCAATGGTCATTTACTCATGAAACATCACCAAACAAGAAAAACTGTTTGATATGACTTAATTAAATCCTTTTCATTCATAAACAACAAACAAAGTAGAGAGAGGAACCTTCACACCTGTTGCCCGCCGATGTGCACACAGCAGCAGAAATCTTTCAAAGCTGCTTTGGAGATGTGTGGCCTTGGGGGGAAGCAAAGAGTCAGGTGCTGTCACCTGCCCGACTCCTCCATTTAGGCAAAATCCTAACGAAGCCATGGGGGGTAGACCCTACAAAGCATTACTAAGGCTCTTATGGTTGTAAGTGTTTTGTGAATGTGTGATGAGGATGGGTGTTGTTTTAGGAGTTTTTATGATTTACAATAAGAAATTAAGTCCAAGCATGTATTTGCAAAATAAATGATGATACACAACCAATGATAATTTATAAGCAAAGCATCCACAACATGATTAATTAAAGTAGATAAATGACAATATTCCAGATAGATAATAAACAAATAACACACTGAATAATTGTTGCTTTGTGAAATGACCAGTGCCAAAATGGAGTCACTGTCTCGAGTGCTTGGGATGCTTAAAACATGTCTCAGGTGTGCTTGGGAATGTTTTGCAAATGCTCTTGGTAATTTTTACTGTAAATTTTGGGGTGAAGTTGATTATTATGGGAAGGGGATCTCCAAGATATACCTTGTGGTAAAGGAGATAAAGGAGATATGTCCGGAAAACAATCTAAGTGGCTCCGTACAAGGACATGTGGGTTGGACGGAGTCTCTAGGGCAATGTTCAACACTACACCAACAAGGATGTAGCCTAACTGTGCCCTTAAGGTCTTGTTCCAGTGGTTCCCGCATCCCCAGGCATAATTTGCCCACTTTCGACTATTAGCTATTAATTTTTCGATAATTTCATTCAATATTATCTAGGATCACTAAGAGAATAACAAGCACAGCATAACAATCACAAGAGACAATGGACACAAATCATTTCACGGGAGAAAACCAAGAAGGTGAAAAACCCCGCAACTTCCTCAGAGATAGAATAAGCCCCAATACAAAGATCACAAAGATCAATCCCCAAAAGATAGATGACTCCAGCAGCTACTCCTCTCCACTTGTGCGCACTCCTCTCTCTCAACTATGTGAGTTGGATGAGTGAGTGAATGAATAGAATGAGAGACACGCACTCTCTATTTATACAATGACTTGACCTGCCTTTAACCCTAACTGGGCCGATTTCCTAAGGAAGCCTAATAACCCATCCACATGCCTCATACAAGGCCGATCGCACACAGGTGGTCTAATAACCCATCAAATATAAGTTACGACCCTTACAATGTAACTTGCGACACTTGCGACACTTACAAATACAAATGACAACACTTCTGAATGGAGGAATAATACATCTCCAACAGGAATATAATAAAGTACAAGTGTAATACATAGAAGAATATCTTCCGAAGTTACAACTACATCAACATTAGCGACTAACGCCGGATTTTCGTTGGTTTTCTCGGGATGTATTTTATTATGATTGGAGTGGAGTTAAATGTGAGGAATTAATCAATCTACACTGTTTCTAAGCTAAGTCACCTGACACGAGGACACGGGACACAAAGGACACGAAAATACGAGTGTCCGACACGGACACGGTGACCCCCGGAATCAAGACACAAAGCACACGTTTTATATACAAATATATATATTTTTTAAATATATTAAAATTTAAAAATATAGACATATAGATAAAAAAATCTTTAAAAACTAGAACACTTACAAATATTCAATAGAAATTAGAATCAAAACACATTATGATTACACATTTGTCATTCACAAATCACAATTCACAACACATTTGTCATTCACAATTTCACAAATCACAATGAGAAACATAAATGCATGACGGAACCATATTTCTCATTAAGTCATCAAAATCAAAATGTATACATATATGTCGGAATGCCATTGGGCACTGGCAAATGACAAATAGACTAATAGTAAATACAAAAAGGGGTGGATCAAGATGGAAGAATCCCATATGTCAATAGTCCTCCTCCATGCCTGAATCAACAAACTCATCACTAGCACTGCCCTGATCCTCATCCTCCTCCTCCTCCTCCTCCTCTCTTCCCATCTGACGATCTGCATATGCTGCTGTGGAGGATGACCCCTCCACACGATCACCACCATCAAAAGTGATCGGCTCTAGCACTGGATCATTAAGATCCATGTTGGCTAATGCCAACTGAGTATTGTTGTCCAAACCCATATCATCAGGAAAGACATCCCACATCTTTGTCATTCCCTTCACCCACTCCTCCCTCTTCCTGTAAATAAGGCGATGGTTGGAGTGCACATACACCATCGACTCTTCCCTGGACTACTCAAGCCTGCTCTTCTTCACACTTTACAAGTTCCCGTATGTGCTCCAATTCCTCTCACAACAAGAGGATGATGTAACTTGAGAGATGACCCTCAAGGCTAACTTCTGTGGAATAGGGCATGTTGCCCCATGAGTTTCCCACCAAACGTAGGGTTTCTTAACCCCCTGTCTCTAAGCACATCATAGCCTCCAAATCTCCCAGTGCCAGTGGAAAAATCTACAAATCCCTCCTCCACCTCCTCAAGTAGGTCTCTATCCTGAAATAGCCGTCTAAGTGCTATCTTCCTCCCATGTGCAATCTCTACATCCATGTGAGGAGGGACTCTGTGTGAGGGCCCTGGTCCACCAGTGACCCACTCCTGAGTGTAGAACTTGGGGTTCAAGGAGTGGGCCAAGCAATGCAAAGGTGTGCAATTCTTATCCCACCTGGAGATAAGAATATCCCAAATCATGGTCCATAAGTTCTCTGCCAATGTCCCATACTCGGGACACTCATTCTCCATGACAATGGACCTCATGGACTCAATCATGGAATCCCACCCCTCATAAACATCTGCTAGGATGGACTGGTCTATGTCTACAAACCGCAACAAAGAAATGATTGGCTCCATGATCTTAATGGTAAGATCTACCGTGTCCCACCAACCATCATCTAACACCGTGTCCTTCACCTTTTGTGAAGCAATTTGATCCGTCTTTCTCGAAAAATACCAAAACTCTCAAATCACCATGGACCCAAGAGCGGTTTTGACCTCCCTCAACCTCTTGAGCATGATGAATGAGGAAGCAAACCAATTATCTACAATCTTCAGCAATGAAAGTTGTCTGTACTCTTTGTAGATGGTGACGGCATTTGTGTGGTTTTGTACAAAGTTACGGATATGACGTGCATTCTCAATAAGATTGCCAATCCATGTCACAACTAAAGCAAAGGATTTCAGTGCTAAATTCAAGGAATGGACAATGTAAGGTGTCTAAAAAACCTGTAAGAGCAATAAAATCATGTATAAATGACTCTACAACACTAACATTGCAATGACCAAATTCAAACAATGAGCAAATTAGAAATGAAAGGTGTCCAAAATGAACATACCTGTGGATATTTAGCTTCCACAATCATGCCAGCAGCCTTGCAAACAGGTGCATTGTACGTGATGATTTGTACACAAGAATCAACACCTACTTCTTCAATGGTTTTGATGAATAAATCACCCATATACTGTGCATCCTTGTATTTCCCAAGAGCATCCACCGCTTTCAAGAACACCGGTCCATTTTGGGAAGATACCATGAAATTGATGAGTGGATGGCGTGTTGGATCCGTCCATCCATTAGAAACAATACTCACACCGGATGAGGGCCATGTTGTTCTAATTGGCTCAAGGATTTTATCTACCTCTTTCTTTGCTTTAACCAACAATGTGGTTCTAAGCTTCTCTGAACCAGGAGGAACATAACCACTTGGAGCTCGTTCCAGGATACTTTTACACATCTCAATAAACAATGGTGACCGTGTAACATTGAATGAGATGAAATTGAGGTAGAAGAAAAATGCAATGGTAAGGTCCACCTCTTCTCGCATCTCTTGTTGGAAAATCCTATCCATTGGACCACTTGTAGATTGTCTTTTTCTTGTTTGATAAGTATCCTGACTCCCATGAATGCTAGGTGGAAATGGAGGCTTGGTGCTAGAGCGTTTCCTCAAGAATGGAAGAGGATCATCCTCTTTTTTCTTGCTTGTTGCTGCCACCTTCCCTAAGCCAACATGATCCTCTCTTTCCATATCCCCCCTTTGGTTAACACTCACCGCTTTGCATGAAGAAATCCCACAAGAAGGAAGGGCCAACAAATGGCCCTTAACCTGGAAATTTGAGCTCTTGAACTCATTCTTGCAAAAATTGCATCTCCAAGACACATTGCCTCCCCCACCAAGCTTTGCCCCAGGCCCATCTTTCCTCATCACATACTTCCACAAAGGGTATTTTTTTTCTTGGGCTTGTTGTCTTGCTAAAACAGGGTTAAATGGAGCCATAGCAGGAGCTCCACTAGCAGCAGATGGAGCACTTGACGGAGGAGGAGAACCACTTGTGCTTGGAAGAATAGGAGGGGAGGCACTAGATGGTGCATTTCTCCCTTTCCTTTGCCCCTTAGCTCTCGCGCTAGGTGATTGAGACATTCCCTTTCTTGTTTGATGGTTGAGCTTGCAATCCTCTCCACAAATCCACCTCCAATACATTTGGATTCCCTTGGATAGCCTTCAAATCTCCTTCCCCTGCACATAAAAGTCATTCTCAACCTTCTCAATCCTTGCAAATGACAAAAATAAAGTCAAAAAACGGTTTTAAACTCAAACCGGAAATACCTTTCCGCGGAAATCATGTCCTGTTTTTGGGACACGGATCCGACAGTAGGGGACACTGTTATCACACAAACTCTAGCTGTTGAAGTAAGGTGTCCCAATAGGGATGGTAGAGGGTGGACAGCTAGGAAGGTGTAACCAGCAATGGCCAAGTCCTCCACTCAATGAATGGAAGTCACACCGGACAAAGCTATTATCACTTTCGACGAGGCACTTAGCCAAGTCAAGGGGGAGACCCTACTCAACCAATGATGGTTGAGAGACGAAAATACACCCAAACCCAAAAGAATAAATGATGAAAACAAGGAGTGAGTGCAGTTAAGATCCTAAGTCTAAATTCAGCCAACTAACTGATGGACACAAGTGGTGAAATAACGGTGATGTAATAAGTGACCAACAATCAAGTATGATTAGAAAATAGGATTAGCTTAGTGATTTATTGGCTGAAATAGTCTAGGGAGTTACCATGAAATGGAAGTGAAGTGCTGAAGTAAAACTGCCTAAGAAAATGGTTAAACAGCGAGTCAAATGAACCTAGGGCAGCGAGAAATTAACGTTTATAATCACTTCCAGCCAACGAAACTTGATTTCTCCTAATAAAACTATGTTTTAAACTCAAATCAAGAGTACCCACAACCCGAAAAATGACCCAACAGTGTGACTGGCTAAAATGCCCAAACAGTGTGACTGGCTAAAATGCCCAAGGAGGGCGAAATCAGTGGGAGACCAGTGCCTAGTTCTAAGGGTAAATGGGGTCGGAATTAAATGAAACTTGAGATATAGAGGTTTAAGCATAGATCATTAGTGGGTTTTAAAGGAAAACTAATTCTAACGGTGGATTTTAAAGATTTTCATTTTTTAGGGTTTTAGTGAATTTTCTCTCTTCAACAAACTAGAAATGGAAATACAAGAGAAGAAGATGAAACACCTACTTGGAACCAGCTGATATCTCTAATTTTGATGAGTTTGTAAGTCCCGAAGATCAAATAGAAGCAATTGTAGAAGTTCCCAGGTGAAATCGACTTGCTCTCTCCCCACCAACTCGTCTTCCTTGCCTGCCAACACCAATGGACAGAAATCAAATTAGTATTGACAAATAAGTGAAATCTACAGCAATGTAAATGAAAATGAGAGAAATGCTTGGCTGAAAATGGCAAAAACACTTCCTTTTTGTGATCAATCCGAAGAGTGGAGCAGCAGCGGCAGCCAAATGGTGCGCCCTCCTCCAAGGCTTTGTGCTCGCTACAAACAATGGTGAGAAACAATGCTGGAAACAACAATAATCTACAACTAGTGCATCAAGATAGTATGGCA
The DNA here is from genome assembly GCA_027924585.1 of Larix kaempferi. Lineage (NCBI taxonomy): Eukaryota > Viridiplantae > Streptophyta > Pinopsida > Pinales > Pinaceae > Larix > Larix kaempferi. The sequence continues at coordinate 1,060,954 of BSBM01001032.1, forward strand.
ATCAACAATACCAAGAGAGTATCACACAAGAACCAAGCAAGAGCAGCAAAACGTTTCTCTTCTATTCCAAGTCCAAAATGCCAAGAAAGAGTGATACAATGGATGAGTGCCTTCTCTTATAGAGAAAGGCCACTCTCAAAACTAGTTTCCCCCCAAAATGGAGGGCTGGGATTTAATCCCCAATGATCAAATCGAATGGAGGAGATTCCTCCTCATGGGGGTGCGAATTGCCCAAGTAGAGCGCACATGTGGAGAGGGGGGACCCATGTGGGGTCCAACAACATATAAGCCAAGGTTGGGGGGTGTCTATGGGATGTTTTATCCACCCAACTCAATACAAAAAGGTCCCACATACACAAAACTATCAAAAACGAATTTGCCAAGGAGAAAAAAACGCCCCCATGCGGAAATTCGACCCATCTAGTGAGTTGGTCCAATGGAGGGACCCACAATGTACGAATACCATGTCAAACATTACCAATTTACCTTAGGAATCATCCTTTTATTTGCCAGCCATTGATTTTTGCCTTTTGCTATAGTTGCCTTTGTCAATTTTTTTATTTTCCATGTATTTTATTGCTGGTTTTTATTGCTGAAGATGTAATCTGGGCTTTTGAACAACCTAGAGTGCCCATATTGTCGAACCGTCTGCTGCAATGTGATCGTGGACCCTAAAAATAGTACGAATGACCACTGGAATGACCCCGATCCATCACTTAGGCATTATTTTCCCAAAATCCATGATTTTTAATTAAAACAGGTCATTAATGACCAATAATAATTAAAAATCTCACAAACGCCTCGATCTTTTTGCATTCTGTCACTTGGAGGCTCATATGGGACCCCTGTAGATAATAATTGACCAAAATCGAAATTCTGGTCGCAACATTTTTTCGGGCCCATTTTTGGCCTGGTCAACCTAGTTTAACCAAGTCAAATATGGTCAACAATGGTGCTAGCTGAATACCTGTATGCAATCATGAAGCGAAAGGCTTCCTTATACAAGTTAGTACATTACTAAACAATATGACAATAATATGGTGATAAAAAATTGCATTAAATCTTGGAAAAATACAAGGCCCCAGGTGAGGTGGGCCCACCACATCCAAAAGACTCAACTGCTATGCGCAACCTATAGACTTGACCGCCTAGCTGACTTTGGGTGATGTGGAATACATGGTAAAGGATGAGGGATGACAAGGATAGAGAACATGTGACCTTCTGGATAACTTAGGAAAGCGGGGTCCACTGAGATAAGCATACCATGACAAAAACACGGGGAAGGACAGTGCCTCACAAATGGGTATAGTGCAGGGAAACCGCCACTGGTCATCTAACAAGTATCTCACAACTCACATCTATGCCCGAAGACTATGTGAGGTTCTTTTCTAGAGCCGCCAAAATGGGTGTCCGGCAAACTGTAACTTGAGACTCTAGGGGACAATCTTGAGCTTGTCCCTTGCTCCCTCTCACCTCCTTGCCCCGCAGGACTAGGTGAGGAAATAACCACTACAATGCTGACATGTACGGCTGACCTGTGTCCATGTGTGTTTACAAACACATTGCATGGATTTTACAATGAATTTCATACTTAGCCCTTTTTTGGCGAGATTTACATTTACAAAAAGCCTTTTTGGCTTGCTTTACATTTCTTCATTTCTTCAATTTACATCAAGGCCCTTTTGGGCTTGTTGTCCGCCGAGATGCACACCAACAGCACAAATCTTTCGAAAGTTGTCTACCTCATTGGAAGTGGGGAAAGGTGTGGCCTTGGGGGCAAGCAATGAGCTAGGTACTGTCACCTGAATCCCAGCTCCTCCGTTTAGGCTAACTCCGAATGAAGCCAAGAGGGGTAGTCCCTACAAAGAGTTTAACTATGGCTCAATGTGTTTTTTAAATGTGTGGTGATGCGGATGGGTGTCGTTTAGGAGTTTTTTGAATAATGAAAGACACAATGATACTTTTAAAAGAGACACAAGATAAATTAGCAATCCACGTTGCAATTTAAGATAAAAGATACACTGATTCACAACCACTTTAAGAAATCTTTAAATACAAGTCACTCATATATGGAAATTAATCATAAGTACTCCAAATAGATAATAAGCAAATGAAATATGCTATTAAGGACCAGTGCCTTATGGAGTCAAAAAATGCTTGAGTGCTTGGGTTGCTTGATCCAAGTGTTCGAGAGATATGTTTGTGAGATCGTTTTGCAATTTATCTTGGTAAATTCAAATTTTTAATGGTCTTGATTATTAGGATAAGAACACAAGGTAAGCAAGGAGACCAGAAATACTTTCAGTGGCTATTCACGGTGATCTGACAGACCGTCCAGTTATCAAGAGGATAAGTGTCCATTGTTTAACCACCCTCGAAGTTTGAACAACGACAACCCGGCTCCACCTTCCAGAATAGCACTTTAAGTATTTTAACGAAAGGCAACGCCGGCTTGTTGGTTGTGGGGGTAAAATTTTATTATGTTGTAGAAGTTAATCAGATCTAACACCTTTCAGAGTACTAGCCCAACCCTTTCAGGTTGGCAGAGCCTACGAGTGTTAGATATGAACCAAGGTAAATTATTATGGGAGTGTGAGTTGGAATATTTTATTGTTGTTTAAGCACACGGTTCAGCTCTCCGATAGAGAGTGCTCTTGACTTTGTCTTATGACAAGGTTCAAGAGACTTATTTAACCTAATATGCCTAATGCAAGGGGATAAGATGCAATCTAAAGATGCTCTCCGACAGAGAGTGCTCTTGACTTGGGTTATTTCAAGTTCAAGAGACTTTGTTTGTTTATTAGAATAGAGGCAGCTTGTAATAAAGAAAAGTGCACTTTCAGAAGTAAAATAATTGAATAATATCATAACAAGTACGCTTTCTAAGGCCAAGATTAACCAACTAATCTAAGAAATAAACAACAAGTGGGGTCAACCTCCGAACAAGGTGGCCACTAGAACCACCAGTCCTTGAGAACTTCCAGCTAGCTGAATTTCGACAAGGAGTCTAATGGGGATAGAAAAGCCGCCACAAAATAATGAGGCCCTCGAGATGAAATCCCAAGGTTGCTAACTCAGGTCAATACTTGGAAGAGAATTTAATCTAAGTACAGAAATAGATTTTAATCTAGAAAAACGTGAACAAAATTAACTAAGCATGCATGAACAATCTTCCCCAACTTGGGAAGGGGAAACAATGTGTGGGAGGACTTATCCCACCTAGCCCTTTTATTAATCAGTTTATAGTTGCCTTTGGGAATTTAAACCCTTGAAAGGTCTTTTCAAAGAAATAAACAACTATGGAATCAAAATTTGGAGGCCCTTAATGGCTTATACAAAAAGGAGAGTAGTTCATAACTCTTTTGTTTTGTCTTCTCCTTGGTTTTTCACTTCTTCAAGTTTTTTGCCTTGTCTTTTATGGATCTCTCCTTTAGGCACCTAAAACACAACAAAGCTCAAGTACCCGTCACTGTTAATCAAATCAAAAAATAATTTGAAACCAAACTAACTAATGCAAGTCTTAGATCCAATATGCCAACTAGAATGCTAACTTCTATGAAATCTAATGCAAAACTTCAAATTGAAACTATATGCAAACTACAAAGATGCACCAAAAATTCTAAGTATGAGAATATGTAAATTTGAACTAAGCTAAGATCTAACAAATGCAACCTACAAACAAATACAAACTAACTATTACTAACAATTTGTTGTTGTTTTTATGTGGTTTTTAGGGCACCTTTTAAGGTGGACGAGAGGAACTAAGGGAGGCTAAAGCGACGGCAAGATGAGGGAAAAGGAAGTGGACAAGAGGAGAGAAGAGGAGTTGGGCGAATGGAAGAAGGAAGGGGATGAAGAGGAGGACGAGCGAAAGAGAAAAGGAAGAGGGGCACGAGAGCTAGAAGGAAGGAGATGAAGAGGAGAACAAATGCTAGAAGGAAGAGGAAAAAATGGCTTTGAAGAGGCAAACAGGAAGGCAAAGACCAAGCAAGTCGAAAACAAAGGCAAACAAGGTAGTGATCTCAAACTTGGAGAAAGGAAAAGCTTGGAAGTCCACAGTTTGGATGGGTAGTTCAAGTAACCGATTAAGAAAATTGTTTGAAATGCTTTGATGGATGAAGCAAGATCCCTTCGTTCTTAAGTTCACAAGGTTGAAATTCCTTTGGCCACAAGCAGAGTGAAGGTGAACCTGCAAAATATCTTAAACCTTGGAAGATACCTGCAAGACAAATATGCTCAAGCGAAAAGAGAAGACTTATAATTGCATGTGCTAGATTGTTAGCCTTCTTGAAATATAAATCAAAACTTAAGATTCCTAAGAATATGAGCAATACACAATATCACCACGGATTTGGGATGATGCATGGCCACCAAGAGCCTCCACGAATTGACCTCCAAAGTCACAACTTTATTAAATGATAAAGAAGTTACAATTCATCCAGAGTTTCTTTGCCAAATAATCCATGAGGAATGAGGACAAAGGCCCTCATTATATAACACAAGACAAGCATAAGCTACCCTAAATCGAATTGGCATGATGGAAGCCAATGGCACCTAACACAATTCGAATCCCAAGTCTAAATCCAATCATATCACAAGCTTGGAGTGCTACACTCCCATATGAACTCGAATTGTATTGAATGAGATGAGGAGGTGGCCTCCACCTAGGCAAGGCGCCCCTCATCTCCACATTGAAAGTATCACCAAGCAAATAATCGAATGCCACATGTAAAACTCGAGCTCCAAGTAGAGATGACGTGAGGATGTGGTAGGTGCTTGGAGTTTGATTGCAAATCAAGTGCAATCTTGGTAGTTGAGAGTGGGAGGTGGCCTCCACCTAGGCAAGGCGCCCCCACCCCTATTAATTGCAACTCAATCACCAACCAATTTCATTTAATAACCAATCCACATCACCAATTCGAGCTTGCATGCCTGGAGGGCAAATTCTCTTGGAGTTAATCACTACTGGTGACTAGATACTTGACTAGATGATGACTGAGATGATTGGAATCTTCATTAATGTCCAGTGCCATGTCAATTATCCTTTTATTTTAATCCATTTGGATTATTTTGGAGAGATTTGGATTATCTCCAAATATTCAATTTTTAATATTTTAATTAATAATTTCTCTGTAAATGGCTTTTTTGAGAAATTATTAATTATGAGGCTGAATTGACCCCCGAAACTTAGGATAAACCGGCCCAGGGATCATGAATGATTTTTGGCTTAAGGTTGAAGCCTTCAATCACTGAATTCGGATCCCGAATCACTGACATATTACAAATTGAAATTTTTCCATTTAAACTATGGAAAAATTTATTAAAATTTAAAAAATAATTAAAAACCCAAAACCGGAGGAACTGGTAAAAAAATTTTGAAATTTTTTCTGAGGGTTCTAGGGACCTAGGACATGACCAAAACCTATTCTAATAGTGTCTAGTAGGCTTATATACATCAGTTGGACTCTAATAACCCCCCATGGCTAAAATTTTCAAAATCGGGCATTCCAGCTTTGGAGAAAGCGAGAAAACCTCATCAATTATAGCTCGGCTATAGGCAAAGTATAATTGACAAGGGAAAAAACTCCCTGGAATACCTTAGTTGCTTAATCAAGTCATGGGGAATCGAGCCACTCAAAATCCTACTAGCACACTTTATTACAAACCCCGTGGGGCCATGGTCATGTTGACAGAAAAACAAAACTGACTAGCCAAAACTGGCTAGGCACAAATGATGGATCATCTGATACACTGGAGTACAAACATTCATCATGTTTGTCAAATGGCGGCTCTTCAGATAATCCAACTATGGTACAAAAAGTTGGTAACATCTGGCTCCAACTGCGGGACGTGTGCTCGATCTGGAATTCATGCAAGAAGAGGATATGAGAACTCCAGAATCTCTGGTTTATATATATAACCTGTAAAAACATCTCAACTTGACAGAAAACCTTCACCAGCACATGTGTTATGGAAAAACCAAAATGAAATATCAACTATATTTTATTTTCGTGAATAATTTCTAAGAAATCCAAATACAGAAAGTAAATGCTTTTTTCTTTTTTGACAAAATTTAATCTTTTCCTAATCTAATATAGTACAGAAAGGAAAACGTTAGGTATAATCAGAAATCCAATGTAACCATTTAAGCATGTAATCAATGTAAAATCAATTTTTTACCTTGTCTCTGGTTACTAGCCAGGACAAGGGCATGCTTATCAGAAAGTGCAAACTTGCTTTGATCTTCTGAATGGGAGGGATGGATGGAAAATCATAAGATAGATAGTTGAAATGCTTCTCAATATAGTAAGTCCTCTTGCAGGCATACTCTATCCAGAACAGGATAGGGTGAAGAAATTCAGGATGACAAGGCAGTTTTGGTACCTTATCATACTGATCCGAAAGGCTCTTCTGAAAATAATTTTCTATTGAAGTGCATGCCTCGAACTGTTCTAATATACAAGGGTCATCTGATGGTGAAGATATGTACTCAACTGACTTTACCCAAACTGGCCCTTCACTGTATTGTTTCTCTAGGTCATCTTTGTTGATGCTTATGTGTGGTTCTGACTGCTTATATGAACAAACAATATGCTCTTCCTCCATGTTCAAATGCTCAAAATTTATACTCCCTTTTCTAGATACATCGAAAATAGGTTTTCCAATGTATGTCCAATAGTCATCATCCATATATTTGTCAACATGGTGCTGGCTGAACACCTGTATGCAATATGAAGCGATAGGCTTCCTTATACATGTTAGTACATTACTAAACAATATGATGGCAATATAGTGATCAACAATACATAATATCTCAAAAATACGAGGCCCCTGGTGAGGTAGGCCCACCACATCCAAAAGACTCAAACCGCTATGCACAACCTATAGACTTGACCACCTAGCTGACTTTGGGTGAGGTGGAAAACAAGGTGAAGGACAAGGGATGACAAGAACAAAGATCATGTGACCTTTTGGATGAATCGGGAAAGCAGGGTCCACTGAGATGAGCATACCATGACAAAACACAGGGAAGGGCGGTGCCTCACAAATGGGTATAGTGCAGGGAAACCGCCACTGGTCATCTAACAAATACCTCACAACTCACATCCGTGCCTTAAGAAGACTCTGTGAGGATCTTTTCTAGAGCTGCCAAACTGGGTGTCCGGCAAACCGTAACTTGAGACTCTAGGGGACAATCTTGAGCTTGTCCCTTGCTCCCTCTCACCTCCTTGCCCCGCAGGACTAGGTGAGGAAATAACCACTACAAAGCTGATATGTACAGCTGACCTGTGTTCATGTGTGTTTACAAACACATTGCATGAATTTTACAATGAATTTCATACTTAGCCTTTTTTGGCTAGATTTTACATTTACAATAGCCTTTTTGGCTTGCTTTACATTTCTTCATTTCTTCATTTCTTTTCACAACAAGGCCCTTTTGGGCTACATACATATCTCAATAGATATAATCAAGGTGCTCATACTGCAAAGTAATGGGGGTAAGTATAATTGCTTTGATGACCAATGGGGAACACCGGTGAGGCTACACACTCCTATACTACATTGCAACATCGGGGGTAACCAACAAAAGCAAATCCCAGGTTTGAGAGTGCATCTCACACACTAAAAAGCCGAGGCACAAAAGAAGGGGAATCATGGCATACTCAGAGATCAATGAGGAAGGGGATCCTCAAGGTCACAAATCAGAATCCAAGTCAGGTAAGACCAACATGAATGAATCGGATGGGTGAACGGAGTGAATGTGGATCCAAAGTCAGCTGCCTAGGAGGGCTAAGTGACCAAGTCTATAACAATAAAAGGGGATATGATCCAATGTGCATAGACAGGAGCCTACTAAAGGGGGTGGACTAACATCACCAAGGACCCAACAATACATCATAATGACAACTAGATCACCATATCAAAGATCATATGCAAATTCAGTGTACTATCATGTATAAACAAGTCTAATCAACAACATAAGCAATAGAACATCAAATGCTATACCTGCTGCACCATATACCTGCTGCTGAAGCTAACTCTAAAGCTGCATCTCAACTGAATCTGAGCAATAAGTGGTAAACCAGCAATACTCTGTACTCTCAATAAAAAATATGGCTAGGCAACTGTCTCAATGGGCTTGTGCAAAGCCTGGCAAAGAAGGGTGCTTCTGTAGGCAATAATGTATACATGTCTAGACAATACCATAAAACCATCTGTCCCCACTGATATGTCTGCTCGGGGCAATCTGAACAAAACTGTGTGCCTCCTCTGAAGGCATCCAATCTCTAATCTGGAAAAAAAAGTATAGTATGGTCCCCGACCACACAATCTGCAGCATGGTAGCTCCAGCTAACATGGATGTGATAACAACAACATTAATAAAAGTTGCCATGAGGTCATAATGTAACATTGCATGGTAATATAAGCTATCAATTAAGAAGTTATGAATTGGATATTATGTAACTTACATAACATGCATTCTGCCTGCTTCTGTACTAGAGATTTTTATCATTTATTTTGGTAGTTTAGAACCTAGGCAATGGATTTTAGAGGGAGGTACCCGGTTCTAGGGAAGGGCAGGACTTTTTATGAAACCTTTGGTTTCCAGACTTCAACCCTGCCACCATGACTATTACAACCTCTCCTGTTTGGGTAAGGATTCCAAACCTTCCCATTGAAGAGGTCAGAAACTTTTTGGACCCATATCTTGGCATGGATGGCATTAACAATAAGGTCGATCTATACCAGTGTTACAAAAATCGGTCGATTTCTCGTGCTACGTCGAAAAATCACGATTTTTTGGAGGCACCAATTTTTTAAGAAAAAATCGGGCCCATTTTTGCCCTAAAAATCGCCACGATATCGCTGTCTACTCGCGATTTTAGGGATAGGCAGAAAAAAGTGTGTTTTTTACTTGTATTGCCCGTGGGAGCATTCCCCGACTCCCCACCACACTGCTCACAGCCTCACTGTGCTTCTCTTCGCGAGTCCGTGGCTTCCAGAATCCACAGTGCACACTGCTCACTGTGCCATCAACACGTCACTGCCTCTCTCCGCGGCTTCCAACCCACTCCACGGACCAAAACAAAGTGCTCACTGTGCCGTCGGCCCGTCATTGCCTCTCTTCGGTGCTCCGCGGCTTCCAGCCCACTCCACGGACCACAACACACTGCCTCTCTCCGCGGCTTCACGGCTCACGCCTCACTTCGCGGCTTCACATTCCCCAACCGGGCCAGCCCACTCCACAGAGTCCAGACAGAGAGCACTCTTGAGAGTGGCCACGCTGGAGTCCACGGCCACACTGCTACGTTTTTTTAGGTTTAAAAAATTTAAAAAATGTTGTTTTAAATTTTTAATTAATGTTGTTTGCCAAAAAGAAAAAACATTAACAAATTGCCCTTAACTAAACATTAACAAAAAAGTTATTAAAATTTAACTTATTTGTTATTTGTAATTGTAATTTGTAATTACTAATTTTGCTGTTTTTAATATTTTTTTTTAATTTTTTAATTTTTTAATTTTTTAAATTATATTTCATCAATCAATTATCATGCGGCAGCATGCTAATCTTATATATCTTATATATCAATTTTCTATCCATATTCATGCGGCAATGTGTTTATTTTATGTTATTGTTGCTTTAGATGTTTAAAAAATTGAAAAAAAATGAATATTTTTGTGTTTTTTAAGTTTGCCGATTTTTGCCGATGTTCTGCCGAGATATCCAGAGACGGTGTTTCCTGGACCCTGCCGATTTCCGCGCCGCGCCGGGATTTGTAACATTGGTCTATACACAGTGGCTAGATTATGTGTTGTATTAGATTTAAGCAAAGGATTGCTTGAAATTGTAATTCTACAACTGGATGCAGCTAAGTGGATTCAAGTTTTGAACTATGAAAATGGTGTAGTTAGATACAGATTTTGTCCTGAACATGGTCATGTGATGGCAACCAGCTCCAAATGGGCTTCCTTATTGTGGAAGTTGAATCCAAGCCCTAATTATAAGATGTAGAAGGCTTCCTGAATGTAACGCCAAAGCGAAAGAAGAATACAAATTAGACTGCAACCAACGTCAATGACGAGAAGGAAGATGTTCTAGGAAAGGACCAACCCCGAAACAAAGTAGTTGGATCAGAGAGAGAAAGGCTTGCTTTGCAGGAAAGGACAGCTCTTCAAACTTTCTGTGCGGAAGAAGGGGCCGAGCTCAGCAGAAATTAATTAAGCCAAAGATCTCAAGACAATTTCTTTGGATTCTAGGCAGCAATCTATCACGGATCAAAGAGAGATTCAAAGAGGAAATTAAATGAGTAAATTACCAATTATGAAGAGGATTGTTTACTAATTGTACAGCGGAATTGAATATGCTCAAACTTGGAGAGTTTTGAACATAAGAGAAGTAACCGACCTTTAGTTTGTTTAGATGGATCGAGCATCTGATCCATTAAGGGGGAGTAGCCTTTGGAATCCTCATTCTTCAACGCTTTCATCTTCTCTTCCAGTGGAAGCTGGAAAAAGTTGCGGGATTGATCGAAGAGTTCCTCAAATAGCTCCTGCCTGATGCCATGGTTTATCACGTAGAAAAACCCATGGTCCAAGCAGGCCTGCCACCATTCGATTTTAACGTTAACTTGTCAGGCCACGATTTATAAATTATATCACATGAAATGAGATGATATCAATTCAATCCCACAAAAGAAATGAGATGACCTGTCTGATTAAGGATGCAGAGTGTGCGAGGTCACAACTGGAGAGGTCTATGGCAATTAAATCTGTGTAACGACCGCCGTCTGCTGACACAGCCATTGCTGTTAAGCAGGGTTTTGCGTGTAGAGGACGAGTGTTAAACCTCTCGTTGGTTATTTTTGTGTACAGGCAGCCACTTCAGCAATAGCTATAGCTGGCGACCTTGCATAGTCTCCAAGCTCGACAGATATTCCCCGAGTTCAATGAAACAGCGGGCTAGTGTACCAGTCCGTGGGCGGTGTTCTTTTGGGGATACAAGGTGGGTTGGAATTTCGATAAATCTATGCTATACATCCACTCGTTTTGAGCTGCTGATCGGTCAATGAGCACTTCGGGAAACAGGGTTTATAGACTTCACTCACCATTCCATCGACAATTTACACCAGACAAGTATTACACTCCATTGTTTATGTGACAATAAAATTTATTCAGCTTTGTTATAGGAAGGGATGTTATGTCATGGATAAATATTATACTGCATTGTGTATTGATAGATTTGATTGTGAATATCAATGATACGTATTCTTGTGATAATTGTGTAAAGGTGAGGTCATTATTTGTCTTTTCTTAGATAAGAGAGAGGGGTAATATGTGTTGTAATGATGTCTATTAAATACGCCTAAGTATAGGTCTTTCATCGTTTGATTATATGTGCTATATTTGTTATTTAGTTTGAAATCTTACAAAACATAATAATCTTCATTGTTGGATTTGTTTTAACGTTTGTTATTTACGTTTTCAACTATTATGTGATGAAATTATCAATTTTATAAAAAACATTAATAGGATTACTTCTAAGTTATTTGTCAAATCCATGTTTCAAAAATAAATATTAATGGTAGACATGGCATGTTTTGCAACAAAAAGTTCAAGAAAAAGGGTGATTATAAGTCTTTTCTTGATAGTCACATATGTCCATAGGTGTGTCTACTAAAGTTGTGGTCATGTAACCAACTTGAGAAAAATGCTCATGTAGTGTAGTGTAGGTATGTATGCCAAAAAGCTCAATAACGGAAACAAATTTAGTGCCGACTCCTAGAATAGCCTTTTGATGCACACTCATGTAAGAAATTACCAAGTGTCATGCTTTGTTGCCTCTTTCAAAGCCTATAAAAGAAAGCTCTCACCTCCATGTTCATCATCTCCATTTTTGCAAAGTTATGTTATTAGTTCATTGATCCATTGTCATCCCCTTTTAGTGTACCCATCATCACTTTTGCAAAATTTGTGTCAACGAATATAGCACCGAGGGTTAAGAATATAACTTATTGGCAATATCATGGAAAATATCATAAAATATTGGTAAACTAAAAAAACATCAGTTCTTTTCTTTTTTCAAACATTTAAAGCAACAACAAAACCAAACAAACACGTTGCCAACTAAAAATGATATCTAACATGTATAGGATGTCAAGTGATACATCATACCTCAATATGAAGTCTTGATAGGTGTCCTAACTCCTAACAAGCTAATATAAAATCACATCAAAATAATAATTATTGTATCTCACAGTTCATCATCAAGAATCATTTGGATTCTACAATGACAAATATACTGTGGTATCCATCGATTCCCTCCACTCATTTTATGGGAAAAGGTAACTACTCTCTGGAAGCAATAGGTGTTGGGGCTGAGCTGGGAGCCAAAATATTGGAAGTAAAATGTTTTTTGCAAGATATCTAACACTACGTAGGTAGTGTTCATGATGCACTCTCAATCTCCTCCTCTAGAGGTGCCTACATTAAAAATGGAACTTTCTCCTCCTCCTCCTCTCCCTCCCATGCCACCTCCTCTAGTGCATCAACATCCTCCTCAAACCACTTAAGTGACTTCTCCATGAGAAGGATATTGACTTCCAACCTCCACTAAGTTGTGGTGTCTATCAATGAAAGGGTCTGTGTGTTAGGTGCTTTATCGATCTACTTCACCCATAACCTAATATTGTAGTAGACATAGACAATATCATTAAGGTGTTGGGATTTTAACCTATACATAGCCCATATTATAATTAGAAAATGATGGGTCATAAATCAATGAATCATAATAAATTAAAAATACAAGTTGAACATTTCTAATTTATTGCACTTCATGGTGTGTAATTTTTCAAGCACACTCCAACTCCACTCACACCCAGAAGAGCTACAGGTTCGGTTAAGTACCTTTGGTTATCTTATGTGATAGTTTGTCTAACAAACATCGATACCACCAAAAAAAAGAGACTTAATTTAAATTTCCATTCATTAGAAAATATATAGAAGGGTAAGTCATTGAAATTTGGAAGTTCAACAAATTGAAGCTTACTTGGCATTCTATTGGTCATGTCTTGGACAACCATGTCGTAACCAAATGTTCTAGAGACTAGCCTATATATATCCATTTGTTTGGAAATATAAATATGAAATGAGTTAAACACAATTAGCTAAAAAGTTTTGAAGCATTGCTAAAATTATGATATTAATTAAGTATGAAAAATAACATGAAACTCATGTGTTTTAGTTTCCATTTTGAAGGTTGAATATTCTTCAAATTAGCTGAAAAGTTATGGTATTAATTTTAGAGTATGCAAAATTAATATTGAATCATGTCTTTCCTCGTTTTCAATAATTAATACTAATAATAAACAATTTCCTTAATTTAATAATCAATTGTATTTCTCTAACCTTAAGCCTTGTTTGATTGTGTTTAACTCATTTCACATACAACACATGAAGAAAGACAAACAAAATTATAATAACAAAACCACTATTTAATAATTAAATCTAAACCTAATATTCTTTTTGAGTTATTATTCATGCTTATTAAATGGCTTCCCATTGATAAAATGTTTGGATTCGTGCTCATAACTTCTCCAAATCAAAACCATGCAAGGTTCTTTGGAAAAATCAACTATACACAATGGTAGTAAATTTTAAATGTGGTAATTACCAAACATATACAACCAATAGGAAAACAATTTCTACAATCAAAGGTCCCACCACCCTCAAGTGTTGAAGAAACATTTAAACAAATCTTTTGTGGCCACACAATTCATCACAAAGCTCAATTATATCTTCAATAGCAGCAGCACATTGTTTTAACATTCCAAAATCTACTCCATTGAATGACCCACCCTAGAAATCTAATAATGGATTCTACCCCATGGAGGTATTTCAATCTGATATCTCCATAATAGACAATGGCCCTAATTTATTTCATCTCAATAGTTGCATCATCTGATTGATTAGGAAACATGTAAGCTTTCCTTAATTGTCTAGGAAGTTTAAATAATGCAAGAGCTCTTATATTTGAGTAGTTTTAACGAACTTGTGCATTTTCATTTCCACTTTGGACATTGAATACTTGAATAGTATTGAAGCATTGCTAGAATTATGATATTACTTTTAAAATATGAAAAATAATACTAGATAATCTTTCCTATTCTTCAATAATTAAAGTTTAATAATGAAACATTTTCCTTTATTCAATAGTTAATCATTTTTTCCAAACCTTAACCATAATTTGAATTTGAATGTGTTGAACTCGTTTCTGTTACAACATGAAGAAAAATAAACAATATCATAATAAGAAAACCATTGCTTGATAATTAAACATAAAATTAATCTTTTTGAGTAATTACTAAAGCTTATTAGATGGCTTCCCATCAATAAAAGGTTTCGATCTTTGTTAATTAGATCAAAACAAAACTATGCAAGTTTCTTTAGAAAAATCAATTGTTTTGCTAATAACAATGCATTGAAAATGTGGGTAGATGGTTATAATAATACGACATCCCTAGTGATAGGAGTATGGACTAATGTTTAACATTTCCATTCACAATTTAAATAATGCAAAATAATGTATTTTATTGGGATGAACTATGTGTGTGTATCATTTGTTCATATTTATTTATTGGGATGAAATCTTTGTGTGTGTGTGTGTGTGTATTTTGGAATTCACATGCATAATGCCAATCCGATGTATTTTCATAGACTTGGGCATCATGTAAACGCTCCACCAATCCAATCTAATTCCATTCCATTGTATAAAGCACTGGACCCAAACTCAAAATTACCGTCGATTCCACTATATAAACTACTAGGCTCAAACTCAAAAATTACCATAGATTGTTTAGGAGAAGCACCGGGCCCAAGCAGACCTATAAAAATATGTTACTCATCTCTATTGACCATACTTAACAATGAGACTTTGAGAACCTCGGGAAAGCATAACCAATAATTGGTATGCTATTATGGGGCACTCACGCTAACAACTTTCTTAATCCTTCGAGTCATTATGGTTGCTCTTCTTTTCTTCCAATGTACTTAACCAACCATTGGGGACCACCCACCAAGCTACTACGATTTTCTCACATGATTGGAGTAGCTTAATCTGGTAGCAAATATTTCTGGACACAAATCCGACAGACACTCCAGGTTGGTAGCAAAGCTTTCCAACCAAAAATCTCACAAGAATCCATCAAACACTACAGGTTGGTAACAAAGATGTTAACACCCAAAAAGTGCTCACTAGCTCATTTCCTTATTCACATGACCCATTTGTCCACTTTTCCACCATTTGAGCCTCTAAAGCCATCAAAAGGTCACCAAAAGACCATAATACACCCTTTTTCCTCTCAAAAGATATATTTTTCCTCAAAAAACATAAAAAACCCTCAAAAAGGGTCCAGAATTCCCCAAAATATTAAAAGGGAATAAAAATATTCAAAATATTCAAAAAAGGAAAAAAGAGGGAAAAATGTACCTAAACCATGTTGGTCAATACCATTGGTTTTCTCAAAACCATAATGGTATTCTCCACCACCCAAAACTATAAAAAGGTGGTACGGGCTCCTCACTTTCCATCCATCCATCATCTTATCGTCATGCTGTCAAAATCTCTCTTGAGTTCTTGACCATTATAGCAATCTTGGAGAAGAGACCATTAGAGCCTGGAGCATCTCAACCTTGGAGCTGCTCAACACCACAAATCCTCACCATTTGAGGTATTATAATACAAAACATTCTTTCATTTCTTGTTCTTTCCAAGAATCGTTTTAGATTTATTTGTTATATGCACATGTTAGTTTAGATTTAGATTTAATTCATAATCGTTTTTTGCTTTCTATATTGAAACTACTATCACATTGTTGATAGGTGCCCATTGCACAAGCTTGGTTGCAAAACCAAGCAACAGTTTTTGGTGACTCCGCTGGCTTTGAATTCTTGGATCTTGGTTTTTTGCTTTAGATCTTAGTTTTTGTTAGTTTTTAATCATTTTAATTTACAGATCTGCCATCCTAGGCAGCAGATCCATTGCTGCACTAGTTTTTGGCCCTTTCTGTGCCCTTTAAACAGCCCGAAACTTCATTTTTCGGGTTCATTTTTCGGTAACTTTTTTTCGTTTTCGCCTCGCGGCTTTTCGCCCGACAGTCGCACGGCTCATCGCAACCTCGTGGCCTTTTTTCGTGCAGCGCACCGCGGCTTCTCGACCTTTTTACGCGCTGCACATCGCGGCCATTTTCCGCGCTGCACATCGCGGCCTTTTTCCACGCTGATCATCGTGGCTTCACGGCCATTTTCCGCGCTGCACATTGCGACTTTGCGGCTGAAACCCGCGATGCACATTGCGGCTTTTTCCCTAAAACCAGCGATGCTGTTTTACTGAATTCGGCTCAATTTTTAGAAATTTTTTTGCTGTATTTTTTGCCCATTTAGCCTATTTTCCAGCATTATTTTTTCTACATTATTACAGTCATACTAAATAATTTTCTATTTACATATGCTCCATTAAAAAGTCTTTTTAAAAATTTTCAGTAAGTGAAAGAAAGATTTTCAACATTATTTTTAGATCATAGGTTTCACTTTTAATTTGCTCAATAGTTTGCCCAAGCAATTTTTTTTTTTAAGAAATTCATTTATTTCTTGAATTTTTTTTTATGTATTTTGCTTTCCTTTAAAAACGTATCTCAAAAAGTCCATTATTTTTTGAATCATTTTTATTAAAGCATTTACATTTCGAAAACACCTTTATTTTTTGCAAACTGGAAACGTCTTATTTTTTCATTTGTAATCAATCACCCAAACGAGGCAAATCAATTTCAGTTAAATAATCACACTTGCACCCACTCTGCCACATTATGTAAACTGAGCCTTAAAATCTACCTTAACTCAACAAACTTTTTAACCCCACTTGGGGAGCACTTAAAAGAATCTTGTAGTTAGGTAGGATTGAGGGGATAGGTGTGCCAATAATACCCCTCAATTTTTTAAATCTGAGACATAGTGGTTGTCTTTTAGGGTCTCAAAAATCCCTTATAATTTTGACACGGTTATCAACCAATTTATCGGGAAGGCCTCTCCCTTAGGAGGGTTGAAGTAGCCAGACTGGTTCTGGAAGCCTGAGTGGAATACCGCAATCCATTCAGTAACCGAAGGATACCTTTCGAAGTTCTCGGTGTACACCCGTATGGGGGTATAGTGGCGATAGAACCAAACTGCAGATTCACCCAACTGAATGTGTCATGAACGGGGTATCCTAGTTGCCATTCTTTAGGATTGTCTACTCGGTGTCCCTCCCGGTAGGGGGATATCTAGCCGTTGATTCAATACTCTATATTGTCTGACTTGGATTTCATCACCTTGCAGAGAATATCATTTGTTGACTCACAATACTTCTAGTTAGGTGTTTGCATGATACAATATCCACCTTTGGTCTAGTGAGCACCACTTTTTTCTAGGAATTGTTTGACTTTTGGTATTCTGACCACCTTTTTGGATCCCTCCACTTATTATAGCACAGTTGTTATAATAAGTGCTTTTGAAGTTGGTTGTTGGCCTGAGAGCCATTATTTTTTCACTCCCCTCTTGCACTCATTGTTGCACTAGGGTTTCGAGTTTTTTACATCACCACCTTCCACTGGAATTTTTATACATTTCTCACCATTGAGAATTTAAGACGATCCCACCCTTTTCAGGGTGAACCCCCTCAGTTCGGTACACTTGACTCTACACGTCATAGACGTAGAGCCTTATCCCTTGACTCGACACGTCATCGACATAGAACACAGTCATCCGATTCTGACGCGCCTCACTTCACATCTGATTCTGAGGCTGAATCCGAACACCCTACTGAAACATCACCAACCAACCCCGTGGCTGGATCACAATAACCCCCTTTTCACCAATGCTATTGGAGATACATCGACAAACCCTACTACTACTGTGCCACCCATGGTAACAACAACCCCTTTAGGCATGCCTAATATAGGGGCCATTCCCCCTTTAGGTATACCCAACACAGGACCACCACTTATTATGGGTATGCCCAACATAGGGGTCACACCCCCTCTCATTACCACAACCCAGATCCCAGGAATTCCTAGCACTATTCCTAACCCCTCTGCAACCCATGTTGCACTTGGGAGCACTGGCCCTTCCCACACCACAACGGTAGGAGGACACATACCTTCCATACCTAGCATACCCTTAGGGGCCACTGGACCACTACATAATGCCACTATTAACAGTTATGTCCCAGTCTCTACGCCACACCCATCTGCTAGTTTACCATACATGGCTAGTCTGAACTTACCAGACCTAGCCAGGTTAACCAACAATCCTATCAGGAAAAACTCTACATGGCCACCCATGCCTACAAAGCTTCCCTCATACATCCCGAAGTTTGAAGGAAAATCTGGGAAAGATCCCCAAAACCACATAATGTCATTTCACCTATGGTGTTCCTCTAACTCCATAGTGGATGACTCCATTAGACTTAGACTATAGCAACGAACGTTCACTGGCTCTGCAGCCAAGTGGTACATTGAGCAACCACATGGGACCCACCATACATTTACGTCCCTCGCCTCCACTTTCCTCCAATTTTTTCAGCTACCTATACGCTATGATGCAGGAGTTGAAATACTATTGTCTTGTAGACAAAACACGGCTACCCATATCACCGACCATATCCATGAGTGGCGTAAGCGCCATAGCCTCTGCAAGATAAAACTGGACAACTGTATATTTTTGGATTGGTTTCTCAAATCACTCCTACCCCTCATAGCCAAAGATGTAGCTTCCAAACGACCCCAGTCAAAAGAAGAAGCTATCTTAAAAGCTCAGCAATTCGACCTGATTTATGCCCAGTCAGGCTATCTCTACACTATCATACCCAACGCCCCACGAGGTGACGCTCCGGGGGCATCCCATGCCGCTAATGGTATTATCGGCCAAGTCACGGCACAAAATAAACATTTTACCATAATGAGTACAAACAACACCCCAGACCTTTCTAGGGCTTCATCCAATTCTGGGGCTACAACTTCGTATGCTCCCATAACACACAACCATCACATCCATGGACCTTCGTGTCCACCACAATGTTATGGGCATGCACCACCAGCTTATGCGCCAGCTCCATATTATAACCAACTAGCCCACCAGACTCCGGTTCAGCCACAAGCCCAAGTGGCTTATTATCCTCCGCAAGCAACACCTCTTGCTCCAACACTTCCAGCAGCTCAAAGTTATCCACAACAGCAACCAATAGGGCCACCTTCGAACCCTCTTGTTTACTACCCATCGCAACCTGCTCCAAAGCCGGCACGACCCCAAAACCCACCTACTGCCTAAGGGCATGTTTACGCACAACATAACCAACCCCCAAACCAGTACCATCAGCGTAACCAAGGAGGTCAACCAAACCACGGAAATAACCAGCAACATAACCAAGGTGCACCACCACCTAATCCTCCAAATAACAATAATGCTACTCCCCCCAACGAAAATCCTGATCGCCCACCAAAACAGGCTAAAAATAATAACTTAAGAACAAACCATCCATGTTTCATATGTGGATTTTACAGACATTACACACATAATTGCCCCCATTTAGATCGAGTGCGTCAACTCTGGACCGACGACGCCCAACGGCAAGGACATGCTGCACAACCAGCACCCCCCCCTCAGCAACAACCCATGATACTGCAAAATCCCTTACCTAACCAAGGCACGGTAAACACTCATCCAAATGATCCCCCTCAAGGATCCCTTGCAACACAGTAGCAAATCACTTACACAGCAGCTAACTACCAGCATGCAGAGTCCAACACTCACCATTTGCTCATGATGTTAATCTTCAAACCCGTCGCAATAAATACGGATCCACCCCAAAGACCACACCTACCGACCCATCATCAAGTACTCTCCCAACTGATCAACCACTTCACATACCCACTATGCCCATGGATGGAGACCCCAAAGCCCCTCGTTTCCCTTTGAGATGGATTAATAATAACCTGAACGCTCGTGCTGCTTCCAACTATAACATTGTAGAGGATTTAGCTCAGTCCCCCGTTGCTATGTCCACTCTCGAAATTCTAAAAAACTGTCCTGCACAGAGAAAGTTGTTGTTATCTGCCATTGGTGCCATAGATCCCAACGACTCTAACATGATGGCTTTCGACTTAGAATAAGCTGAACCTCACATGCCTGCATCTCTAGCTTTTCAAGTTTCAGTCTCCATTCGCAACCTCATTGTCCATCGATGCATAATCGATGAAGGGGCCTCTACCTGTGTCATGTCGACTTTCGTATGGCAGAAACTTGGATCCCCAACACTACAACCGTCCACTACTGCATTACGAGCATACGATGGCCGTGCAGCTCAACCTCAAGGTTTGCTAGTGAACGTACCCATACAACTTGGGGGCAAATTGGTTCTTATAGATATAGAGGTCATTAATGCTCAATTTGATTACAATCTCCTTCTGGGACGAAGCTACATGTATAAGATGAAAGCTGTCGCTTCTTCAGTTTTCTGTATCATGATGTTCCCCCATGAAGGACGCATAGTCAAAATAGACCAGATTACATACTATGATCCCAATGCCCCCACAGCACTAGAAAATGTTCTTCCCATGATCAAACAACCCGTTCTTAGTGCACCAACATCCTTTGTCTCATTAGTCGGACACGGGATATATTCGGATACCCCCATGACCGCCACTTTCCCTTCTATTCCACCTCCTCCCCAGGTAACTAAAGTATCCGATTTGTGCACCTTATCGCATAATGAGAAACAACATCCTCAACAACCTCAACCACTACCACTAGCACCCATCATGCCTAGTCATATCAGAACAACACCAATCCATTCCATCCCATTCTTGTTTCCATTTTCCGGAGTTGTCAACTCGCCAGTAATGGCTACACTCAACCTCCCAGGTTTAACAATAGGGTTACCCGTATGGTACTTACCTGCACCAAACCCCCCGCTGACTTCGACCGTTGTTTTACAACCGGTACAACCCATGAATATGTCTAACCATCCACCACCTGGCATACCAAACCACCAAAATCGTCCACCACCTGGTGTTTCGAACCCCCAAAACCGATCAATTCCAACAGGGGGCACTACATCGACATCCACTTATGTCCCCCCTCAATCCCGCCACACTGGGGGCAGAGGTCCCCAAACCTACAACACTGCACCCACAACTCGTACCCCCCCAGTGACTCCTAAATTGGCCAAGAATCCCCTAACCCATGTACTCCCTAAGTGCTCCTTGTGCGACGATATTGGCCACGCTACACATCTATGTCCACAACTACCAGCACTTCAAGAACACATGAATATGTTGGATGATGATGTCAACATTCCAGTTGTCAAATTAGAATTACCATCTCAACCTCGTGATAAATCATTGCGCACAAACCACCCTTGTGCAATATGTAGAATCTACGGTCATTATTCACATCACTGCCCGGATCTCCCAGATTACAGAGGAGCTCTATATGAGATGAATAATGCCGACCTAGAGATATCCCCACCACTTATTGAGGAAATATATCCCCCAAAATATTCCTCTTCGGAAGAAATTAACACCATTTACACGGTTTCCACTGGAAACCCCTCTGTCCAGTCGGCCCCTTCCACTGATCCCTTTGACACACATGTTCAACCCTTTCAAATTGACGAGGAAACCACATGTCCACAACATGGGGGCAGGCCCAAAACCTTGCCTACTCATCATCATCGTGATTCTCATCGGAGATACTGGGGGCATCCACCCCACAAGGGGAATTCCCCATCATCATATCATCACTTCAGTATGCCACCACGACCCATAGCCTCATGGTAAAGCCCCCCGCTAGCAAATGCTCAATGCCCTATTGATCCCTCTCTGAGACAACATCTGCACCACATTGACACCTCTGAGTTAGGGGGCATAATAGATTACCTCGGCCCTGGGATAGGGGGCATGATCAATCATTTTGAACCTTCCCCATCACATCTATCTCAGTATCTCAATGACCCTATTGTTCAAACCAACACATATGTGATCCACAATCATAAACCCCATGCATATAGAATGGGGGCAGGTCATTAACCCTGCTCACTTTTTCACATGTGTGATCTCAACCATTTTTGAGGTCACATATCACTTGTATATTTGATTTGATTTGATACACCTAGTATTCTTCCCCCACAGGTCATCATTTCTCCCCACCACTGCATCTTAGGCTTGGTGGGCTCACTGTAATGTCCCCATTCAAATAAGTGCATAGTAAGACAATCCCATCAATCCTACTAGTTTCCTAGGTTGGATGGGCACATGTGGGATGGTAATAAGGAAACTAATAAATGATATTTAGACATTAGAAAGGTTCAAGAATTTAATAAATATGATGAATAAATAAATTCAAGAGAAATTCTAGGTGGCAAGTGGTTTTGGAGACATATGGAGGTGGTGGGACCCACACTAGCTTGATTTTTCAATGACACATGGCAGCTCTCTCTTGCCAATTCGAATTCATGGGAAGGTGAACACTCTTGGGTGAGTTGGTAAGTCATAAAACATGGCATTGAGCATATTAGGTCGAAATGGGAAGGAATAGTAACCTCCATGGGAGAGGAAGAGTCAAATTGGAGACTAGTGGACACATGGACTAGATTCCCTAGTTTTATGACAACAATAATGAAGCATCTATGACATTTTATGACAAAATTCAGACCTGACTTCTTACACCTGACCATTATGACATGTCAGCCCCAAAAATAGGCTCAAGAAGGCGCTCATGGAGTTGGAGGAATCTAAAGAGACTCAAATTCAAATTTGGGAGAAGATGGAAGGTTGGAACTAGGAGACAAGTGGCAAATGAGGAATATTTTCTAAATGGAAAATTATTGAATCTATTGAGAGGATTTCGACCCCTTGAAGGCTAATGTTAGTTATAAAATGTAGAAATCAAGTATGAGAATGGCTTTTGATGATTTGAGAAAAATTGCATTTGTGAAGAGAGAGCTAGTGGATGACTAGTTTCTTGCCTTAGCCAATTTCGAGGGTGAAAGATTCCCATCCAAGTTGGTGTTTGGAGAGGCCACTCAGGTCTTTCATGGTGCTTTAATGGAGTTTGTATTTTCAGGTAGCAGCTACAGGAAGTTTCATGGTTTGGTTTAGTGCAGCACTTTCTCTCCACCGTTTCCAGTTTTGAAGGCATATTCGTGCTCCTTGAGGGAGGGCGTTTTTGGTGAGCTATTGTACTCTTAGGGGGAGCTTCTAATGCCCCATTTCTTTTGTAATATGAATTAAATACTCTGTTCTTCATCTCCAAAAAGTTTCAGGTCGAAATTCCAAGTAGAAATGTATAAATCTCATTTTTAATGGAAGAACAATGCCATTTCCCCACTACCTTGTTGTGAGCCAATGTATTGATGATGATTTCGAATGTATGGATGATTCTCTGATATATTTGTGATAAATATATTGCCATGGATGTCTTCTACAATTTTCATGTACTGTACTTGAGCATTTGAAGCATTTTTACTCAGTTTAGTTGTATTGGGAGGTGAAATAGTGCCATTTCCCCAAGGGTCGAATTGGGGGTTTTTGCTGTTGAATGTGAGAGAGTTAGAACAGTATTAAAAATCAATTAATGGTGCATATGAGACCTTAATCACATACTTAACACATTATATACCTCTGTTCATAAATTTGTGGGAGTTTGGAGGCATTTGGAAGGCCATTTGCAGTGTTACCCGAGGGGGATTTGATGCACAAATTACTAGTCAAAATTACATATATTGATCAGAATACAAATCAAGTTTGCAGTAGTATTTGGAGGGCCATAAAACATCCCTAAACCTTATATTCAAGTCTAAATACCATTCATACACTCCTACAGAAGATTTGGGAGCATTTGGGTTGATTTGGAGGTCAAAACAGTAAAACTAGTCAAAGGTCGAAATTGGGAAAAAAAGTGGAAAATTGGGCATTTTAATAAAATTTGAAAAAGGGATATTACACTCACCTTTATTTGTAGCCATTTTTTAACCTAGTTATTTCCTTTGACCATTCTGGAGTCCTTATGACCTCCGTTTTTTTGCACCATTTGCACCGCCAGATTCATATTTCTGAGCCCGTGATGATGCTTGAGACCATTTCTCGCTGTCACCACCAGTTTTTTCGGGCATTTTTTCCATGCCCCTCATCACCTCGGTTTGCGTGCCACTTCAGCCGTCATCCATTTTTGACAAGTCTTATATCGACGGATTCAGTTTTACGTGCTCGTGATGATGCTTGAGATCATTTCTCGCTCTCAGCGCCGAGATTTTTCGGGCATTTTTTACATGCCCCCCTTGTCACCTTGGTTTGTGTGCCACATCGGCCGTTGTCCATTTTTGACGAGTCTTATATCATTGGATTCAGTTTTCTGCGCTCATGATGATGCTTGAGATCATTTCTCTCTCTCACGCCCAAATTTTTCGAGCAAGTTTTACATGCCCCCCTCGTCACCTCGGTTTGCGTGCCACGTCGATCGTCGTCCATTTTTTACAAGTCTTATATCGTCGGATTCAGTTTTCCACGCTCGTGATGATGCTTGAGATCATTTCTTGCTCTCACCTCCATATTTTTTGGACATTCTTTCCCATGCCCCTCGTTGCCTCGATTTATGTGCCACATCGGCCGTCGTCTATTTTTTACGAGTCTTATATCGTCGGATTCAGTTTTCCGCGCCCGTGATGATGCTTGAGATCATTTCTCGCTCTCACCTCCATATTTTTTGGGCATTTTTCCCATGCCCCTCGTTGCCTCGGTTTGTGTGCCACATCGACCGTCGTCCATTTCTGACGAATCTTATACCACCGAAATTAGTTTTCCGCGCTCGTGATGATGCTTGAGATCATTTCTCACTCTCACCCCTATTTTCGGGCATTTTTTCAAAATGCCACTCATCACCCCGGTTTGCATGCCACATTGGCCATTGCCCATTTTGGACAATCTTTATGTCACCGGATTCAGTTTTCCACACTCATGACGACGCTCGAGACCATTTCTCGCTCTCATCAATACCTTTTTGTTCGGTATAGTTTTACCCCTTTTTCGCGCAGAGCAATTCCTTTTACGAAAAAGGCACTTAGGGAGTTTCTGTTAAGCTCTTTTCTGACTCCTAAAACAATGAAAAGATCGCCGAGCAACCTTGTTTCCTTTCATGCTCGCTAAACGTATCTGAAAGGGCGTCTTCCTGGTATAAGTTTACCCCTTTTCCGGACCTTGTAGACTAATTACGAAAAAGGAATACTCTAGTCACATCGGCTAGAAGAGTTCTCCATTTGCATCATTTTATGCTTTTTCGGGCTTTGGAGACTAACTTACGAAAAAAAACACCAATGGAGTCCACTTACCGCTTTCAGACTCTCTAAACATGAAAGCGACCACGAGCAAACACCATCCTGGGCTCGTATAAATCCACAGGACGGTACTCCACCACCACTGCAGAGTCTCCTTATCGTTTTCAGACTCCTTAAAAATGAAAGCACTCATGAGCATGAACAGTCCTAGGCTCACAAAATCCACAGGATAGTACCATTTCAGAGCACACTTTTATCCCTTCTTGGAGCTCATTAAAACTACGAAGAAGGATCCAATGGTGCTTCTCGGCACCACAACAGATCACGTCTACTCTTATGGCAGCTTCCCCATTTTGGTCACCTTTGTTCAAAGTATTCTGCAGTTTGTCCCCCCCCAGAGTCACTCCAATCTACAATACATACCTTTCAGTCCTCAAAGCTATGATCCCCAAAAAGTCAGTTTCCTATACTGCCAGGTCAACCATGTCATCATGCTCTGAACAAAGGAAGTTTGAGTCCACCCACCCTGTGACCTCAGTTATTTCCCACCCCCACAGTATGTCAATCCTACCACTAGTACTACCACACTTCAGTTCTACACCTTGTGCTCCTATCAAAGAAACATCATTGCCTTGTTAGTTGCTGGTCTCCCTCTGTCGACGCCAACCAAATTTATTCCAGAGGTCCCTGTGTCTTGGACTCATCACCATTTATGATGAGTGCCTACGAATCATTTCGAAAAGAGTCCTAAATGCCTCTCCAAATTGTTGTTTCTCACATGCTCAACTTCAACACCTTGATCGCATCGTTGAGACTCGCACAGGGTATCGGTCGTTTCAGTTATTTTTCGAAGACCTCGGATACCACCTGACTCTTCCACATTTGAGAGTCTACTTATGGAAACAACCAGTTACATTTTCCTATAGATATCCGGGTTGCGCATGGCGACAGTATTTAGATGTACCCCAGTTTTATACTCCCTCAAGTATATAGTTACATGTGCTTCTCAGAGATGACTCACAGTCATTGAGTCCCTATAGATGTTGGACACCTTCAGTTTCAACAGTTCATCAACCCTTCTGAGACCTTGTTCAGAACGGTTGTCGCTTTATTCCAGTGTATCAGTTATTGAGATCAGTCATGTTATGATCATGAGTACATCCCAAAATAGTGTCCCCTTTGGACCATTATGATGTACCAGCAGATTTTTTATGTATTATTTAGGTCCCCCTTCTTGGGACTAATTGTTATGTATACGTCTTGATACGAGCATGGGTATGCCTGCCTCGTCCATTATCAGAGATTATTCCTCATTTGTATTGAGGCCATGTAATATTTTTTGTTTTTGCAGCTTCCAAGGGGCCGTTGATCCAGTCTCCAACCGGTCTCTTCTCTTCCCCAAATCCCAGGAAAAAGACAAAAAAACTATGATGTCTATCGGCCATACGATGAGCTCCTGCCCTCACACATCAGGGGGCAATCTGTTAACACCCAAAAAGTGCTCACTAGCTCATTTCCTTATTCACATGACCCATTTGTCCACTTTTCCACCATTTGAGCCTCTAAAGCCATCAAAAGGTCACCAAAAGACCATAATGCACCCTTTTTCCTCTCAAAAGATATATTTTTCCTCAAAAAACATAAAAAAAACCCTCAAAAAGGGTCCAGAATTCCCAAAAATATTAAAAGGGAATAAAAAATATTCAAAATATTCAAAAAAGAAAAGAAGAGGGAAAAAGGTACCTAAACCATGTTGGTCAATACCATTGGTTTTCTCAAAACCATAATGGTATTCCCCACCACCCAAAACTATAAAAAGGTGGTAGGGGCTCCTCACTTTCCATCCATCCATCGTCCTATCCCCATGTTGTCAAAATATCTCTTGAGTTCTTGACCATTGTAGCAATCTTGGAGAAGAGACCATTGGAGCCTGGAGCATCTCAACCTTGGAGCTGCTCAACACCACAAATCCTCACCATTTGAGGTATTATAATACAAAACATTCTTTTATTTCTTGTTATTTCCATGAATCGTTTTAGATTTATTTGTTATATGCACATGTTAGTTTAGATTTAGATTTAATTCACAATCGTTTTTTGCTTTCTATATTGAAACTGCTATCACATTGTTGATAGGTGCACATTGCACAAGCTTGGTTGCAAAACCAAGCAACAAAAGCTTTTTGGCCACTAGGGATAATTTTAAGAAACCCCCCCAAATTTATATGTATATGGGTGAATCTCCCTAATATATAGGAAAATTTGAATGTTATTTTATTAATAATATAATATGTACATACTATATTTTGACTTATCTTTCATTATATTATAGAATATTGTAAAATCTTGGCAAATATTTCACTAAATTATAATATATTGTAAAATCTTGGCGAATATTTCACTTAATTACAAAATATTGTAAAAACTTGGTGAATCTTTCATCAAATTATAAAACCTTGTAACGTCTTGGTGAATCTTTTGCCAGGAAGACTCATGTTTTGATTCTAGAGATTACTAATGTAGTGCAATAAAATATCATATACCAGAGCTCAACTCTAGACTCTACCGACTCCCACACTCTTGAATGAACAAATGCATGAATGGGGAGGGGAGGGATTTATTTATACATTTCACAAGTAATATTTGGTCACTCACAACTGAAGGTGTCGGTGAAACACAACTGCACTAACTAGATTCAAAGTAAGTGGGGACT
Source organism: Larix kaempferi (assembly GCA_027924585.1). Taxonomy (NCBI): domain Eukaryota; kingdom Viridiplantae; phylum Streptophyta; class Pinopsida; order Pinales; family Pinaceae; genus Larix; species Larix kaempferi. The sequence goes on from BSBM01001032.1 coordinate 1,089,026, forward strand.
CCACTTGTTATTTCGTCCTTTAATGGTCCAATGGACATGTGGGGACCCAAATCTTGACATAATTACAAACTGATAGAATCGAACACATTACACTATGGAGTGATTATGGCACCCATGAACCATAATTACAACATAGAGTCTTATCAAGACCCACAAGCTTAATATAGTGTATGAATTCCAAATTAGCTTATTTTCCAAATCTCCCATTTTTAAGCTACCCTCTAAGAAAAAAAATAACATGCTTATATGTTTACAGATACAAATACCACTTTTTCCTTTCTTTTGTTAACAATCAAAATTTGAATTATGTCATTTGATTGAATTTTTAGAGTTAGTTAGAAACTTGCAATGAATATTAGAAATACGAGCATACACTAATAGGAATAGAAAGCACATTAATGTATCATCACGCACATCATTAGAACTACTCTATTAAAGACTACTTTTTCTTAGATAAAATGAGGTGGCGTCTATATTCATGTTCTTGGAATTTTCGAAAGCATGCAAAATGTGGTAAAATTGTTTTATCACCCTCATTGAATGCAAAAGACAAGTTATCAAATATAAGAATGTATACATATCAGGTCAAACGTGCCCTATACGTATTATATATAATCATGATGGAAATGAAGTATCATGTTCCAACTAAATCATATATTCATCATACATAACTATATCCATTTTTGGATGATGATTGCAATTACACATTAAAAAAAAAACACCAAAAAACATTTTACTTCTAAATGACCCTTATAAAGAACAAAATACCATAAAACAAATATCGAACCCAACAAATTTAGGTTATATAGATAAAATTGATGAACTTGGCAATAGGAATGAAAAATTTATAGTGACGAACATCTCAATACAAATAAAAGAATCTACCAAAACCCTTTGGACAACTCTATAGGAAGATAGTGCCAAAATAATGACCATTCCATTGTATCCCCACCATTATAATCATAGTGCATTCATTTATATTACAAACATCCCAAATACCAACAATAACAAACACAAAAATATAAACATACACACTCTCATAAAGACCTCAGAACCAATAATAATTGCAAAGCAAGATCCTAATAAAAGTACATTTTAAACAACCAGGTCAAATTTAGTTTGAATATATAAAAACCATGTGGCATCTCTCCATCAATAGTAGTAGCCACTAAAAACGTATAAATTCCAGTCGATGGTTTAAACATGACAAGGCATAAAATAAATCATATCTTCTGAGCTCTATAACATTTTCACAAAACCAATACTCCTAGGATAGATTAAAACCCTAACAACACCAAATGAGCCCTAAGAATCAAGAGCGTCCTAGAATTCAACAAGCCTTAAAAAGCATCCATGATAAAAAAAAGCATGATAAAAGGCGAATTTATAGTATAATAATCTATTGTAGGGATAAAAGGGATAAAAATCATGATAAAAAGAATACCACGTTAATTATTGGATAAATGGCATGATGTGAATATGTATTCTATGATAAATTGCATGTGCGGCGTGCCCCTTCAAGACCCAAGCTTTTGATAATGGAGATGTTGCGTGAAGATTAAAATGTCGATAAAACTATGAATGAAAAGTGGAATCGCATAAACCAAAACCTTCATCCTAAAAGTGAAATCCGATGTGGGTGAACCATGTATCACTACAACCTTTATATAGGACAAAATCGCCCCTGATTTTCCCTCCAATACTGGAAATCGAAGGCTCAAAGAAGATATCAACATGAAATTGACTAAAAATCCATGTAAATGAAACTATGTGCTTGAATTATAGGGAAAATGGAGGGTGAAATAACCCCCCAGAAGCCTCCATTATTGAAAATCGGGGGCAAAGAAATGATTTCACTGAAATTTCTCTAGAAATTGGGGTCGAAAGATAGATTGGAGGGATATTTTGCTAGGGAAAAAATAGTATTTTTCATTTTCTTCATTAATATACGGGAGGTTATTCGTTTTGAATTTATATTTTTCCTAATAAATATTGGGAGAATATATATTTGTTGGAAAAACCCTTTCCATATAAGAAAACATCCCACTAAATTTTTGTAACCCCCTTAATTTAGCCCATGGGCTAAATTTAGCCCCTAAAATTATCCATGCTGGCCACAAATCTCACAAGAATTCGCTAAATACTCCAGGAATGAGCATAGCTCTACCATGATCCAAGGCCCATGCATGGTGGAACATTGCCCCTAGGGGTATTTCCAATCGTCGAAAATTTGAGATCACGCCTCTGAATCTATGGGAACTCTAACTTTTTTACATCGCCATATTCCGACAACCGGAGCAAAGCATGTTATAGGATGAGATGAATCCAATGTGAATCACCATGGATCCTCTATACGCAATAGCATAACTTCTCAGTTGTGAACCGGAACTGGCAACTCTTTGTTTCTATTGCATTTACAAGTACGAAGCACTTGTGACTCGCAAATGACAATTGTTTCTTGTTATTGCATTAGAAAGTGCAGAGCGAGCCACTTGTTCCAAGTGGTTATGAAGTGACAACCAGTGTTGTGGCCTATGGGGTGGAGGGTCTCAAGAAAGAATTTTTCCACTTTGTACAAGGACAAAGAAAATTCCAAATCATGTGATGGCACATCTATCCTTGAATATACTTATGCCTTAATCTTACTGAGGTATTCTAATAGTTGGTTATATTGTTCCTCTACAAGTTTAATATGTTATGTTTTATTTTCTTTCAACATCATTCCATTTGTAGATAGCTCTTTGTTTTTGCATTTTATGAAAATTGTAAGCCTTAAGTGCCTTTCCAAACAATATATACAATCAACAAGAAAATAATTCATATAGTCAAAGCATCCTCCTCCATATTGTTCTAACACTCTAAGGAAACATCCCTGTAGCGAAGGTCATAGCAGATGTTTTTACTGTTACAAGAATGGAAAAAATTGTCAAAAAAACCTCCACTACAACCTCCGCCAATGGTAGAAGATTTTTTTATAGAGGTTATAACAAATACATTTTGTAACTAAAAAATACTCGACGACCGGTGGATTTAGCGGAGGTTAGTTTATCGATTCACACAACAGAAATTAAGCGCACCGGTGCATTTTCACATATGACACACTAGTGTTGATTAATTAGAATAGACACATCGATGCACTCAACCAAAACAAGCACCAAAAAGAATAAAATTGCAATGCCGCACTAGTGCTTGAGTATATTAAATATGCACTGGTGCATCTGTACAAAATAAACGCACCGGTGCGATATTTTATATCATACGCACCATACATTTTTTAATTGTATTTAGGTTTAACGACGCAGTACATTTATCCGGATGCACCGATGCATATCATACATGAATGCACCAGTGCATTTAATAGTAGAACGCACAGGTGCTTACAAAATATTAACTTGGCTCGATGCATTTAAACACATGGAATGCACCGCCAAGCTTAAAAACTAAAAATCGGTTGGCATAAGCTATGATAGTTCTTGGCTTAAGCTGTGATCGTTCTTGGTGCGCATAAGCAATATACATGCACCGGTGCGATTCATATAATAAAACACACCGGTGCTCAATGTTATAAACGCACCGGCGCGCAATGATGTAAACTCACTAGTGCTCAGTGTTGTAAACAGACCGGGGCGCAATGGTAGTTTAAATGCACCGTAATATGATTATTTGAAGAATGGATACTAATATTTCATTCAAATATATATATATTATATTTTTTATTTTTTTAATTCCATTATTCATCTTAAATTGAAATATTTGTTTATAGTAAAATTCATTTCAATTTTAATTATTGAAATTATTTATTTGGATTAATTTCTTATACCATAGATGCAAGAATCTATTGTAATATTTAATCATCCATACATTTAATTACCAATTTACCATTTACGACTGCTGTGTGGCAGTGAATAATTTATTTTTGCTCCATCTTGAATGAAAATACATTTTTTTTTCTTGGAAAAAAAGTACCAATGTACCATTTCACATGTTACATTTGATAATAATATTGAAGAATGCAATAGAATAAAAAAGTTTATTTTATATATATCAGTAAGAGTGCCTTTGTCATACAAAATATGGCAACATAGAGACAACAATAATCAAAATGTCAACATGCATGTAATTATTGTTACACTTATTGGTAACTCGTTTTTGAATTCAGACACTATGTCCAGTACATTATTATAAAAAATGTTTGATTTTCACAAACAATTATTTCAAAATATACAACAAGCTACAACAACTTGCATTAACATCAAAATTAAATATGGAGCATCATTCTTCATTGGAACTGTTATCGGCACTCGAGCCACTTGCATCAATTGGGTTATTTGGCATAATGTTTTGTTGATTCGCTCGATTGTTTTCCTCTTCTCTAGCGTCCATATGCTAACATAAAATAAAGTATACTGAGTGTATCTCCATTACCAACGAGAAGAATGAAAAATAAATAGATAATATACACTTGTTAATAATCAAATTAACACCCTTAACAAGTGAAGGTTAAAAGCACATTTTGCTATTCACCCGCGACATGAAGACAAAAGACAAGTACATAACAAAACAATCCTCTCTTATCAAATTACTACTTGCATAATCATAATGATTGAGTGAAGAAAGAGATATCCTAAAGAGGCAAGGTTCAGTGATTGAACTGCTTGCTTGAAATTTCAGATCTAGTCTCCACTAGTCAACAGCGAGAAGAAATGCACAAAAACTGCATTAATTGTGCCTGAAAATTCTGAATTTGTGACAAAAAGCCTGAAAATACTATAGAAAGTGGGTTTTTGAGTAAAAATAATCAAAAATCAAGAAAATGTATTATCCCACATTAAAAGTTGAAACTTGAATACCCATTTCCCAATACTATAAAACAAAGGCATTTGGGGCATAGTAAGGGACATAAAGTCAAAGTAAAGGCATGCTGGAAATATTTCAATGTTGGAAAGCTCATCTTCAACAAAGCTCTTAAAGGATCAAAGGCAAGGATGTATAAGGATGGTTCAAAACAAAGGGGGATGGATTCACCTCAAGCAAGGTTGTAAGTAAGTAGCTTTTCTTCTCTGATGTTATATGAAACAATTCAATTTTCCTTCCATTTATAAGTTTAAGTTTTTCCCTCCAAGTTTAGTTTGAATTCAAAATGGTTAAATATCTTTGAAAATTTTAGATAATTGCTTCATTTATGTCAATTGAATCTCACCAATTCATAGTAAGATAGCTAATTAGAGCAGACAGATCCCTACTACTATTGCTATTAACATATTGGCGACTCCACTTGGGTTAATTTGATTTTTTTTCAAAATTTTGGTGTTCCAACCTTAAAGATATAATTAATTCATTTGTTCAATTGTGATAGGACCTAAGTAACAAGTTTAAATACCCTTAGAAGCCTTAAATCGACCTTATTCAACAGTTAAAAACTCAAAATTTTGAAAATTGTGCTCGACTTTCCGTGTTTCTTGATCTTGAAATGTTGACGCACCTTATCTTTGAAAACAGAGCGCTAATCTTAGGGTGACACACTCTAGAGTAGAGTGCACCACTGACTCACCTTTCCTGTGTACAAAGTGCACCAGCCTCAGAATGCTGCACTGCTCTGCATAATTCTACACTTGCGTAGACCAGGGGTTTTGAACTTTTGGACCTAGTTTTCTCAAATTTTTCCATTTTTTGTGATTTTGTTTGCTTTGGTTGGCTTAGGAAACCCTTAGCTTAGATTTTATACCTTACATGGACCCTAATTAGATAATATTTGGAAAATTTTGAAAGATTTTAAAAGCTTTTTGGTTCAAATTTGCAAGAGAATTGTTAAAGCTAGTTGTAAGAATATATTGTTTTTGGGGCCACTTTTAGGCATGATTTTTGTGTTTGTAGACCTATACATGACATTACAAACATTTCAGGATCAATTTACCACAAATTTAGAAAAAATTGGGAGGCTTTAGTGTGAAATATTTAAATTTGTATTTTCCCTCCAAAATACTTAAGAATGGCCTAATTTGGCATTTTTTTCAAAATTTTCTTATAATTTGTTGTAGATATGATTGCTTGAGGTCATATTTTGCATTTAGATATGGGTGATTCCATGAAGGTGGTTCACAATTTTTGGCAAGTGAGGCGCCAAAAATTTGTGGAGCCAACCCTCGATCGAGGTATTTTAAATCCCTCGATCGAGGTATTAAAGCCTGGATCGAGGGTTTAAAAATACCTTGATCGAAGGATTTAAAACACCTCAATCAAGGGTTAAACAAAGACCTCAATCAAGCTATTGAAACCTCGATCGAGGGCTTGGGTAAACCCTCGATTGAGGGCTTGGTTAAACCCTCGATCGAGGAATTACTCGATCGAGTTGTTGAAACAAAATAATAATAATAAAAAAATAGGCCTATGGTCGACCCAAGCCATTTCCAATGAAACTGATGATAAACCGACAACTCGATCGAGGATAGTAGCTCAACCAAGGAATCCACGCCACCATGCACCATGTCGTCGTCTCCACCAATTAAGTGGACCATAAACCCCACTTATTTATTTTATAAATAAAATTTGATTTCTTGTTTGTTTTTTATAAGTTTAGATCAATCGGCAATGTTTATGCTACTAGGTTTATTTCTAAATGTGTATTGGCAAGCATAAATGTTGTCGGATTGCACATTTGGAAATAAAACCGATAACATTAATGTTTCTGGGTTTTTTTTCCAATAAATTTAACCAAATTGTGTAAAAAAAACTATTGAAACAAAAAACATTTATACCTATGAACCTATCAATTACCAAGAACCATGTGAAAACTGATTGAAAACACCAATTGAAAACATGTGTAGCAAAACCAATTACATTAGGTTAAATATGTTTTAAATTTTAAATTTAAGTTTTATTTATTTATTCAAGTTATGAATATCTATGTTTGTATCAACCGGTAGCATTTATGCTGCCAATTTTATTTTAAAATGTGTATTGGCAAGCATAAATGTTGCCCATTTTTTTTCAATCTTCTGAGAATGCCAAGAAGATTGAAAAAAAATACATATTTCAAAATAAAATCGGCAACATAAACATTGCCGGAATTTTTTTCCAATAAATTTAAATAAGGTCATATAACCATGTAACAAGAACCATTAACATTAAAAAAAAACATTTGAAAACCTTCGAAATTGAAATTTTAAATTAAAACTAAAATTGAAATTTTAAATTGAAGTTGAAATTTTAATTATAAAATTCAATTGCAATTTCAATTTGATGAAATTACAAATTGCAATTGCAATTGAAATTTGTAATTGAAATTGCAAACTGTAATTACAATTGAAATTTTTAATTGAAATTGGAAATTTAAATTGAAATTGCAATTGCAATTTGAAATTTGAAATTCATACTGAAATTGAAATTGAATTTTAAAACTGACATTTGAAATTGAAATTGATATTGGAAATTGGAAATGGAAATGGAAATGGAATTGGAATTGGAATTGGAAATTGAATTTTGAATTTTGAAATTTGAAAATTGCAATTTGAAATTTGACTTGTGACCGTGTTCACCGACCACAATTGCAATTTGAAATTTCAAAATTGAAAATGAAAAATGAAAATGAAATTGAAAATTGAAATGGAAATGGAAATAAAAATTGGGAATTGGAATTGAAAATCGAAATTGAAATTGAAATTGGAATTTGAAATTGGAATCGAAATTTGAAATTGAAATCGAAATTTGAAATTGAAATCGAAATTTGAAAATTGAAAATGGAAATGGAAATTGGAAATGGATTTGGAATTGGATATCAAAATTGAAATTGGAATTTGAAATTGAAATTGAAATTGAAATTAAAATCAAATTGTTGAAATTGAAATTGAAAATTGTAAATAAAATTGAAGTTGAAATTGAAATTGGAATTGGAATTGAAATTTGAAATAGAAATTTGGAATTGAAAAATGGAAATTGTGAAATGGAAATGAAATTGGAAATTGAAATGAAAATAGAAATAGAATTTGAAATTGAAATTGAAATTGAAACTTGAAATTGAAAACTGAAGATGAAATTGAAATTGAAATTGAAATTGAAATTCGAAATTGAAATTGAAATTTGAAATTGAAAAGGAAATTGAAATTGATATTGGAAATTGGAAATTGAAATTGGCATTGGAATTGGAATTGGAATTGAAATTGCAATAGAAATTGGCATTGGAATTGGAATTGGAATTCGAAATTAAATTTAAAATTGAAAATTGAAAATTGAAAGAGAAATTTGAAATTGAATTTGAATTTAAAATTTTCAATTTTAAATGCAAATCCGAAATTGAAATTGAAATCAAAATCAAAATTTGAAATTGAAACTGAAATTCAAATTCAAAATTCAAAAAGAAATTGATTGTGAAAATTGAAACTGATATTGAATTTGAATGAAACTTATATTGAATTTGAATTTTAAATTGGATGGGATTGGAAATTGTAATTGAAATTGAAAATTTGAAATCGAAAGTTGAAATTGAACTTTGAATTTGAAATTTGAGATTTGAAATTGAAATTGAAATTGAAATTATAATATGAACTTGAACTTGAACTTGAAATTGAAATTGTAATCTGAACTTGAACTTGAAATTGAAATTGTAATCTGAACTTGAACTTGAAATTGAATTTCAAATCGAAATTGGAAATTTGGAATTTGAATTTGAAATTGAAATCGGAAATTTGAAATTTGAAATTGGAAACTTGAAATTGAAATTGAATTTGAATTTGAGTTTAGAAATTTGAAATTTGAAAGTTGAAATTTGAAATTTGAATTTGAAATTGGAATTGAACGTGAAATTGAAATTGAATCTAAAATTCGAAATTGGAATTGAAAACGAAATTGAAATTGGAAACTAAAATTGAAATTAAAATTGTAATCTAAAATTGAAATTGAAATTGAAATTGTAATCTGAAATTGAAATTGAAATTGAATGTCAAAGTGAAATTGAAAATTTGAATTTGGAATTTGAAATTTGAAATCGAAATCGAAATTGAAATTGAATTTGAATTTTAAATTTTAAATTTAAATTTAAATTGGAAATTGAAATTGAAATTGAAATTTGAAATTTGAAATTGAAATTAAAATTTGAAATTGAAATTGAAATTTGAAATTTGAAATTGAAATTGAAATTGAATTTGAATTGAATTTGAAATGTGAAATTTGAAATTTGAAATAGAAATAGAAATAGAAATTGAAATGTGATGCAGAGAGTTCTCAAGAGCGACCTTCCTTGCTTCGTGCTCGGCGGAGCACGAGAGGATCTGACGTTGCCCCACAGGTTGGCCATCATCAACGCTCTTGTTCACCGAGAAGCGAGGCCACACTGGGGTCAGCTTCTGCTAGTGGCAGCAACATGAGAGATAGTGCGTCGGTTCATCTCGACGATATACATCTTGATCCCGAGGAGGAGGATGTGCTCCAAGACACAGGTACATTAGGTGCATATTTGTGTTTAGATAAGTTTTTAGTAAATTTTTAATATAGAATGCATTCAATTTCACTTACAAGTTATAATATATATTTTCACTAACATTTGTGTTTTTGTTTGGATCGCAGGTGCATTGGGAGGATCGTACGATAATGAGGTTTCCCGTATCACTCTTGCTGATATTACCACCCACTGAGAGTGGGTGCACTCATGCATATGCACACTCAAGGAGGATTCTCCCACCAGACGCTCATTAATCATGATGCTGACAGCAATTGATGATATGATGTCCCTCTATAAGAAAGTGGGACCTTTGAGTGACATCTGGCGTTTTACATGCCAGAGGAGAAGACAAGATGTCATGGGTCCCCATAAATGGGATGAAGTCAAAGCCGCCACAAGAGGGAATGATGTCAAGGGAACTTTGTTTGACATCCCTCCTGATCGCCTTGCCAATCAACCGCTTAGACTCAAGGATTTTAAGCTCGAGGTCGTTGCACCGTATGCGTATGATAGATTCATTGGAGCACGGGGCATGTTCCCCCACCATGACCATGTCCCTTTGTACTTTGCAAAACATATATATGCAGAGTTTGTTCTAGATATGCACCCAGACTACACCAACACGGGATCTGAGTTCTTTGGTGCTGGTAGGAGATGCTCCTACCAATGTTCTGGAGCTCGTAGAGACCCTGCTTTCATGCCACCCCCTCCGAGGTTGGTACCGATTCCAGATAGGATGGTTATCAGGTCAGGGGACATAACAAATCTATCCCATCTTGCTACAGAGACTAGACAGAGGATTGCAGACCTATTGTTCACTTCCATTGGCAGCGCTATTGTTGTTGTGCATGGACAGACGTCTAGAACACACCCTGCACTTGCACATACAAAGTATGTCAATGATAGCCTACTCAATTTTATTGATGAGGAGGCCTTATATGGGTATGCTCGGTTATCTCGAGATGCATACTTTCAAATGTATCGTATATACAATGCTCCAAGATAGGCATATTTTTGTACAATTATGTATATATGCTTTCATGTTACATCATAGTATATGTCGTAAATTGAATGCTAAATAATACTTAAAGGGTGTATTTTATTTCTCCATGCAGGGGACCACATACATGGATGAGCTCTTTCATAGTTAGCCATCAGTTGGTCCATTCGATCATCCTAACCCGTCGGAGACAGTCATTGAGGTAAGTTATAATTTATGCTCCAATTTATTTTGTGTTTATTAATCTCAGTTTATAATTTATGTTTTAATTCTTAATTTGAGATTTTATGTTTTAGATCCTAACTTTGAATTTCAAATTGTATAGGGAAAAGGCAAGACCATTGCTCGAGATGATACACATGAGGACCGTGAAGGTCTTGACCATCCAGACCTAGACGCATAGGTAATTTTTAATTTATGTTCCAATTTAATCCACATTTAATAATTTCAATTTATACTTTATGTTTTAATTCTTGAATTATAACTTTTATGCCTTAGTTTTAATTTTTAATAAATCTAACTTATTACATGTAATGGAATCCTACACATGCATCACTATAGGTGGGCGTTGATGTTGCAATCACTTTCTCAGATGATTGGGATGTAGCTCATCCACATGGTCCTAATGAGGGCCCATCTACCCAGATTCTGACCTAGGTGTCAGATATCACCATTGACTTGAGTTAGGTGATTTTCACATCCATCCATTAAAAATTTTCACTTCTTGTTGAATATTATACATTGGTCAAAATCTAACTAACTTACAGAGTTCACAATTTTCACTTTTACAGTATGTTGAGATTGAGGCCTTCTTTCATAGTTTACCGCCTCAAGGTCAACATGGGTCTACTGCAAGTGAAGGCGGTCATAGGGTCGATCAAGGGCCTGGTGGGGGTAGTGGCAAATGATTTGATGATGTATACATTTTCATGTTTTGGATTATGTATGTATACATTTTCATGTTTCGGGTATGGACTTCTATTATATATATGGACTTTTATCATATATGGACTTTTGGATATTTTGTATATTTTATCATATTGAGGTCTTCATGTGTATTTTGTATCTATGATTTGAAATTGATCGTATTTTACATTACACCGATATAGTTATTACAGTTACATTTATGTTTTTTTTCGTTTGAATTACAAATTCAGTGTACAATGATTACAATATAAAAGTTAAATCTCAATTACATTACAATTGCAAATTCAAAATTCAAAATGCAATTACATTACAATTCAGTTACATTTTACACATTGCAATTCAATTACAATTTCAAATTTCAAATTTAATGTGTAATTTCAATTGAAAATTCAATGTGTAGTTACAATTTAAAAGTTCAATTTCAACTACATTACAAATGCAAATTCAAAATTTAGAATTCAATTGTACATTACAATTTAAAATTGAAATTACAATTACATTATGTAGTCTACATATTACAATTCAATTACAATTTACACATTCCAATTCAATTACAATTTCAAATTTCAAATTTAATGTATAATTTTAATTGAAAAATCAATGTGTAGTTACAATTTAAAAGTTCAATTTCAATTACATTACAATTGCATTTGAAATCAAAATTTAAAATTCGAATACATTACAATTTAAAATTTAAATTACAATTTTACATTGTATAGGTGTATTTTAAATTACAATTATATTAAGGTTGTATAGGTGTCGCATCTCCTTATTTCTATCAAATAGAAGTTTTTGGTGTGTATGAAACATTTTATGAATGGATGCATGCAACTTAGGGATCTTTCTTGGAGGATCTAGTTTCTATCCATCCACATAAACTTTAAATAAAAAATTGTTTCCTAGAACGACTATCAAATAAAATTTACCCATTTTATAAGGTGAGGTGGTTGTATTAAATAATAATTCTTGGTTTTTAGAGATTATGAATCTTAACACATTTTTATCCTAGATATTGATAATCTTCAACCACCTAGTAGATCTTTAATATTGATTTTAAAGCATCTAAAAGAATATTTATAAAACTATTATGGAGTAAGTTCATGGAGCACTAACCATACATTCAAGTGTATTCAAAGTATCAGTGTGCTTGTCACATTGGAGCACCATGACCCAATTTTCACAAAAACCTTCCATCTAGTATTTTTAATCTTGGCATTAAAGCATCTAAAAAATACATTTATAAAACTATTGGTCACCTTGCAAAAAAACCCTATATAAATGAGGAAAAAACAACTTCCACAAAAATCTCCAATAAAATCTTCAACAAATCAGCATGACAACTATGTCAATGTTGCAAGTGGCATACATGCAACTCATTCATCTGGCCAATGGGTTATAGGAATGCAAGTCTCCATAATACGATCATGGTCAGCTGTTGTCATATTCCATATCTTTGGCTCACCTCTCTTCACCTTGATTTATATTAGATGTATCTGAGCTAGCACCACCAAATCATTGTATTGGCATGATATATATTCAAGCATAAAATCTCTATAAATAATATAAGCACCATGTTTTTTTCACTCTTTCAAAAAAGTGTCCCATCATAACCAAGTCTCCAATTTGGTATGTGAACTCTCCATCTTGATAGGGTCACACCAACCCGCTTTTTATTTGTGTGCACCGCATCAAACAATATGCCACATTTTCTTGATTGTGGGGGGGTGCAATGACAACGAATACATCACCCATAAGAGAAATTACAAATATTATTCAAATTTTCTACATGCATTTCTAAAAGATTTCTAGATGTGTAATATATAGTGAACTAATTAACTTAATGAAGTCGTGTAGCTTCCCTAACCACATCAGAAACTCGATCATGATCTAGTGAGACCATTGCCTCATCAATGTGCATCTCTTGCCATGTTGGAATTGGATGTGGTGCCTTTGGATTAAGAGGGACATATTTCCATGGTTTCACATGTACATCATTTTCATAGTGATGAAGCCCGCATCTATTTGCATCAATGAAACAATCGCAAAAACAAGCATACTTCCTTGTTTCAATGGCGAATATGTCTCCCATGTATTTACTTCGAACGTTAGGTCATTCCCCCGTACTAGGTATGGTATCACAATACCACGACATGGATCTATTCACATCACCAAGGGCAACATCCCAAAAGAACTTGCATGGAATTCAATTTTTCATATATAAATTCCTATTGAGTATGTGTTTTTCTTTTTTTTTTCAAAGAAAAAAAAGTGTAATTTCATTCATCTAAAGAGAGAAAAATTACATTCTGTAGGTTCACCATAAATAGTGAATTCTTCAAGATCATATGTTCCTATGATGAGACTGTTACATCTTCTCTCAGGTTACATACATGAGCATACTATGATGCTGTATAGATAAGTAGATCAGCCCCGAAAGGCATAATTCAAAAAATATTTCTGTCTGTGTTTCTGAACTTCGTCACAATAATTAAACAGTAGAGATAAATACTAATAAGCTGTTACATTGTATCAAAAGCTGGAACTGTGTCATAGATAATGCGTAGATATATATTCATAGGTTCTCTATAAATGGCCTATGACAGTAATTCTGTGTTCTGCCATTTATAATTTCTTTTACATGCCATGTGCCAAAGCCCCTCGAGAGCCCCTCCTTGGATGCGGTGTCCGCTTCTTTGTTGTTAATCCTGTAAACATGCCGGCAAGAAATATTGTCAAACCACAAGAGGATCATTCTAATGGATGTGAGTATATTCACCAGCCTCAGATTTCTGCATTCCTGTGTCTGTTTGATCCAATTTATAACATTCATAGAGTCCCCGAAGCAATTCAGTGTGATGCAACCTTTCTCAAGAGCAAAGATCAATAGTAGTTTCAAGCTCTGAAATTCAGCAAAATTGTTTGAGCCCTCCCCTAATCCCATAGAAAGAGTGAATGAATGCAATTCTGAAAGATGAAGAACCGCACCACCCCCACACAAATTATTCTGTGAGGCCCCATCAAAAAAATCCCATGGCCGAGAGCGATCAATCTCCACCTCCAGATTCCTTCTTTGATTTGCTGCCCTTATATGCTTAGGTAGTGACTTGATGATACCAATAGATTGGGCTGTAGTTATCTCTGGAAGACATGGCTTATCATTGAAAATAGCATTGTTCCGAGCCACCCATATCCCCCAGATAACAAGCAGAGGTAGGGTCTTATAATACTTATTTGTGTTCCTCCTCCACCATGCTTCCCAGGCTACCCCAATCAAATCTCCATCCCACTGACAAGGAAAACCCACCAAAACTGTGCACTCCTTCCAAACTTCAACAGAAAAAGGACAAGTAAGGAACATATGAGTAGTTGTTTCAAGTTCCCTTTTGCATAGCACACACCAGCTTGGCCCGTGAAAGGACCTCTTCTGCAGTATATCCCAGGTAGGTGCTCTATTCTCAAGTACACACCACATAAAAAGTTTCGATTTAGCTGGACATTTTAACTTCCAAAGAGACTTCCACCACTAGACTACCTCCCTCTGTTTAGCCCCTGAGCTTAACAAAATATAACCTACCTTGGGAGTGTACTTTCCTTCCGGATCCGCCTCCCAAACCAGGGAATCCTCCTCTTCATTCAACAATACACTTGCCACTTCCAAATTTCGGATATATACCTCCAAGAAAGCCGACTACTGTTCCTGAAGCCCCAAAGCGTTTTCCCTACTCCACCTTTGTCTCCATGACTCCGCAGGTCTCGGAACTGCCAACTGATTCAGAGTGTAAATCCCTCTTCTCCCAAGTGCCGCAATAACATAACCAGGTAGAATATGTTCATGTGTACATCCCATCCAAGGGTCTCTTCCTACCAACAAATTTTCTCCATTCCCCACATTCCAAGCTAGTTTGGATTCAATCAAGTCAAAAGATTTTACCACAGCCTTCCAAATCATCGATCCCCCTAGATGAGACTTCCTAGAATTCCTAATCCAATCTTCAATGCTGTCCTCAGCCAAGTATTTCTGCTTGATGAACCTGGTCCAGAGACTAGTAGTCTTCACCAGCCTCCACCCCCCCTTGGCTGCCAAAGCCTTTGAAAACAAGAAGATGTTCTTTATCCCCCAGCCCCCCAAACCCTTTGGAGCTGCTAGTCTTTTCCAGCTAACCCAAGGGGTGACCTGTACGTCCTTCTTACCGCTCCACAGAAACCTAAAACAGATCCTCCTTATACTTTCAAGAATTCCTTTAGGGATCCAAGCTAATGACATCCAGTAAACAGGAATAGCTTCCAGCACTGCTTTAACCAGAACTAGTCTGCCTGCTCGCGAAAGCCACTTGTGGCTCCAAACCATCAATCTCTTTTCCACCTTCCCAATCAACCAAGCCCAATCCCTCTTCATATATAGATTAGCTTTTATCGAGAACCCGAGGTATTTCAATCCATCCTCTAGTCCCGCAGTATTGAAGGGAAAGAAACTTGTGAGTTCAGCCTCCTCTTCCGGTCTCAACAGATGAGTGGATAAGGTAGACTTCCCAGCATTAATGTCCATACCGGTGGCCTTTGAAAACAGATCCAATATCTCCTTTAGAATACGGGTATCCCCTCTGCTTCCAGAGCAGAAGATCAAAACATCATCCACGAAAAGCAAATGTGTAATATACAGATTTGGAGCCACCAGAATCCCTTGGAAAAGCCCTTCAGCCTTTGCCCCGCTAATGGCCCTACTTAGTCCTTCAGCAACCAACAGAAAGAGTAGCAGGGATAAAGGACACCCCTGTCTTAGTCCCCTTTCAGCATGGAAAAAAGATGAAGCCGCTCCATTGATTAGTACTGAAAAGGAAACAGTGGAGATACAAGACATTACCCATCTAATGAAAGCAATACCAAACCCCAGATGGGTAAAAAGCAGGCGAAGATACAACCAGCTCACTTTATCATAGGCCTTAGAGAGATCAATTTTAAGTATGGCTCCCTTCAAATTCTTGGTCTTCAAACTATGCATCCCTTCCTAAGCCACTCCTACAGCCTCATGAATTTGTCGACCCTCCAAAAACCCAAATTGTTTAGCAGATATATGTTTTGAGAGGATACTTTTTAGTCTTATGGCAATAACTTTTGAGATGATCTTATAGATACAATTGCACAGTGATATGGGCCTGAATTCATTAAGGGTCATTGCATTATCACACTTAGGAATGAGGGCGATAAAGGTAGAATTGAAACTTGCCGAAATTTTCCCTGATTCTCTGGAGTCTTCAACAACTGCCTTGAGATCATTCCCCAGAATCTCAAAAAGATCCAGGAAGAATTCAATTGTCCACCCATTAGGGCCAGGGCTCTTGTCTTTTTGAAAGCTTTCGAGAACCTTCTTAAGCTCCTCCTCCGATAATTCCTTCATCAGCTCCCTGTTTCCTTCGTCATCAACAAAACTGGGAAACATCTCTGCCACTTTAATCACCTTAGCAATAGTAGCCTGATTTGGGACCCGGAATAAGTTCTTAAAATGTGCTACCCCACACCTAGCCTTATCATCAAAATTGATATGAGTGTTTCCATCATCATCCCTCAGACTCCAAATGGTATTAGCTTCTTTTCTCCCTCTGGCATAAGCATGGAAAACTTTTGTATTATCATCCCCACACTCCAGCCAAATCGCTCTGCTCTTCAACCGGCAAGTCTCCTCCATATCACATAACATAGTGTTCCGTCGGCCTTCCAACCTGATTAGAGCCTCTTTAGAATCATGAGAGATCAGTCCCCCCCTATCACCTTCATAAATCCTCTGGAGCTCATCCTCCACCTGTTTCAATTCTGCATCTTCCCTACACCTCTTAGCAATAGCCCAATCTTTAACCAGTCTTTTCAACTTTTTAATATTATCTGCAAACTGAAAAGCAGTTGATTTGTCAAAATCCCTATCAAAAGGAGTCCAATTTGTAAGGAAGAGATTTTTAAATGTCTCGTCTTGTAACCACAATTTATTGAATTTCAAAGGGCTCGGAGGATTTGAAGGCCCCTTTTGTATCTCAAAAAGGATAGGAAAATGATTAGAGATACCTCCACTGCCAACCCACTGTCGAACTTGAAAGAATCTATCCACCAACTGTTCAGCCACCAGAAAACGATCAATCCTTTTTTCCACCCTAGCATCCCCACTGCGCTTATTTCTCCATGTCGGTTTCAACTTGAAGGGCTCTATATCCAGCAAACCCTTCGCCACTAAATTCTGTACAAAGTATCCAGCCAAAGAATCCACTTGAGCATGAGGTCCCCATACCTCGCTCTGACCCAATGAAAAGTTTATGTCCCCCCCTATGATCAGTGAGTCACCACTCAAGAGGGGGTTTCCAAACAGTGAGTCCCAGAAAACGACTCGATGCAGGTAAGGCCCATATATATTAATCACCTTAATAGTGATCCCCAAATCAACCGACAAAACTTCAACACAAAGAACAAAATCCATTCCCCACGAGTTCACAAGCTTAAAATTACAATTCCTCCATCCCACAGCCAGCCCCCCAGAACGTCCCTTTACATCCAGAGTGAGAAAGGGCCATCCAGGCAGCCAACTCTCCAAACGATTCTTAATAACATCTCCTACACCTAAGGTCTCTTGTAGCAGGATCACATCCGGGTGTTCAAGAGTAAGCACCCTTCTGAAGGCTGATTTCTTGTTGGGCCCAGCCAGACCCCGGCAATTGAAAGACATAATCTCCATGTTCGCCCTTTTTTCAAGGCATTCCCCACTCTAAGTGCCTTAACAATCGAAATTTGTTTCCCTTCCAGGAGATCCACCCTTGCCCTGGATTGTGCCTTATGCAAGTTTGACTTTCTTCCCCTCCCCTTACGAGCAGGAGTAGTGACTTTCCCCAGTCCCGCATAGGTGGTTTTCATACAGGAGCGAAGGAAATAACCTGACTCTAGTGATTCCGTGGGAGAGAGGTAATCCTCCTCATGTGCATCTCCAGGATCAGGGTCAAATAAACCAGGTGGGGTATCATCCAAAGCACATAGACGAGCAGTTACAGGTTCCAAAACCGGTTCCATCAGAACCGATGCCTCCTCCTCACCATTGTGATAACTAGACCGAGACCCCCTAGGACCCGAGGTGCTCGAGAGAGAAAGGTTGCGCAGAGCCTCCACCCAATCATGCCTCAATAAAGTAACAGAGTTCATAAATAAATTGACAGTAGGGGGAAAAGAGAAAGAGGCGATACCAGGGAAGTCAGGTCCCCGAAGTACATCATCATTCTGATGTGTAGTCACCAATTCCATATGATCAGCCGAAGTCTTCTCCACCACAGGACACACCTGACTTGGTTCGTCACCGGACGACGCATTCCCAGGGTCATCTGAGGAGGACTGATCGAAGTCAGAAGAGCCCGATCCAGTCTCTGAATAGCGTGCCTCAGATCCTTTTGAAAGTTTTCTCCTCCCCCTCAAATTGTTTCGTATTGGAAGGCTGCAATCGGAAACGGGGTGTCCATAAGCATGACAGCGCCGGCACCTAAACGGAACATTTTCATAGTCCAGAATTTGTGTGATGATCTCCGGTCCCCATTCCAGATTTATTTCTTCTGCCAGCCCCTCTCTGATATTGATGTTGACCAAAATGCGTGCAACCTTTTGACAGAGAGTCTCCAGGAATGACATATCTGCCTCTAGGAAGGTCCCCAGTATATCCCCGATCCGTTTGAAATGATGTAGATCCCAGAAGTGAAGAGGAAGGGCTGGCAAACGGACCCATATCGAGACTACATCCACCCTTCCCCGGCTGGCATCGAACAAAGAGTGCCATGGCTTCAGCAGCACCGGAGAATGATTGAGATGCCAGTTCCTATTCAATACCCGCCGCAGCTCCTCATCTTTAGAAAATTTGAATGCGAACCACCCCCTATTCAGCTCCACCACCACTGGTAAGTGACCCACCAGATCCTTCCAATTCTCCTCAACCCAAGCCACCACCGTCTTCCTTGAGAAATTACGTCCCATAACCCTGCCGACAAGGGTAAAATGTGCCATCTGCATAACATTACCCCAGGCTATGTCTTCACCCATCGCATAGTTCTTAACCAGTTTAACCTTAATCCAACTCTTCCTCTGCTTCTTCACAGGGCCACTGCCACCCTCCTTCGATCCAGCCGCAGCATCAAAGGTCTCCTTCCCCCGTCCCCCGTCCCACTCCGAAGAGCTGAAACCCCGCTGCTCTGCAACCCCAAGGGAAACCCTTCTGTCTTCTTCCGACCTGTTCCCACTTGAGCCACTGCCCAATCGGCCTTGTCGAGCCACCCCTTCTGCCGCAACCCAGTCAAAACCCACCGCCTCCTCAAACCCTCCCTGCGCCGATTTAGCTGGAAACCCTAGGGCCTTCGAGAAGAAAACCCCCGCTTCCCTCTAGCTCGCATTTCCTATCAGATCAACCAACTGTTGTTCCACCACCGGAACCGTCTGTAGTCCATGTGTTAACTACTCCAGCGAAGTGAAGAAATCATACGGAGAAAAGTCAGTAAAAGAGGTTACCGGATCCAACCCTGCTGGCTGAAGCATCTCAGGTCCCAGCACCGAAAAATCCACCAGCTATTCTAGATCCTTACCACCTGGCACCCCCCATCCATCACAACCATCCAACCTGTCACTAGCATAAACAACGACTTCCTGATCTTCCATGGCAGCAAAAAGGGCTCACCAAAACCGTAACAGTCACCAATTTGCTAAGCTCCAAACCCTAGGAAAACCAAACTTCCCTCCTGCCAAAACAATAAAGAACCACCATTACCCCTTGGAAAGTGGTCCCATATCAATACAGCGATCGAGGCTGACCGTACCCTGACAGGGATGGCCCTCCCAAACCCCTCAAAGGCCTGCTCGCCGTCTCCATGGCTCCTCCTTGTTCCAGTTTGCCATCACCTACTGAGTATGTGTTCTTTTGGAAATGATGATATTTAATGTTATTAGCTTATTAATTGAGTTTGGAGTTTAGTACTTGCACACCGACCTTGCTTGTTCGCGACCTTGATGTCCCAAATGACTACACCAATCAAATACTTCTGTGGAGCATTTGATTCAGGTTGCACCATGACTCATTTGGTACCTTTGTAGTGCTCGTTTCACACATGCACCTACTCCGTCATTTTCACCCTTTCCATGCCTTGTTTTAAAAAAGCTCCAGGTGTGTAGAGATCGTGTCTCTTTGTGAAGGTGATTCAACCAATAAAAAGAGTGTGCCAATTTGAACTGCCCTACACACCCATCTGACCAAATCTAGTGTTCAGTAAATGATACACCTCTTTGTCTGAATGAATCATAAATCAACCCAAAGAAGTGTTGAAAAAACAATGTGTCATGCTCATGATCATCACTGACATAAAAATGGTACTCCTTGATCACTTTGCATGATTGAGGAGTGCTATCCCTACCATCAATGCTTTCCTGAGCATGTTTGTACAATACATGTGCGAAGATAGACACCTAGTCGGAGTGATAGTACTCACTTTTTATCTCTCTTTGAGGAACAAATGTGTAGTTCTCAACAAAGTCTACCACTGATAAAATTTTGCCCGACTCAAATACTTCATGAGAATGTTTGAATTCTTAAGCTTGCCACCTGGACCTATGGGAGTGCTTTATGCATTTATAAATCTGACTATGAAAATTCTCCATGAAATCTGAAACAAGAATCTCATCCTCTTCGATGGCATGAATGAAGAAGATGATGGATTCATGGAGACATACTCATACCTCTTCCACATAATTGTGATATCTGACAATCCAGGGTGTGTTGGATCGATAGGAAATTTCCTATGGAACAATGTCAAATCACCGCATTCAGGGCATCTTGTCCCACCTACACACCTCTTATTAAAAAACACTTCCTCGGGATTCCTATTACATAGTATCATACAAATAAAATCTTGCACTGTGTGAGGAGTTGGTTCATTGTTCCAGTGCCTTTTGCAAAAATCCAAAAATGTGTCATAGTATAGTTGGAATTCAACATGGTATCGGCAACAACAAGTGTCGCAAATCGTATTCGGCCTAATATACCATGATTTCAATTTGTTGAACATGTTAAATGATATATGAACACCATGATTGGTTTCTTGGAATTCTTCTAAAGTGCAACTCTCATCATCTCCATCACATGCTTACAATGCTTCTAATAAATTCCTTTGGATAAATGTTGTCGCAGGACATGCTTTCGATCTGGAATAGCATAAGAATGGCTACCCCAAAACTCTAGAACCTTCTCTCTAATTCCCTCTTCCATCCTACCTTGATAGGGTTCCCTACAAATAAGATCCCAACAAGCAGCTTCATCATTTTCATCTATCCAGACCCTGAATTTAGTATATTTGAATAATGTTATTTTTGAAACTTTGAGCAATGATTCCATTGTTGCTACCATTCGATTTCTTGAGGTGCTTTATGCCACAACAACCATTGTAATTTCCCTACGAGCAACTCAAATATCATCATTTCTTGATTTTCCAAATGAAGATAATGTAGTTCTTACATTTTATATTTCATTCTCGCATGTCTTTTTTTAGCATCTTGAAAACCCAACAACTTTGTGGCGCGTTTCAATTTTTTTTTTTATCAACCCATGTAGGATTTCAGCTTGTGCCGTCGCTGAATGTTGTTCAAAATATGACTTGATTATGTTACTGAAATTCTCTCTGACTGTCCAACTAGGGATCGGGTTCCCGATTTCTTATCGTGCAACAACAACTTCACAATCCTCTAGACAATTTCCACCCCTTCCAACCCCATTGCAACTCCCAATTATACTTAAAATGTGAGAGGGAAAAGTGTCATGTGATGGATGATCAAGATTGTGAGGGGGCACGGGATCATGTGATTCTTGATCATAATGATGTTATGGTTGACCATAATCTATCCCTGGATAATAATAAAAAAATTCATGTGAAGTTAATTTCAATAAAAAATGAACTATGCAAGGAAGCACCAAATTGAAGTGTTTTGAAATGGATTGGTACAAGAATTGAAAATACATGAAAAACAAGAAAATTGTTTGTAACTTGAATTCAAAATAACTAAATATGTATTTAACATGAAATTGTACATTTAGCTTGAGAATTGTTCTAAGTAAAGTTTGAAAATCAAGTATATGTATTTAACTTGATAATTGTTAATAACTTGATAGAACTTGTACATTTCACTTTAAAATTGTTGGTAACTTGAAATTTGTTACATGGAAATTAGCAAATTGAAAATTGCTAGTGACTTGAGACTTGGAGCTCACATGAAGCTATGCAAATATTTTTTTGTAATTCCTTATTATGGTACTATAAGGAAAAAAATATAACTTATCCCTACATTCATGCATAGAAAAAGTTGGTACAATAATTGAAAATACATTTAAAACAAGAAAACTGTTTGTAAATTGAATTCAAAATAACTAAATATGTACATTTAACTTGAAATTGTACATTTAGCTTGATAATTGTCAATAAAGTTTGAAAATCAATTATATGTATTTAACTTGATAATTGTTAATAACTTGATAGAACTTGTGCATTTAACTTTAAAATTGCGAGTAACTTGAAATTTGTTACATGGAAATTAACAAATTGAAAATTGATAGTGACTTGAGACTTGAAGCTCACATGAGACTATGCAAATAATTTTTTGTAATTCTTTATCATAGTACTCTAAGGAAAAAACATAACTTATCCCTACATTCATGCATAGAAAAAGTTGGTACAAGCATTGAAAATACATTTAAAAAAAAAAAAATGTTTGCAACTAGAATTCAAAATAACTAAATATGTATGTAACTTGAAATTGTACATTTAGCTTGAGAATTGTTAGTAAAGTTTGAAAATCAAACTTGATAATTGTTAATAACTTGATAGTTGTACATTGAACTTTAAAATTGCTAGTAACTTAAAATTTGTTGTGGAAATTAACAAATTGAAAATTGCGTGTGACTTGAAATTTATCCATTTAATTCTAAAATTGTTACAAATTATACAATGTTATGTATAAATTTATAAGAACAATATTTGATTTTTTTAGTGCATGTTTAATATATTATGATATACACATACCACATAGCACATACCAAATCTAATTAGATAAATGATAGGAAGAATTTGAGATTTGACAAAATCTACAACCCTTTCATTGTCATTGAATCTTCAAACTATTACATAACTATCACAACGTTCATTTTTACTATTGTCATTGTATTTTCCAACTACTACACAATTATCACAATGTTTATTTTATTTGTTGTCATTGGATTTTACAACTACTAAATAACTATCAAAATGTTCATTTTATTTGTTTTCAAATTGAATTTTCCAACTAATACATAATTATCCATTTAACTTAAAAATTGTTACAAATTTTGAAATATAAATAACATATATACTTACTATAAGGAAAACAATATTTAACTTATCCCAACATTCATTCATAGAAAAAATCGGTACATGAATTGAAAATACATTAAAAATTACATAATTGAATTTTCCAACTACTACATAATTATCACAATGTTCATTTTATTTGTTGCCATTGAATTTTACAACTATTGCATAACTATCAAAATGTTCATTTCATTTGTTTTCAAATTGAATTTTCTAACCAATACATAATTATCACCATGTTGATTTCAAATAAAATGAGGGTACTAAAATTAGACATTAATAGTTATTTCAATCAACAAATTTGAGATTTGGAGCTCACATGAGACTCTACAAATATTTTTTTAACAAATAAAAAAACAAGAATTTGAATTACATTTAACATGAAATTGTTAGTAATTTTTTTTTTTTTTACATAAACGGTTTAGGAGTTTTGTATTATATAAAAAAACGGAATTACCTAGATCTAGGGAAGGACTGTTCCCATAGTAAGACTGCATCCAAAACTGTGTGTTTGTCCCTTACAATTCTGTAGCTATTATGAAACTTTCCTAATCTATGAAAACTAAAACTCCGAACAAACTGTCCTACTAGCAGAAGGCAAAAGCAAAACATTTTTGCAGGAGATGAATTAACCTACAATCCGGGTTTACTGCAGATTTACAATCATTTATAACAAGTTTACACAAAACTGCTCCTAAATAGAGACAAGGTAAAACTACGAGGCTTGACCAAAGGGAACCCAGTACAAAAACCAGAAAAAGAGATACGCTAAGTCTGGCGATTGAGGTCCTTTTGTTTGAATATGCTTCCCATTCCTCTTGAAATTGTTAGTAACTTAGAAAATTGAAAATAGCTAAATATGTACATTTTAACTTGAAAATTGGATTCGAGTGTACATTTAATTTGAAAATTGTTCCAATAATATTGAAAATTGTTAGTCACTTGAAAATTATTCATTTAACTCGAAAATTGTTACAAATTTTGAAATATAAATAACAAACTTATGAAATAAATAAGAATCTCATTATAAACAAATAGTAAAAAAATTAGATTAGGGAATTTTTTTTTTTTTTAAATTGTTACTAATTTTGTAATCTAAATAACAAATTGTTAAGAATCTTATTACAAACAAAATATAGTAAGGCTAAGATGAAAAAAAATAGTTAGTATATAACTAATTATTAGAGAAATATAAAATATGAAATTTAAATTAAGGAGCATGTAATTCAAAAAATTACTTTGGTTGTCCTCCATTGGAATTTGTTGCACCAAAGGTGCATCTTCTTCTTCTCTCAATCTTTCTCTTTGTTATCTCATTCTTTTTCTATTCTTATCATGCTTTTCATTGTCATTTTGTTGACAAGCATGCTTCCTTTGTCATTTTATTTTACTCCCCGTCAAGCTTCAATGAAAACAAACAAATATTTCTTCCAATTGTTATAACAAACAACAATACGTTAATGTGGAATTTGAAGTAGTTCTACAAAGAACTTCCTACATATGTAATGAATTCTAATTGAACAACATCAAATTCACATAGCTCTAATTGAAATTAAAGTAACGATGATTTAAACAAGTGTTGTTTGGAAATTGGTTAGTGGTTATATAGAGGTTGGTTGTTGTTTTTGTGTGGTAATGGTGGTTGGACAACATTAATTGTCCAACTCCTTTCCCAGGATATTTTTTATTTTTTTGTTTACACAGACAAACCCTTGATCGAGCATTTTTTACAAAACCTCGATCGAGAAAATAACCTTGATCGAAGGCTTGAATATACCTTGATCGAGGTCTATGTAAATCCCTCGATCGAGGGCCTTAAAAATAGGCCCAAAGCCCTTTTCTCTGCACAAAGAAAATTTTGTGTGCCTTTTAGGGCCTTAAACTATGTCATTAAATGCATATTAATGGACATAATTTATACCGTTGGATTCGTCAATGAATCATCTATCCATGTACATATAATTTACGAATGTCTATCTTTGTATATCATTTTTTTTAATTTCTCCTAAAACTTACCCTGAAAAACCCCTGTTGACAACTTTGAATGAGCTCAAAAATAAATCAACAACATTCAAAATACACATCCAAAAAATTTGAAAAAATACACAAGCGCTACTTCGGCATGTCCTCTTCAAAAGAGTATTTTTAGTTTTGCAAATTATGTAAACAATAAAAATATTTGGCGCACACATGCACATGTGTGCAAAATGAGACTGAAATATTCACTGGTCAGTTTTGAAAAATAATAATAAATATAATTTTTCGAGAAAACTTAAAAGAAAAATATGCACACACTAGTGCATTATGTCTAGATCATGTTCACATATTTCATTTTTTTAACTATTGATTTAACATTAACTTATTTTGCACACAAACAAACCACTTGTTAATTTCTCTTCAAATTTTTATGGACACATGTTTCATTAAATGAAAATTTGGCAGAATAAATGACATTGGTATATTTCTTTAAAAATATTATTGGAAAGCCAACATAATTCTCTACATTTCGGTTTTTACCACATGTCTAAATTCATATGGAAAATATGAGTTTCGAGGGATTCAATTTAATACATGGGTAAAATTTCTATTTTTCATCTCCATATTTGGCCAAAAAGAGTTACCCATCTTCATGGAATCACCCAGACTTTCTAGAGTTGTAGCTTTAATCTTCAGTTTTATTGAGATAAGTTGTGTTCGAGCCACTATATCCTCTTCACTTCGGCTTTTGAGTGATCTTGTGAATGAGAAAGTGGATCTCATTTTTAATAGT
This sequence comes from Larix kaempferi, assembly GCA_027924585.1. Lineage (NCBI taxonomy): Eukaryota > Viridiplantae > Streptophyta > Pinopsida > Pinales > Pinaceae > Larix > Larix kaempferi. Next base: position 1,115,548 of record BSBM01001032.1, read on the forward strand.
TAGGATTTGATTTTGCAAGCAATTTCTTTTCGAGCCACCATATTCTCTTCACTTGAGCTTTCAACCGATCTTGTGAATGAAAAAGTGGATCTCACTTGTAAGAGAGTAGATTTGAATTTTTGCATACAGTTCTCGAACTATCCTATCCTCTTCACTTGGGATTTCGTGCGATATCGTGAATGAGAAAGTAGATCTCATTTGTAATGTTTACTTCATAGTTCTTCAAAGGGCTCTGTGTATCCTCTTTGCTTGCACTTTCGGGTGGCCCTGCAAATGAGAAACATAGATCCCCCGTGTAACAGAATTAGATTCATTTCAAGTGAGATATTTGTTTGGTTTATCTCGATATTTGAAATCAATAATTAACCATATGTCAAAAGAACTGTTCCTAAAACATCAAAAAATATACCAAAAATTTTGCTACACCAAAACTTCATAGATTTGGAAACCCATTCAAACGTTTGGAAAGAGTTTTATGCATGTTGCAGAATTTTTTCTTTTAATTCTATTTCGCAACTTGCATGTTTAGAAGACCCACATGAACCTCTAACTTTTCATTAGTTTAGAACATTCATCGAATTGAAAGGTAGAGTAGTGAGCATATTGCTTTGTTTGGTTCAAATTTTCGAGTCAACACACCACCAGTTTCACTTCCACTCCCGAAACTAAGAAAAGTACCCTTAAAATTGGTGCTTAATCTAAAAATAACCAAGATTTTATTTTCATATCACTAACAAGGTTAAGCTAGTGCCATGGATTAGGTTTGGAGAGTTAACACTCCTGATCTACAAAAATTTTGAAACTAGCTTTGATTATTGAGAGTTTAATTCCATTAGTAGCAAAAAACACTTGTCGAGAAAGCGCATCTAACACATGCGTCAAACACGAGGTCAATCTTGATAAGTAAGGGTGGTATCCCCCTCTTTCTTTTTTAGTGTGATATGAGCTCATCACGGAATTCTATGTAAGTGACAAGTCCTTGGGGTGACATCACTTTTCTGGAATACCTGGTTATGAGAGTTGTCCTAAACTTACAACTGTTCCGCCCGACCGTCGATTGTGAAGTGATAACATTAGTTGCTATTCCTAATATATCACATAGACTATTGTGAGTGGGGGACACTTGAAGTACTTAAGACAATATTTGAATCTTTTACTTCTTGGGAGGGTGATTAGTCAAGAACCAATACTTGCAACTTTGGTGATTAAATTTTATTGTAACTGTTTCTCGTACCTTCACTATTAGTAATTTTTTGAGGATTTATATCCCTCAGGAGTTACTAGTTTCGGAAGGCCCTCTAATCCATCTTTTCACCAAGATTCGGTTCTTTGGAAAAGTAGTTTACTTGCTTGGATTAATAGGACATTTTTACTATGTGGACACTTTTTCCTTTTGTTGAGTCTAGAGTGCCTTAGGATTGTTTGATTCTATTTTTAAAAAATACCATTTTAAAACAAATCCTTTTATCAAAATATTCAAATTGGCTACTCTCTTGATCCACCAGTCATGACGGAAGCGAGGTGAGTCACCATAAATTGAAGGCCCCACTACATCACAGAGACGGATACAAAAAAACACAAATTTGTGACTTGGAAACTAAACAAATTCTAGATTCAATTATCAACAATAGAGAAGAACACCATCAAACAAATACTGAAACTTCACCATTATATCTAACAAAGAAAACACAAACATTGTTGATAATATTGCTCCATTTGAAATTGAAACACTATAGAACAACACGGCTACTCACGTAAACCCACCTTTGACAAATATTTTAGACATAGTGGTACTTCACATCAGTGAGCCATTGGATTACATCAATCCTCTTTTCATTTATTGGAATAACATGCAAAATTCAACACATGAACCTATGGATTCATCAGGAGCACAAGGGACTACATCATCACAGCCTCAAACAATTGCTGGAGGTAGAAATACTTCCAATTTGGCCTCTAGATCAATCCCAACAGTTAGTATACATGTTATTAGCACAAGTTCAACCAGCACTTCAGTGCCAATTGGTACATTTTTGGGTTCCAATCCTGAAAGTACATCCACTTCGTCTACAGGGATCTCTATTGGTGGGTGTTCCTTACCGAATATGGGTTTTCCATATGGTTTGGCAAATCAAGGTCAAAGCAGTCAAGGAGTACCAAAATCCTCTTGGTATACCTAAAACTTGTCAAAATTATACTTCTGGGGGAAACCCTTCACCATGGAATGGTAATATTCCTGGAAGAAGCAATGAAAAATGGAACATTAATACCAATTAGGGTTATGCTCCACCGATTAGTGGAAATTCCCTGGAGGGTTATCCTCTGATTTATCCTAGCACAATTACTAGGGGAAATCCACCTATCAACCCCATTCCACAATGGAGTGGGAATGTTTCAGGAAGTATCCAATGTTCTTGGGGAACACCCCCGCAAGGGGGAAATCAACCTTGGAACACTTATCAAAACCAATGAAACAATCAAGGGTATGGTTAGGTTCTAGAAAGTAACCAATATTATTGGGGTCTACCTCCACAAGGGGGCAATCCATCCATCCTGTTCCACCATGGAATAGACAACATTCAAGAAGTAACCAATCTTTTTAGATGCAATCTCCACAAGGAGGAAATCATTCTTGGAATGCTTTTAAATCCCAAGGAGAACTGCCATGGTGTGGTTGGGATCTAAGAAGTAAGCAATCTTCTTGGGGCCCACCTCCGCAAGGGGGAAATCCACACATTGGTCATGTTCCAGGAAGTACCCAATCTTCTTGCGGTTAGTATCCACAAGGGGGAAACCCACCTTGGAATTCTTATCACACCCAAGGACCACATCAATGGATTGGTCAGGCTTGTAAAGACCTAGTTGCCATCTCATTTTAAGCGTCATTTTTTTTTTATAAACACATTCCTTTAATAAAAACATAAGATGTCATTTTTCACAAAATGGAAAAACAATATCTAATGATACATGATTATAGGTTCAAATTGTATTTCATGGTTAAAATAAAGACATTCTACCTTTTTCTAAACTAATAAAATACCCATATATAATTTATTTTCCCCACTATATATATATATATATATATGAAAGACCCTTTTTTTAGCACGTAACTGTGACCTTTTATTATATAAATTATTAAGCTCATTCTAAGTCGGTTATGACACTTTTTTTTAAAATATAATCCTTCCTTCTTTTGATATTTAAATAATTATATTCTACCAATTGTCAAATAGACATTTCAAACTACTTTAACATCAATATGTACATAGCACCCACTTAAATTACACTTTCCTTATCATTAAATATATAACGTCTTTGTATGTATTGATTCGTTGTATACTAAAGGGAAAGAAAAATAGTCTCTAACATTGTTATAAAATTCACTCTTTTCCTAACGGCGTTCACTTTTGTACCTCCAGGGGAAAATGCTAGTGTATCTACATTCTCTTTTCCTGGACCGACCATGAATTTGTGCATCTAACGCATTTCATTTCTTGACATTTAATTACCTATCTATGATGTTCATCCAAAAAGTAAGAGCATGGACCGCATCTCTTTCATATATATATAATATCAATGCGTAAATACCCAAGTGATGGATTCATATATGGGTAATTTTTCTCATAATTCTTCTATCATAATAATTAGAACACGAATTAACTATATAAACACTTAGTTTGGAAAACATTGCATCAAGTTAGGAAATGGAAAACACGACCAGATCTCTTGGTCTATCGCTCACAAAACAGTGATATGTGGATTTCCAAGCAATCAGAGAATATCTTATGATATGCAGGGTTATATACGCGAGGTAAAATAAAAAATGGACAAGTGTAAATCCTTCAAGGTGTACAAACAAAAAGGTAATAGGTGCATACAAAAGACGTAGTGGTTGTTAACTAACAGTTTTACTTTTAATGAACTAAAACATGGACTTGACCATTGAAGCGAGATTGTCGACTGTGCGATCTTATTCAGGCGTGTGATAACTGTGTAGTGCCCCTAGACTACTGTAGACCTTGAGGACACCTGTTGAGCGACCTGACTGTTTGAGACATTAATAAAATAACCCTTTGATTTTATTTAGAGTATATTTATGATTACAATTGATTGTAAATCAATGAAATAATGATATATGTGTATTTGGGTAGTTATTGTGAATGAACGATTTCATGTTGTTTAATGATTAACTTTGGTATGAAAACTGTAAATGTGAATGATGCTTAACGACTAGCTTTATGATTGACTATGATATGAGAATGAAGAAAGTAGATATTGACAAGATGCAATTCTGAGTAGATGAATGAGTAATGTAATGATTAAAACATAAATGCTTAATGAAGTAGCATATTGATGAATCAAATTATGATTTTTGAGGACAGTACTACTAATATATGTTTGTGAGAAATGTGTGTAGCGACAAGTGAAACGGTTCACCGATAGACACACAAAAGAATATGAAGGGTCGTAGAGTATGGATAAATCACACACAGGGAGAGCGACGATGATGTCGACTTGCGACGGAATACCACGCATGAGCAGATAAGCACTGATCCGCTTGCTCAAGAGGAAAGCGTGAGGGCGTACGAGGTGGGCCACGACGGAGGTGGTCACGTACGAGTTGGGGGGCGTGCAGTGAGAATGGACTCACTCCTCGGTGCCATTAGTTCCTAATAGCGTGTAGATGGAGGATGGAAGGTAACGGCTCCTGAAATCCCTACATGAAGTTCCCGCAAGTCAAAACGAAAGGATGACGGCAGAAGGGCCCGACGGTGCGGTACCCTGTCGAGAACGAAAAGAATGGACGCAAGGACCCAACGATGTGGTACCTTGTAGAGGAATGGAAACTACAGATGACTAGACCCGACGGAGTGGTGCCATGTCGAGGAAATGAAATTAAGGAACGGTGAAGCCCAATGGCGCAGCACCGGGATCCTAGTGAAAATGATTGTTAAACTTAACTGCATAAAAACATATAGGTATGCACCTAGAACATTACTTAGAAATACATTTGAGTACTTGAGGCATTTGCACATAAATGATTACTTTGGAATTTAAATAATATTAAGTGTTATTTAGGCATTTGTACATAAAAGAATAATTTGAGCATTTAAAATAATATAAATCTTTATTTAGGAGCAAAGTAGAATCCTAAGTATGGACACTTAGTCAACTCCAACTACGCCTCAAAACTAGGAGTTAAGTAAAATATCTAGGGGACAAACATGAGCAAACTTAGGAATGTTGGTGCAACTCCTAGAAAAACTGACACATGGATGGGTGAGTATTATTAAATTAGAAATTTAATAAAATATGTATTTATGCATGAAGCGACATGTGTTGCATGGAATTTTTCTTTAAAAGGAAGTCTTTGGGAATGGGTATGGGACCCAGACCCTGGATGACTATCGTAATTTTGAGTTGTCTCATGACTTGCTGCTATTGAGGGTTTGGCTGGAAACTTTGGTGTGGGGGAATCCCAAGCTGAGTTTCCCAAGTGAGTGGGTGAGCTCTATGACCCGAAGCTCGGGGGAGGCCATGTGATTGAAAGCATGAGCCTATGGTTGGGTGGCAAAGCTAACAGTTGCTTCGCCAATGGTTAAACGAGCTTCTGCTGGAGGGGCACAACGAGCAAAGCAGACATCAAGGGCAACTGGGATCGGACTGACGATGACGACTACTCCTCCAGCAATAGATTCAGGTATTGTGTTTTTGTTAGTTCTCGAAATTGATAAGTTTTATTAATAATTATGCATCATAAAGGTTATATTGTGTTTTAAGTTTCTAATATTTTTTAAGTAAGCAAGTCCAAAAGGGGGGGGTCCCTACAAACTGGCACTCAAATCGCCCCGGTATTTCAATGATCGGTTTCGACGATCTGGGACAGCTTAAAATAGGCCAAAACCCTCAAGGACACAGTACCATGGCATAGTTCCACAGTAAATAAGGTGGAACTACGATTCCGCTAGTTTTTATAACTGGATCTAGGGAACAAATTTCCGGAAAAGTGGGGCGATTTGAGTGCTAGTTATCCCACACCTCTTATTCATACCGAGCTTGAGCTCCTCCTAAGTTTGCACATAGTTCGATTAATAGAGACATAGTGGTGAAGTCAAGTGGTGGATACGTGGAGGCGTTGGAGGTAATTAAAATATCCTAACATAAAGGAAATCACGTAGGATACGTAGATCTCTATGGCTACAGGAATATTTTCTAGGTTCTCTCCCTATCAGATGGTTGACATGCAACCTTCGACTTGAGCTCGATGGTTTTATGCAGCATTTGGTAGCGAATAGACCATTAGGGGGGGGGTTTGAGGAAAATATTAATCCTTGTCACACCGGTTGATCTATTCACAACATAATACCCATATATATACATATATAAAGAAGAGAATAATGCAAGGCTAAAATTGATTACCGCATCGACCGGATCATGTTCACATTCATTCTCGTTTACATCATTTTAATATCTATCATGCCGATTGATCGTTAACTCATAGACTGAAATTAAGGATTCTATATAGAGTTTTAAAATTTAAATATGCAGATCGAATATCTTCTTCATATTGTTTATTCACAGATCGAAATAAAACACAACACAAAGATGAATCTTTTAAGATAAGTTTCAAAGGAACCTTGGTATATAATCGTAAATTGAATCCCTTACCATGCGTTCTTACGCAAAACAGGAATGTGCATAAAACTACAAATAAATTAAAACAGAGAATTATAGGTCAAGTTCTCGAATTTCATTCTCTGCTCGATACTATAGATAGGATATCATTGTAATAAACATGTGAACCCATGCTCGATCTATTGAGATACTCAGCGCAATTACTCTATAATGCATAATTGAACGTACCTTACTATTAAATACTCTGTTATCCTCAACGGATAACTACATAACTTAATTCAATAAGATGAACATCAAATTCTATACTATTTCAAACTACAAATTTAAATTTTAAGATAGAGGAACTTGTCCATGACGATAGAGCCCGCGGAAGGCGTCGAGGTAGTTGATGTCCAAGTCCAAATCAAGCTTTGTCGAATTCACCAAAATACCCCTCGGTTGACCTCCCTACCACTCTAGGAGTAGTCTTGTTCCTCCTAGACCATCGAGTAATAGGGCCGTAGAGGACACACTCAATAAGAATTCAAAAATGAGATTCCCCACTCACCAAAATTCTTTCCCAAACTCACAATAGAAGCACATTCAGAACTTAGTCACCATTACAACAGTCATCCAACAATAGGGTCCTTTACCATTCTTTTCCTTTTTCTTAAATAGAGAATTCTCGACGACACATGACGCTCCATGAAAAATGATATTTTATTTACAATTATTTAATTAAAATTTCTCACCCAACCATGTGTCGCTCTCCCATGCAAGTGCACACACATCCCACATTTTACTCTTATATTTTCCCTGATGCTTTGATTCCAATCCCTATTTGTGTGGGTGCAAGTGGAGTTAACTACATAGCAACCCTTAGTCCAATATTTTGCTCCATATCTAATTATTCTTATTTATTAATTTATAAATAAGCATTTCATGCACAATTTTTCTAAATGAAGGCTATATGCAAAATCCATAGGTTTTCTTGTTGGTTTTTCTTTTGATTGTTTATACACCACATCGTCGGGTCCTTCCGATAATAACTTCTCCTTTATAATCTAGGTACCACTTCGTCGGGTCCTTCTGACAATAATTTCTCCTTTATCTGATGTGTGGGGATTCTGTGTGGTGATTTATGAATTGTTATTGTAAATCATCCAACTACACTCTATGTGTGACTAATGGCGCTGGGGAGTAAGTCCGTTCTTACTGCATGCCCCTCAATCTCGTACGTGACCAAGTCATTATGGTCTCACCTGTACGACTTCACGCTCACTTGAGTAAATCTAAAAGGATTTCCACTCATGCGTGGATGTTATCGGAAGTCAACATTGTCGTCGTACCCCCGTGTGTGTTTTTCCCATCCTCTACGACCCCCTTTTATTCCTTTGTGATTCGGTCGGTGAATGGTTTTACCTATCACTACACACATGCTCAGAGCACACATTAATAGCATTGTTCACAATCACCATAACTTGTTTCATAAAATCGTTAGTCGCTTAAGCAAAAGATTAGTCTCCTCATAATCATAATAACTCATTTCATAAATTTGCTAGTCGTTAAGCAAAACATACATCTATTCAAAACCATAACTCATTTAACAAAATTTCCAATCATTAAGCAAAACATAAATATGTTCATAACCATAACTCATTTAATAAAATCGTTAATCGTTAAGCAAAACATAATTCTCATCATATTCAAAATTATCCATAATTGTCATTTAAGCCAATAGTCTAGTTGAAGCTTAATCAATTACCACATGAATCTCAAATCATTGAACAATTTTATTATAAATCGCACATAAGTGTTCGTTTATTAAGAATTTATTTAGCCGAGACTCTTGGCAAGTTCCCTCGAGGTCTCTAGTCAATCTAGTGAATTAAAAGGTTCTAGAAAGTAACCAATATTTTGGTGCCTAACTTCACAGGGGGAAATCCAACCATTATCCCCATTCCACAATGGAGTAGTCAAGTTCTAGGAAGTAACCAATATTTTTGAAGGAAACTTGCACAACCTGCGTCCGATTCAACTAGGCCACCACATGGACCTCACGTCGATGGTATGATGGACCCTGTCAACTAACTTGAGCACATTACCCAGCAAATGGGACAAATATATGTTAAGAATTTGCAACCCACAGTTGTCCAGGCAATGTAGAAACCTGCTATTCCTTCCAACACTTCTAACATCCTCATAGTCCAATCCACATACCTTAGAGGAAAGAGGAATAAATACAAGAGTAATAAAAATGCTAACCCTAGGATGGGACACACACTTAACATGGCTCAATGCAGTGGGAAACAACAAACCACTACTTTTATGCACCACTTTCCATAACACCATCATCAAATGGTTGCTACGACATAGGTACCCCTGCTAGGGGGAAACCAACCAACCTCCCTGCATGGGGGAAATGATCCCAATGCCAATGTTTCCATGTGTGATCATGAGATGAACATTCAAACAAGACTTGATTCTTATGATGTCTTTCCTAGTACATCGGATCAATCGGTATCATAGACAAGTGGTTCTCTTTTCATTGAGAACCCAACCATAGACTTAGTACCACAACCCCCAAAGGTGTTCTATGTAGAATAATACATAATCATAACATGCGAGCTGCTCAGAACGATAATGTTCTTGAGGACCTAACTCAAGTACCTTGTGCAATGTCGGTCTTGTAGGTATTGCAATTTCATCCTACACAAAGAAAGAAACTATTGTCTACATTGGTGTTGTTGATCCATCCGAAGCAACTTTGATCACATCAGTCATATACCATTCAATACATAGGATCCCTTTCAAATTTTCTTTTCAGATTAAAGTAACGATTCATGGTGAGAACATTTTTCGAACCATAGTTGATGAAGGGGGCTCAACTTATGTAGTTTAATTTAAATATTGACAAGCATTAGGATCACCCCTATCTACCGTAAAAGTTTCATACCAAGCTATTCAAATGTCTTTGGTAGATTCAGATCAATATTTTCCCTTGATGGAAGAATTTGATCCGGTCACTTGGTCCATTGGGGCTGTGAGTTCTCCCAGTTCACACGAATTCTTGGATGACATTTTATAATAAAATGAAGCTATCCTTGAAGTTATGAATATTTGGTTGCACCCACCTAAGGACATCTTTTGTGGGGCCACTTGGAGCATACTTGGTTTAAATCTACCCAAGCATAGGATCATGCTTTACATGTTCCTCGATCTGATCAGGTATATTTGGAAGCTTACATATAGGTTTAGGTTATCCCTTCGTGAATATGCATTTGAACCTTTTGCAACCCAAACTTTCCTTTGGGTCGAACCTATTGGAAATTGGGGGGTCAACCCTTCATATCTGTATTTTCCACTATTCCGACGGAAGAGCCTACCAAACATGGGACACTCTATTCAGCACCCCATTGTCGTTTTGGTTCCCATGCTGAGTTATTCTCATAGGACTGGGAGTCGTATTAGTACCATCATGACTTGGAGTTTGAGACAATATATTTCTCTTTCATACATTTCTAACCATATCTTGATGGGCTCCCATTTTTGTGTCAATTTACATAAGCATGTGTTTAAAATATCCACTTGAACATTTATCCCTATTGATTCATTGCTTATTTCTTATTTTGCATATTTTCCTTTGTAGACACTTTTTGTTACATGATTCCTATAAACCATTGCTTATGTATAATTGAACCATACCCATGGAGGAAACAGCCATAAGAGTGCACATAACTAGCTTGGCCCTTGTTTTCAATATGTATATTTGCCTTGGCCTGACCCATGCCCTTGAAATATAGGCGCATGCCCTTGAGACACTCGTTTCCTCGAATGTATCATAGCATGCTTTATTATTTTTTTAAGCTAATAGATGAAAAATGTTAAAAATTGAAAAACACAAAAAACAAAAAAGGGGGAGAATTGAATCATTTCATATTATATCCTTGAATAAAATAGCAATAGTCATTTCTTGTCTCCCTTGAACACGACACATAATTTGGTACCCGCTGTCAGTACACCATATACATTTGCCTTACGAAACTGTACCAATATTTTTAACATATCTCCAATGATGGGTTATCCTTCCCATCACCAATGGAGCTTTAGTTAATGCATCTGGAATTAGCAGATTTCATTAAGGTTGGTTACTCGAGTCCTATGTTGCCAAGTGTCCATTCTACGTCATTTTATGTTTTCAATGGAATTTCAAACAATGTCGTCCATTCCTCAAAGATTCTTGACCAATCATGTCGGCCTTCCTTTGTTAGGATATTTCAATACTCCATCCTTGTCCAACCTAGCATTCTTTATTTTTTCTAGATGTTGATGATGTAATTTTCCCCCTAGTGGTGTGCAAATTTCATCTAGGATCCATCTACCACCTTCTGAGCCCTGCATGCATCATTTTAGGACCACTTCAATCAGTTCCCTATTTTACAGGAACCTATGAGTGTTCCAATGCAGTCCACCTGAGTTATATGACTCTTGTGGGGGTTTAGAGCTCCGGATGGCACTGATTGTGGCCTCATGCACCCTTTTCTGACTGGCATGCATGAAAGACTCACTATTGCACCCTACTTAGTCAGTTAACTGATTGTGACTTGAGTTTAGGTTTAGTTAGTTGACTTTGAGTCTTCTAGAGCACTCCAGTGGTGATAATACCTATGCTAGACCAACTGAGGTTCGAATTCTCCTGCATGATTCAAATTCTCTCCATTGTATTATAATTGTTGATTATACTGATTATTGGACAATGTGATGTTATTCTGCTTCTATCTTGTTAAGATTTAATATGCTAAGACAGAAAATAGCAGCATTACATTCCATTTCACAATAATAGCATATACAGGATCACTGAAGAAACAACAAGCACAACATAAACACAAGAGACAGAGATTTATCCTGGGAAACCCTCATGGGGTAGAAAACCCAGCAAAGCTTCCTCAATATAGATGACCAGCAATATACAAAGATGAAACCCTGAGACATGATCTCCTCCTCCACAATAGCAGACCTCTCCTCCACAAGTGCGCTATCCTCAAGTGAGTGTGTGTGTCAAATGAGGAACACACCTCCTCTATTTATACACTACACTGACATGTATTTTACACAGGTACACGTAGGCTCGTATTTAACCAATGGGTTAAATACCCCACTACAACTGACTGGGCCGACCCCTCTAGGGTGGTCTAATAACCCTTTGACCCACATAACACATACAGGGCCGACCCCCACTAGGGAAGTCTAATAACCTGAGTTACCACATTCCGACGGAGGAATAAACATCTCCGGATATACAATAAGATCTTCACGGAGGAATGAAACATCTCCGGAATAATAAAGTACAAATATAATATTCTTTGAAGTTACAATATCTCATCACTCCCCCTTAACGAGAAGGATATTATAACAACATCTGCACGAGCAAGGAGTCATCAACATCATACATGATACATCTATAAATCATTGGAAGCTTTCTCAACATCATCAGTAACTCAAGCAGTTACTGGAATATCTTCAATACTGGAACATCGACATCTTCAGTATTGAGTCTTTATCTTCTGTAGCACTTGAACAGCTACAACAATATCATCATCTGGATCCTCACGATTATCGTCATCACACGATCATCAGCATCATCATCTCACGATCATCAGCATCGTCATCATACGATCATCAACATCGTCATCTCACGATCATCAGCATCGTCATCACACGATCATCAGCATCGTCATCACACGATCATTAGCATCGTCAACACGATCGTCAGCATCGTCATCAATACATGTATCCATAACAATACAAGTATCCACATCATTAGTACAAGTATTCATGCCAATACAAGTATACATATCATCAATACAAGTATCCATACTGATACAAGTAATCATGTCATCAATACATGTATCCTACCGATACAAGTAACCACATCATCAATACAAGTATCCATACCGATACAAGTAACCACATCATCAATACAAGTATCCTACCGATACAAGTAACCACATCATCAATACAAGTATCCTACCGATACAAGTAACCACATCATCAATACAAGTATCCATACCGATACAAGTAACCACATCATCATAAAAAATCACTTTCTCGGAGACCATTCGTCTACGGATCAATTCAGGGACCAAAGTCCGGGGATGATACAATCCCCACTTCTCGGAGACCACACGTCTACGGATCAATTCAGGGACCGAAGTCCGGGGATGATACAATCCCCACTTCTCGGAGACCACACGTCTACGGATCAATTCAGGGACCGAAGTCCGGGGATGATACAATCCCCACTTCTCGGAGATCACACGTCTACAGATCAATTCAGGGACCGAAGTCCGGGGATGATACAATCCCCACTTCTCGGAGACCACACGTCTACGGATCAATTCAGGGACCGAAGTCCGGGGATGATACAATCCCCACTTCTCGGAGACCACACGTCTACGGATCAATTCAGGGACCGAAGTCTGGGGATGATACAATCCCCACTTCTCGGAGACCACACGTCTACGGATCAATTCAGGTACCGAAGTCCAGGGATGATACAATCCCCACTTCTCGGAGACCATACGTCTACGGCTCTCTTTAGGACTGAAAGTCCAGGGATGATCCAATCCCCTCAAATGTCCACTAAGGACTTCATTCTCGGAGACCTCACGTCTACGGCTCTCTTTAGGATTGAAAGTCCAGGGATGATCCAATCCCCTCAACTGTCCACTAAGGACTTCATTCTCGGAGACCTCACGTATATGGCTCTCTTTAGGACTGAAAGTCCAGGGATGATCCAATCCCCTCAACTGTCCACTAAGGACTTCATTCTCGGAGACCTCACGTCTACGGATCAATTCAGGGACCGAAGTCCGGGGATGATACAATCCCCACTTCTCGGAGACCACACGTCTACGGATCAATTCAGGGACCGAAGTCCGGGGATGATACAATCCCCACTTCTCGGAGACCATACGTCTACGGCTCTCTTAAGGACTGAAAGTCCAGGGATGATCCAATCCCCTCAACTGTCCACTGAGGACTTCATTCTCGGAGACCTCATGTCTATGGCTCTCTTTAGGACTGAAAGTCCAGGGATGATCCAATCCCCTCAACTGTCCACTAAGGACTTCATTCTCGGAGACCTCACGTCTACGGCTCTCTTTAGGACTGAAAGTCCAGGGATGATCCAATCCCTCTTCTTTCTCGAAGACACCTGTCTACGGCTCACTTTAGAACATGTGTTCAAGGATGATACAATCCCTCTTCTTTCTCGTCAATACATCTCATCATCAAAAGCATGTATTCTCATCAATACATCTATCATCAAAAGCATGTATAAGTAAAACTAAGTATTCTAAGTATAAGAGTCCTAAATCTAAATATTTCTAAGTATCTAGGTGTAGAGAACAGGTTACCTCATCATCGACCTTGTTGTTCGATGAGACAATCTCATCATCAATGACTATACTACTCCCCCTTTCGAGGAGGGTCCTTTTGAACTACACCAAGCTTGTCTTGGAAGTATTCAAATTTCACCCAAGACAGCAGTTTGGTAACTTCTTCACTTGAGGTAGAGGTTTGGTTAGTACAACGGTAACTTGTTACAAATTCAAACTTTAGTTCCTTTCTGTGTCATATCTTGTTAGTTCCCTATGTTCTTTGACTTATCATGGAACACTAGAATCTATGTCATCCTAATACAACTCTATTTATCACATAGGATCACAGTTGGTTCTATCTCTAAGTCAAACAATCCTGAAGCCAAACTTCTTCACAACAAGTAGAGCAAGCAGCCATATATTCCGCTTGTGCTGAGAACCACACTAGACTGCTTCCAGCTAAACCACGAGATCATGGACAATCCCAAACAATAACATCCTCTCGATGTGTTCTTCCTGTCTTCCCAAACAGCATCTGAGTAGCCATCTGAAGTGATGATCTCCAAGATAGCATAGATCAAAGTCTATCGTATCCTTTATGTGCCTCATCACATGCTTTGCAACTATCGGGTGAACACATCTAGTTTCCACTAGATACTGACTCAAGGTGTTCACAACAAAGCATATATATAACCTAGTATATGTTAGATACATCAATGACCCAATAATTTGACAGTACAGAGTTATATCCACTAACTCTGATGAGTCATCTCCTAACAGCTTCAAGTTGGAATCCATAAGAGTGGCCATTCCAACATATCAAGATTTCTCAGCATACTTTCTCTGGTTGAGAGAGATTCCTTCTGAGACTTTCCATACTTTTAGACCTAGAAAGTAATGCATCAATCTGAGATCTTTCAATTTCATTTCTGCAGCCATCTATATGTGCCATCTCTCATCAGATGGGTCTACTGATATGAGCCTCAACATCATTCGAACTCTGTGGTGAGTTCCTTCTTGCATCCATGTCATATGTGTATAGAAGCCATATTCAACCTTGTAGCAAAGGTTGAGATCCAGATCACCCATGGTGATCATTAAGCTCATCAATTGATTATTGATCTTGGGAACCCATACAGAACCTGATTCACACTTCTTCTTTAATTACACCATTAAGAGAATGGTCTTATCTTAGTCACTTGGAGCAAACATCTCATCATGAGCCTTCTATATTTTGTTTGATTTGTAAATCTTTTGTTGAACATCCATCACTTGGTGTTCATCATTCTTCATGATCTTTCCTACAAATCAAGATTAAGTATATGATTAGTAATATTTCATAATCATCAAATCACATTGACATGATAACCTATTATGCATACAGATATCATTTACAAAGTTATGCAACTAATTTGACCAATACTTTGGCACAACACTTTCCCATATCCTGTATGCATGCAGTGGCTATCTAGATGCCTTCCATCTCTACCAGAACATACTATCGAGAGTGTGCACAACTCTCAGCATGTCAGCAAAGAGGTTTCATTCTAGACAAGCAACAATGGAATGTTTGTCCAACTTACCAATCATATGCATACTGTTCAATGCTCTATGAATGTTTACACTCAGCATCATATATTCTAGGAATACAAATACGCATACAACCTATTTCAGGCAATATCATTACTATTTCAAATAACAACTCAAATACTTATCTTTTATGTTTGTGTGGTTGCCTCCCGCTTGATCTTCTGTATGTCTTTTGAACTTCTATTCATTCTGTACCACTGTGCATGCTCAAGAGTCATCCTCATGATCTCATACACAAACATACACTCATTAGTATATTCTAAATGCTATCAAAACATTATAGTTTTAAATCATCTTGAAGATGTATAGTCATGATTATAGATAATAAACATTAGTATTGAAGATTTGAGGGAAGACTTCTTTTACTCATGCATATCATCAATCAAGATAAAAGACATAATATGCATAATTCCTTGATTACTAACTTTATGAATGAGCATATCTAATCATGCCAAGTATACTTATATAAGGGATCCCAATACAAGGTAAGATTCTATCATGATATAGGAAAACATACCTGGATTAGTATACCTGTTTAGTTATGTACAACATACCTAAACAATCTCTTCAATGATTTAGAGATCCTGAGCTAGAACCTGCATGTCTCATAGGTTAAGCATAATATAACAAAGTCATACATACCTCGTAAGTAGAACAAATATTATGGATGAGTCTTTGTCTTCATGTTTTCATGGTCATGGAACCTGATTTGTTTTTTGTGATGTACCTGTATCTTGTTAGCAGACAACATCAACCTCACACAACATCATAATGCATTAGTACAATCATATAGCCCTAATCAATGAATGTCTTTGATCATTCACATGCATTCATACTGTTACTAGGGTGATAAGACAATTCTAACATTAATCAAGATTGTACTAATAAATAATATGAAGACAAACACATCATGAACTTAATCAAGAATTAGATTTCAAGACATACCTGAGCCTCCTTAAGTCATACCTGTCGAGACTTCTTGTAGTCTTCTTATGTAAGGCCTTAGCCTCAACTCCCCCTGAAACTTGATTTGGAGCTTGATTAGGGTTTCCTAGAGAAACCCTAAAAATTCAATCTGTGACTTTCACACTTCTGAATGGATGAAAGAATATGTCTTGTTGAGCTGATCAAACTAGCATACTTCAATTTTGGAATTTCCAAAATTTGACTCCTCAAAACTGCCTTTGAAACTTCTGGATCTTCTGGACAGGATCCCGAACTAGGGTTTGATGAAGCCCACCCTTCTGCCCAAAAAAAAGGTTCGATCCAAGGCTCTAAACTCTTATTTTTCTTAGGAGCTTCCAGCCGTGGTTACAGACTTCAAAAATTCCAACTTTTGCTGAAGCCCTAATTTTCCATCTTTTCGATCAAAATCCCGAACTGGGGTTTGATCAAGCCCGGTCTTCCACCCAACCAAAAAATTCGATCTTGGTCTCTAAATTTTGATTTTCCTGAGTAGCATTCAGCCGTGGACTCTGATTCCAAAAATTCTAACTTTCTCCGAAACCCTAAATTCCGGAAGCCATGAATAAAGGTGTTCAAAAAATAATTCTGTTTTGACAGAAATATGCACCTGATTGTTTCTGCTATAAATCTGAAATTTTTGCTCCACAGGGTCTGAAACCTTTTTTTTGCAGTATCCTGACCTTTCATCTTTCCATCCTGACAGGTCTGACCTCAATTGGACTCTCTGAGAGAGAGTTATGCCAAGTGTCGCAACGTGACCTGTTTATGGGATAAAACAGGAGAGCGAACTTGTACAGCATGCCACGTGTCACTGTTTGAACTTCGGCCTCTGAAAACTTTTCCTGATATATCTCGACCTGTTATATTTCCATCCTGATAGGTCTGACCTCAATTGGACTCTCTTAGAGAGAGTTATGCCAAGTGTCGCAACGTGACCTGTTTATGGGATAAAACAGGAGAGCGCACTTGTACGGCGTTCCACGTGTCACTGGTTCATCTTCGGCCTCTGAAAACGTTTCCTGAGATAGTACAGTCTGTGTACTACCTGTCAATTTTTACGAAATTTCATTTGGAGCTTCCTAGCCCAAGTTATGACCTTTTTCCTAAGGTCACCTGATTTTGACTCAGATCTGGAAGAGGCAGAAACCCTATATTGTACAGATCATAAATCACAAAGTACAACGAATTAGAGTTTGTCCTTTGGACACAAGGTACCTGGAGATTTAATCTTCGTCCTGTAACAATTTCAGATCCGAAAACTTCGCCAAAACGGATTTATAGAGAAAGTGCTACGATGACTGGTTTTTGCTATGTAAAACCCTAACCTTCAAATTGTCGTAAGTAAAGCAAGTGTCATTAGTGCCATACCTTGTCTTCCTTCAGGTTAGCTTTGATACCATGTTAAGATTTAATATGCTAAGACAGAAAATAGCAGCGTTACATTCCATTTCACAATAATATCATATACAGGATCACTGAAGAAACAACAAGCACAGCATAAACACAAGAGACAGAGATTTATCCTGGGAAACCCTCATGGGGTAGAAAACCCAGCAAAGCTTCCTCAATTTAGATGACAAGCAATATACAAAGATGAAACCCTGAGACATGATCTCCTCCTCCACAATAGCAGACCTCTCCTCCACAAGTGCGCTATCCTCAAGTGAGTGTGTGTGTCAAATGAGGAACACACCTCCTCTATTTATACACTACACTGACATGTATTTTACACAGGTACACGTAGGCTCGTATTTAACCAATGGGTTAAATACCCCACTACAAATGACTGGGCCGACCCCTCTAGGGTGGTCTAATAACCCTTTGACCCACATAACACATACAGGGCCGACCCCCACTAGGGAAGTCTAATAACCCGAGTTACCACATTCCGACGGAGGAATAAACATCTCCGGATATACAATAAGATCTTCGGAGGAATGAAACATCTCCGGAATAATAAAGTACAAATATAATATTCTTTGAAGTTACAATATCTCATCATATCTGAGTTCTGCTGCATAGTTATTCTTCTACTCTTTTTTACTGCAGTTTTCACTCTTATTCAAATTTTATGCTCATTCTTTCTTTGTGAGGTATACTTAGCTCTTAGATCTATTGTGACATAGAATTTCACATGGTATCAGAGCCATTTGAGTGAATAGGTTGAGCAGCTGCTTTCGGTAGTGCACTAGAAGCCTCTAGATTTCCACAGGAAATCCTCGTGCCATTGCATTGAATTCATTGGATAAATCCAATGAGGTCTATCCAAGTGTGAAGGATCCAAATAAAAGTGAATATTGTCCTAAAGCAGTGCTCAGTATTAGTCTACCTTCATTATTGAGAGTTTTTTGCAGTTTATTCAAATTTTTTGAGTGTAGCAGCAGTTGCAACAGTTTTCTGCAGTTGCGGCAGTTTTTTGCAATTGCAGCAGTTATGTTGCAGTAGTAGTTGCAGATATTTTCCATTGTTTTTGCACGTATTCTACAACAACTTCCATGAATCTAAAATAAATTCCTCCTCTCCTTCCATTCAACTATGATGAGTGGAAACCGAAGATGATAGCATATCTGAAGAGACAAGGTCTTTTTGACATGTGTATTGGTGTTATGAGAGATTATGCTTCCTATGAATAAGAGAATGATTGGATAAATGACTGTGACAGATCCTTTGGAGAAATGTGTATTTCTATGTCTCCTAGTATGCGCTACCTCAAGGAAACTGCCGAAAATCCAAGTGATCTATGGGCCCAAATGGACAAAGAATTTGGAAAGCAGAATGAAGAGATTGGTGCAAATTATTTGGAGAACAATCCCAGTGATACCTCCTGAAGTGTTCTCTCTAATTATGTCTCGACCTCAATCATATCTCAGGATGAAGTTGTTCAAGATGAAGAAGAAGCTGCAGATTCAACACTCATGTTCTCAATGTCTTTTATTTTGAATTCTAAGCAAGATAAGCCAGTTCATACTCTAGAATCTGAAGAGGTTTCTTAAATCCTCTCTTTCACATGAGTCTACTGGTGTGCAGAATGATGATATATTGAATGATTTGGAGGTTAAATCAGAGTTTGGAGGTGATACATTCGCCCTCCTTGATCACATGCTTCCTATGAACTTATATTGGAACATGATCTCAAAGTTTCTTTGAAGATGGATGACACTACCATTTGCTTGGGTTCAAGTCTCAGGCATATTTTAGTGATTTTGGTTTTGATCTCACCCTTGCTGGTTCAAAGGAGATCACAAGAAATGGAAGGCCTCGCTACATCGTGGAGACAGATACAAAAAACAAAACCTCGTGACTTGGAAACTAAACAAATTCTAGATTCAATTAACAACAATAGAGAAGAATAACATCAAACAAATACTAAAACTTCACCATTATCTAACGAAGAAAACACAGACAATGTTGATAATATTGATCCATTTGAAATTGAAACACTAGAGCACAACACGGCTACTCACGTAAACCAACCTTTGACAAATATTTTAGACCCAATGGTACTTCACATCAGTGAGTCATTGGATTACATCAATCCTCTTTTTAGTTATTGGAATAACATGCAAAATTCAACACATGAACCTATGGATTCATCAGGAGCACAAGGGACTGCATCATCACAGCCTCAAACAATTGTTGGAGGTAGCAATACTTCCAATTTGGCCTCTACATCAATCCCAACAGTTAGTAGAAATGTTATTAGCACAAGTTAAACCAACACTTCAGTGCCAATTGGTACAGTTTCGGGTTACAATCCTGGGAGTACATCCACTTCGTCTACAGGGATCCCTACTGGGGGTTTTGTATTACCGAATATGTTTTTTTCATCTTGTTTGGAAAATCAAGGTCAAAGCAGTCAAGGAGTAAACCAAAATCCTATTTACCTAAAACTTGTCAAAATCATACTTCTGGGGGAAACCCTTCACCATGGAATGCAAATATTCCTGGAAGAAGCAATGAACAATGGAACATTAAAACCAATTGGGGTTATGATCCACCGATTAGTGGAAATTCCTCAAGGGGTTATCCTCCGATTTATCCTAGCATAATGCCTAGATGAAATCCACCTATTAACCCCATTCCTCAATGGAGTGGGAAGGTTTCAGGAAGTATCCAATATTCTTGGGGACCACCCACGCAAGGGGGAAATCAACCTTGGAACACTTATCAAAACCAAGGAAACAATCAAGGGCATGGTCAGGTTCCAGAAAGAAACCAATCTTATTGGAGCCTACCTACGCAAGGGGGCAATCCATTCATCCATCATGTTCCACCATGGAATGGACAACATTCAGGAAGTAACCAATCTTTTTAGATGCAACCTCCACAAGGAGGCAATCATCCTTGGAATGATTTTAAAGCCCAAGAAAACCTACCATGGTGTGGTTGGGATCTAAGAAGTAACCAATCTTCTTGGGGCCCACCTCCACAAGGGGGAAATCCACACATTGGTCATGTTCCAAGAAGTACCCAATATTCTTGGGGTTAGTATCCACAAGGGGGAAATACACCTTGGAATTCTTATCACAGCCAAGGACCACATCAATGGATTGGTCAGGTTTGTAATGGCCTAGTCGCCATCTCATCCTAAGCGTCATTTTTTTTTTTATAAACACATTCCTTTAATAAAAACATAAGATGTCATTTTTAACAAAATGGAAAAATAATATCTAATGATACATGATTATAAGTTCACATTCTATTTCATGGTTAAAATAAAGATATTCTACCTTTTTCTAAACTAATAAAATACCCATATATAATTTCTTTTCCCCACTATATATATATATATATATATATATAAGACTCTCTTTTTTTAACACGTAATTGTGACCTTTTATTATATAAATTATTAAGCTCATTCTAAGTTGGTTATGACACAAAAACATTTTAAATATAATCCTTCCTTCTTTCTATATTTAAACAAGAGCCACGAGGTGGCAATGTCCTCGACGTTGCTTTTGTTATAAGATTGTACAAGATTTAATGTTTAGTTAAAATTTGTGTTATAGGTTTATAAAGGTAAAAAAGTTAAGTGGCTTTACTCCATTTTATGTAGTTTCTTAAACTAAATGAAATCCAACAAGGTAAAGTTAGAAGAATGTAAGTACTTTAAATTAATTGTTGTTGTATTCTCTAAAGTATTTATTGATTTAAATTTGGAAGTGTATTATTAAAAGTGTTTATACAATTCTCACACTTTGCAATCTTTAATCTTTATTCAGCATCATCTCAGCAATATTACAGACTACAGACTCATTAGTGGATCGACCTTGGTTTGCGAAGTTCGTCGCCACTGTCACTCGACTGAGTGCCTGAACACAATGTCTTGGGTCCGTTTAGCTTTCACAATTTCCCGAAGGCATAAAGTTACTTGCAGGCTCCTGGGAGTCCCAAGATATGTCCACTAGCACACCTTACACAGACTCAATCAATATACAGAGGCGGGCCTCAGCGTTCTGATGCTATGTTATACCCAACTGGGCAACTAGCAGAGCATAATGGCTTCCACTCTCACACAGACAGAGCTTCCAACTACCGGAACAGCTCGACACTCTACTTGCAGAGCTCTTAACCAGCTCAATGCACCTAAGACTCGATGATCCAAATGAGCTCCGGGACCTTGTATTTATAGCTTTGGAGGAGGTCATCCGGTAAACACAAACCTACACAACCCGGTGAAAAATCAAGATTCCAAGGACATGGTGGGATAGCACCACGTTTATCTCGTCCCTATGAGGCAGCGCCATGAGGGGACTTGGAACCGACAAAGACTGACCCATGCCGAAAGTAGATTCTATGGCCGACAGAACTAGGCCCACACAAAAGCAAAGATACCATTACAATGCATCGGGGAAAAAGCATCCCGAGAAATGACAAAAGGCCGAAAGCATGGCCGACAATACAAAGTGGAGCTATTATACCGGCCCACTACGACTTCCATTAAAAAAAACAATATATACAATGATTCATAGCACGGACCAATGGCTTCATTCCAGCAAAATATTCTGTCGCTTAGTCTGTTCCATACCCAGATCCGCATACACATCTGAGTTCTCCAGCTGGTCCATAAGGTACTCCACCGCAGACACAATCCAGTACACCCTCATCAAAGAGATTCTCCTCGATCTCTCGTTGTGCCAAGTCATCTTCCCAATTGTAAGGTTGGGAATCAGTATTTTTCCAATATTCATCTTCTGGATATTCTACTTCAGGATACAGCAAATCACCGAACAACCTTTCTACATCAGACCCATGCAAAGCATCATTATGTTCAAATAGGAATTCTGATGCAAACATTGACTCGACCCGATAATTCAGAGGCAAGGTTCTTCTGTGGATTTGGGTGTCTAATCTGTTACCATTAATATCCCTTTTAATGAATTTTTGAGTGATATTAACAGTATGTTCTAATGGCGTATATCTGCCACCATGGTGTCTCAGTAGAAATTTGAACCACATATTGTGTTGATCTGCTGCCTGCATATCAGCTTCCAAATGCAAAATAAAATTAGCTCTCCTGTCGAGCCAATCGGTTCTGGGGCAAAATTTATCCAAAAATACCTTTGTCCATCCAGACCATTTTTTGTTACGCATATTACCAGGGTCTGCGCAAATCACTATTGCCGTCTGCTCTCTGCATAATTGGAGATCCATGTGAGGTTTCCCTCACCTATATCCATGTACCAGACTGGTCCGTCCTTCTCGTCGTTACAATCCACCCATAATTCCTTGCACTTTCTTAATTGCTCACCAGCTTTATGAAAACCATTAAAAGCTTTCTTCTCCCATCTTTCTAGAATCTGGAGCTTGCATGGACTTGTCTGAATTTCTTTGATCAATGTCAGACTGAGATACTTTTCAGCCTGATGTCTGTCAGCGTAATCAAGCTTCTTTGCGCTCTGCAACAGACAAACTGTTATCCCATGGTTTCAGAAATAAAGCATTTCTGGGTAGCTGATCTTCATCTGGCATAGGGGCTTTCCCCTTGTCATCTTTGTCACCTGAACTTGAACCTGCTGAAAACATATTAAGACTAGGAGTTTGCTGCACATTTTCCCGAGTCAACATATCAGCTAAATAATTTAAATAGCCAGGCTTATAAACTATATCAAAATCAAAATTTTGTAGCCAAATGAACCATTTCAAAATCCTGCTACTCTTCTTTGCCATAAGATTTTCATTCTTAAAAATACCAGGCATTATTTTTAAATCTGTTCTGATGGTGAAGCGCACTGGTTTTAGGTAGAGAATAAAATGGTTAACAGTCTTTTTTACAACCAATATCTCCTTATGGCTGCTAGGATAATTCAATTCATCTCCCCTGAACGAACCAGATGCGTAACCGGAGATATTTTCTTTTCCTTCAATCTCTTCAAGCAGAACACCACCCCAGGTAGTGTTTGATGCATATGTCTCAATGATTAACTTACCAACTCCTTGAGGAAGATGAAGAGCTGGCAAAGATTTGACTCTGGCTTTTATTTGTTGTACTGCCAGTGTCATTGCATCATACCAGGCTACAGGATGTTTCTTGAGTCTCTGCTGCAGACAATGAATGTCAGAGGCTTGTCCTCTATAGAAAGGTCTAATGTAATTCAAACAACCAAGAAATATCTGGAGCTGAGTTTTCTCCATAATCTTATCCGGACAGTGATCAAAGGATTTTAACACATGTTCCTGCAACACAACTTGACCACCCTTTATATGGAGACCCAAAAAATCCATTTCTGTCTTACCAATTTCCATTTTGGTTGCAGACAGAACCAAACCATGTTTAAACACCAATTCATAAAATTGTTGTAGATGCTTAAGATGTTCTTGCAAAATTTTGGAACAAATTAAAATATCATCTATAAACACAGCTAACCAAGGAATGTCTCTAAAAATATCCTCCATACGTTTTTGAAACTCTGAAGGTGCATTATTAATACCAAAAGGTAGGACTTTACATTGGTATTGTCCATGAGGGACAACAAAAGTAGTCTTGTATCTATCTTTGGCCTCAATACCAATTTGGTAGAATCCGGATTTCAAATCAAACTTGCTGAAGATAGTGCAACCAGTTATCTTCTGCAACAAGCTTGCTTTATCAGGCAAAGGATACCTGATCTTCTGCAAAACAGCATTTAATGTCTTGAAATTGACCACTAATCTCGGCTTACCTCTTTTCTGCTCTGAATGCTTGTTTACCACAAAAGCACGACAAGCCCAAGGGCTTTTAGATGGCTCTATTAATCCTTTATCAAGCAGCTCTTGGATTTCTTTTGAACAGAAATCTCTTTCAGAAGGACTCATTAACCTTACAGAGGCTTTCATTGGCCGAATCTTCTGTAATGGGTCAAATGGGAGAGAGACAAAATATTTCTCTCTGGTCCAAAAAGCATTAGGGCTTTCTGAACATCAATCTTTCTTTAACTTCTCTGTTATTCCTGCTAGGAATTTCTCACTGTGGATCTCTGCATAAGAAATGCATCTTTCCATTTTATTCAGAGAAGCTTTTGATAGAGCTGCAGAACTTTGAGAACTTGGAAGAGGTTTACATCTCTGTACAAATTTGTGACTCAAAGGAAGGGAAACTGACTGATTATTTACAGTACATACAAAAACCATTTTCTGAGTATCTATGGAGAATGGACTGACCTTCAACATGAACTCAGAACCAAGGACACAATCTTCTCGGACTGCATCTAACCTAAAAAGGGAAACTGAACTTTTTACACCGGATAGAGCAACAGGAAAATCTCTAATTTTACCAGTCAAGTATACAGGAGTTCCTTGAATGGCAAAACCAAACTCTTGTGTAGAGTCCCAATAACATGAAGGAATAGCATTACCTTTAGCTAAATTGAATTGACAGCCTGAATCAATAAGACACTGGATGGAATAGGGTCTAAATTCATCAGGGCAAAAATCTAGGGTAATGAACAACTTTGGACCTGACAGGGCTCCTAGCAGACTTATGCTTTGTGATTTTAGAGAGGGAGATATCTCTGGAGAGGATTCTAGAGATGCTTCTTTAGTCTCAGGCTGACCACACACTCTTTCTATTTCTTTTGACAATTCTTCATCTGAAGATTGATCCTTTTCTTGGACTATGACAATAAGAGCATGCTTTATTGCTTCTGTTTCTTTTAGCAGTTCCTTTATCTGAGCATGCTTTTCTTTCAACTGCATCCTTAAGAATTTCTCTCTATCATTTCTATGTGCTTGCCTGTCTGTATGACTGCCAGGCTATTCTTGATATAGCTCTACTGGATTAAATGCTACAGTAGCCTTGGCTTTGCCTTTAGCATCTGTCAGACTTTGCAGTTTTTGCTGCAATGCCTTTTTCTCTTCTCTCAGTTATGTTCTTTCCAAATGCCGATATACAGGAATAGAAGCAAGTTGTAAATCAATAGAAGCAATCTGCTTCTCAATCTAATAGGGAGACAAAGAACTTGAAAACATATACAAACTGAAATCAAAATCTGGCTTCTCACACCCCCCTAAATGTGGCTCAAGGTCGGAGTCGGACTTTGAGGAGGAAGACGAAGATTGACCACATTTACCTAAGACTGGGTTAGAACCATCACTTTCTGTACCAGAAGAAGACTCAGATTCAGAATTAGGCAAATAAATAATCTCACCAGAAGGATCTGGAGAGTCGACTGAAACTTTGTACAAATCCCACCAGGTAGGGTCAAGTGTTTCACAGAGTGCAGCTAACCTGGGTTTAGATTTCCTTTCCGGGCATTTGCTTGCCCAATGTCCAGTTTTTCCACAAATGAAACAAACATCACCTTTGCCCTTATCATGCCTTCGTTTTACAAATCTTTTGTGCTTATGCTTAGGATAAGATTTCTTATAGGGTTTTGTTGAATATTTATACCAATGTTTGGATTTGTGCTTATATGGTTTATCAGGATGATATCTGGACTCTGAAGTATAAAACTTCTTGTGCTTCTTTTTACAATGACATCCACCTTTCCCAAAGTGACCTCTATTATGGGAACCACACCCCCAATCGGGCATACCAGCTACATCCTTGCAGAAGGATGCTGAGAACATCTTTTGGTGCCTCTTGAAGTCTTTGCTCACTCTTCATTCAAGACAGTGTTCTTGCCATGTTTCTAGAATATGACTGTGTAACTGAGAAAGAGACAGACTTCTCAATTCAACCTTCTTGTCCTTCAGTGCCTGTTCCACTGCATCAGGCACATGACCTGGGTAGCTTCTCAAATAATGTTTGAGATAAGCTGGATTACCTGACTTACCAGAGGAAATAAGTAATTTCTGCATGTAACATAAATATTCTTCTGCTTTGCTTAGATCACATAGCTGGGCAGACATAAACAATGAGGCTAAATGATCATAATCTTCTCCTCCCTCTGGACCATGGAATTCTCTTCCCAATGCATAGAGAATCTATTCATCTGCATCATCTGCAGAAAACAATTCATTCCGAGTTTCCTGTGGCAACCAACACCACCATTCATAAGCAAGCCCTGACAAACCAGCAATCAACTGGGTAGCAATCATTTGACCAGTTAAATTGTGGTCTTGTTGTTTTTTGTACAGTGTCCAATGAGTAAGCAATTGGATTGCATTTTTTACTTCTTCTCTAGACTGACATTGGATATTTAGGACTGGCTGTTCAGGCATCTAAGAAATAATATTATTCATGGAATTTATCCCAAAGTTAAAAACTTTAGGAGGAGGAACAGTCACAGGATTTGCATCTAGCATATGCGTATCAAAATGTTCTTGGCATGGGGCTTCTAATCTTTTTCTGTTAGAAGATTCTTCCATCATGTTAAGACTGGCTACATGTGTAGGATCAAGCACAGGTTTGAAATCTTTGAATGCAGTGATCCATTCTTCAATATCTTGCTTGATTAAATCACTTTCACCGAAATCCCATTCCGGTTTTTCTTCATCAGGAATGACATTGAATTGACCTAATGAAGCAGATTTACTATGACCCTTCCTAGAAAGTTTTAATACATGATCAGGAACAATATAATGTCTCTGTTTTAGTTCCTGTGTTTTTGAGCTCAGATCGCTCAAAACTGCTAGTCTTCTTTCTAGCTTCTGAGAAGCTTCTTCAATAGATCTCTCAATTTGGGTCGTATCATGAAGCAAGTGATCTAGTAATTCAAGCTTAGTTATGACTTTATCTATTTGTTCTTTCTGTTCAGTGCAACTATGCTTTAACAACAAGATATCATTAGCCATGTCATCCAGATTTCTTGCAGTGTGCATTGCCTGCAAGTTACTCCAATTAGCCATTTTTATTTCATTTGAGACAGATTGATCTGCAACTGAGGATTTGCTTGGAAGAAATTCTCTTATGGTCAAACCATCTTGGGCATACTGCCTAAATGCTACATCTGGTGGAAGATTTCTACCAGGGACAAACGACTTTTGGCCAGCAGTATTTGTGACTTCCATGCCTGATTTTTCTCTGGGTAGGGAGAACATCCCTAGAGTAGGAAACTCATGGTGTTTTTGTTTTTGTTGAAATTTTTGTTTTATTTTCATACATGCCTAACAGGCGGCATGTTGACCTCTATGCTCAAAATCAGAAAGACCTGTGAAAGAAGTATTTACAGGATCAGAGGATGATACAAGGGTTTTGCCTTTTGACTCAGCTAAAGACTGTTTACTGAGTTGATCCGACATTGCCTGAAGCTTGGCATTATTATAAGAGGACATGGATGTTGACTTGATCAATGGGGGACCAAATCGTCGAATCGGTTCTTCTTGGGCTGTGCGAAAGAGCTTGATGCTTCATCAAAGATAAGAGGTTGGGGATTATATGAAGCAGCTACCTTTTCCTGGTTTCTTAGTTCTGTGTATTTCAATTCCCATGCAGTAGGATAGGTGATTCCTGTCCAATTGAAGGTAATGGGAGTTGCATTCTTTGATTTGGCATTGGGTTGTTCCACCACGTTGCAGTATGCAGAGCTCTGGTGAACATGGGACCGTAATTGAGGAAGAGTATCGTTACCAAATCAGACACAGACACCGCCTTTAAGTTGAATAATATGAGAACCATTCTGCATATCAAATCCTCGGGAAAGAATATAAGCTTTCAGGAGATTATAGATATGGGGATCTTTTAAGTTGACGGAGAATTTGGGGTAAACAGCGCCAAAGGCTGGACCATCGTGGAGAGGAGCATTAAAACCTCCAATAACAGCATCTGAAAATTTATTATGCCGAGTATCTACTACACAACGTAAAGAAGAAACAACAAGTCGTGGACGAACCAAGGGACCAAGAACTAACTTAATAGCTCCAAAATGAGCATATTTGAACTTTTTAGAGATTGCCCAATCAATCTGACTTTTATCTAAAAGATTTATATGGATAGGCTCTTGTTTGTCAGTAAAGGCAACATCTATGCTAGACACTTTAATCTGAGTGACAGACTGTAAATTCCACCAATGTAATCTGTAAACATCACGAGGCAAGATCTGGGGTAATTGCCAGTTTTCAGATGGGTTCTGGTCATTAATAGTGATGTATGATGAAGATGCTTGATCAGTAGATGAAGGATGAAAAGAAGAATTTCTCCTTTCTGCTAAAGAAACTTCTGTGTCATTGTCCAAGAAAAGGATCAATCTTCAGATGAAGAATTGTCAAAAGAAATAGAAAGAGTGTGTGGTCAGCCTGAGACTAAAGAAGCATCTCCAGAATCCTCTCCAGAGAGATCTCCCTCTCCAAAATCACAAAGCATAAGTGTGAGTCAGCCAATGACATAGAAGTTTCTTTAGCAGAAAGGAGAAATTATTCTTTTCATCCTTTATCTACTGATGAAGCATCTTCATCATACATCACTATTAATGACCAGAACCCATCTGAAAACTGGCAATTACCCCAGATCTTGCCTCGTGATGTTTACAGATTACATTGGTGGAATTTACAGTCTATCACTCAGATTAAAGTGTCTAGCATAGATGTTTCCTTTACTGACAAACAAGAGCCTATCCATATAAATCTTTTAGATAAAATTCAGATTGATTGGGCAATCTCTAAAAAGTTCAAATATGCTCATTTTGGAGCTATTAAGTTAGGTCTTGGCACCTTGGTTCGTCCACGACTTGTTGTTTCTTCTTTATGTTGTGTAGTAGATACTCGGCATAATAAATTTTCAGATGTTGTTATTGGAGGTTTTATTGCTCCTCTCCACGATGGTCTAGCCTTTGGTACTGTCTACCCCAAATTCTCCGTCAGCTTAAAAGATCCCCATATCTATAATCTCCTGAAAGATTATATTCTTCCCTGAGGATTTGATATGCAAAATGGTTCTCATATTATTCAACTTAAAGGCGGTGTCTGTGTCCGATTTGGTAACGATACTCTTCCTCAATTACGGTCCCATGTTCACCAGAGCTCTGCAGACTGCAGCGTGGTGGAACAACCCAATTCCAAATCAAAGAATGCAACTCCCATTAACTTCAATTGGACAGGAATCACCTATCCTACTGCATGGGAATTGAAATACATAGAACTAAGAAACCAGGAAAAGGTAGCTGCTTCATATAATCCCCAACCTCTTATCTTTGATGAAGCATCAAGCTCTTTTCGCACAACCCAAGAAGAACCGATTCGACGATTTGGTCCCCCATTAATCAAGTCAACATCCATGTCCTCTTATAATAATGCCAAGCTTCAGGCAATTTCGGATCAACTCAGTAAACAGTCTTTAGCTGAGTCAAAAGGAAAAACCCTTGTATCATCCTCTGATCCTGTAAATACTTCTTTCACATGTCTTTCTGATTTTGAGCATAGAGGTCAACATGCCGCCTGTCAAGCATGTATGAAAATAAAACAAAAACTTCAACAAAAACAAAAACACCATGAGTTTCCTACTCTAGGTATTTTCTCCCTACCCAGAGAAAAATCAGGCATGGAAGTCACAAATATTGCTGGCCAAAAGTCATTTGTCCCTGGTAGAAATCTTCCACCAGATGTAGCATTTAGGCAGTATGCCCAAGATGGTTTGACCAGAAGAGAATTTATTCCAAGCAAATCCTCAGCTGCAGATCAATCTGTCTCAGATGAAATAAAAATGGCTAATTAGAGTAACTTGCAGGCAATGCACACTGCAAGAAATCTGGATGACATGGCTAATGATATCTTGTTGTTAAAGCATAGTTGTGCTGAACAGAAAGAACAAATAGATAAAGTCATAACTAAGCTTGAATTACTAGATCACTTGCTTCATGATACGACCCAGATTGAGAGAGCTATTGAAGAAGCTTCTCAGAAGCTAGAAAGAAGACTAGCAGTTTTGAGTGATCTGAGCTCAAAAACACAGGAACTAAAACAGACATTATATTGTTCCTGATCATGTATTAAAACTTGCTAGGAAGGGTCATAGTAAATCCGCTTCATTAGGTCAATTCAATGTCATTACTGATGAAGAAAAACCGGAATGGGATTTCGGTGAAAGTGATTTAATCAAGCAAGATATTGAAGAATGGATCACTGCATTCAAAGATTTCAAACCTGTGCTTGATCCTACACATGTAGCCAGTCTTAACATGATGGAAGAATCTTCTAACAGAAGAAGATTAGAATCCCCACACCAAGAACATTTTGATACGCATATGCCAGATGCAAATCCTGTGACTGTTCCTCCTCCTAAAGTTTTTAACTTTGGGATAAATTCCATGAATAATGTTATTTCTTAGATGCCTGAACAGCCAGTCCTAAATATCCAGTGTCAGTCTAGAGAAGAAGTAAAAAATGAAATCCAATTGCTTACTCATTGGACACTGTACAAAAAACAACAAGACCACAATTTAACTGGTCAAATGATTGCTACCCAGTTGATTGCTGGTTTGTCAGGGCTTGCTTATGAATGGTGGCATTGGTTGCCACAGGAAACTCGGAATGAATTGTTGTCTGCAGATGATGCAGATGAACAGATTCTCTCTGCATTGGGCAGAGAATTCTATGGTCTAGAGGGAGGAGAAGATTATGAGCATTTAGCCTCATTGTTTATGTCTTCCCGGCTATGTGATCTAAGCAAAGCAGAAGAATATTTCTGTTACATGCAGAAATTACTTATTTCCTCTAGTAAGTCAGGTAATCTAGCTTATCTCAAACATTATTTGAGAAGCTACCCAGGTCATGTGCCTGATGCAGTGGAACAGGAACTGAAGGACAAGAAGGTTGAATTACGAAGTCTGTCTCTTTCTCAGTTACACAGTCATATTCTAGAAACATGGCAAGAACACTGTCTTGAACGAAGAGTGAGCAAAGACTTCAAGAGGCACCAAAAGATGTTCTCAGCATCCTTCTGCAAGGATGTAGCTGGTATGCCCGATTGGGGGTGTGGTGCCCATAATAGAGGTCACTTTGGGAAAGGTGGATGTCATTGTAAAAAGAAGCACAAGAAGTTTTATACTTCAGAGTCCAGATATCATCTTGATAAGCCATATAAGCACAAATCCAAACATCGGTATAAATATTCAACAAAACCCTATAAGAAATCTTATCCTAAGCATAAGCACAAAAGATTTGTAAAACGAAGGCATGATAAGGGCAAAGGTGATGTTTGTTTCATTTGTGGAAAAACTGGACATTGGGCAAGCAAATGCCCTGAAAGGAAATCTAAACCCAGGTTAGCTGCACTCTGTGAAACACTTGACCCTACCTGGTGGGATTTGTACAAAGTTTCAGTTGACTCTCCAGATCCTTCTGGTGAGATTATTTATTTGCCTAATTCTGAATCTGAGTCTTCTTTTGGTACAGAAAGTGATGGTTCTAACCCAGTCTTAGCTAAATGTGGTCAATCTTTGTCTTCCTCCTCAGAGTCCGACTCCGACCTTGAGCCACATTTAGGGGGGTGTGAGAAGCCAGATTTTGATTTCAGTTTGTATATGTTTTCAAGTTCTTTGTCTCCCTATTAGATTGAGAATCAGATTGCTTCTATTGATTTACAACTTGCTTCTATTCCTGTATATCGGCATTTGGAAAGAACAAAACTGAGAGAAGAGAAAAAGGCATTGCAGCAAAAACTGCAAAGTCTGACAGATGCTAAAGGCAAAGCCAAGGCTACTGTAGCATTTAATCCAGTAGAGCTATATCAAGAATACCCTGGAAGTCATACAGACAGGCAAGCACATAGAAATGATAGAGAGAAATTCTTAAGGATGCAGTTGAAAGAAAAGCAGGCTCATATAAAGGAACTGCTAAAAGAAGCAGAAGCAATAAAGCATGCTCTTATTGTCATAGTCCAAGAAAAAGATCAATCTTCAGATGAAGAATTGTCAAAAGAAATAGAAAGAGTGTGTGGTCATCCTAAGACTAAAGAAGCATCTCCAGAATCCTCTCCAGAGAGATCTTCCTCTCCAAAATCACAAAGCATAAGTCTGCTAGGAGCCCTGTCAGGTCCAAAGTTGTTCATTACCCTAGATTTTTGCCCTGATGAATTTAGACCCTATCCCATCCAGTGTCTTATTGATTCAGGCTGTCAATTCAATTTAGAGAAAGGTAATGCTATTCCTTCATTTTATTGGGAGTCTACAAAAGTGTTTGGTTTTGCCATTCAAGGAACTCCTATATACTTGATTGGTAAAATTAGAGATTTTCCTGTTGCTCTGTCCGGTGTAAAAAGTTCAGTTTCCCTTTTTAGGTTAGATGTAGTCCAAGAAGATTGTGTCCTTTGTTCTGAGTTCTTGTTGAAGGTCAGTCCGTTCTCCATAGATACTCAGAAAATGGTTTTTGTATGTACTGTAAATAATCAGTCAGTTTCCCTTCCTTTGAGTCACAAATTTGTACAGAGATGTAAACCTCTTCCAAGTTCTCAAAGTTCTGCAGCCCTATCAAAAGCTTCTCTTAATAAAATGGAAAGATGCATTTCTTATGCAGAGATCCACAGTGAGAAATTCCTAGCAGGAATAACAGAGAAGTTAAAGAAAGATTGCTGTTCAGAAAGCCCTAATGCTTTTTGGACCAGAGAGAAATATTTTGTCTCTCTCCCATTTGACTCATTACAGAAGATTCGGCCAATGAAAGCCTCTGCAAGGTTAATGAGTCCTTCTGAAAGAGATTTCTGTTCAAAATAAATCCAAGAGCTGCTTGATAAAGGATTAATAGAGCCATCTAAAAGCCCTTGGGCTTGTTGTGCTTTTGTGGTAAACAAGCATTCAGAGCAGAAAAGAGGTAAGCCGAGATTAGTGGTCAATTTCAAGCCATTAACTGCTATTTTGCAGAAGATCAGGTATCCTTTGCTTGATAAAGCAAGCTTCTTGCAGAAGATAACTGGTTTCACTATCTTCAGCAAGTTTGATTTGAAATCCAGATTCTACCAAATTGGTATTGAGGCCAAAGATAGATACAAGACTGCTTTTGTTGTCCCTCATGGACAATACCAATGGAAAGTCCTACCTTTTGGTATTAATAATGCACCTTTAGAGTTTCAAAAACGTATGGAGGATATTTTTAGAGACATTCCTTGGTTAGCTGTGTTTATAGATGATATTTTAATTTGTTCCAAAAATTTGCAAGAACATCTTAAGCATCTACAACAGTTTTATGAATTGGTGTTTAAACATGGTTTGGTTCTGTCTGCAACCAAAATGGAAATTGGTAAGACATAAATGGATTTTTTGGGTCTCCATATAAAGGGTGGTCAAGTTGTGTTGCAGGAACATGTGTTAAAATCCTTTGATCACTTTCCGGATAAGATTCTGGAG
This sequence comes from Larix kaempferi, assembly GCA_027924585.1. NCBI lineage: Eukaryota > Viridiplantae > Streptophyta > Pinopsida > Pinales > Pinaceae > Larix > Larix kaempferi. The sequence goes on from BSBM01001032.1 coordinate 1,149,797, forward strand.
AAAACTCAGCTCCAGAGATTTCTTGGTTGTTTGAATTACATTAGACCTTTCTACAGAGGACAAGCCTCTGACATTCATTGTCTGCAGTAGAGACTCGAGAAAAAGCCTGTAGCCTAGTCTGATGCAATGACACTGGCAGTACAACAAATAAAAGCCAGAGTCAAATCTTTGCCAGCTCTTCATCTTCCTCAGGGAGTTGGTAAGTTAATCATTGAGACAGATGCATCAAACACTACCTGGGGTGGTGTTCTGCTTGAAGAGATTGAAGGAAAAGAAAATATCTGCGGTTACGCATCTGGTTCGTTCAGGGGAGCTGAATTGAATTATCCCAGCAGCCATAAGGAGATATTGGCTGTAAAAAAGACTGTTAACCATTTTATTCTCTACCTAAAACCAGTGCGCTTCACCATCAGAACAGATTTAAAAATAATGCCTGGTATTTTTAAGAATGAAAATCTTATGGCAGAGAATAGTAGCAGGATTTTGAAATGGTTCATTTGGCTACAAAATTTCTATTTTGATATAGTTTATAAGCCTGGCTATTTAAATTGTTTAGCTGATATGTTGACTCGGGAAAATGTGCAGCAAACTCCCAGTCTTAATATGTTTTCAGCAGGTTCAAGTTCAGGTGCCAAAGATGAAAAGGGGAAAGCTCCTATGCCAGATGAAGATCAGCTGCCCAGAAATGCTTTATTTCTGAAACCATGGGATAACAGTTTGTCTGTTGAAGAGCGCAAAGAATTGCTTGATTACGCTGACAGACATCAGGATGAAAAGTATCTCAGTCTGACATTGATCAAAGAAATCCAGACAAGTCCATGCAAGCTCCAGATTCTAGAAAGATGGGAGAAGAAAGCTTTTAATGGTTTTCATAAAGCTGGTGAGCAATTAAGAAAGTGCAAGGAATTATGGGTGGATTGTAACGACGAGAAGGACGGACCAGTCTGGTACATGGATATAGGTGAGGGAAACCTCACATGGATCTCCAGTTCTGCAGAGAGCAGACAACAATAGTGATTTGCGCAGACCCTGGTAATATGCGCAACAAAAAATGGTCTGGATGGACAGAGGTATTTTTGGATAAATTTTTCCCCAGAACCGATTGGCTCAACAGGAGAGCTAATTTTATTTTGCATTTGGAAGCTGATATGCAGGCAGCAGATCAACACAATATGTGGTTCAAATTTTTGCTGAGACACCATGGTGGCAGATATACGCCATTAGAACATACTGTTAATATCACTCAAAAATTCATTAAAAGGGATATTAATGGTAACATATTAGACACCCAAATCCACAGAAGAACCTTGCCTCTGAATTATCGGGTCGAGTCAATGTTTGCATCAGAATTCCTATTTGAACATAATGATGCTTTGCATGGGTCTGATGTAGAAAGGTTGTTCGGTGATTTGTTGTATCCTGAAATAGAATATCCAGAAGATGAATATTGGAAAAATACGGATTCCCAACCTTACAATTGGAAAGATGACTTGGCACAACAAGAGATCGAGGAGAATCTCTTTGATGAGGGTGTACTGTATTGTGTCTGCGATGGAGTACCTTATGGACTAGCTGGAGAACTCAGATGTGTATGCGGATCTGGCTATGGAACAGACTAAGCGACAGAATATTTTGCTGGAATGAAGCCATTGGTCCGTGCTATGAATCATTGTATATATTGTTTTTTTTAATGGAAGCCGTAGTGGGCCGGTATAATAGCTCCACTTTGTATTGTCGGCCATGCTTTCGGCCTTTTGTCATTTCTCGGGATGCTTTTTCCCCGATGCATTGTAATGGTATCTTTGCTTTTGTGTGGGCCTAGTTCTGTCGGCCATAGAATCCACTTTCGGCATGGGTTAGTCTTTGTTGGTTCCAAGTCCCCTCATGGAGCTGCCTCATAGGGACGAGATAAACGTGGTGCTGTCCCACCATGTCCTTGGAATCTTTCTTTTTCACCGGTTGGTGTAGGTTTGTGTTTACCGGATGACCTCCTCCAAAGCTATAAATACAAGGTCCTGGAGCTCATTTGGATCATCGAGTCTTAGGTGCATTGAGCTGGTTAAGAGCTCTGCAAGTAGAGTGTTGAGTTGTTCCAGTAGTTGGAAGCTCTGTCTGTGTGAGAGCCGAAGCGATTATGCTCTGCTAGTTGCCTAGTTGGGTATAACATAGCATCAGAACGCTGAAGCTCGCCTCTGTATATTGATTGAGTCTGTGTAAGGTGTGTTAGTGGACATATCTTGGGACTCCCAGGAGCCTACAAGTAACTTTATGCCTACGGGAAATTGTGAAAGCTAAACGGACCCAAGACATTGTGTTCAGGCACTTAGTCGAGTGACAATGGTGACGAACTTCGTAAACCAAGGTCGATCCACTAATGAGTCTGTAGTCTGTAATATTGCTGAGATGATGCTGAATAAAGATTAAAGATTGCAAAGTGTGAGATCCTAGTATTGTAAAGTGAGTAACATCGGTGTCATTATATGATAACTTAAAAATAAAAATAATATATGATACTTGCATCACTGAAAATCAATATCTTTATAATAATTAAAATTGTATTTTTACACATTTAATTATATATACATAAGATGTGAGTTTTATGTTTTATATTCTAGGATGAAACTACAACCAATATAAATCCATTTTAAAAGTAGATAAATGGTTATTTTCTTTGTTAAGTTTTGATAAATGGTTCCCTGTGTCAAACATGAAATCAGATTGTGTCAATTTTAAACGGATTGGTAGGCGAAGGTTTGAGTTTTAGTAGAAAGTGTTTTATAAGATTGAAAATTTGGAGCACGGTTAAAGTGGGTTTAGCATAAATTTTGGACTTTTGTTGTTAAACATAACTTTTCTTGAGGGTTTGATGGGATTATGCTGGGAAAAACAAGCACAACATTTTTTTGGGTGAAGTTTTCGTTATCTTTGGTTGAGGGATTTGGTTCAAGTTGCTTGGGCAGACCTGGCAAGCCAGAGCCATAATATTGGTACGTAGTTAACCAGGAGTGCTTCACCTACTCAAAATTATTTTTCTTAAGCCTTTGCAAGGATTCTACGTTTTATTCCCTTTGAACTGAGCAGTCTAAGAAAACAAATTTATATGTTAAGAGGATACCATAGACAAATACATGGGATTTTTTAGTGTACTAACATGTTTATGTATTTGGTTTGTTTCTGAAAGTGATAAAATGAGAAATTTACTTCGAAATTTTGAATGGGGCTGTTTTGATTTAGTCCAGTAATGGTAGATCCAACAATCTGGTCTGTGACCTAAAGCTTTGGGCAAGCTAAGTGGTTTCAGGGTTATAGACACCTCATTTATCCTAGCTATCCTATTTAGAAGCAAGGTACGTGCATGTATAATCTCATACGATGCTTTTTCATTATATTTAACAAAAGATATCTTCGTCTCAGGTAATGAAAGTATTGTTGTATTTCGGTTGAATCTGCTCATCTCCTCCATATCTTTCGATCTACAAAGCTGACATATTTAATGCACACAAATATAAATTGAGAAGGAATCAGAGCTCACTTGTCAATATCCCGTGACATACAAAATTTTGCAAAATTTCACATATGCAAACATGAATTCTGAATTGTTAGCAGTTCATTCTTAGGTGCCCTTATGGTGCATGTTGTTGCATGTTTACTGTTGGGCAGGAGATTGCAACTTTCCTTGCTTCATGTGGAATACTGTCCAAGGCTTGGGAAGAGTCATGTCTTGCAAGCAACTCATAAGGTTTTAGTCTGAATGAGTATGAAGGCGTTGCATATGTTGCCTTCCCTTCTTTTCATAAAATAGAAAGTTTCATTGTCAATGAGAATAAATATGGAGAGGACAATATACAAAATGATAACAATGGCTTCTTCGGTTGTCTCAAGGGTAATGATGGTCAACCGGCCCTCGTCCATCAGGGAGCTCTCAAGTTGTTCCTCCATGTTATGGAGAATATAGATTTCCAAGAAAAGGTAAATTAATTTTTCCAAGCACAACTGCCAGGACAATTTGATCTTAATTTCATAAAAGGAGGGTTTGTTTCACTAATTAGATATGATTTTTTTGGAAAAGGAGAAGTAACATAATGTTGATGTATTCCATGATCAATCAGTTGCAAATTTATACGGACCAAAAGCAAAAGAAACTCAAACCCATTATATTTGTGGGTCATTCCTTAGGAGGAGCAGTTCCAACCTTGGCCACACTATGGGTACTCGAAAAGAGGCTGAGGCAAAGCTCTCCTTTTTGTATAACATTTGGTTCTCCTTTAGTGGGAGATGTAAGACTTGTTGATGCAGTTGGCCGTGAAAATTGGGCAAGCAACTTTTTTCATGTGGTTTCCCAGCATGATATTGTTCCTCGGATGCTCCTTGAACCATTTGATTCAATTGCTGAGCCCTTAACCGCTATTTTGCCTTATTGGCAGGGCCTAATAGATAATGACAGTAACGATGCAGCTGATTCTTTTATTCAAGATGCCCATAGGACTCTTCTCAATAATGTTCTACAGTATACTTATACAGTAGCAAACTATGGGCTTGATTCTCTAAAGGACTTAGATGGGGTTGTCAAGAGAAGCCCATACAGACCTTTTGGCACTTACATGTTTTGTTCACGTGAGGGAGCAGCTTGTATTGAGAATTCTGAGATCGTTTTGAAGATGCTTCATTTGACAATGCATAGCCATGAAAAACCTTCTGACAAGATTGTACACGATTGTTTTTTGGAGCATATAGGATATAGTTCTGTTTTGAAACATGTCATTGGAAAGTCCATAAGCGGGAAAATAATTTCAAATCCTAGTCCAGAATCCGCTTACGAGAGGGGAATCTCATTGCAGCTAGAAGGTATTGGTGTTGGAGCTCAGGTAATGTTCACTTTTAAATCTAATGTTTTTGTTGTGCTGTTACTTTTTTATACGTAAATTGCCTTGAAAGTATCATCGACTATACAAGTAAACTGCCTTAAAAGTATCATCTGTTACAATAGAATCATAGATCCATGTTAACACTGCGATTGATTATAAGAATTTTGGGTATAAACCTCTCCTTGCCTAATACATTTGGGTTAAAACTTAATATAGATCTATGCAAGTGTGTGGTCGTGGTCTTTTTTATGTTGATAGGAACTTTACACATATAGACATAGAGAAGGGAATGTAAATCACCTCTCTTCTCTCAGTGTAACAAAATTTCTATCCGATAAACTGCAACTCTTTACTGAACTTTGAGCTTTCTGCAAGGAACAGAGTATATAACAAAATGAAGAGCTTATTATTTATGCCCTTTGACACTTTCCTAAGAATTCAAGGCCAAGGCCATCCTTCAGCTCGTGTAGAAGTTCTCCTAGTTTCTTATTATCTAAATATTTGATATTCGAATCTAAGGTAGCATTGCATTTTTCTTATTTACTTGTAAATTTTATTTTCTTCATTCAAACACAGTAATTGATGGTTGAAATGTTTTCTTGAATTGGGAATGTCAACTTTGTGCAGAATGTTCATGCAAGGATTTCCTTACAGAAAGCAGAAAATATTGAAAATGAGCATAACGCAAACGTTGGTAAGCTGGCAGTTGAATTAAGCAAGAAACAATGTATTATGGCAGAGCTTGAGTGGTATAAAGAGCGTTGTGAGAAGGAAGATGGCATCACATATTATGATTCCTTCAAGAAGAAACGTAACAGGAAGGATATCATGACTAAGAAATGATGCAAATCTACTTGTGACCGTGTGTTCATTCCCTAACCTTGCAGATTGAAGCTTGAACGAAATCATCCAGCTGGTGTATCCCAAGGTTGGCATCACTGCCATGTTTGTGTTGGCACCTCCTCCATCGTGAGTTCTTCACATAGGAAGAAACTCAACGCAGTGAGCATTGTATGTTTAAATCAAGCAATGGAAACTTGTCTTGCAAGCTAAACACCAGGATCAAGGCCTTTAAGGCGTCTCATACCTCATATCATAGGTGGCGAGCGAAAACAATGCAGAAGGTTATTACAGTCTTCGAACCATTGGGAAATTGCTGAGGAGAAATAAAAAACCTCGCTTACAAGTGTATGCATGAGTTGACTAGCCGTAACTTCTAATGAAAGCTAACAAGAAGGCTAAAGAGTATTAAGGAGCATTCACGCTAGTTGTATACCTACTTATCCCACATGTAACAGGAAGAAGAGAACTTTCATTAATAGTATTCCAACTCAAAGCACTAGATCTCAAAGCACCAGATGTGAAGATCTCAGATAATAACAAGACGGGCAAAGTGCAATGACTTGACAGGCTTCCAGTAAACTCGGCTGAATATATTAAGATAACAATGATGAATGTGTATGTCTATTGGACTATGGTCTCGTGGTTGAGACAGTGCATAATCATGCAACTGACCCAGGTTCAAACCCCAGTGAGCATACCCTAAAACAATGTATACATTGGCCAAGTTTGGCAGATCCACATCTTAAGGTGGGACTATCATCACACTGAAATGAGGGCATGATAATATTGAACTGGGTTTTATAGCTTCCGACAGGTAAAAGAAGAAGCACGAATAAAATTGCAATCTATAACTCCACACAGATGAAAATAGAGTACCCTTACCTGTAAAAATAAATATGCCTGACTAACATGGTTTTCGTTTAAATCCGTAGATGAAAAAAGAGTACCCTTACCTGTAAAAATAAATATGCCTGACTAACATGGTTTTCATTTAAAGCCGACCAGAGGGCAGCCGAAAATATCCTGTACCTTATCCATTTGGATATGCTGGCGGTAAAACTTTATAAATGGATGAAACATTTTTCTATTCGGAGCACAACCAGCAATCACCATCTTTTCCAATACCCTTAAGGCTGCATTGGCTTTCTGTCTACAAAGAACTCTAATAAGGAAATTGTGAGCGCGTACTCTGCTGGGAAATGGCATCTTCTCTTCATAGAGCAAGTCAGGATCATCGTACAACTTCATAGAGCAAGTCGGGATCACCATGCCAGGCGGTGGCGAAACTGAATGTTGATGCTGAAACATCGACTTGTGCATCCAATCTCTCTCAGAAATCATCTGGATAGGGTTCAAGTCACTAGAACGGGCGAGAATCGTGGTAAGTGCATGACCTGACCGCCATACCTGACCAAAGACTGACCTGACAGCCCCTCGCTCCCTGCACGATGCACCCGGACAAATACACACCAGAGCCCATACCTCGGCAATAAAGATGGCAAAGCTGACACACCCCTGGGGCACACAACCTCAGGTAATACGTCACGACGCACGGCTCAAACCACAGCTGCGAAAAAATTCAAAAATTAAAACATAAAAAAATAACCGAAAATCTAACATTACACACAACCTTATAATCCGCCAACTTTGTGCCCTTCCAGTGCTCGCTTAATACCCCCGACCGAAAAATATATGCCGGGGACATAATAATTATATTCTACCAATTGTCAAATAGACATTTCAAAATACTTTAACATCAATATGTACATGTCATATATATGAAATATTTTCTTTCTTCAATAATTAAATATTTGCATTCTTCTAATTATTGAATAAACATTTCAACTAATATTAACATAGATATTTATATTTTTCTTCTAAAGGAACATAAATAAAATAGTAATTCTAATTTAAAAATGAATAGTTGATTCTTAAATGATTGAGATCAGCGGATATATTCATTTAATTTTATATCTCCGAGACGAGGATGATTAGAGAAAATATCTGAGCATAAATTTTTAACTCCAACAATGTAAATGTCAGGACTGACTAGCAGAGGTTTAAGTAGCTAGATGACTATCTTCCACCGAGTGCAGGAGTATATTCGTTGATTTCTAATCCCATAGGGATTTGCGTATATGTATAATTTTTCTCAATTTAGCAACGGATAAGTTCTTTCATAATTCAACAAGAGTTTATACATATAAATTGTGTTCATTGGAGAGTATGTATTATACTTTCCTTGAATTAATGGGTATGATATGCATTACCACTTATCTTACCTGTAGTCTCTAGGACTGTTGACTAGTGCTCGGCTTGGCAGTTGTTGACCGTTGCATGTATGCGGTGAGCACGACCCAGATCGGCAGCAGTGGTCTATCGCGGTCCTTGGCTCGAACATTGTGCTCTTCCATTACCCTGGTTCTGTCGAGGACATTCACTCTGAAAGTGTGCCCCCCCACACTTCCAACACCCTTCCTTAGGGCCTCTAGATGTTCCACCAGTTGGTGTATTTCTCTGTCGTGGTCCAAACTGTGCAGGTTTTCCAAAAGGTATTTCATGATCATTTCTTGGTGGTGGTGGTCGGTAGGGTGCTTGGACTTCTCTGTTAGATCTTCCACTGCAAGATACCTTCCCAAAGTTTTTCTGTCCATAGTAATGTTTGGGCACATGGGAAGGGCACTGGTTACTTCTGTCACCACTAGAAAGGTTCTTACCTGTTGGTCCCTTGATCAAAATCTCTTCTTCCACTATGAGATATTTTTTAATGACATCATGTAAATTAGAGGGCATAAGGATGCGAAATTGATCTCTGATATTCCGGTTTAGTTTGAAAATGAAATTATTAACTTTTAACTTTTATGTCGCAATGTGAGGTGCATACCTCGGTAGTTCCATGAAACGAATTTCATATTCTTGCACTGTCTGATATCCCTGTCGCAGAGCGTTAAAGTCATTAAGTTGTCGCTCAATGAATTCATCGGAGAGATAGTGTCGGCGACATTTCTCTTCAAATAGTTCCCACGAAACCTCATTGGTTTCCAAGCCTAGCTGCAGGCGTAAGGTATTCCACCATAAAAGAGATTCACCCTTCAATTGCAGAACAACCATATGTACTTTTAGGTTTGAAGTGTAATCTCTTAACGCAAAGCACATGGCCATATTTTCCAACCATGCCTCGGCATCGGTTCCTTCGGTAGAACCCCCAAAATTCTTGAAACTTAATCTTTTGCAGTTCACGGTGCAAGTTAACTGGTAGTGGATTTTTTTATATCGTTTTTTCTTGCGAGTTTCCATTTTCGCGACCCAACCTAGAAATCAATGCTTCCGACATATGTTGGAATTTTCTCATAATGGAAACTACTTCTCCAGCAGGGATGGTTACTTTCTCTTCTTGTCGTGGTGGGGTAGCTGTAGGAGTTCGCGCGAGCAGAGGATGTATGTTTCGTCCTCACCCGACTCTCCCTTTCCCTCTTCATCCACAATGATCCGTAACCTGTTTTTCAAAGAAAAGTATAACATTTTTTTTTTAAATCTGCAGAATTAAAATTCATAACTAATTTCGAAACATTTGTGGAAACAAAACATTTTGTTTTTCTTGGTCCGATCAAGGCTTGACCGTCTCTGATACCAAATGTAATGAGCTAGTCGCCATCTCATCCTAAGCGTCAATTTTTTTTTTTTAAACACATTCCTTTAATAAAAACGTAGTTACGTAAGATGTCATCTTTCACAAAATAGAAAAAAAATTATCTAATGATACATGATTATAAGTTCAAATTTTATTTCATGGTTAAAATAAAGATATTCTACCTTTTTCTAAACTAATAAAATACCTATTCATAATTTATTTTCCCCACTATGAATATTATATATATACAGGACTCTTTTTTTTAACACGTAATTGTAACCTTTAATTCTATAAATTATTAAGCTCATTGTAAGTCGGTTATGATAGAAAAATATTTTAAATATAATCCTTCCTGCTTTCAATATTTAATTAATTATATTCTACCAATTGTCAAATAGACATTTCAAACTACTTTAACATCCATACACCGTATTGAGGGAAGGAAGAAAAAACCAAAAGATAAGGGTGTGGGCGATAAGTTTATTCCACTGTCCAAACGTTTGGAAGGTGCTGGCGACCCTCCTTCCCCTTATTTTTCTAGCTCCAGGCCACTTAGATCATGTCTGTCCTCACAGAGCCCCTCTTAATGTCAATTATCTCCTTTAATATCCGTGGTTTGGGAGGGGCTTCTAAGACTAGGGCCATCTTCAATTAGCTAAAGTCTACTAGTTTTGATTGTATTCTTTTGCAAGAAACCATGTGCTCGACATAACATGAAATTGGGGTGTTTACAAATTATATGCCTGGTTGGTGTTGTAGTGCCATCGATTCTTGTGGAATTTCTGGGGGACTATTAACTGGATGGAACCCTGCTACCTCTTCCTTCAAATATGTCAAAACTATTGGTGGTCTGCTCTTGGAAGGACATTTCCTTGTGGCTGATTTTGATTTGGCTATTTTAAATGTTTATGGTCCTTATAAAGACCGGGAAGCATACTGGTCTTCTCTGGAGTCCACTGGTATCCTTAATACTCAAAACCTTATTGTTGCAGGAGATTTTAATTTTACTTTGTCTTCTGCTGAAATTTGGGGTCACTCGGCTCTTTTGGATGGATCTATTGAGTTTTTCAAAGAGCTCTTCCATCGGGTCGGTTTGGTGGTATTTCTTCCTAGAAAGGTGAGTGCAACATGGAGCAATAAGCATTCAGGTAAGAGCTATATTAGTAAGCGACTGGACTGATTCATGGTGGAGGAATCGATCTTATCCAAATTTCAAAGGAACATAACTTGGGTTGAACATTCTAATATATCTGTTCACCAAGCTATCATTCTACAAATTGAAGATTTGTCATATAAGTCTAACTGACCTTTTAGGTTCAACAGTTCGTGGTTAAAAAAACCGGATTATTGTGAATTGGTCAGGAAATGTTGGTTTGAGACGGTTGCTCCTTGAGGTTCTACTCCTATGGATGTTGTGATTTTCAAGTTAAAGATTCTAAAAGATAAGACCAAAATCTGGGAGAAACATAAAAAAGCCCAAAATTCATCTGATTTGAATTTGATTAAGAAACAAATCAAACAACTATATAAGCTCCACCTTGATGGAATTTTTTCAGAGGAGGATAGACTATTAATACAATCCTTACAGGAAAAGTAGGATAACATTTTGAAAACGGTGGAAAGCACATGGAGACTTAAAAATTGTGCTTTATGGGTGGCCTTGGGTGATGACAATACCCGCTTCTTCCATAATTTTGCATCTTTCAGAAGAAATCATAATTCAAATTTTGGTCTATTGCTGATGAACAAGGTATTGAATGCAACGATTAAATAAAATTGAGTCTATTGCTCTTAAACATTTTCGGTCCCACTTTGGTGATCTTGGGACTTCAGACATTTTTTCACAATTAAATGTACTAAAGATTTACTCGTCTTTTTTCACGAAAGAGGATGGTGTATTGATTGGAAGGACGGTTTCTTTGGACGAGATTGAAAAAGTCCTGAAAGGGTTTAAATGCGATAAGAGCCCAAGGCCCGATGGATGGTCAGTTGACCTGTTTGTTTCCTTCCTTGATGTTATGGGATAGGACTTGTTACAGATGGTGGAATACTCGAGAGTGAATGGGTGGATTGTTGGTGGCCTAAATTCTACTTTTTTAACTCTTATCCCCAAGAAGAATAATCCTATAACTTTTGATGATTATAGACCAACTGCGATGTGCAATTTGGTTTATAAATTGATTTCAAAATCATTGGGAATAGACTCAAGCCCAATCTGTCAAAATGGATGTCCAAAGAGCAGTTTGGTTTTCTTCATAACAGACAAATCCTTGATGCTGTTGGCATCACTCGGGAGGTCCTCCATTTGGATAAGCACAAAAAGAAAAATTCTTTGATCCTCAAAGTTGATTTAGTTAAGGCATATGACAAAGTGAATTGGGACTTTTTAAAGTTAATGCTTCTTCAAATTGGATTGCCTCACAATGTCATTAACTGGATTATGGATTGTATTCGTTCTACATCATATTATGTTCTCATCAATGGTAATCCTCCGTATTTCTTCAGAAGTTTCAGGGGATTACAACATGGTTCTCCATTGTCACCGTTGTTGTTTCTTCTTATTATTGAAGGTCTCAGCATGTTAATAGGTAAATCCAAACAGGATGGTAGTATCAAAGGTTTCTCTTTCTCCAAACAACTTTCCATTTCCATTTACTCTTCGTGGATGATGTTATTATGTTTGGAACGGACTCCATTGAGGAATGGAAAACATATGGTATTCTCTTGGACTTATTCTTTAAGGCTTCTGGAATGAATATTAGCATTATCAAATCAAATTTTGTGGGCAACCTGGAGGCTTCAGTTATGCAACGTATTCAAACATTTCTCCCTTATAAATGCTCTTATCTGGATGAGGGGATTAAGTATTTGGGTTTTTATATAAAACCTAACTGTTACGGGAATAATAATTGGAGATGGATGATCACCAAGTTTGAGAAAATAATTAATATTTGGTGCAACAAATTCTTATCCTTGGGTGGTCGTTTGATCTTGTTGAAATCTATTCTGAGCAGTATTCTGGTCTATTAGGATCTTTTGGATATCATTCCTCGATCCATTTTGTATAAGCTTAAAAGCCTTATGTTCTCCTTTCTTTAGGCGGGGAACATAGAAGGAGGGCACTATCATTTAGAAAATTGGGAGATGTTATCTGTTCCAAAGAAATATGGAGGTTGGAACATAAAATTTTTATTCTGGTTCAATTCTGCGTTGGCACTAAAAAGAATTTGGAGAGGCCTTTTTGGAAATTGTCTCTGGTCATATCTTTTACATACAAAATATATCAAAGGTAATATTTATTGCTGGCTCCGTGACCCTATAGGGAATCCTTGTACTTCTTCGTATTTTTGGAAGGGATTTTTGAAAATTCTTCCCTAGATCTGCAACCACTTAGCTTGGTAGGTAGGTGAAGGCTCAGAAGTAAGAATTGGCGTGGACCCCATGATGGGCTTCAAAACTGGATATATTCTATCTTAGGAACTTAGAAATCACTTTTTTGAGTATGGCCTTGAAACGATCAACCAGTTCAAAATATCTAAGAGACTGGTCCCAAATCCCTCTTATTGGTTCATGACTTCTGATCTTGGTCTTGCTAGAAGTTAGAGCATTGAATGGAATTTGCATATTCAACACTTAAATACCACTGGTATCCGACTATCTAGTAACAAAGATCTACTTGTATGGACCAAAAACCCAATCTCCGGACAAGTTACTGCTAGATCGACCTACAAAATTATTGCAAAATGTGTTTTGGTCGGGAAAAGTAAGTGGTGGCATTATACACTTTGGAAATGGAGACTTCCTTTAAAGGTTAAATGCTTCTTATGGTTCGCTTTCAATAATAAAATTCTTACTAGGGATAATTTAAATCGACGTGGAAGATATGGTCCGGGACTCTATTTTTTATGCAAGAGATACTATGAGATAGTTGAACATATATTCTTTCAGTCCAGTTTTTCAATAGGGGCCTGGTCGATGAATTGTAAATCTCTTCGGATTGAGGATAGCTGGCCTTCGAGGGGTTTTGAAGAAGCTTACCATCAGTGGATCCAAAAACATCAGAAATACAAAAACCTTCCCGGTTTACTTGCTTGGTCATTATGGTTAACACAAAATTATGTTATTTTCCAAAATACAAAGTCGTTTGAACAATTGGTTCTAAACAAGTTTTGGAACTTGACTCTTTCATACAGTAATGTTTCTGAGGATGTTGGAAAGGCCATTCAAAATACTAAGAAATTTCTTGGTAATAGCAATAAACCCTTTGGTTTTTTCGATGGAGCAGAGAATTCAGGGAAATGTGGTGTAGGTTTTCTTTTACACTGTGGTGATGATCTCATTTACAAGTTCAGAATTTCTATTGGTCCTGGAACCAACACGAAAGCTGAGCTACTCGATCTATGGGGTTTACTCAAGGTGGCCATTTGATGTGGGCTAGGTTCTCTTCAGATTTACGGTGATTCTCTAGTTATTGTGAACTGGTCAAATAAAATTTTCTAGTTAAACAACAGCAATATGTCTCATTGGTGTGATAGGGTCACTTTCTTGATGACATGGTTCTATGATCTAAATATCGATCATGTCTATAGAGAATATAACGATGTGGCAGATGCTTTGTCAAAGGAATCTCTAGATGGTGAGGAAGGTTGCTTAATTTGGGAAGAATGGGTGGAGGGTTATCTCACACATTCTGGTTCCATGAAGTTCTTTAAGGAGGTGATCTAGATTGATCCTTTTTGACTAGGTTATTATGTTTTTGAATCAAGGTTATTTTCCAAATATTTTTTCATATTTTGTATTCCTGGTTGATGTAAGATGAAAAAAAAAAAACAACTACTTTAACATCAATATGTACATGGCATATATGTGAAATCTTTTCTTTCTTCCATAATTAAATAATTGCATTATGCTGATTATCGAATAAACATTTAAACTAATATTAACATAGATATATTTTTTTCTTTCTTTTAAAGGCACACAAATAAAATAGTAATTCTAATTTAAAAAAGAATACTTGATTCTTAAATGATTGAGATCGACAAATATCTTCATATCATTTTATATCTTCGAGACAAGGATGATTAGAGCGAATCTCCGAGTATAAATTTTTAACTCCAGTGATGTAAATGACGAGAATGACTAACAGAGGTTTAAGTGGCTAGATGACTATCTTCCACCGAGTGCATGAGTATATTCCTCGATTTCTAATCCCTATGGGATTTGCGTATATGCATAATGTTTCTCAATTTAGCAACGGATAAGTTATTTCATAATTCAACAAGAGTTTATACATATAAATTGTGTTCACCAGAGAGTATGTATTATCCTTTCCCTGAATTAATGGGTATGGTACGCATACTGAAATACGTGATAACATAGTACAGGTTTCAGGATTGCAAGTTTAACAATATATCTTATTAGTGTATCTACATTCTCTTTTCCTGGACGAACCAGGACTTTGTGCGTCTAACGTGTTTCATTTATTGACATTTAATTACTTTTTTTTTCATAAGAAAAAGGCATACTTTATATTAAAAAGTATAAAAGATTACAGCCATTCGAACCGGCACCCAGTACCACGAGATTAGGACAACCAAGAAAGAGACTCTGGCAACCATGCTTAGAAATAGAGGAAGACAACGGCACTCAAGCCATGGAAAAGAGAAGCCCAAACGACTGTGTCAAAGAAGAAACAGGAGAACCCGAAATGTCAGAGAGACGAGGGCCAAACGATCGGTAACCAAAAAATAGTGTACAAAAACGAGCAGATGAAAGCTACATCCGGTAAAGAAAAACAGAAGCTAATAAATGCCGAAGGCCCAAAAATGGAAAGGCCACCAGAAGAAAGCAGGACAAAAACTAGGTGGAAAATAAATTCCAATGGCCCGACGATAGAGGGGTAGAGCCCTGATCTATTTCATAACAAATTCTCCCCTCCATGGCAGCCAGACCCCGGCGAGAGAGTTCATCAGCGGGAAAAATGTGAACAAAGGAAAGGAGGTGTGGACACAGTGATCAAGTAATTGATATTTAATTACCTATCTACGATGTTCATCCAAAAAGTAAAAGCATGGACCGCATCTCTTTCATATATATATATAATATCAATGCCTAAATACCCAAGTGATGGCTTCATATAGGGTAAGTTTTCTCATAATTCCTCTCTCATAATAATTAGAACACGAATTAACTATACAAACACTTAGTTAGGAAAACATTGCATCAAGTTAGGAAATGGAAAACGCCACCATATCTCTCGGTCTACCGCTCACAACACAATTGCATCAAGTTAGGAAATGGAAAACGTGACGATATATCTCGGTCTACCGCTCACAACACAGTGATATGTGGATTCCCAAGCAATCGGAGAATATCTTGCGATATGTAGGGTTATATACCTGAGGTAAAAGAAAAAAATGGACAAGTGTAAATCCTTCAAGGTTTACATAACAGAAAGGTAACACACGGGTACAAAAGACATAGTGGTTGTTAACTACCAGTTTTACTTTTAATGAGCTAAAACATGGACTTAACCATTGAAGCGAGATTGTCGACTGTGCGATCTTATTCATACCGAGCTTGAGCTCCTCCTAATTTTGCACAAAGTTCGAGTAATAGAGACAGAGTGGTGAAGTCAAATGGTGGATACGTGGAGGTGTTGGCAGTAATTGAAATACCCTAACACAAAGGAAATCATGTAGGATACGTAGATCACTAGGGCTATAGGAATATTTGCTAGGTTCGCTCCCTATCAGATGGTTGACATGCAACCTTCGACATGAGCTCGATGGTTTTATGCAGCAATTGGTAGGGAATAGACCATTAGGGGTGTATGTAATGCCCTAGACTTCATCTATTAAGTCTAGGGAATTATATACACCCCTTCTTATTCAGAACTTCGTCTCGAAGTTCAAAACAAATATGGAAAACTACGACGCATCTCAACTGTGTCCTCCTAGTATGATATTTTAGGATTATATCACTCAACAGTAGAAGACCTCACTAATAATTCACTCAAGAAGTGCAGAAAAAAGAAGAAGAATGTTTGATTCAATAATCACTCATACACAAGAAATGACAAAAAATGTTTTATCATACATCAATTGTAAGATGGCACTCTAAATAGTGTAGAATAACTGAATACAATCAATAGAATTCGAATAGGCCAAGAGGTCATTCGAATCATCGTCAGTGTGTAACTTGGATAACATTGGAGACATCATCCAATCAGTAGTAGCAGTCATAAATGGTCAATAGTCAGTCAAATGAGTCTAACTGAGTCTAACTAAGCCATGTGAGCACAAATCAGGGGATGGAGACTCCAAGGAGGGCACATGAGGCTGTCAGAAGGTCAAGTGGCACTCTAGAACTAGACAACTGGGAGCTACAAGAAGTTAGGATGAGCAATAAATGGAAGAACTGGTCAATCAATGCTCTAACTGACTGTTAAACTCCTGGTAGGTGAGATAAGGCACATATGTCAGCCAGGTGAGGAAAACAAGGCTCATCAGGTAGGTAGGAGGGCTACTAGGGGATGAAGACAGGCTCTAGAGAGATGAAAATAGGCTCTAGGTGTTGGGGAGACCACCAAAATGATGACTGGATGCATGCAAAATATAAAAATGATGGTGATAATATTCCAACACCCTCCCTCAAGCTATACTATGAGGTAGTAACTGAAAACTAGAAAAAGTAGGGCCTTGGTGACAGACCAAAGGTCACCCCGTACAACAGTCTAAATAATAAAAGAGGAAAGGGGGAAAACCCATTGGGAAGAAATCCCTCCCTCAAAATAGATTGAAGGATGCTAATGTAGCATGTCATCACTCACCCCAAGAAGAGATCTAAGGTAAGTGAACCTCTTCACCGTGAAGGTCTTGGTGAAGATGTTTGCAATCTGCTCTTCCATCGGAAGGTAGAGCAGTGAGATGGTCTGATCATGCACCAATCCTCGGATGTAATGCATGTGTATCTCAATGTGTTTCATTCTCTGTCTCAGAATCGGATCTGTGGAAATCTTGATAGCACTCTGATTGTCACAATAGATGACTGGTGGAGTACTGAATCGAATCCCAAACTCTGATAAGATGCTCCGCAACCAGATGCACTGTGTGGCTACATTGACTGCACCTCTATACTCGGCCTCTGCTGAAGAAAGAGCTAAAGCAATTTGCTTTTTGCTTGACCAACAGACAGGTCCAGATCTAATCATGAAAACAAAACCAGATGTTGACTTTTGATCTGAGCTGTCTCCAACCCAATATGATTCAGTATAACCAACAAGGTTCAGAGGGGACCCAGCTGCATAGTGAAGACCATAGGTCTTTGTCCCTTGCAAGTAATGCAAGATCCTCTTTGCTTCCTTCCAGTGAAGCTCATGAGGATCCTGCATGAATCTGGATACAACACTGACTGCATAGGAAAGATCAAGCCGTGTGTGTGTAAGAAACAATAGACTCCCAATCAACTTCCGATACAGTTTACTATCCACCAGAGGTGTGGAAGAACCATCCTCAAGGCTGAGCCATGAAAGAAAAGGAAATGATGTTGGTTTGCATTTGCTCATATGGAACATGTCAAGAAGATCTGAAACATACTTGGACTGTGCAACCTTAATGCCTGAATCACTCTGAGTGACTTCAAGACCAAGAAACTGCCTCAACAATCCAAGATATGACATGGAGAAGGAGTTATGCAAAGATTTTTTTTTATAGATCTGATGCATTTGAAGTGTTTCTCCCAGTAATCAATAGATCATCAACATATAACACAATAAGAAGTAGAGATTCACCTTCATGTCTCATGTAGACATTCGAATCAGATTTGCATCTTAAGAAATTTTGTGACAGAAGGAAGGAGTCCATATTTGCATACCAAGCTCGAGGAGTTTGCTTGAGTCCATGCAAGGACTTCCTCAATCTGCATACCAGTGAAGAGTCTTCAACATACCCCTCAGGTTTCTTCATGTAGATATCCTCCTCTATATCTCCATGAAGGAAAGCACTCTTGACATCCATGTGATTCACTTCCCATTGCTTGGATGTAGCAAGAGCAAGAACAAGATGGATGGAATCCATCTTAGCAACAAGTGCGAATGTCTTTGAGTAGTCAATCCCATGGACTTGGGAGTAACCCTGTGCAACCAGTCGAGCCTTGTATTTTCTAGTGACTCCATCATAGTCCATCTTAGTTCTGTAAACCCACTTGCATTGAACAAGCTTCCTCCCATGAGGGAGAGAAACAAGCTCCCAAGTTTCATTTCTTTGAAGAGACTCATACTCTTCATCCATAGCTGCTACCCATCTTGGATCTTGGTAGGATTCAAGGAATGTCTTTGGATCTGATCCAATCATAAGAAATCATCTCTCATCTAGAAATGGATCTGTGTGAGAGAGTAGATCAGATTTGATTTTTCTTGAAGATGATGGATCTCCAACAAGATCAATGGTGGATGCAGCAGTAGTGGTGGCCCATTAGGAAATAGGAGTTCGAACCTTAGTTTCTAGATCTCTAGGTTCTTGTGGATCCTAATATAGCATTCGCTCTACCTTTTGAATCTTCTTTTTCTCAACCTTCTTTGCTGGATTTTTTCCATTCACGCAAGCTTTGCAGGTGCCTTGGGCAAACTTGATCTTGGGCAGCCCTTCAACCATCTCTTTTGTATGCATTCCTTGCAAGTATTGATAGTTAAGATGCCCAAATATTTCATGCCACAATCTACTTTCTTCATTGGCATGAGTGTGAAGAGCAGATTGCTTTGAGAGAGGTAAGAAGTGTGAGAACTCATATAGTTTCAACTTATGATTTTCAACTCCTTTTGCAATGGTAGATCCTGATACCATGTCTTGGATTTCAACCTCATTAGGAGAGAAGATCACCCTCTTGGGATATCTAGTGTGGGTCATATGATATACTGAAAGTAGATTTGCAGTGAGAGTTGGGACATAGAGTACATATGAGAAGTATCCATGATCTAGTTTGATTCTTCCAATCCCCTCAGAGGAGACCTCAGAATCATTCCCCAACATAATGTATGTTCCAACAGTAGCTTCGAAACCAGTGAAGAGATACTTGGAGGAATACATGTGTCTTGATGCTCCAGAATCTATGATGAAGGAGGAATGTGATGATGCTCCTTCCATGAGAGCATGGCATCTCTCTTTGTCCTTAGATTCTGATGGTTCACTCTCTTTCTTCGTAGCACATGCAGGTACTGGAAGATTATACTTCTCAAGAAGTGAAGCCATGGGATCTATGGTCTTCTTCATACATGAGCTCTCAGGGTGATATCCTCGATTACAGTATGTGCACTTGGATTTTCCCTTTTGAGCTGTCTTGTCCCTCTTAGGATTCGAAGCTCCATATGACTGGTTTGGAGCCTCCTTCTGCTTAAGGTCATTCAAATTTCTATCAGAATTTTTTTTTCCCTTTGACATTCGCTCTTCTCATCTCAGTGGCTGCAAGAGATGAATCCAACTTGGTTTTTATCACTCCCATATGCATTAGATTCTCCTCCTCAAGTGTGAGAGATTGGATGAAGTCTTCAAGCGAAGGGAATTTCCATTTTGGAATGGACAACTTTGCTGAATGGAAGGTAGAAACAAACACTGAATAATCAGGGCCTAGCTTCGACAAGATGGCAAGGATGAGTTGTTTGTCTTCCTTCTCAATCCCATACCTCTTCAATTGTGAAATCAAGTTCTTGAATTTGTTGAGAAATTTAGTGATAGTTTCAAAACTACTTGGGATCACGGAGATGAGCTCATTTTCCAATTTATGACCCTTCGAATCATCTTTCTGGACAAGGAGGGATTCGATCTTGTCCCAAACCTCCTTTGGAGTCTTCAGATCAATAACATGAAAGTCTAGGTCTTCATAAATGGAGAGTAGCGGCAGTCCTACTGCTTCATCAAGCTTGTCTAAGTACTTGGATTTCTCTACTGCACCAGTGGGCTCAACTGCAGAGCCATTCACCACTCTGGAAAAGCTCTTCGACTTCAAGAAGATGTCCATTTTGGCCTTCCATTTGAAGTAGTTGAATGAATTCAATTTGAGATCCATGATACTGCAGAATTCGAAGTTGAAGAGAGGATAGTCCTGCAAAACAAATGAGAATTATGAAATGGAGATCTACTGCAATTCGAATTGAAAATTTCCTTAGGACACTGAGCACATATGACTAAGTCCTTCACACATGGATAGACCTCACTGGATTTCTCCAGTGAATTCAAGGAAATAGCACCAGGATTTGCTGTGGAAACTCAGAGGCTTCTAGTGCTCAATGAAAGACAACTGCTCAAGGAATTGTTGTAGCTGCTGCAATTGCTACTGCTGCAATTCGAATAGCTAATGTCAGCTCTAATACCATGTGATATTTTAGGATTAGGATCACTCAACAGTAGCAGACCTCACTAATAATTCACTCAAGAAGTGCAGAAAGAAGAAGAAGAATGTTTGATTCAATAATCACTCATACACAAGAAATGACAAAAACTGTTGTATCATACATCAGCTCTAAGCTGGCACTTTGAATAGTGTAGAATAACTGAATACAATCAATAGAATTCGAATAGGCCAAGAGGTCATTCGAATCATCCTCAATGTGTAGCTTGGATAACATTGGAGACATCATCCAATTAGTAGTAGCATTCATAAATGGTTAATAGTCATTCAAATGAGTCTAACTGAGTCTAACTGAGCCATGTGAGCACAAATTAGGGGATGGAGACTCCAAGGAGGGCTCATGAGGCTGTCAGAAGGTCAAGTGGCACTCCAGAACTAGACAACTGGGAGCTACAGACAGTTAGGATGAGCAAAAAATGGAAGAACTGGTCAATCAATGCTCTAACTGACTGTTAAACTCCTGGTAGGTGAGATAAGGTGCATATGTCATCCAGGTGAGGAAAAAAAGGTGCATCAGGTAGGCAGGTAGGAGGGCTACTAGGGGCTGAAGACAGGATCTAGAGAGTTGAAAATAGGCTCTAGGTGCTCTGGAGACAACCAAAATGATGATTGGGTGCATGCAGATGCATGCATGCATGAAAAATATAAAAATTATGGTGATAATATTCAAACACCTAGGTCGTAGATCTAGGACTATAACTGTCCCACTGTACTTTGACCTCGTCTATCACACAGCGTCTAAGTTTCCGCATTCGCCGATCCAACACATGTATCGGTTTGGCCATCACGACCTCATCATCCATTATCTGCACATTACTCAGATCAATAACATGTGAAGGATCTGGTACAGAGTGGCGTAAAACATAAACATGGAAAATATTGTGTATCCTATGTAAAGATGACGACAAGTCAAGCCGATAGGAAACTAATCCTATCTGTTTCAAAATCACAAAGGGTCCTACAAATATAGGGGATAACTTGGATCCCTTGCCAAAATTTACAAAACTTTTCTGTGGTTTCACTCACAGAAACACTTTATCACCTACCTCGTAACTTCGGTAAATTCTATGCACATCTGCATAGATCTTATGTCGATCATGTGCTTCCTTCAGTCGAGCACGAATGGTTATCATATTCTCTTCAATTTCTTTTATTACATATGGACCGAGTAATTATCTATCTTCCAACCTATCCCAACTCAAGGGCCTTCTACAAGTTCGTCCACACAAGAATTCAAAAGTCGCCATCTTTATGGATATTTGGTAGCTATTTTTGTAGTCAAATTATACCAATGGAAATTATTCTTCCCATCTAGTCTGTTGATCCATCACATACATTCTCAACATATCTTCCAATACTTGGTTTACCTTCTCCATCTATCCATATGTCTCCAGGTGATAGGCGGTACTGAAGTTAAGTTGTGTGCCTAGAGCTTCTTGGAAGCTTGTCCAAAACCTCCCAGTGAATACTGAACCTCTATCTGAAATGATCTTTTTAGGTATTCCATGTAGTCATACTTTTTCATTAATAAATACTTTTGCTATCTCCAGGGATTGATAAGTGTTCTTGATAGGTATGAAGTGTGCACTCTTGGTAAGAGTTTCAACTACCACAAATATAGTGTCATGCCTCCTGTTGGTTAGTGGTAGACCAACTATAAAGTCCATAGATATGACTTCCCATTTTGATTCAGGGATTGTGTGGGGTTGGATAAATCCTGCAGGGTGTTGATGTTTTGCTTTGACCAATTGACATTCCATACACTTTTCTACAAGGTTCACTACATCCTTCTTCATCCCTTGACAAAAGAATAAAGGTCTCAGATCTGCATACATCTTCTTGACTCCAGGATGGGATCTGTAAACTACTCGATGATATTATGATAATATCAATCCTCGGAGCTCATCGTTCTCTAGTACATAAATGCGGTTGTTATATATTAGTAATCTGTATGTATCAAAGGAGTATCCTTCATACTTGGGTACCCTCATCTGTTCGTTCTCCAATTCTACTCTCACTTCCTTATACCATGCATCACTTTGTTGTAGTGCAAGTATATTTTCCCTCAAGTTGGTTTGCATGGGTATTACTGAGAATATTCTCGGTCTTCAGCTAAGCGCATCAGATACCTTGTTCAATGTCCCTTTCACATAGGTTATGTCAGAATCATATTCACCGAGTAATTCTCACCACCTTCTCTATATTGCATTAAATTTGCTTTGGGTAAAAATATGTTGTAATCCACAATGATCTGTATTTAGTTCAAAATTTATCCCAACTAAGTAATGTCGACAACATAATCTTAAGGCATTAGTTACTGCGGTCATTTCCATATCGTGGGTTTTATAGTTCTCTTCGTGCGGCCGGATACTTCGGGAGGTGTAAGCAATCACTCTCCCATATTGCATCAAAACACATCCTATTTTGTCTTTGACGCATCTGTACATACTAGAAAATATTGGTCCATGTCAGGAACCTCTAATATTTGATCAGTTTTTAACAGTTCCTTGAGTTTGGTGAAAGCCTGTTCACACTTCTATGTCCATACAAATGGTCGATTCTTTTCCTGCAATTCTATTATGGGTCCCTCTATCTTGGAAAAACCTTCGAAAAAACGCTTATAGTAACCAACAAGACACATGAAACTATGGACCTCATGTACGTTCATGGGTGCTGGCCACTCCCATATGGATTATATCTTTGAGGGATCTAATGCAATTCCCTCACCATAAATAATGTGGCCGAGAGAATGGATCTCTTTTTGAAAGAAGGAACACTTCGACAACTTTCCGTATAGATGGTTCTCTCTCAAACACTGAAGTATTGCTCTTATATGTTCCTCATGTTCTTTGGGCATCCTTGAATAGATCAAAATGTCATCCAAAAACACTTGTACAAACTTATCTAGGTATTGACGGAATACACCATTCATCAAATTCATAAAAACACTCGGCGCATTCGTTAACCCAAAAGGTACCACTAAAAACTCGTAATGTATGAATCTTGTCTTGAAGGCAGTCTTAAGAATGTCTTCTTCCTTTATCCTTAACTAATGGTAACCTGATCTCAAATCAATCTTGGAGAATATCGTTGCACCCTTCATTTGATAAAAAAGATCGTCAATCCTTGGTAGAGGGTATTGGTTTCTTATTGTTGCTTTGTTTAACTGACGGTAATCGATGCACAGTCGCCATGATCCATCCTTTTTCCTGAAAAAAATTACTGGTGCTCCCCATGGAGACACACTAGGTCTAATCAATACCAAGTCTATCAACTCCTGAATTTGGATCTACATATCTTTTAACTTTGGCATTGACATTCGGTAAGGGGTCCTTGCTATAGGTTCGGTCCCTGGCTTGAGTTCAATAGTGAAGTCTAACTCGCACTACAGCGGGAAACTATGTAATGATTTTGGGAATACGTCCATGTATTCCGAAAATAAAGGGTGGTTGATTATCTCGACCTTATCTCCCTCTTTTTTCATTGCTATAACTACATATATCTTGCACCCTTTCCTCATACTTTTCTTTAACTCCATGGCTGAAATCATTCTCAGGGAAACCTTTCTCTTTTTCCCGGTCAATTCTCTCTTGTAACCCTCGTCATCATAGAAGGCTAACTCTTTTCTTCGACAGTCCATCACGACTACATGCGATTCTAACCAATCCATACCCATAATTAATTCATATGCCCCTAACTCTGTAGGATAGAAGGATACTTTAGTTGTGCAAACCCCCAATTCCATTTCACAATTCTCTATCTTTAGACCCACTCTCTGGATACTTCTAGATGCCATTTTGACTGTGTCAAAATCCTCTTGATCCATTACCATCATCTTACTGCGTTCTAAAGCTTTAAAAGAAATAAAACTCTCTATTTCACTAGGTTCTACTAGTAAATAAAATACATTACCACTTATCTTACCTGCAATCTCTAGGACTGTTGACTGGTGCTTGGCTTGGCGGTTGTTGACCATTGCATGTATGCGGTGAGCATGACCCAGATCATCTGCAATGGTCTATTGTGGTCCCTAGCTCGGACCTTGTGTTCTTCCATTACCCTACTTCTATCGAGGACATTCACTCTAGAAGTGTGGGCCCCCACACTTCCAACACCCTTCCATAGGGCCTCTAGATGTTCCACCGGTTGGTGTATTGCTTCGGCGTGGTCCAAACTATGCATGTTTTCCAAAAGGTCTTGCATGATCATTTCTTGGTGGTAGTGGTCGGTAGGGTGCTCGGACTTCTCTTTTATATCCTCCAGTGCAAGATACCTTTTGAAATTTTTTATGTCCATAGTAATGTTTGGGAAGGTTGGCTGCTTCTTTCACCACTAGAAAGATTCTTACCTGTTGGTCCCCTGATCAAAATCTCTTCTTCTGATATGAGAGATTTTTGAACGAAATCATGTAAAGTAGAGGGCATAAGGATGCGAAATTTATCTCTGATATTCCGGTTTGGTCCGAAAATGAACTTATTGACTCTTAACTTTTATGTCGCAGTGTGAGGTTCATACCTCAACAGTTCAATGAAACAAATTTCATATTCTTGCACTGTCTGATATCCTTGTCGCAGAGCGTTAAATTCATTAAGCTGTTGCTCAATGAATTCATTGGAGAGATAGTGTCGGTGGAAGTGCTCTTCAAAAAGTTCCCATGAACCCTCATTGGTTTCCAAGCCCAGCTGCGGGTGAAAGGTCTTCCGCCATAATAGATCTTCACCCTTCAATTGTAGAACAACCATCCGTACTTTTAGGTTTGAAGTGTAATCTTTTAGAGCAAAGCACATGGCCATATTTTCCAACCATGCCTCGGCATCGGTTCCCTCGGTAGAACCCCAAAATTATAAAAACTTAATCTTTTCCAGTTCATGGTGCGAGTTAACTAGCGATGGATTTTGTGATACTGTTGTTGCTTGGGAGTTTCCATTTTTGCGATCCAGCCTAGAAATCAATGTTTCCGACATACATTGGAAGTTTCTCATCATGGAAACTACTTCTTCGGCAGGGATGGTTTCCTGCTCTTCTAATCGTGTTGGGGTAGCTGTAGGAGTTGGCGCGAGTGGAGGACATGTGTTTTTTCCTCGCCTGTCTCTCTCTCTCCCTCTTCGTCCACGATGGTCCATAACCTGTTTTTCAAAGAAAAGTTTAACATTTTTTTTTCGAAATCTACAGAATTAAACTTCATAACTAATTTCGAAATGTTTGCGGAAACAAAAAAAAAATGTTTTTCTTGAATCGATCAAGGATCAACCGGATTTGATACCAAATGGAACGACCTAGTAGCCATCTCATCCTAAGCGTCAGATTTTTTTTTCCTTTACTAAAAATGTTAGATGAAATTTTTCACAAAATAAAAAAAAATCTAATGATACATGATTATAAGTTCAAATTTTATTTCATGATTAAAATAAAGATATTCTACCTTTTTATAAACTAATAAAATACCCATATATAATTTCTTTTCCCCGCCATGAATATTATATTTATACAAGACTCTTTTTTTTAACACGTAATTGTAACCTTTTATTATATAAATTATTAAGATCATTCTATGTCGGTTATGACAATTTTTTTAAAAATATAATCCTTCCTTCTTTCGATATTTCAATAATTATATTCTGCCAATTGTCAAATAGAAATTTCAAACTACTTTAACATCAATATGTACATGGCATATATATGAAATCTTTTCTTTCTTCAATAATTAAATAATTGCATTCTACTAATTATCAAATAAACATTTCAACTAATATTAACACACATATATATATAATTTTATCAAATAAACATTTCAACTAATATTAACACACACATATATATAATTTTAAAAGAACATTTTATTTCAACTAATGTTATATAACATATATATATATATAATTTTAAAGCAACATAAATAAAATAGTAAATCTAATTTAAAAACGAATAGTTGATTTTTAAATGATTGAGATCGACAAATATATTTATATCATTTTATATCTCCGAGACGAGGATGATTAGAGCGAATCTCTGAGCATAATTTTTTAACTCCAGCGATGTAAATGTCGGGATTGACGACATGGGATAACTCGCACTCAAATCACCCCGCTTTTTCGGTGAATTGTTCCCTAGATCCGGTTATAAAAACCGGCAGAATCGTAGTTCCACCCCATTTACTGCAGAACAATGCCATGGAACTTTGCCCCCAAGGGTTTTGTCCCATTTTAAGACAACCTAGATCTTTGAAATTCCAAAAAATTAACTAGAAGGGGGTGGAACTGTGCTTCACTGGAAAACCGCTCACCGGAATACCGGGGTGATCAGATGGTTGAAATGCAACCTTCGACCTGAGCTCGATGGTTTTATGCAACAATTGGTAGCGAATATTCACAACATACTACCCATATATTGGTAGCGGGTTCGAGGAAAAGCTTAATCCTTGTCACACCGGTCGATCTATTGACAACATACTACCCATATATATACATATATATACAAAACATACTACCCATATATATACATACTACCCATATATATACATATATAAAGAAGAGAATAATACAAGGATAAAATTGATTACCGCATCGACCAGATCCTGTGCATAGTCATTCTCGTTTACAACGTTTTAATATCTATCATGTCGATTGATCGTTAACTCATAGACTGAAATTAAAGATGCTATACAGATTTTTAAAATTTAAATATGCAGATCGAAAATCTTCTTCATATTGTTTATTTACAGATTGAAATAAAACACAACACAAAGATGAATCTTTTAAGATAAGTTTCAAGGAACCTTGGTACATAATCGTAAATTGAATCCCTTACCATGCGTTCTTTACAATCTTTTAATTAAAATTTCTCACCCAACCATGTGTCTCTCTCCCATGAGAGTGCACATACATCCCACATTTAACTCTTAGATTTTCCCTGATGCTTTGATTCCAATCCCTATTTGTG
This sequence comes from Larix kaempferi, assembly GCA_027924585.1. NCBI lineage: Eukaryota > Viridiplantae > Streptophyta > Pinopsida > Pinales > Pinaceae > Larix > Larix kaempferi. Next base: position 1,177,475 of record BSBM01001032.1, read on the forward strand.
TGGGTGCAAGTGGAGTTAACTACAAAACAACCCTTAGTCCAATGTTTTGCTCCATATCTAATTATTCTTATTTATTAATTTATAATTAAGCATTTCATGCACAATTTTTCTAAATGAAGACTATATGCAAAATCCATAGGTTCTCTCAAGTTGGTTTTTCTTTTGATTGTCTATACACCACATCGTCGGGTCCTTCGGACAATAACTTCTCCTTTATCATCTAGGTACCACATCGTCGGGTCTTTCCGAAAATAATTTCTCCTTTATTTGATGTGTGGGGATTATGTGTGGTGACTGAGGAATCGTTACCGTAAATCATCCAGCTACACTCTATGTGCGACTAATGGCGCTGAGGAGTAAGTCTATTCTTACTGCATGCCCCTCAACCTCGTATGTGACCAAGTCATTATGGTCTCACCCGTACGACTTCACGCTCACCCGAGTAAAGCTAAAAGGATTTCAACTCATGCGTGGATGTTATCGGAAGTTGACATCGTCGTCGTACCCCATGAGTGTTTTCCCCCTCCTTTACGACCCCCTTTAATTCCTTTTTGACTTGGTCGGTGATCGGTTTTACATATTACTACACACATGCTCAGAGCACACATTAATAACATTGTTCACAATCATCATAAATTGTTTCATAAAATCGTTAGTCGTTTAAGAAAAACATTAGTCTCCTCATAATCATAGTAACTAATTTCATAAATTTGCTAGTTGTTAAGCAAAACATAAATATGTTCATAACCATAACTCATTTAATGAAATTGCCAGTCGCTAAGCATAACATAAATCTGTTCATAACCATAGCTCATTTAATAAAATTGCTAATCGTTAAGCAAAACATAATTCTCATCATTTCAAAATTATCCATAATTACCATTTAAACCAAGAGTCTAGTTGAAGCATAATCAATTACCACATGAATCTCAAATCATTAAACAATTTTATTCTAAATCACACATAAGTGTTCATTTATTAAGAATTTATTTAGCCGGGACACTTGGCAAGTGCCCTCGAGGTCTCTAGTCAGTCTAGGGCATTACAAGGTTCTAGAAAGTAACCAATATTTTGGTGCCTAACTCTGCAAGGGGGCAATCCAACCATTAACCCCATTCCGCAATGGAGTAGTCAGGTTCTAGGAAGTAACCAATCGTTTTTAATCCAACTTGCACAACCTGTGTTTGATCCATCTAGGCCACCACATGGACCTCATGCTGATGGTCTGATGGACCCTGTAAACTAACTTGAGCACATTACTCAACAAATGGGACAAATATTTGTTCAGACTTTGCAACGCACAACTGGCCAGACAATGTATCAACCTGCTAATCCTTCCAACACTTCTAACATCCTCATAGTCCAATCCACATAATTTAGAGGAAATAGGAAGAAATACAAGAGTAATCAAAATGTTAACCCTAGGATGGGATATGCACTGAACATGTCTCAATGCGGTGGGAAAGAACAACCCACTATTTTGATGAAACACTTTCCACAACACCATCATCAAATGGTTGGTATGACACCGGTACCCCCTCTAGGGGGAAACCAACCAACCCCCCTGCATGGGGGAAATGATCCCAATGTCAATGTCTCCATGTGTGATCATGAGATGAACATTCAAACAAGACTTGATTCTTATGATGTCTTTCCTAGTACATCGGATCAATCGGTATCATAGAAAATTGGTTCTCTTTTCATTGAAAAACCAACCATATACTTAGTACCACACCCCCCAAAGATGTTCTATGTAGAACAATGCATACTCCTAACATGCGAGCTTCTCAGAATGGTAATGTTCTTGAGGACCTATCTTAAGTACCTTGTGCCATGTCAATCTTGTAGGTATTGCATTGTCGTCCTGTGCAAAGAAAGGAACTATTGTCTACAATTGGTGTTGTTGATCCATCCGAAGCGACTTCGATCACATCAGACATAGACCATTCATTACGTAGGATCCCTTTCAAAGTTTCTTTTCATATTAAAGTAACGATTCATGGTGAGAACATTTTTTCGAACCATAGTTGATGAATGGGCCTCAACTTGTGTACTGTCATTTAAATGTTGACAAGCATTAGGATCACCCCTATCTGTTGTAGAATTTTCATATCAAGCTATTCAAATGGCTTCGGTAGATTCAGATCAAAATTTTCCCTTGATGGAAGAATTTGATCCGGTCACTTGGCCCATTGGGGCTATGAGTTCTCCCATCGCACATGACTTCTTGGATGACATTTTATCATAAGATGAAGCTATCCTTGAAGTTATGAATATTTGGTTGCATCCACCTAAGGACATCTTTTATGGGGCCTCTGGGAGCATACTTGGTTTAAATCTACCCGTGCATAGGAGCATGCTTTACATGTTCCTCGATTTGATCAGGTATATTTGGAAGCTTACATATAGTTTTAGGTTATCCCTCTGTGAATATGCATTTGAACCTTTTTCAACCCAAAATTTCCTTAGGGTCAAATATGTTGAAAATTGGGGGGTCAACCCTTCATATCTATATTTTCCACTATTTTGACAGAAGAGCCTACCGAACATGGGACACTCTATTCAGCGCCCCATTTTTCGTTTTGGTTCCCATGTTCAGTTATTCTCATAGGCCTGGGAGTCCTATTAGTACCATCATGACTTGTAGTTTGAGACAACATATTTCTCTTTCATACATTTCTAACCATATCTTGATGGGCTCCCATTTTTGTGTCAATTTACATAAGCATATGTTTAAAATATCCACTTGAACATTTATGCCTACTGCTTCATTACGTATTGCTTATGTTGCGTATTTTCCTTTGCAGACACCTTTTGTTACATGATTCCTATAAACCATTGCTTCTGTATAATTGACCCATACCCATGGAGGAAACACCCATAAGAGGGCACATAACTAGCTCAGCCCTTGTTTGCAACATCGATCTTTTCCTTGGCCTTACCCATGCCCTTGAAATATAGGTGCATTCCCTTGAGACACTCGTTTCCTCTAATGTATCATGGCATGCTTTATTTTTTTTTCAAGCTAATAAATGAAAAAGGTTAAAGATTGGAAAACACAAAAATACAAAAAAGGGGGAGAATTGAATCATTTCATATTATATCCTTGAAGAAAATGGCAACAGTCATTCCTTGTTGCCCTTGAACACGTGACATAATTTGGTATCCGCTATCAATACACCATCTATATTTGCCTTAGGAAACTGTACCAATATTTTGAACAGATCTCCACCGATGGGTTATCCTTTCCATCACCAATGGAGATTTCGTTAATGCATCTGGAATTGGCAGATTTCATTAAGGTTGGGTACTCGAGTCCTATGTTGCCAATTGTCCATTCTACATCATGTTATGTCTTCAAGGGAAGTTCAAACTGTGTCGTCCATTCCTCAAATATTCTTGACCAATCATGTCAGCTCTCCTTTGTTAGGATATTTCAATATTCCATCCTTGTTCTACCTAGAATTATTTATTTTTCCTAGTTGTTGATGATGTCATTTCCCCCCTAGTGGTGTGCATATGTCATCCATGATCCACCTACCACCTTCTGAGTCCTGCATGCATCATTTTAGGACCACTTCAGTCAGTTCCCTATTTTATAGGAACCTACTGAGTGTTCAAGTGCAGTCCACCTGAGTTATTTGACTCTTGTGCGGGGTTAGAGCTCCGGATTCCACTGATTGTGGCCTCATGTGCCCTTTTCTGACTAGCATGCATGAAAGACTCACTATTGCGCCCTCCTTAGTCAGTTAACTTATTGTGACTTCAGTTAACTAAGTTTAGGTTCAATTCAGTTGACTTTGAGTCTTCTGGAGCACTCCAGTGGTGATAATCCCTATGCTAGACCAACTGAGGTTCGAATTCTCCTGAATGATTTGAATTCTCTCCATTTTATTATCATTGTTGATTATACTGATTATTGGACAGTGTGACATTATTCTGCTTCTATCTTAGTTCTACTGCATGGTTATTCTTTTTCTCTTTTTTACTGCAAATTTCACTCTTATTCAACTTTTCTGCTCATTCTTTCTTTGTGAGGTATACTCATCTCTTAGATCTGTCGTGACATAGAATTTCACATGGTATCAGAGCCATTTGAGCGAATAGGTTGATTAGTTGCTTTTGGTAGTGCACCAGAAGCCTCTAGATTTCCGTAGGAAATCCTGGTGCCATTGCATTGAGATCATTGGATAAATCCAATGAGGTCTTTCCAGGTGTGAAGGATCCAGATAAAATTTCCTACTTTCCTAAAGCAGTTCTCACTAGCAGTCTACCTCCATTATTGATTTTTTTTGTAGGTTATTTGAATTTTTTGAGTGCAGCAGCAGTTGCAACATTTTTTTGCAATTGCAACAGTTATGTTGCAGTAGCAGTAGCAAATATTTTCCATTGTTTTTGCAGGTATTCTACAACATCTTTCCTGAATATGAAAGAAATTCCTCCTCTCTCTCCATTCAACTATGATGAGTGGAAACCAAAGATGATAGAATATCTGAAGAGACAAAGTCTTTTTGACATGTGTATTGGTGTTATGAGATATTTTTCTTCCTATGAAGAAGAGAATGATTGGCTAAATGACTGTGACAGAGCCTTTGAAGCAATGTATATTGCTATGTCTCCTAGTATGCGCTACCTCAAGGAAAATGCCAGAAATACAAGTGATCTATGGGCCCAACTGGACAAATCATTTGGAAAGAAGAATGAAGAGATCGGTGCAAATTATTTGGAGAACAAGCCTAGTGATACCTCCTTAAGTGTTCTCTCTAATTATGTCTCGACCCCAATCATATCTCATGATGAAGTTGTTCAAGATGAAGAAGAAGCTGCAGATTCAACACTCGTTCTCAATGTCTTCTATTTCAAATTCTAAGCAAGATAATCCAGTTCATACTCTAGAATATGAAGAGGTTCTTAAATCCTCTCTTTCACATGAGTCTATTGGTGTGCATAATGATGATCTATTGAATGATTTGGAATTTAAATCAAAGTTTGGAGGTGATAAATTCTCCCTCCTTGATCACATGCTTCGTATGAACTTCTATTTGATCATTGGCACATGCTCTCGTATTTTCTCTGAAGATGGATGACACTACCATTCGCTTGGGTTCAAGTATCAGGCACATTTTGGTTTTGATATCACCCCTACTGGTTCAAAGGAGATTACAAGAAACCATCTATCAATTCTTGGAGTTGATTTGAAGTCCAAGCCACCACCATCATGTCATAGTTCTTTTGGTTATGATATCACCTATGTTGGTTCAAAGGAGATATCAAAGAACTATCTACACATTCCTGGAGTTGATCCTACCTCAGTTGGTTTGAATCACAGGTTCTAGGATGGTCTTCATATTTTTGGATTTATTCTCACCATGTTCGGTCTGAAAAGCAATTTCGGAAAGCCTCCATATCCGCTTGCATCCACTGAAGGAGAATACAAGAACATGTTTTTGGAGCATGATCCACTTATTCCCAAGAGGAAGATAACTCCAGACATATGATCAAGCATCACACCTACTTGAGTTTGGAGCAATTAATATTTTGGTGTGTTTCAGTCCAATTTGAGGGGGGGGGGTCCCATGAGGTTTTCCCCATTTCCTTGGTTCATGGGATGTTCTTTATTTTTTATCATTTATTTGATTGTATGGGTGACCTTTGGTCTTAGTAACTAGGGCCCATAATGCAAAAGTATGGATTAAGGGGGGGTGTTAGGATATTTCAATACTCCATCCTTGTCCTACCTAGAATTATTTATTTTTCCTAGTTGTTGATGATGTCATTTTCCCCCTAGTGGTGTGCAGATGTCATCCAGTATCCATCTACCACCTTCTGAGCCCTAGATGCATCATTTTAGGACCACTTCAGTTAGTTCCCTATTTCACAGGAACCTATTGAGTGTTCCAGTGCAGTCTGAGTTATCTAACTCTTGTGGGGGGTTAGAGCTCCGGATGCCACTGATTGTGGCCTCATGCACCATTTTGTGACTGGCATGCATGAAAGACTCACTAATGCACCCTCCTTACTTAGTTAACTAATTGTGACTTCATTTAACTGAGTTTAGGTTCAGTTCAGTTGACTTTGAGTCTTCCGGAGCACTCCACTGGTGATAATCCCTATTCTAGACCATCTTAGGTTCGAATTCTCTTGTATGATTCGAATTCTCTCCATTGTATTATCATTGTTGATTATACTGATTATTGGATAGTGTGACATTATTCTTCTTCTATCTGAGTTCTGCTGCATAGTTATTCTTTTGCTCTTTTTTACTGCAGTTTTCACTCTTATTCAACTTTTCTGCTCATTCTTTCTTTGTGAGGTATACTCAGCTCTTAGATCTGTTGTGACATAGAATTTCACATCCTTGTGTCAGTATACATTGTTTCATCTCACAGTTCTAGCAAATTATATTAGACTATTGATCTATGTTTCGTATAGGTTCATGTGGGATGCATTAATTCCCTCCTTCCGATGGATCTATTCCTATCAACACCAAATCATCATCTAGGAAATGGATCTAGAAACCCAGGAGTACCTTGTATCTTGCAGTCATTAGTGGTAGGTTTCCTCGCAAATGACAGTGGGTATACATCAATGACCCCTGGTTATTTGATTCTACAAGTGTTCGACCTCAAAAAACTATTCACACTTGCTAGTTTGTACTCAGTACCTTAGAGTCCATCATCATTATCAGTGTGTCTCTTCGTATCTGTTAACTGTATACATCAATGAATGGTAATCAGAAGGTGTTTTATTATGCTCGACATCAGTTCATTTATTCGCATGATATAAACTCGTACTATCATAGGTTTTTATTGAAGACCTTGGGAAAAATAGTTGTATCACTCATCGATGCACTGCCCTGTTGGTCACTCTATATGCTAATCAATTCTAATTAATAGACATAATGCTCAATATAAATTGTCAACCTAGGTAGGTCTTGTTATTTCAAAGGAAATTAGCAAAATCTATGCATAAACACTCAAATAGCTGATTGAATGAAATGAAGATCAATTATCATACCTAACTGCTTAGTCAGCTCAACTCATTGCTAAAGCTTAATCTAAATTATCCATCTAATAACTTCAAAGGACTTCTACTTTCCTACAACATCAATCCAACAGTTACTGATCTAAGAATAAATAAACTAGACTTACTTTTGCAAGAAGTTAAATCCTAAAAATATCAAACTACCGTAACTCAAACCATAACATGTCTAATTCAATGAATTCTAAGAAAGATAAATAACAGTAATGAACCATAACTAAGCTTGAACCATAATCTGACTAAATTGGAAAATTCTAAGAAAGATAAATGACATTAAAAAATCAGAGCTGAGCTTAACTGTAACAACAACTAACACACTTGCATCAAAGGAAAGCTATTCTACACAGTCGACTGTCACACCACACTATTGCAGCACGCCAAAGGAAAATGCAATTCATTAACAACTATTGTTGCAGCTTACTGTAAATATGCCTATTGTAATTCCACACCAAATAAAAAGAAATAAAACTAAAGCATCTATCTAACTCGATGATCTATGTGAGAAGGCGGGCCCTGGCCTTCTAGCAGAGATGTCGTGGAACTAACACAAATTAAGACACAAGAATATGAAGAATTATGCTCCTTGTATTAAAATGGTAGATCCATAGTTACAGTACTCTGTTACAGCTCTTACAATCAAAATGCCAATTAACAAACCCAGGATCAGAACGCCTTCTTACATTTATACACAGATGACATGATTTCGTTCCACAAATATCGGGCAGCCATGAAGATCTACGATCTTCAGGCTGCTGAAAAACATAAATAGTTACAGCCATGAATAAAGTCGTTGTATTCAGGCCTGCACTGTTACTTCGTGTTGTTAGCAGACTGAATAGATTCCAACTAATTGGACAAGATGATGCTTGGATGTTTTATCGTGACCCATTCATAGTTGGCCTCGTGGAAGAATGATTGAGCTTTCACAGTGATATGTGGAACCAAATTCAGGAAGGGACAACTAGTGTCACGTATTCCTCTCCTCCACATGTTCAGCGATCTGCTACACCTGTGGTCTTTCAAGGCACTGAACTATCTTTGTCAAATCAATACACGTTAGCACAAACAAAAGATAAAGTTCATAACCATAAACAATATTAGGCATTAATAAGATAAAGCAATAATAGATTATACTTGTTGGGATCCATGCTTGACTTGGGAAGATACTTGCTTGGGTTAGGGAAAAGTGAGGCAAAACGGGGAAAAAGGTGTTGATAAGTATAGGAAAAAAGGGGCTATTTTGGGACCCAACATCTACCCCCAGCTATCCATTTGCATGTCCTCATGCAATACAACCAACTAGTTTGAATCTGATTCTGAGCCTCATCTATGGAGAAAAGAAAAATTGAAAGAAATCTCAGGTTTTCCACCCTAGTCCAAAAATCCATTACAGGTAGCCCAATGTTCCCAGCACTGTCTCTCCTCTGCCTTGGTAATTGTATAATTGTCTCTATATCGCCTCGCTGGCATCCATATGAGTGGAAACTTGAATTTGAGTCCCAACCAGCAAGGTCCACACATCTCCATGCAATTGACATATCCTCCCACCCTAGGAAGAGCCTGCTTAAAGTTCTTGAAACAGTAAGGGTCCCTTTCCTTCAAAGATGAAGAATATGATTTCCATCTGTGCTTGCTTCCTTCCGGGGCATGATGTTGTTGCTTGGAAATCAAGTTAACACAAGTGGAGATAACCTTCTCCTGCAACTTTATCTGATGCCGAGTCTTCATAGGGGATTAGAGGCTCCTTTCATGCTTTGAAATGAGAACCCGAGGAGATTGAGGTTCACTTCTAATCCATAGATTGGAGCTAGCCTCATTCTTAGAAATTGTCTGAAAGGCATTCTCCCACTGCACATGATTATTAACAAAAGAGGAAAAATCCCTCAACTGAACATCACCTAAGTAAGGAACAGGGTTAGAGCGAGAATCCATGAAGCATGCTATCTCACGCAAATATAATTCACATAACAAATTCTGCTCAATGAAACTGCTCTGCAAAAAGGTCTCTATAAAATGAAGAGATGATACCAACTGATAAGGTCTTCCTTCCTTCAAGGCTTTCAATTTAAACAGGGTCATCTGTTCATAAAGGAACACTGGATAGGAAGGATACGGGGATATAAAGCTCAATAATTCCTGAGAGAGAGTGTACATTTGATCTTTCTCTTTCTGCATGGGTGTGAATTTATTCAACTCCTCTAATTCTTTTTGCACACCTTCCCATTGAAACTTCTGAAAGATCAATTCTTTTGCCCATTTCTCCGTTAATTCTTTGATGGTCCTTCTGTATTCAAAAAGAGGAACCATCCCTTCCTTACACTAGTTAGCATGATCCTTCCATTTCTTTACTTTGAGTTTCAACAATGAAAACTCCTTCACCAAGCCTTGAATTCTTCTATCATCTGCATCTTTCTCATCATCAGAGTCTAAATTAATAATTTCCTGAGATATTTGCATTCCTACCTTATCACCAGTTGTCTCAGCCCTCTCATCCTACATTGACAATGTAGCAGCTTCTTCTTCCATCACTATTGTAGCGGCCTCTGTTTATGTGGCTGCCTCAGTAACCAACTTTGGGAATGCTGGTTCTTGTGTGGCAGCATCCCTCTTCTGAATTCCATCCTTGGTAGCTTCAGTAGGCTGTGTTGTTGTCTCAACAAATAATTTTGGGAATGCTGGTTCTTGTGTGGCAACATCCCTTTTTTGTATTTCAATCCTGGAAACTTCTGTTTGAGTTGCAACTTCAGCAAACAATTTTAAGAATATTGCTTCTTATGTAACAACATTCTTCTCTTGTGTCTCAATCTTAGCATCTTCTGTTTGACTCGCAGCTTCAAAATTTGTTTTTGAGGATGTTGGTTCTTGTGTAACAACGTCTAATTCTTGTGATTCATCCAAAGTGTGTACTGTTTGAGCTGCTGCTTCAATGACCGATTCTTGGAGTGTTGGTTCTTTTGTAACAACCTCCTGTTCTAAAATTTCAATGCCTTTAGACCACTGAGATTGCTCTTGAATCACTTCAGTGTCTCTTGAATAACGATACTGACTCAGGAGTAATTTAGTATCCCCCGATGGATGGGATTGCATTTCTTCATCCTCTTCTAGCTCCTGATCAAGAATTATGTCTATTTCTGGCTCATTTTCTTTCATTGGCTCCACTGTAGGTATTTCTTCTCTTTCTTGTCTTGCTTTTGCGAATTTCCATGCTGACGCTTCTACCAATTTGACTTTGCACCCTGCAAGTTTGAATATATCCCCACATGCTGCAGATATTGGTTCCTCATGTTCTCCAACCTCCAAAATAGGAGGTGAATTCTCCAACTGATCTGCAGCCTCCACCAAAGTGTTCAAGCTCTTCTCTGCCTACTTTTTGCATGCTTCTTTCCACTTCCGCAATTCATCCTTAAGCATTTGTACTTCCTCCTTCAACAACTCATTCTCAAAAAGTAAATTTTCAATTTGGGGTTCATTTGCAGCAGGTTCTTGTGTAACAACAGGTGATCGGGGTTTAAGAATAGGGATTTCAATATTTTCCCCAATTGCATGCATCGCTTCTGCCGCAGTAACAGCTTCGGTTCTTCTCCTTTTCGCCGGGCTGGGTGTTTGGCCCTTACCACTTGGTCTTTTCCTTTTTCTACGTGACACAGGAGTCTCCACATTTTTAGAAACAAGGATGGAAGGTTTGGGTCTCAATTCACTATCACTCCCTGTTTCAACAAAAAATTCCTCCTCCTGAATTATAGTTCCCCTTATTTCAGAGGAGGATTCAACATTCAGAACCTCCATATATCCTCATTCCAATGCCTCTACATAATGCTCTTCCTCTGCCATTGCAGCTTCCGCAGCCACATCCTCCACTGTCGCAACATCTACTGCTACTCCAGTTTTGGCTTCCGCTGCTGCAGCTTCTAATATTACAGTCTCATTTACCACAACTTCCATCATAACTTCTTCTTCAACAGGGTTTGCTGCTGTTGCAGCTTCCCCCAAATCTACCTCATGAACATCCTCCAATTGGTCCACTGATACTCTATCCCTCCCCCCAACTGAATCTGAGGAGCTTCGGTCATCAACCTCTACCTCAATGCCCCCTATTTCCAAAGCAGGTTCTTGGTGTACCCTTGTCCCAACAACAAATTGTTCCCATGTTAAATTCTGATGTGGAAGGGCCCTTAAAACTAGTAATTTGACTAACCCATGATTTGTCAAGGAAGATAAGGGATGTCAAGTAGTTCTGACATAATGAGCCATGCTTTGAAGGGTTCTTAAAAGATAGAATGGCATATTGAGTAATCTACCATGGCACAAATGAGAAAGTAGGAAAAATTCATATATGTAAACTACTTTGTACCTTCCCTCACAAGTAATGTACTTCTTTAAAAAGACTGCAACCGGGTCCCATGGGCCTTGGTAGTGTCTCCAATGCTGTGCCTCTGCCTCTCGGATGAACGCTCTCTCCTGCTGCTAGAAAATCCTTAGCTGCTGTCAAAATGTGTCGCTTTCGACCAAATCATCGCCTCCCACTCCTGGGAAATCCTGTAAATTATGCCACGGTTGCTTCTGTAACATCTATCTACAACCCTCTAACTTATGAGTGAGTATTGGTCAGGTTTAGAGAAAATTGCAGTGCTGTGTCTTCAGGGAAACCGTTTAATCTTTGGAAATACTCCGTCCACCCAGCTTCCTGAAAGATGGAAAATACTTCTCTATTCTCGTGCAGAGACTATATGTTTATAGCTTCGTGTCTCACCATGATACCCATTTTGCTTAATTTCTGTGAGTTCTGCTAGCGAATGCAAGAGTACCCGTTTCAGATGTTGGAGTTATTGCATGCATAAACCGTTGATGGATAACCGAAATTGATTTGGGTATTTTTGGAAAGTTGGCACGGTTATGGGATAAAATTGTTGGCAGAATATCGCACGAATCAGGTAAAATGACGATCATATCATAAGTATAGGTGACAATTCAGGCATGTTTTCTATTTCGGTTGATTGCCTATGGATTGCTGACATGGACTAATGACAAAGTATAATCATTATCACTTGCTGTGTCAATTCATGCCTAATTATGCTTATCGTTAAAACTCGTACCTTTTAATATAATGCTGAGTCGTCATTCTTCCACGGTGGCGTCACTTTATGGTCACATTGTTATAGGTCAAATATGCACTTCTTCGTCCGTGATCACATTACACTGTCGATCACACAAAAGGACAACATGGATTGAAGAGCTAGATTGACCTGGATGATGTATGGATTGAACCTACCCTCTTCAGCTGGGAATTTCCCTGATTTACCTGATATTTTGACATGTGCGCTACTATGTGGGCAGAAGACTAGCGCACATCTGCTAGTATGCCCTACTTTCCTCAAGGGAAACTAGCGCACACCTTGGAAAAGTTGTTGGCACTTGTTGCAAAACACAAAAGTTGCACCCTGTGAGCTACTATGCCTTGAGAAACTCGCGCACATCTTAAGATGAAATCAAAAATATATTAATTTAACGAATTGGGATTAGTTGAAGTTGGTTCTGCAACTTCCCCAACCTCCCAATCCAACCACCTCTTGAATCCAACTGCCTACCTTGTCCCATAAATATAAGGAGGATGCATGAGAGAGACTAGACTCAAACTAGATAGAATTAGACCTAGAAGAAAGGCTTTAAGCACTGTTACGCTGGAGCAAAGTTCTAAGTCATTGTGAAGAGCAGGAGCCCAGGACTCGGTTGCAGAAACATCTTGACATGTCAGGTATATTGTATTGATTCATGTTTCTTTGACAACAAAAAGGTCAAAATACCCTTCCTGTCCCAAATCAGATATCTATTAGATTGTATGTCTATTTGGCTTAATTCTTGATTATAGTTGATGTTAAATTGTTTTATAATTTCATCATATGTTATATGGTCAAGATACGCTGAGGGAGGTATCCTTTGTATTGCAGGTTCATCAAGTGGGAGATCAAGCGGGAGATTAAGTGAAAGCTAGGACCAGCTGTCGAGTAAAGGTAATTGTCTTTCGATATCCCGATCTCTGTAATTTGTAAGAACTAGTTGTAATGCAATTAATTTATTTACCTGTCAACCCCGCCCAGTTGGTAGTGTCCATCTCCTCACTATAAGGTAGAAATCCTGAACAACAGACTGGCGACTCCGCTGGGGAGTAACCGTTAGTTATTCTGCTCTAGGAGACTTAATCTTGGTTTTCTTCCAGCCCTTTTAACAGTTTTTGATTCTTTGAGAGGTTGTTTAGGTCTATGTTTATTGTTCCTTGCTGCTTGATTCATCTCAGTTGGCTGTTGCAAAGCCTGTTTCTGTCTTTTTGGCACATGTGCGCTGGTCTTCCCTAGTAATAGTAGCGTATATCTCCTGATGGGCGCTTCTCTTTACACTGCACAGTAGCACACATATCCTAGTGTGCGTTGGTTTTTGCACTGCACAGTAGTGCATTTTCCTGTAGTGTCCAGTTTTTGGTTAGGGTTTGCTTTTTAGTGGTTTGTTTCCACTTACAGCCTGTTGCTTTGCCTTCTTGACTGACCCTTGAGACTTCCATGTCTCTTTTGAGTCTTGTTGGCCTCTCTTGAGTCTTTTTAGTTTGTTTGCTTGCTTGAGTACTTGTTTAAGTGTCTTTGCCGCTTACTAGCCCTTTTTGAAGTTTGTGCACTATTCTTTTTTGGACATAGCTGCATACTTTCATCCTAGTTGCTGTTGCAGTCATACAGACTTGCATTGTTTATGTTTGTTGTCTGTTGCAACGTTGAGCACGCTTTCACTTTGTCTTATCCTTTCCATTAGGGTTTGACTTCAAGTTTGAGTCCTTAGGATTTCTTTCGAAAGGTTGCTTGGTTTAGATACTTGCTGATTGCTTTATCAGTTTTAGTCCAAGTAAGTCAAATCTTTCTAGTCTTCTTTCTGTTGAGTCCATGTGTTGTTAAAGTCTTTCTTGGTTCACTTGCTTACTCTTTGCTTGGCTTAGTGTTTTCTTAGGGTTTTGATACTTAGGAGCAACCTGTTTAGGTTTTCCTTTCCGTCACAAGTGTCTCTTTTCCCTGTCTCTTTTTCACTTTGTTTCCAAGCCTCAAGTTTTTCTTTTGCAAAAACTTGGTAAGTCAAGTCTTCATCGAGTCTCTTGATTCGTTTGCTTTAAGCCGTTTAGATGTTTATCTTGCACATGCTTTACGTTTAGATCTTGCTTGCTTTTGTACAAGTTCTCTTTCTTTTACATCTATCAGAAAAGACAAAAAATTGTTCAAATAGCTTAGTAGTAAGGTCTTGCATTATTTTGAGGTAGCATAGTTTGCTTTGAAATATTTAAAAGAAAAATACAAAAAGAAGTTTGATTTTAGGATTGCCTAGTTTTCGATTTTTGAAAGAATATAAATGGAAAGAGAAATTTTGTTGTGAATTTGAAAGCATTACTTTACATGCACTTTTCTTTCATAACAAACCATTCCACACACCGCACTACAACCCTTTAGTAACAAGTAGCCCTTAAAAAGAACTATTAATAAAATTTATTAGCAACATTTTTCTTTTTAGGTATACACATCATCAACTAGGTTAGGCTAGAGTTTCGAGCTTAAATCACCTTAAACTGCTCGGAACTGGCTTCATTACTCAACAATCGTAGTACAACTTTCATTTAGGTAAATCCATTTCTATCAAATAGTCCTGGGATTCTCTACTCAAACCAAAGTTAAGCACGAGGCCGTGAGATTGGAATTGTTGAGGATAGTCCCTCACTTTCCTCTCAACCATAAACTAGAGTTGACTCGCGTATGGGGGTCCTTTCGGACTTCAGGATTTGCTATCCTGCCCATGCGTTTCAACTAGGATGGCGACTGTCCCCCCAGGTTATTTCATATTGATGGTAGTCTTAGTATCATACTTTTAGGGCTCTACACAGGTAGAGTGGGTGGTTATTCCCGCTTCACCTCGGACAGACGTGGAAGGTAACCCTTTGGCAGTAATTCCAGGAGGGCGGTTTGGTGATTCAAATGCTTGCACCCAATGGACCTCCGAAGGACACCACGTAACTGACCGTCAATACTCTGTTGGTTTGTTCTGGGCCCTAATCATCCCAGACTTGCTTCCGATAGTATTTGCCATTGTTTTCCTGGTTTGATTACCTAGGACCTTTTTAGTGGTGTGCTCTTTGTGCCGTTTGTTTTTAGTTGGCCTTAGATATTTATGGCTCGTTGAATCGAAAACTATGGATAGCATCCCGTTGAGCACTGTTGGATCATAGGCCGCAACTATAGTAAAGCTGCAAATTTTGAGGAAAAGGCACAAGTGTTAAGGGGAAAGTGCTAATTTTGAGTAAGCACCAATTTTGGGCAGAAGTGAACAGTGCGGCGCCAGATGGACGAGCTCAGCGCAGATTACGGGCCGAAAATCGCGGAGCTCACGCGCACACGTCAAAGGAGAGTGAATGTGGCCGAGTAGAAAGCTCAGCTACCACAATAAATGAAGCGACAGAATAGAGGGCTCAGCTACCCTCATTAAGGCTAAGTACAGAAGTTATGGTTTCTCTGACCAAGGAAGAGCAACGTACCAAAGCATTGAAGGCGAAGGACAAGGAGCAGTGAATGATGAAGCGGCGCCCATTCCCGCAATCTATGTCAAAAATCGCGGAGCCTGCAGGAAGCGATGACGTGACTGCAAGCGGCGCCTACAGTACACCTAGCCATGTCCGCGGTTAGGGTTTTGGGGAATACTGTTGGGAAAGGCCCACAGTTTTGTAAAGGTGCGACCCTCAGAGCCACCTATATATATATGTAATTGTAAAGGGAAAGAGTTTTTAGATTGTTAGAGAGATAGACTGGTTAGAAGCTCATTGTAAGATGATGTTTGAGTTTCGACAATCTAAGTTGATGTCTGAGTCATTGTAATCTCTGTAGAAGAAGAGAATAGATCTAAGAGAAGGGCTCCCAGCTGTGTGCGTGGAGTTTCCCAGAAAGATCTAAGGCTGCAGCTGTGTGCGCAGCGTATTGTGTAATTCCCATTTTGAGTTAATACAGAATACAGTTCCCGCGAATGTGATTTCCCCGTGGAGGCGAACCACATAATTCTCGTTCTTATGATAATGTGTTGTGTGAATGCATATTTATGTTTTACTATCTATGTTTACATGAATGTTTCGTTATCTTTATGAATGAATCTGTAGAGTAAATTCTTGAGCTTCCTTAGAAGTTAGACTTATGCATTATCGAAGGGGCCTGCAAGAACGCTATCGCCGCAGCGCTTGAGGAGTGCATTGCTGCGTCGTGGCGCAAGGCCGGAAACGATACAGTATCGGACGCAGTGGGTAATCGCCTCGTGCGCAGGAGCGGAGATATCGCGCAGCTAGGCTGGTAAGCGTGAGTTTCAGCGTTGTTTCCCTGAGAGGTCTACGGAAGAGTAAGACGTTCCGTTTTGAGGAATCCTCTCGGAAGAGGGGAGAAGATTAGTCTCTGCGTTGCCTAGGTTAAGGAAGCCTGATTCCTTAGCCCCCCCATAGCCACTTCGGGTGAGACTTCGGGCTGCTACGCAGCTCGTTGCCGAGAGGGCCAGTGTGCCAAGGGGTGTTTGTTGCTGCGCATCCTGAAAACCCGGGTCTGTCCAAAAAGCAGCCAACAAGCACAGATCAAGGGACCCCTGTTCAAGGGGATCCTTGTGCTTTTCCATTTATTGGGAACATTGGTAGTCTCTTAATGGCTACTTTGAATCTTCTGGGATTCACTATAGGGCTACCAGTTTGGTTGTTTTCCACTCCGAACGCCTTGCATGCTCCTGATGCTTCTCAAGTAAGCACCTCACATCAAGAGCATCAGAACCCTATGTCTGCTTTTCCAATAACATCTTCTCCTCCTCCTTGTACCTCATGTGGTGAAAATATTAATACTAGTAAACAACAGTCTAAAAGGAATAGACAGAGGAAGAATAGGAAGAAGATTCCAAAGCAAGGGGGCAGCCACCCAGCCTATGGAAGTCATGTTGGGGGCACCCACCCAACCTATGGAGGTCATGTTGGGGGAAAAATGTCAGTCACTGGAAATCATACTGAACCTCACCACCCAACCTCTAAAGGTCATGCTGGGGGAACCTACCCAACCTCTGGTGGTCATGTTGGGAGAACTAACTCAGTCACTATAAATCATACTAAACCTAGCCACCCAGCCTCTGAAGGTCATGCTGGGGGCACCCACCCAGCGTCTGAAAGTCATGCTGGGGGCACCTACCTAGCCTCTGGAGGTCATGTTGGGAGCAAACTTTCAGTCAATGCAAATCATACTGAAAGCATGTCTTCAACCACTGTCGCTCATGTTGAGGACAAATCATTGATCACTGTTGGTCATATTAATGACAAGTCACCAGTTACTGTGAGTCATACTGGAGACACTGAATCAACCACTGCAAGTCATGCTGAAAAAGTTGATATCGTCGACAAACCTAATAAACAGAAGCTTAAGCTCCCTTGTAAGTTTTGCGAGGGAGACCACCTGACCTATTTGTGCCCTGTACTTCTAGAAGTGCAAAGAGTGTGGTCCATAGTTCAAAAGTCTTGTGCTTTTGAACAACCAACCACTGCAAGTCATGTTGGGGGCAAGCTGTCAGCCAATGCTAGTCATGCTGAGAGTACTATTTTTGTAAAGGAGTCTAAGCTTATAGGACAGAAGCCAAAGTTCCCTTGTAAACTTTGTAAGGGAGATCACCTTACTCACTTGTGCCCTGCTATTCCATAGGTGCAGAGAGTGTGGTCCATGTCTGAAGGATCCTCTACTCCTGAATTGTCTATAGATTCCCAATAGCTTGATCAACCTTTGGTTGATGAAGTGGTTGAACCAATGCAATCTTTGGTCAACCCCACTCTTAATTCGGAGAGTGAAGTGATTGAATCAATGCAATCTTCGACTGATCCCATTAGTCCTTCAGCGACTGATGCACCTATCCCTGAAGTCTTCTGCATTACCAGTTCGGATGTTTTTGAAATGGGGGGCACTTCATCTATGCCGAGTGAACCCCTACCAAGCTCTGGGATCATTTCCTTTGATTGGAATAGTCTAACTAGGCCTCGTCTTCCTTCTGCTACACCTTTTCAGATAAAGTTTGATATCGGCAACCATGCGGTTCATCGATATATTGTAGACAAAGGAGCCTCTGTTAGTATCTTATCCCCTTATGCTTGGAGAGATTTAGGTTTTCCTAACCTTGTTCCAGCTGTTAATTGGCCGTTGACTTTCAATAAAAGACCTAGTGAACCATTGGGATTCCTCCCTCAGGTACTTGTTACTTTGAGTGGAAAAACAGTCTTAGTTGATTTTGTGGTTTTAAAGGATCCTATGGATTTTGATATGATCCTCGGGCATGATTACGTATATGCTATGTAGGCTGTGGTGTCTACTCTATTTTGTGTGATGCATTTTCTTCACAACGAAAGCATTGTCACTATAGATCAGCTTACATTTGTTGATCCCTCTTATTACACAACTATAGACCAAGTGTATCCCTCGCCAGTAGGCACTACCATGTCACAATCAAATATTGTGGCATATTGTTCCTTGAGTCCAATTGCTATTGAGAAGAAGCCTATAAATTCATGCTTACCTTCTCGGGACTGGGTCCCAGCAATTGACCAGGTGATGACTCCATCTGAATGTTTAGACCTGCGTTCTATTTGGGATGATATACTTCCATCTAATGAAGTTTTCCTAGAGTCTATAATG
The DNA here is from genome assembly GCA_027924585.1 of Larix kaempferi. Taxonomy (NCBI): domain Eukaryota; kingdom Viridiplantae; phylum Streptophyta; class Pinopsida; order Pinales; family Pinaceae; genus Larix; species Larix kaempferi. Next base: position 1,196,221 of record BSBM01001032.1, read on the forward strand.
CAGTCTTCCATTCATTTGACATTGATCCACCTACGAGCATTCCTTCCACCTTTTCTTCGAGCTCGTTAAAAACAGTAAGGAGGCTATGAGCATTTCTTCCACCTTCACTTTGAGCTCAATAAAAACAGTAAGGAGGTGACGAGCATTCTTCTACCTTCACTTTGAGCTCGTTAAAAACAATAAGGAGGCTATGAGCATTTCTTCCATCTTCACTTCGAGCTCGTTAAAAACAGTAAGGAAGTTATGAGCATTTTTCTGTATCTCCTTTGAGCTTGTTAAAAACAGTAAGGAGGTCACGAGTTTACTTTTTCAGGCTCGTTAAAACTTTACAAAAAATATCTTTATAGAGTTCTTTCACGCTCTTGTTTGACTCTTTAAATATGACAAGATTGCTGAGTATAGTTGTCATTTTAGACTTGTTAAAGGATTTGAAGCGACATCTGCTTAAGTATAAGTTTAACCCTTTTTCGGACTTTTGCGGATTACTTACGAAAAAGGAATACTGTAGTCATACGTGGCTAGAAGAGTTCTCCTCTCATTGTTTTATACTTTTTCGGGGGAGGGGACTAACTATACGAAAAAGGACTTTTGGAGCCTCTCTTTAGGGTTTTCAGGCTCTCTAAACATGAAAACACCAAGCGAGCATTCACCTACTTGGGCTCGATGTGAAATCCACGAGAGGGCAAATAGAGGATTTTTAAAGTTTTTCAGACTCTATAAACAGGAAAAGACCGACGATCATTAACGTACTTGGGCTCGATATTAAAATCCACGAGTAGGTATATGGAGTTATTGTTTAAGTTTTTCAGACTCCTTAAAATTGAAAACACCGGTGAGCAAGAACATATCTCGGCTCGATATTAAAATCCAGAGATCAGTACTATAGAGTAGTCTTCTATCTCTTCTTCAAACTCCATAAACAATGAAGAAGGTCTTGAGTCTTCCTCCCATGGACTCGTTAAACGCTTTACATGGTTGGACCTATTGAGTTTTCTTTTCTGCTTGGACTGATTAAAACAACAAGACATATATTCTTTTATAAAAAAGAATAAGGGATAAGAAGGGTATATCACATCTTTTTCAATTTCAAAGCCAGATATGTCAGTCATGTCCTTGAACACATCACCTACTTGAGTCTTTCATGTCAGTTGGGTTTTAGTTTTTGGCTTTAGGGTGAACTTGATTCCCGAGTTTTTACTCCCCCGGTTGGTTATTCTTCCCACCATATGGAGGGTCTATCAATGTCTCCTACATTGCAGGCTTATATCATCTTCCTCTTCATGTTGAAAACTACCTAAGTCACTTTGTGTTGTGCTCACTATTCAAGGATATACCCTGTGTCAGCCATTCTGCAGTTTACCTTGACTTCATGTGTCGACCATCCTGGTGTCAGTTTGTTTCATCTTGTTACTTGTCCTACTCCACATCAGCTCATACTTGTGAGTGTTCCTCGTGTTGGATGATGGAGGATGCATTAATGCCTCCCTTCCAGCAGACTTCTTCCCATCGACATCAGCTCATTATGCTCTAGGAACGAAGTTTAGAGTTTCAGTTAGTACCTTGGGGATTGCAGTCATCAATGGCAGTTTCCCTCGCTGTTGAATAAATGGGAATACATCAATGTCTCTTATTCGACAGGTTCCTCAAGTGTTCGACTTCAAGTCCTCTTATTCACACTTGTTGGATCGTACTAGGTACCTTGGACCCCGTTATCATTATCGATGGAAGTCCTCGCATTTGTTAACGATATACATCAATGACCGGTAATCAAATGATACCCCCCATGTTCAACTGCAGCTCATTTATTCGCATGGTTAGGGTTTGTACCTTGGGTTGTTTGGATGAAGACCTTGGGATTATGATAGCATCACCATATTTATGTTATCCCCCAAGCTGCGCAAGATTGAGCCTCACTCATTTTGGCTCTTCATGAGACATAGATCTAGTTTCTTGTTATGGCTATGATCTCTCATTTTGACATCGATCCACGCTTGTATTTCAGTGGCCATGCTCTATATATACATCTCCTAGTTATATATCGGAGATCGTGCTACACATCTATATGATGTCAAGATTGTAATTGCTCCTTGACCTTGATCGGTTGTTTCAGGTGTTTTTGTGACTTGGTTCTGTGGTTTCTCGATCCTCCTTTGACTTGGAATTATAATGTATTTCGGCCATCGTTTCCCTCTGACCTCACACATTAGGGGGCATATGTTATAGGTCAAATCTGCACTTCTCCATCTGTGATCACATTATGCTGTCGATCACAAAAAAGGACAACATGGATTGAAGAGCTAGATTGCCCTGGATGATGTATGGACTGAACCTACCCTCTTCAGCTGGGAATTTCCCTGATTTACCTAAACTTTTGACATGTGCGCTACTATGTGGGCAGAAGACTAGTGCACATCTGCTAGTATGCCCTACTTTCCTCAAGGGAAACTAGCATGCACCTTGGAAAAGTTGCTCGCGCTTGTTGCAAAACACAAACATTGCGCCCTGTGCGCTACTATGCCTTGAGAAACTCGCGCACATATTAAGATGAAATAAAAAATATATTAATTTGAAAAATTGGGATTAGTTGAAGTTGGTTCTGCAACTTCCCTAACCTCCCAATCCAACCACCTCTCGAATCCAACTTCCTACCTTGTCCCATAAATACAAGGAGGATGCATGAGAGAGACTAGACTTAAACTAGATAGAACTAGACCTAGAAGAAAGGCTTTAAGCACTGTTACGCTGGAGGAAAGTCCCAAGTCATTGTGAAGAGCAGGAGCCCAGGACTCAATTGCAGAAACATCTCGACATGTCAGTTATATTGTACTGATTCATGTTTCTTTGACAATAAAAAGGTCGAAATACCCTTCCTGTGCCAAATCAGATATCTATTAGATTGTATATCTATTTGGATTAATTCTTGATTATAGTTGATGTTAAATTGTTTTATAATTTCATCATATGTTATATGGTCAAGATACGCTGAGGAAGGTATCCTTTGTATTGCAGGTTCATCAAGTGGGAGATCAAGCGGGAGATCAAGTGAAAGCTAGGACCAATCGTCGAGTAAGGCATGTCTTTCGATATCCCGATCTCTGTCATTTGTAAGAACTAGTTGTAATGCAATTAATGTATTTACCTATCAACCCCGCCCAGTTGGTAGTGTCCATCTCCTCACTATAAGGTAGAAATCCTGAACAACATGCATCATTGGTGAAAACATAAATGCCCACATGCTTCCATGAGTTGGCCGTCATCAACCGGGTAGGTAAAGTACATCCATGCTGACAGAAATCATAAGGATATGTGGAAAACAACCGAGCTTCTAATGGTTGTTGTGGAGATTGGAGTAGACTGATAAAACTGGAGGAAATAGAATGATCTTTTAACTGAGGAGTTAGAGGAGTCACAACTACAAATTGGAAAGATCTAGTGGAGTCACAACTACAAATTGGAAAAATATAGTGGAGTCGCAGCTGCGAAAATAGGGAAAGTTGGTAGGATTTAGCAGTGTTGCAGCTGTGAAAATAGAGAGATTTGGAAAGATTTAGCAGAGTCGCAGCTGCGGGAATAAGGAAAGTAGGTATGATTTAGCAGTGTTGCAGCTGCGAAAATAGAGACATTTGGCAAGATTTAGTAGAGTTGCAGCTGCGGGAATAAGGAAATTCAACATGATTTAGCAGTGTTGCAGCTGCGAAAATAGGGAAATTGGCCAAATTTAGCAGAGTTGCAACTGTGAAAAAAGGTTGGAAAAGCTGTAGCAGCGTAATTGGCTCTGCA